>JAOXYM010000008.1:17044395-17059753 GCA_028567055.1 Leptatherina wallacei | reverse complement strand
GTGTAAACGTGAACTAGTTTGCCTTTTCTTCCCCTGGGCCGCTTGAGAATAGATGAAGATGTGTCATTTCCGTGTTATGTCTCGGCCTCCCCTAGACGGGGCGTAACAACTGCAAATACTAGAATGAAACTGACCAACAGATCATTGTTAGAAAATGAAAAAGCGTGCAAGCCATTGGTTCCTTGGCAGACAAAGTAAATAAGTGAACTGTATCTGCTCAAAAATACCCACCCTTTGATGGGGATTTTGCATAATTGCTCTTATTCCAGCATTGCAAAGTGTAATGTTTGTGTTGTTGCACAGCTGGGGGAAATTGCAGTACAAGTAAAATCTATTATGTAGCCATACTGCTCACACCTGTCCTGAAAATAATCATAAAAAACACAAGCTATTGTGCACACACCCATGTTTTAGAATCCAAATAATTCTACGTTGCACCAACTTGAGACAAAATGAAAATGTAATTGCTCCAAACAGGAAACAGAATGTGTGCTCCTTCAGTGATCATGATGACATGTAAAGTGTATGTTGTATTAGAGCAGAGTACCCTGTGCTCAGGCAGATGAAAGGCACATCTGTAGTACCTTGAGAAGCATCATTAGCTGCTCCAGCTGCACCATGAGTTCCCTGCGACTCTCCTGCAGAGTAGACATTCTTTGTTCAAGCTCATCTTTGCGTTGCCTAAAAAAATAGAGCAGATGCCCGCACATATTGTTTATGCTCATATCATCTTCAACCTCAGCAAAACGATCTGTCTTAATTAATCTGGTGAATCAAAGAAGCTGAAGTTACCTGAGAAGTCGTAGCTCAGCGAGCAGCGTTGGATTCTGCTGACCCTTGTCAGGTGGTGGCTGGGATGCCTCCTCATGCTGGAGGCGCAGCCGCTGGATTTCCTGTAGGATTTCCCTGAGATGTGCAGAAACGTGAAAACACCACATCACGTTGAATTTCCGGCATAATGTTTACACAAAAACATGGAATGTGAATTGTGCCACAATGTTTAACTCGTTAAAACAATCTCCCAGACAATGATCTAAGTATTTACATCTATTAAGGAAAGTATGTCTTTTTAACACTAGGGGGCAGCAGAAACATGCTGTAAACATTGAATTACCTTGGCTACTGGCTTTGCCTCTTGGTGCTAAACAGGTTTTTTCTCCCGCTTTCTTTTCAGCTAAACAAACAGCTGTTGTAAACATTATGAAAATGGACCAAAATAATAGAGTTCCAGGGTAAATTTGTTAGCTGAGACATGTTACAGCAAGAATAGCAGAAAGCCATGTGAGTGCACCAGAATTTAAAGTATCAGTGTCTTGTAAATAAAACAACTAACAAATATATTTGATGATTTATAGATGAGCAATATTTACAATGGGAAATCAAAATGTGTCAGTCAAAAGAAGTAATTATAGCTTCTTTAAAACCACCTGCTTAATTAACTTTTAATTACACTGACTCAACTTTGATTTAATTCCTTAATATTCTTTCATCAACTTATACTTTAAATGTTATTTGATATGATGGACTCTTTTAACTTAGTCTTATCTTGTCATTGCTGAATGGTATTTGTAAAGCTCTTGAATTTGTCATTTTACATGAAATATGCTTTATAAATATACCTGATGTTACTTTACATTACCTTTTTTACATTGGACTATATTTTATATGCATATTTTCATTTGGCTCATAATTAAACTATTGTCAAAATAGTGATTTCCTCTAATGACTGCTTCTGAGACCTGTTTCAATATCCTTTTTATTCTAAAAGTGAATTCTGACAGAAATAAACTGAACAGGCTCACAAAGGCGCTCATTGCTAACCTGTTCTTGCTCTCTAGCTCAGCAATGAGCTGCCTTTGCTGTTTGTTGGCATCCAGAGAGCAGGGGAAGTCTGTGGGGACCCTCTGGTGTTGAGCCTGTTGATCAAGCCAAGCAAGAAGCATCACGTGAACTGGCTTTACCTCTGGGTGATGTCATCCTCTAGATAGTGTCATATCTCACAGGAGGCAACAAAGCAGTTAAGTCTCCAGCCATCCATCAAAACCCGATGGAAGCATGAACTGCCATACAGCTCTGCTTAAAGATGATTACCACCTTGACAGTAAATGTGGAGTAGCATATGTTAAACCCTTTTCTCCTCAAAAGACAGGTTTCTGGCACTGGACGACAATGAAAGATGCCCTGATATCCATGTGCAATAAATGTCTCATATAACTGTATATCTCACCGCAGCATCAGCAGCCAGTCTAGCAGCATAGCGGGCGATGAGACTGTGCTCCTCGTCTTGATGGTTACTGCTCTCCAACAAACTGTTCAAGGAGAAAACAGACATGGGAGTCACAACATAACACAATTAAAAGTTTACAGTTCTGTACATGCAGATTTTGTAAAAGAGATGGTAAAAAACTCTGTGGTTTGTTAGGACACCCTCACAAGTTTTACCGTAGAAACCCAGGAAATGATGCAAAGCTATTTGAACCCATAAAAGGATTAATGAATTTCTGTGATGTGAAAATGCTGATGAATAGATGAATTGCTTTGTATTTGCAAATCCAACCTGTTCACCAGCACAGAGTACAAATGTAGGTCTGTAAATGCACGCAAAATACAGGAGATAAATTCACAAAAGAAGATATGATGTTGGGGGATCAATGTCAAATCACACAAACATCACACTGTAGGCTATATACAGATTCCCAGCTTGAACATCAGCATTACTGAGCATTGACACAACATTTACAGATAAAACATGCCAAAGTCATTTCTGAGTAAACTGAATAGATTTGTCCCCCTGTACTTTTTAAAAGTAATTTTATTCAACAAATGTACAAATATGAGAACTTTTAAATTCAATATTGTGTACTCATGTGTGACTGCTACTGAATAAAAATAATGAGTTTACAGAAATGTCAAAGGTCATGGTTACTAGCCTGTTACTATTGGACAGCATGCAGTGTTAGGACTGTAATACACTCAGAAACTAGTATTCAAGGTTAGGGCACAAGCCATGTGGTGGCGGTTCAGCAGAGAACATTGTTTCCGCTGGTGTTCGGCAAACACAGCAGCACACCAACTAACCATGTTTTGGGGTTGTTTTGGAGCAGATTCACATAGAGACCAATGAGAACATGTTCGTCAGCAAGTCTATCAGCAACATCGAGGTTGTACTTCAGCCTGGAACAGTGCAGTGTTTCACAAAACACAAGACATTACATTACACAGGTAGACAACAGAGGGACAGTTGGGGATAGAGAGGACAAGAAACTGAGGGAGAAAAGGACAAAACAAGAGAAGAGGAGGAGAGTGGCTGAAAAGCAGCTATTCATGGGTGACTAGAGAGAAACAAGGCCATATTATGTTGGGAGAGACACCACTGATAAAGGCTAGGAGCATGATTGAAGACAAGCCCAGCAAAAAAGACTATAAGCTACACTGTTTATATCTTGCAGTCATCACTCAGTCTCTGGTCTATAATTAAACTACAGAAAGTCATTATGTATAATTCAATCAATCAATGCTAAAGCATGCACAGTCCTTTCATATGTAGCTCCAGCAATAATGGAAGCCTTACGCCTGCTTCATAAACAAATACAGAAACCATGTGAGCTGCCATTATGAAACATTACAACACAAAATGAGAGAAGGTTTATTTAATATGAAAAGAAAAAATAAACCTCTGATAAACCCAGTTTCCATTCTACCACTAATTTCAATTCTTTGGTTGGCTTTTTAGCTAACTAGCCCAAAAATAATGGCTACAGTATGCACTAATAACAAGCTAATAATATTCAACAAAACTGATACAATTTAATGTGACTACTTAATGATTAGCTTACTGCTAACTAGCAGTATAGATTTTTGGCTAGTAATGAATTTTCATGAAAACTATCTCCTTAAAAGTCTCATACTTCTTAGGATAGGAAATGATTTTACAATTATACTACTGTATTTTGGGGAAATATAACTATTTTCTCTGTAAACTATGTTTTGTAGGAATCTCGACAGAAATTCGAATAATCAAGTAATCACTTTTGTAAACTTAAGACATAAAAAAAGTTCCTGACCACACTGCTTTTGGGTAAAAACACCTTTATAATAATAATAATAATAATAATAATAATAATAATAATAATAATAATAATAATAATAATAATAATAATAATAATAATAACATGATTTTTTTGTATTTCCAAAAGGACAAAAATAACCTCTGACCAGTTAGCAAATATATTTATGGTGTACTTACAGGTACTATAGCCTATCACTTTAAATACATTTTCTTAATAAAACAAAAAGTGACGACATCAGGTGCACCTTTATTTTATTCCACCATGCTTGTCTATGTTAAAGTGGAAATGTTATGATGCCAACTCTGATCATTTCAAACTCAAATCAAGGCATGTATGAGATGGACAGCTATCTCTAAGACAGAGAACGTAACCTCACGTTTGCATAAACAACCACAGAGTGTAATGGTTTTCATACCTACTTGCTTTTGTGCTTTGCTTATTACAAAAGGATCCCACTAGGGGGCTTTTAGAGAATTCATACTATTGTTGATTTGTGAGGATGTGAAAATGACGAAGTCATAATAACAGTGCATACACATTATTAAAACAAGTATGCTGGTAAGTAAATGTCAAAACTGCATTTTCATGTTCAGTTTAATGGCTTTTTACTAAGGGAATCAATCACAGTAGACCCCCATGTTGAAATATCCAATTTCATCCCAAGAATAAACATATTTAAAATCTGTTACCATAAACCTTCACATTTTTTTTTAAATTAAGAAATAATAATTGTGTAATCTTCAGTTACTGTTGTGCACATCTCCTCAAAGCTCCGTATTATATAAATTTGTTGGCCTGTAAAACAGGCCTGCAATGTCTAATATTCTGACATGTCTATAAAGAATAGCCTAAGGAACACCACTCACTCATCACATTACATGTTTGCTTTTCTATAAAGCTGCCATGAAAGGGAGTACTGTTCCCTAAAAAAAAACATAGTTTCAGGTGCAGGTGCAAAGGAGGTGTTGTCATGCTTTTCATTAGAAAAAACAACATTACCTTTATCTCCCAAAATATAACATTAACAACAACAGAAAAACAAGTTCATCTCATTTCATCTGTTAGCGTGTCAATTCACAAACATTGTTAATAATGTGCCTGAGAGTTTACTGCTGATTTTTGAAAATTGCAGACACTAACTGTAACATTCAATGACACATACTGTATATTAGGAGCTGTGAGTTAGTGTTTCCCATTCCTGTGTGAATGAAAACGTGTTAAAGACGCTCCAAACTAATGGCAAATCCTCATGAAACAACTTCTATAAGAAAGCAGATATGGTTTTAGTTTTCTGAGGACAATAAGCACTCTGGTCCATGCCCAGTGATTATTATCTGTATTAGTTCACATGCATTTGCAGTAGAAAGGCATTCTCATGTGAACACTTGTGTCACTTACCCTTTCCCTTTCAACAGATGTGGAGCAGCCCCTATCAGGGGCTTTCTTTGCCCAACATCACTATTCTTGCTGTAAGGCAAGCCATTTAGATTCAGCTCAAAAAGCCATAAAAATAGTTATCCACAAATGTTGCACACACCAACACACACACTGTGGCTAATAGAAGGAAGAAAATAAAAGCCAGTGTGGGTCACAGGGTGCAGGGCCTTTAGGGAATACTGCAAACTGAAAAGATCTGTTGTAAAATCCAGGGCATCCATTGTTAGAATAGCTGTACTCACATTTTGGTGGAGTAAGGGTTCCCTGATGTAGGCATGGAGTGGGAGAGTGAGTATTCATTGGTGAGATTCACAGGTCTTGGTGGCCTGAATAAGAAATAAATGTTATCTTTAATCCAAACTGACAGGTCAGCTTAATGCATTTAAGAGCAAATGCCTGTATATCTCTATTTGATAATTCCTTCTTTCTGTCTTGTGGATTTCCTTCAGCTGTATAATCTGATTTTCCACTTCAGTAGATGATACATGTATCAGAATATTAAAACAAATATAATTAGTTATGTGTCACGTGTGAAAACATGATAGACTAAATGAATGAATAATTAAATAACAATAAACACATCACGTGCTAAGACAGAAGTGCACAACAGTGACTGTACATGACGACATATTTTTAAAAAAACATTCAAATCTACATAAAAATGTTAAATAATCAAAGCGAACTCACCATGTGTCTCTATTTTGATGAAAGTAAAGAACAAAGAAAGGAATACCATATTACAGTCTGTTCAGCAGTACAAGACAAAGTTACAATATAAGATCTTTACAGCAGGAAAAAGGCCAAACACATTTTATAAATAATTTCAGCAAAATGTTTCCCTGTCAGGGAAAAATGTCCAAATTAATCAAGTAGATATGACCTTACAGCAGATACTGTACAAGTAGTGCTGTAGCTCAAGCCTTTGTAAAGGTCCTTTAAACAATAATAAAGTGGTTTAGCTTATGCTCTACAGCTAACTGGCACTAACAAACATATAGTAGCAACCACATTTCTGGCATTTCCTCCGCTAATTAACAAATCTATAGTCAATAAGTCTCTCAAGAGGGTCTTTGATCTCAGTCAAACTGCTCAATTTGGTCAAAAACAGAGATTGAATTGAATTAAAAGGTTTTGCATTTATTTTTTTGCTGGGTGTGTTTATATTTGAATTGCTGCTGCTAACATTAGTTTTCAAAGGTTGCACATTATCCCTTTGAAGTCTCCCTCCCAAAAAAGGCCCAGTCTGGTCTGATTAGTCGACTAGCTAATGACAATGAGGCAATGTCAGTTTTGTACGGTATCCCCTCTTTTTTGACAAATTGCCCTCCTAGAGAGTTTTGCTGATACCAAAACCCACCCTATAGTCCAACTTTACATGTTTGAATTGAAAAATGAGTAAAGGAGATGCTCATGTGGAAATTTCATTAAATTAATGAATAATTAATTGTTATTTTCTTTTGGCCAATGCTTATTTGGAGCGCCCAGAAGGTTGCACTGGAGGCACATTTGCCATTTGGGCATGATAACTAAGAATTGGCTGAGATCTTAACCGGTTTTAGGCGGCTCTGAAAACTTTAGAAAACTTTCTTTTGTACCTTAAAATTGAAATTCCACCACAGCCCACATCTGTGGGGAGACAAACCCTAAGAATTCCCATATTTTTGGAACTTCTCATTAACACTTTGATGCTATAGTATTTGTGGAGTACATTTTACGCTAACTATACAGTTTATTACTAAAAGTGAGTTTAGTAAGTTAAGTAAACCTGAGCCATCTCTACTAGCTGGATTACATATGCCATTTTTAAAGACTGAGTATTTAAAATGACTTTTTCATAAGTTTGATCAATTTGACCTCAATCTTAATCTTAGTTTAATCATTCATTAAATAACAATGATTGTTGATATCACCATAAAGAAAAGGTGGGAACATGGAAAGACACTGAAGACCCCTGTGTTTCCTGTTGTAGCCCACATCCGAAATCTGGTCAACCTTCTTGTCGCTGAGACATTTTTAAGTGTGCAGAAGCGTTTTTAGCAAGAAAAAGATGGTGGCCATCATTTTCAAAGAAGGCTGCTGCTGCTCAATCAAACTGGCTTTGATTGAGGACAGACCATAGAAGTTGCTAAGCAAACATAAAGCAAAGATTAAGATTCATTCATTAAGATGAAAATAAGAAACTGAGAAAAAGCCTGGGTAACCACTAACGTTGGTTCAGGAGTTATGGAAGAGGAAAGATGTCCATGATACGATCAGAAGCACACTCCAGGAAAGGAACAACCCAAATTGCTTAACTATATGAGTCTTTACATACTTTATCAAATTTGTTTATATGAAATTTAATATTGGTACATAATAATATGCACAATAAGATTAGGCTTTTAATGAAGCGCAAAGAGAGTACAAAATAATATCTGTGCTCAAATGCTTTGTAATTGTTTTATTATCTAACACAACAGGCAAATCAAGGAAGGCGTAGCAGCACTGTTGCAGATTACCACCATTACCAAGACTATAATTAAACCTTATTGATCAGTTGACCCAAGAGATTGATTGGAATTACTTCTGACTTTGAGGTTGCTACAGGATCATTATCAGCTGAGAAAGAAAATCTGAAGTTGAAGACAACTCCCTGACTGCACTAGAGATTTCTCAGTGTCACTATTGTAAGGGGGAAAAAAAGCTGAAAGATGAACTTACACAATATGAGCTAGATTGAAAGGTTTCTCTGGCATTTCGGGAAACATGGGGTGAAGAGGCTCTCTGCTAGATGCACAGCTCAGTGACTTACTGAGGACATGGGATAACTTCTTAGCAGGGGATTTCTAGGGGGAATACAAAGGTGACAAGCCAATTGTAAAGACACTCATGTCTTGTCAAAACACATGACATCAATAAGGTAATACTGTCACCTGCATAGAACATTCAGTATCTTTACATGGTGGTGAAGCAGAACAAAAATAGCCACATTGACTGGTCCAATGCAGACACACCCCCTTTAGCCTGCACCTCCCCACCCCTCCTCCCCTCTCCTTTCCTTACCCATGACGTATACTCCTTCATTTGGTGCTGGTTGCTATGGGAACCGCTGGCATGCCCCCTCCAGAAGCAGTCCTGACAGAGCTGGTAATTATGACATTGCTGGCAGCGGTAGCGGAAGCCCATCATACTCTCAGTATGGCAGTAGGAGCACTCGACCGGGTGAAAGACTGCAGGGAGGAGAGGAGGGGCCAGGCACATACACACACATAGAAACACACACACATGCATTCATGTACAAACACACAAACACAAACAAATGTGACCATAAAAACAGATATTTTGCACATTGCAGAGAGGAGAGGATCAATTTACGTTCATTTTGGGACAGATGTGCATATTAAGCGTGCTTTGTTGACAAAAACACACAAAGGAGTTTAGCATGAGCTGTATTTGCGTGTGCACGTTTCATATAGCTTCTTCAGCTCACATGGAGGTTGTTTGTGATGATGACTGCATCGCAGATACGCACAAACATGCACACTCATAGACAGTGTGTAAGGTCCCTGCAGTTTATCGTCACCACTGGTGTGTGTGCGTGTGTTTCATGGTGTGTATGTCTGCTTGACTAATTGTGTGATTATGATGCAAAGCTGAACTTTACATCCTCCCAGGCCCACAAGCTTTCCCGTTAAATATTCTGTGTGGTCTCTTACCATTCTCCACATTGGCGAGCCGATGCATGAGCGGTAACCACACCAAACACTGAGGGGGCGGGTCTGACATCAACGTATCGAGGAATGTGTTGAGGGAGATGTTTTTCTATGGAGGTTTGGCACAAAGGAAGAGTGAGATTCATGCACAACATCAATGCTAAAACAATCACTGATATTATGCTCAGTGGTTAATGAGCCCTCACCTGCTGTGCAAAACATGCCCGTGCAGCTTGTTCAGTGTAGCCAAAGGAAGGCCCCTCAAAAACCGCCATAGGTAATTTGAGAACTTCCCGCAGAAACTGGTCAAACTGTGAGTGTACCATTATTCCAGCAGAATCCGATATCTGGGAAAAGATATCTGCAAAGCAATGAAAGAAGACAAAATACAAATTAATCAAACTAATTGTCAGTTCCCTCCACAGTTGGTTAATTACAAAATTACACAACACAATTATCCCACTTGTTTGTAAAAACTAATCCAAATAAAGCAGCTATAATTAGCAACACACCAGCCTTCTTCTTTTGCCTGTACAAGCTGCTACTCGCACAGATTTTGCACATTATGTAATAAACCATATCCTTCAAGTAATGAATGATGACTTTTCTTGGCCATGAGGAGCAACTGTACTGCTGCTTTGTCAACAAAAATAATAATACACCAAGCAGACAGCATATTAGAAAATACAGACAGTAATAAGTTTGTATGATAAACTGTGATGCAGTTCTTTACGTAGACTAGAAACTGTGAAGTCCACAAAGGCAATATGTTGATTTATTACAAAGAAAATAGGTCATTGTCCTGTAATTTTTCACAATTGAAAATGTAGGATAAAGGTTTGTTGTGTTTCTTACATCTTAATTTATCCAGAATTTTCCCTCCGCAGATGGTTGCAAGAGCCATCTTCACAACAAAGATGGATATCTTGCCATGACCCTCCCTAAAATGAACAATAAACAAACAAAAAAAGTCACATTATGACCAAAGATTATAAATGGAATTCATTAAATGTTTTAATAAAAGGCACATTTGATTGATCTTTGAAAGGCAAATTTGAATAAAAATGACACAGCTTGAAGAGTAATGAGTTCGCTTTTTATTCTAACCAAAAAAAAAACAAAAACAACCTTCAACTGTAAACCCACATGTTGTCACATCATTGAGGGAAAAATCCATTTCCCCTCCTCTTCGGCTGAACTTCACATTCACATTTCATGCTTCATTAACTCACGTCAAAACCTGCAACATGAAAGTACACCAGCAGCCGCCAACTGTCATGTGACATGTTACTTACGGGTCATATGCTGCCAGTAGGAAGTTGAGCAGCAGGCTGATGGACTGCTCCACGTTGATCTGGTGGGTGGTGGGCATGCGCTTGTTTAGCTGGTAAAAGATAGTGGACAGTACCACTTCTAGACGAGCTACTGAGACCTCAGCGTTGAGGTCCATGGTGTTCAGGCCGTTTTCTCGGAAAGTCTCAATGATGTTCCAAATATCAACCAAATGCACTGGAAACAGACACAATATGAGCACTTCAATGTGGGACAGTCGTGAATGCATGGTGCAGGTAAATGTAGACCGTATCAGACTCACAGTTGCATTTCTTCTGCACAAATCTGAGTTTGCAGGCTGTTCTGTATGTTGACAACCGTATGGAATCCAAATCTTGGGCCCCTGAGAAAGATTTACTCATTAATTAACCCTGGAAAGGTGAGCTGACAGGAAATCTAAAACTCTAAAGTGCTTAAGACCAGATGTAACCTGTGTGTGTCTGTGTGTGTGTTTCCCTTTTCAGAGCAGAAACATTGGCATGCTTCTACCTTCCAAGCTTGATGCAACCAGAGCTCACCGTTTTCAAGACACATGAGTGACAATAAAAACTGAGAGTTTGAGCTCTCAAATATTTTATATTTCACGTTATTACGTTTTCTGTCACTTGCTTTGGCTCCTTTTCTAATGCATTCTCAAAATCTGTGTTGGATTATTGCACAACATTAACTCTAACCTGGCTATAACTGAGAATTTCAGTTATTGAGAGGTGATTGTATCCCACCTCTCACCAAATATTAGACAGGTTCAACAGAGGTGGAGCAAATAGATTAAACTACAATAAAAACACGCTGTATTAAACCTAAATGTGAGAAGAGGATGTGTAAAAGTTCATTTTGTAATGATGATTTGTATTTCAAAAAGTGTGTATGTGCCCTCTTCACACTGTGTGAAAAATGCAGCCCTGCAGGTTGACATCAGTGGAGATACTAATCTTCATGATATTTGCTTTACATGAAACTTTTGAAGAAGAATTTGTCATTTTTATGGACAGCGAGTGAAACGGTCCAGCATACATCACGCTGAGCTATGGCCCTGAGCACTTACTCATCTCGACATACAGTTGCCTTCTATCTGCCATGTTGTCACCCCTCTGCCCGCAGTCTTCAATCATTCTGATCAAGAGGAGAGAAAATAATGTCAGAACCTGTGAGCCTCAGTATTTAGCTTCAATCATGACATTGTTCAGTCACAAAGTGGGCTCTTCCTAATGCTTTCATCATGTATAAATTAACCCCTAAACTAAACTGTACTCTCAGAGGTATCACAAAGCATTTGTTGAAATTCTGTTTATGACTCATCTTTCCAATACTTACCATTTGGTTAATGTAGTTCACATACTTTACCACACTTTAACACATTACCAGTGGAAATACAAGTTTCAACTCTCTAAGCACATCTGAAATGTATAAATATGATGGAGGAGGCAGTTCTATTTATTTCTTTTTTTCAATATTTTTTTTTTTTAACTAATAGAATAAATCACAGTGATATCTAAGTGCTGCATTTACATTTGTGGACAGAGTAGACAAAAGCGGCCTCTCAACTCTAGCCATCTACCAGTAGCTGTAGTTGTAGCTAGATAGAAAATTAAGATAACGCTGGCCCTATGAGTCAAATGTAAGTGATGCTTCCCAAGGACTTTTTCAGGCTTGTCTTTAACAGATATATTCCTCTGATGGAACACATGCATGATCCTGTCGTGAAACTGATACAAAAGCTCCATTGCCAAAGGTAAATTCAGCCAATGATTTAAGAGACAGAGAATTAGAAATGTTCTTCACATTGCAGGGGAGATCCAGTGACTCTGAATCACAACAATATTTTTCTCAACTCTGACAGCATCCAGGCCCAGCTGTTATCACTGGCATATGGCGAAGATTATTTTGTCTATAGACTGTTACCCAACAAATTAATGTTATTAGTTGATTATATACACTTTGGATTTTGGGATTCATTTCACTCATAGACGATTTGAAAGATGAATAAAGCCACTGTAACGTCACTTAGTAATTCATGGTGAATTTTTGAATCCTTGAGTTTGGCAATTTCTCTCTGTTATCTTTGTTTTAGGAGGCAGACATAAACATATTTGGACAAGAGGGTGGAGCACCTGAGCACATCATGCACACCCATCAGGCAGCAAGCTGTTAATCTGCAGGCAACAACTCCCTAATGGGATTCTAATTGACTAAATGAGCATCATGTTTTATTAAAGAAGACTTGAGATTAGTGGTTGCATATACACTGCCTGGCCAAAAAAAAGTCACCACCACCAAAGAAAAAAAAAAAAAGGTCAGACACAACGTTATTTATTTAGCTATGATTACGGCATGCATTTGCTGTGCCATTGTTTAGATACGTTTCTGCAATGTCACAAGATATATTTCCATCCAGTTTTGCATTTATTTTTCACCAAGATCTTACAGTGATAATGGGAGAGTTCATTGATGGACAAACCTGGTCAATCAGTATTCAGGCAGTCAGCTGACCTCATTTTTTGGGCAAATAATGTTGCTGAACCTAGACCTGACCAACTGCAGAACCCCAGATCAGCACTGCCCCCACAGGCTTGTACAGTAGGCACTAGGAATGATGGGTGCATTATCTCATCTGCCTCCCTTCTTACCCTCCCATCACTCTGGAACAGGGTAAATCTGGACTCATCACATGACCTTCTTCCATTGCTCCAGAGTCCAATCTTTATGCTCCCTAACAATTTGAAGCCTTTTTCCTCCTGTTTTTTTTATGGCTACACTGCTATTCAGTCCCGATCCCTGTAGTTACCTTCACATTGTTCATGTGGAAATGTTCTTACTTTCACTGTTAAACATAGCCGTGACTTTTGTGGTCTTTTTCTTTTGCCATCTGATTTCATTAAACGTTCAATCACCGATCATCATCATTCAAGATGTTTCTCCCATCACATTTCTTCCTGGAAGACGAAGGTTCCCCATCATCCTTCCACTTTTTAATAATGCGTTGGACAATTCATAACCCAATTTTAAAAGTTTGCATATAGTACAACAATGAGAACAAATTATTTCTATTAAATGTTTCACATAACAGAAATGTAACAGTTTGCAATCTCCTTAGATGTTTTTCTGCTTGATGCCAATGATCTGACTCTTCTTAAACAGACTGACATCTCTTCCATGGCCACAGGATGTGTCTTTTGACATGGTTGTTTAAGAATGAGCAGCTAGTCATTGCATCAGTTGGTGTTAAATTATCCAATAGGAGGCTCCTATTGGATAATATCCAGGCTATATCCAATAGGAGCGTTTTTTTTTCTTTTTTCTTTTCTTTACTGACACACATGTTCTTGCAACTAATAATTTTAATCTAAATGTGAGTATACCCAAATGTAAATGGCTATAATAACAATGATTTAAAAAATGGTAAGACTTGCTTTTACTGATGTCTTAATGTTAAACTGTCTCAACACACCAAGTAAAAAAGCCTGTCTCTGCCTCTGGCCGAGGGACAGGAGCAAGTGTTATGAATGAGGCCATTTCTTCCTCGAACACTATTATCCCTACAATGTTGGGGAGATTGGTCCAGTGAATGCAGTTAAAAGGTTGAATCTCAAAATTAACTGTAGATCTTTCTCCTGTCTCATCATGTCTAACAATGGTGGAGAAGACTGTAGAGTTGCATTCATTCCGATGGGCGAACTCTCTGTGGAGGAAGACTGGTGCTAGGAAAGCAAAAGTATCCACCCACCTCATCCCGCTCGCTGCAGGGAAAGAGGCATACAGTAAGTAGGTAATGAGGACTCCTATGCAGCCAAGTGGTCACTTTGTTTTCTCCATCTTTGTCCAATCTAACAGAGGCTATAAGATGGAAAAATTGATTCACTTCTCTAGTCTACTGTGTTTGCTTTTGTTATCAAATCTTCCTTTTCAACAGTTTTCCTCACTTCACTGTGTGCATGCAGGTCCTCCATGTCACTCACCTGCAACAAATTCTCTGTTTTAAAGTGTGTAATCTGTTCGCATGATGTTTGAAAAACATCCAAGAACACTTAAACATGTCTAGATCACTGAGATTGACTAAATGACTATGTGTCTCTGCAAAAAAAAAAGGTACTAAGTGTTTAAATGAATTACCTGTATGGTGACTATAGCACATGCACACATGAAACAGAAGAAGTATGTAAATATAACATGAACTCATGAAGAAAATGTTTACTGAGTTGGTTCTTTTCTTTATAGAACCCCCTTATTGGCTTTGCTTTTCAGAACCCAGAGGCTATATCCATCTTAAAATGCATAGCTAACATTGTAAGCTCCAACACTACTAATAATCTGGCCTTGTGTTTTTCTGTTTGTAGAGCTCATAACAAGGCAGCCAAGCTTAAAAGATTGTCAATGAACACATCACCATAATATGCATATCATGGCAATAACAGGCTGGAGTTTCTGAGGCTAAGACTTTTACAAGAAAGGGGGCCACAATATAATTAGAATTATCCAGTCCCCACTACTCACACACTGACCCCACTTTTCAGAGTGTTTTAAGGAAAACCGCAACCTGAATCAATCACACTACACTGGTTATCAGAAATGTTTAAGAAAATCTTAAGTTAGACAATGACAAGACTTTAAAAGGGGCAGAGCTGCAGAAAGAATGCTCACACCATGCCTCACTGCACACTGTCCGAGGCAATCTAATACACCTAGTCATGTGGTTTGTTGCCATAGCAGCAAAGATCCCAGTCGCTCCATTCGTTAAAAAAACCATACAAAAAAAACAACACACACACACACACACACACACACACACACACACACACACACACACACACACACACACACACACACACA
>JAOXYM010000008.1:16996077-17044295 GCA_028567055.1 Leptatherina wallacei | reverse complement strand
ACACACACACACACACACACACACACACACACACACACACACACACACACACACACACACACACACACACACAACACCTCCCACGGCATACAAACAAAGTTTGTGGAGAAAAGTTTTTTCACTAGCAAATATCTTTTATGAGATAATGCTTGGTGGGCTGATAGTTGAGAGCACAGTTGCACTTCTTGGGCGAGTGGCTCGAAAAACACTTTTCTGCAAGACGACCATTCAAGCATGCTATTTTAAATTACTCTGACAGTAATTGGTAGACCTAAATATTATGCTGCAAAGACCCACAGTGCAGAAATGAGAATTCATCCGGTGTTAAACATAAACAAGAGCACATTCTTTCTGTTTCCTTGCAATGATTCTTGCCAGTACAGGCAGTCAGTTCTGGGGGCACTAGGAACCTTTGAAATCCAATATAGAAGAAAAGAGATTAAACCAATAAGCTATCCAAGAATTATAGAACCAAGTCCAGTGTTTCAGTAATGATTGCACATCACAGCAGTTCAGACACACAACAGAAACAAATGAAGGATCTAATTATTAAATACAACATACACAGAAGAGTGAAAACCATCATCTTTTTTATAGTTTGTTTAAAGAAGAGATGATAAGAACAGTGCAGCAGCAGAAATGATAAATGTCCATCTCATCAGTTATAAAGCAATGATGAATGCAGTCACAAGAGTAAATAGCAATGTCCGGCTACTGCAGGTAGCCCATAGTCCAATGTCATCTTGAAAGTAATAGATATGCCAGCCCATTTATCACTTACACAGTGATTGAATGTAAAAGTGTACAAATATACACAGTTCTACAGATTAACATTGATATCCTCTCCCAATATCACAAGCAAGCGCATTCCGAGTGCCAGCTATGTGACCTTCTGCCATCTGTTTTCAGTGATGGAAACAACTGAGATTGATACAATCTAGAGCAGATATTAAACCTGCACAGCCAATCCACCTTGTACATCTGTGAAGGAAAAAGATAATCAACGTACCTTTCATAAAGCACCATGGTCATGTTGCGTTACCTTCCCAGAGCTGAGTTATTATAAATCTGAGTCATCCATTGTGAAACAGCTGTCCATAACACAACCTTTCAGACAAGCTACACAAGGCTACACAACAAAATCTGCGCATGTGGACGACCCTAACGGAAGATATCTGAAATTAGAAGCTGTAAACCAGGATACAGTGTGGGCAGCCTCTATCTTTAACTACAAATGAGAAGGCCCCACATTCTTGAACAGCTTTTCTGGCTCTCTAGTTGCAGACCCCAAACCTCTTTCCTGGCATCTTCCCAGCAAACATTGCTCTTTCTCTGTGGCACTGTCACTCCCAGTATTAGAAAATAACTGCCCTTAAAAGAACAAATCGTTTCATGCTATCATGAGTACAGAGGAACTAGCCAAGGGTCTCACAGGAATGACTCACGGTATCTTTAAATGCTGCACAGCGTTTGTGTGGGCCAAAAAACAGGTCAAACAAAAACAACAAAAAAAGCCTTTTTAGTCAAGTATTTACATTTAGATTCTATTTCTGTAGCAGCTCACTAAAACATAGAGGAATGTGCTGTTAATTTATGACCTCCGCAATGAACTTTGAACAAAAAAACACAAGCACTTACTTGAGTTACAGTACAATCTCCCTGGCTGGTTCGAGACAGTTCATCGCAGCTGTTGCCACTGATTGGTCAGAGTTATTTTTACATCACAAGACTGCAAAACTACACTGGCATCCAAATCCTGTCCCCAGACAGGAATAATGAAGACTTAGGGTTAATTAGCTGCTGTGCTTTGGTGCTGTAGTAGAGCCGCTACGCAGATAGTGAAAGAAGTTTTCTCTGCCTGCCTGGTACCAGCCAGTGATGTCTGCTAGAGGGCTCTCGCCTTCTGTCATCTGGTGATGATCACCATGGATTCAGCTGCAAATAGGAAAAAACTTCAGGACCCTGACAGCAGCTACAAATTTATGGCTGCTGGTGCCGTGATTTAGTTTACGGCACTGTTATTGTGTGTTTGGCTTGAACAAAGAGGAACATACTGTGAGAAGTCAGAAAAATAGAAGAAATTCCAGATGTAGTGGACACTGTATCTTTGCTTGTCCAACTATGTGATGGGACGGCCAACATGCTCATTTGCATTTCAAGCACAAGCTTGAAAGGAGATATAGTCTTGTGGATGGACTGATTTATATCCCCCCCCCCTCCTCTCTTTCTTACTCAGTCTCTCTTTATATATATATATATATATAAGGGGAAAGCATGATTGACCATTCACCATATCAATGCAGGACATAAGTAATAGGACAGCGGGAATACGGGGAATACGGCAACAGGCACCTGCAAAATGCCCTGCTCATGCATCACCTGTCACGCTAGAGACACCTATTATGACGTGAGACAAAGGTTTCTCTGTTACAAAAACCTGTACATGCATTAACAACCCTGTCTCTGCGCGTTTATACCAACAAATATCCGTTTTATCGCAAAAAACTTGACAAACTCATTTCACCCGGAGTGACAAAGTAGGTTAAGGTCGCTCTACTGCTGCCTGGCTGCCAGCTTCCAGCGGCTGCAGCAGCGCACATGCACGAGACTTACCAGAATTTATTTCGATTCATGTCATACAACATCATTGTTTTCCAACCAGGAATCCGACGTGTCCTGCGGTGCGGTCAGGGTTTCTTTGGTGTTGGGTGCTGCATCACTGCACGAAGCGGCCGGTCTTGCGCCGCTCTCCCGCAAAGCTTGTGTTGTGGAAATTTACGTGCAGCTCACTGGCTGAGCAGAACAAGGCAGCGGCTGCCTCCAATATGTGGCCTCCGCGATGACGTAATGCGGAATCTCTTCACATGCGCCAGTGTGGCTGCACTGTCTGAAAGTTTGATGAAAAAAATGAGAATAACTTGGGGGTGGGGGGATACTATGCATTGTCATATGTATGTAAAGCGTATGTCATATTTGGATGACATCATGTAGATAACCATGAGTCATACTGATTATGATAGCAACCATCTAAGTATACAATCTGCATTTAATATAGCCTATTGCAAGATTTAAAGTAAGTGTTTAAGAATATTGATAGGATAAAGCTTGCTCTCACTCCAATCCTTTAATAATAAACACCTTTTTTTGAAAATTGTATTTACATTGCAGACGTTTTGCAGCAATTAAATAAAATTAGTATTCTTCTGTTTAATCTCACGTGGTTTATACATATGGGTTGACTAAAGATGCACAACTTTTAGGCTTAATTGTGGGGTCCAGGAAAGATGGCTACTCTGAAATGTATTACTGAGTTGTTCGATTGTAATTGCTGTAAATAAAGAGTATAATCAATGAAAGGATGAAAAAAGGATGTCATTTAATCTAAATACTTTTGTATCATGTAAAACAGTAAAACATTTCTACAAAGAATAGAATTCCATTTGCATTGCTCATATTTAAATGTAAATATTAGGGTGACATTGGGTAAAATGGGCCACTTTTTGGTAAATCACTTGGGAAACAAAGAAAAAAATTGTGACCCTGAATTTTGTCTTTGTGGTTAACATGGACTGTTTTAATATTTTTATGTTGAATTCATGCAATGAAATATAATTGTTCAGGTTCTATAAGTTTTGAAACATCAGCTGTTCCACATTATTTAAGTGAGCAGTGTTCAAGGCAAGGCAAAGCAAAACAGTCATTTTTGATAAAAAAAGAACAAAACAACATACAAAGAATCCATTTAACTTCAATTTCAATTTAAAATCTGTATAATTCTAACACACACATCACACAATATAATATTACATTAAAAAAATATAAAATAATCAATAAATAGGCAGTGTATATAATAATTTTTAAAAAAGTCAGGAAAAAAACCCCAGAATGAAATGATTTACAAATCTCATCAACCCATATATTATTCCCAATAGAACATAAACAACACATCAGATGTTGAGACATTTTACCATTTCATGGGAAAAAAAGAGCTCATTTGGAATTTGATGGCACATCTTTAAAAAGTTGAAATAGGGGAAACAAAAGTCTGGAAAAGTATTTGGTATCAAAAACTATTTGAGGAGCATTTGAAAACGAATGAGGTTAATTGGCAACATGTGAGCAGCATGACTGGGTATAAAAGATGCATTTCAGAGAGCCAGTCTATGATATGAAGATATCATAGACTGGCTCTCAATGATGCTGATATGAAGATATCATAGACGGGGCATTAAGATGGGTAGAGGTTCTATGTCTAAAAATTGGGGAACAAATTCAGAAAAATGTTCCACAGTCTTTAGAATTTAAAAAGCTAAGAGGCTAAAACAGAGAATGGTCCGAAAAAAAGAGAAAATATCCAGTGAGCGCCAGTTGTCTGGACAAAAATGCCTTGTTGATGTCAAAGAGATCAAATAATTAAATGTGCAGGCTAGTTTGAGATGATATAAATGCAACAGAAGCTAACTCAAACAACCACTTTTAACAACCAATGTATGAAGAATACCATCTGCACATATTTACAAAATGAGCTGAACTTAACTTGAAACGATATGGAAATCACTTCAATGATGTTGAACAAGTGTTCTTGAACATAACTCGCCCTCTTCAAGCTCACCCCCTTGTTGCTAAGCAACCTCCTCAGAAGATTGACATGAACTTCAGTAGGGGCATTCGGAGAGAACTTTGCTAAAGGACAATTTTTTACTGGGTGGCAGCTATATTGTCACACAGCGGGACAGTAACAAGACAACAAGAAGATACTGGCAGCAAAAAAGTGTATCAATGCAGGTAAGTTGATAGCCAGCCATTTTCCGCTTTCACTTTCAGCCATGACAACGACCCCCCCCAGCTCATTAATTTGTTATAAGCTAAGTTAATTAAATGTTAACTTAACGTTAGCTAACAGAGCGACATCCCGAGATGAGTGAAGGTGTCCGTTGTAAGTTCAGCTCACGTTGGCTAATTTCTTTTGTTTTGTTTTGTTTTGTTTTGTTTTTTTTGTTTTTGTCTTCTTATCGCGAGATAAATCTATGTGCTCTATCTACAGAGAAATAATTAGCCTACTGGAAACAGAAGCATTTTTTCTCCCCAACTGTAGATTCAGGTTTCTCTTGGACGGTAAGTTAAATAGTTTTGGTTTTCTACAGGATGGTGAAAATCGACAAGCAATGCCAGACGTTGAACCTCCCGGATTCCCATCTAGGGAAGGGCGACCGAGTCAACAAGGTGGGTAAAAGAAGGCTACCCATACCTCACTGTGTAAATACTAAGAAAAACATTAAATAAAGTTATATGTGTAATCATATTTAATTTTCTTCTGAAAAATAAACAAACAAATTAAAGAAAATATACTATAACACCCCTCACAACTGGGAATTGAATAAAGTATTTTCATTGAATTTCATTTTGTTTATTAAGAATGCATTTTGGCTCTTTAAGAGCAGATTTCCTTGTTTTTACTCAAATATTAACTCTGCTCTCTCTTATTTTCTCATGGAAGTTTTTTATTAATTTTTTTTTATTTTTTACATTTCAATTTTAACAAACAAAACAGTGACTGACAAAACAAATATATAGAAAAAAAACTCATTTAATCGTGGCTTTCTCCTCTCCTCATAATAACAGTTCAATTATGTTTTCATGTCTTTTGAAAGATATCAAATGGTATTACGGTAGGTATCATCATAACCATGTAGTCAAACTTGAGGGGGCTATAGCCATTGTTATGGTGTTAACCTTTCCCTATCGTGTACATTTCAATCTCAGACTTTCTAAAGGGTTAAATATCTCTGCAACACCGGGTTGAAGTTCAGTAAAGGTGCCTCTTTTAAATCTCAGCTAAGTCTAATGTCCAGGTAGATAATTCCTTTGGGGACCCATTTAAATTGAAATTTTTTACCATATATTGATAACAAGTGTCTCTACTTCAATGTGACCTGTGCAGATGTCCCGCACTTGAGCTGCAGCTCTTCTCTTTACACTCAGACTCCCTCTGTGCCCTCACAAAACTTTTGCTCTTGGACTTTTTTTGGGTTATTGTTGTGAGAGGAGCTTATTAAGATTAGTCCAGAATGGCAGATATGAAGATGACCAATTAAATTACCACTGCCTCCTTGTGGGTGCACTCATTTTACTTAAATGCACACTCCAGAAAATAGATAGGTATTATGGAAAAGTAAAAGGGCCTGAAATAAGACTAGTGAGCAGGCGTAAGCTGTATCCCTTCAGAAGCCATCTACTGATCTGACCAATAATAAGCTTACACTGGTAACCGAGCAGCCAGTGGTGGCAAATGAGAAGGTGACAACTCATTCTTCATGGGCTGTTATTCTTGCGTCTCACAGCCCCAATATTGGGTTTCTGCTATGATGCAGGCTGCAGTGACAGGGCTGCAGGCTGCAGACTCAGGACCTCCATTTTCAATGCTACTTTTGGCACCTTTTGAAAGTTAAGAATATGTGTACATGATGCATGAAAAATACCAAAATATCAGAAACCACTTAGCTATCTTCTGGAGTGCACTGGGAAGTAATATGAGCATTTGCTGCAAGAGTTGAGGACAGTTGGTGGCATGGAACAAGATCTAGTTTGAGACAGGTGTTGGTTGAAGTGTTCAGAGTTTAATAAAACAGCACATCTTGAAGCCATCATCCCCTGAATTTATTCACAATTATATAAGAACAAAGTAAATACAGGACAAAAATGCAAAAAAATAACAAAAAGAAAAAGACAGTATCAGAAATCAGTTTGATAAAAAGAAATAAAGTAAACAAAGGCCAGAAGGGCTTTGTCGCAAATTTGCGACAACAGGCATCAAGGGGTTAAAGTCCATCATTTTCTGATCACAACATGGCTCTAATATTAACACACCTCCTCCACTGCAATTCATTATTACTTATATTTATTACCCATTGCTCCACATTCGTTTGTCAAAAATAAAGGATTAATCATCATTCAAATAGTGTGCAGTAGTAACTTATGAGTTAAATCAGTGATTTTTTTGTCTGCCTGATCCAGTAAATGTACATAGAGCAATTAAAATTGTGAGTAAATAAAAAGACATTATCTGTTGAAGAAATGTGTCATCAGATATTACTGGCTTAATGGCGTTTGATTGGCCCTCAGATTACCAAGGACCTGCTCTGTGGCTATAATAACCCTGCCAGTATGATTTAAAGCGATCTCAGCCCACCACTGAGATATTGCCTTACCTCCTTCCTACCCCATGTGATTCTTTCAGAGTATATTATTTACCTAAGCGGTTCAGCAGCAGATGTTCTTCATTTTAGTTTTCCCTTCAGTTCCTCTGGCTCTTGTGGTCTGAGTCAGCACACGTAGTAGTCGTACCAATTAAGGGAGCTTCATTGAAAAATAACTTGTCAATCAGATGGAAAAATTTGTAAACATCTTTGTCTTAAAGGTTTTCACAAAGCAGGGCAGAAACATTTTGAGGTCAGACACATCTTTGTGTGATACTAATGGTTTTAGAGATGCACTTGTTGCTGCAAATGGACTTTGTCCCTTTATCCAGGGCCAGTTCTGACCTCATACTGCAAAGTTGGCAGGGTTTTTCATCCGTGTATTGACAATCCCCAATTGACCATCTACAATGCTAAAATAGCAATATAAACTTTTTTTTTATCCTTAATGTTGCTGATGTTTTCTTGAATGGCTTTTCAAATAATAACAGTTATTTCACTTTCAACAACATAAGTGGATAAAACCCTAACCAAGGTTAGTACCAGTCAAGTTAAGACTCACCTTTTTCTTTAAAAATTATGGCTATACAGTATATAGGTTTAAATGTCTGGTTGGTATTGTTTGTTGGTTTGTTGCTGTTGGTGAGTTAATTTTAGGATAGATTGATATTTCATTGAGTGTATGTCCACACCATCAGTCTAGGCAAACTAAATAGTTGAATTGATGCAAAACTGAATACGTTTTTGTCTAATGTTTTTTCAGTAGCAGACATGTATTTGTATCTCAGAATATAGAAAGAACATTTCAGTATAACTTTTTGTGTTTAAGCTTTCAAAAAGGTCACTATGGTGTCAGAAAATAGGTAAAGGAAGAGTTGAGATTCCTTTTACTATATAAAGATATAACCAAATTAATTCAGCTCTGTCAAATGCTAATTTATTCCAGACCTCCCACGTGTTTAACAATGCTACATATTAGACTCCCGAGTAAGCGTATAATACAAAGGATTTATGTTAAGTGTTATGCATACGTACCAACTGCTTCTAGTGCAAATTAGTTTTTAAAACCTGGATTTATTGAAGTGCCCAGTGAGATCACATCCATGTTTGTGGTAGAATTTTCTGTACCATCCAAAGCTTAATTAACTAGTTTTCAACTATCCTCTTTATATTCTTTTTTGATTTGATCTTATTTAAAAGAATTACAAGAATAAATCCAGTCTTTCTCATACACTTATTTTTAAGTTTGTATACTGCACCAGTTGTGTCTTTCACAGTTTTCCAGCCAGATGGCGCTCTATCACCACTAAGAAATGTGCCCTTGGGTTTGTCTTGAACCTCAAATTAGTCTGTCTGTTTTCTCACTGATGCTTCTAGTATTTTGAAGGCTGCCCCACAAGAATCAAAGTGCAAATAAAGAACTACAGATCACATTTCACAGGCAAATACATTTCTGTAATTACTTTTCAAAATACCATTGATGGAGTTGAGTGAGTGTTTGCCACAACCATGCTCCACTCTTCTTTTTGTTTTTTTATTTTTCATTTAAAGATGGTTAATCAAAGTGGTATCTTTAATTAGGAGGAATTTGCTGTTATTTTAAGATTATAGCTCACTTTGTCTTTTCATGAATTACATGATGTACTTGAGAAACAAAAATTAATCAATCAAAGCTTCTTTTTTTAAAACATTTCTTTATATTCTGTCTTTCTCAAGATCAAGCAGACCTTCAAGCTCTCTGCTCTGGTAGAAATCGCACCTGTGCTTTGCTCAACAGTCCCTCACCATGTGTCAACCAGGCTATTTGCCATATCCAAGAGATGAAGAAAACAGTGGAAAACTGGTGTCAACAGGTAAGTGAACATCATGTTTGATAAGATTTGTAACATCTTGTTACACAGTTATCCTTAGAAGACTAAAAAGCAATTCAAATGTTTATCTTGGCCTTTTGTCTTTCACCATTCTGGAAACTATAAACCAGGGGAAACAACATTACAGCAAAACATCAAGGTGAAATGTTTTATTGTTTAATTTTCTATTTCTTTTTGTTATTTTTGGTATAAAATACAAAAAGAGTTTCACAGTTTTTTTTTGTGTTTTTTTTTCAAAACAGATTTCACTCAAGAGATTCAGATTCGGACTCGGTGAGGTCTACAGATTTGTATGTTGAAGGCACAGCAATTAGTGCAAGAGGTAAACACATTTGGTTTCAGTAATCTAGATTCATTATCCACGTACATCTCTCAATTTCTGGGATGCTGAAGAATAAAAATTCACAAACACTTCTTTAGTGAAAATCTGGGTTTTGTGCTTGCTCACATCTTAAGTCTTAACATGTCATGAAATATTCACTTATGCTAAAAAAAAAACCCAAACACAATATGTAGTCATACAAACATAAATGAAAGTGACTTGAAGTAAAATGCAATACAATGTGCCAGTCATAAAATTATCCTTCTTCCAGAAAGTTATCCGTTGCCACCACTAAAGAAGAAAATAAATGATATCCTTTCTGAAGTTATGGATCTGATTGAGCGTTTGGAGGCAGATCGACAGAATGTAGAGAAAGCTCTCTACAAAGAAAAGCAGAGAAAAAGGCTTTTGAAAAGCAAAGTTGACAGTATTGCACTCCGAGAGCAAATTGAGCACTCTTTTGCTGTCCAAGAAGGTCAGTGACTGGGAGGTGTCACATACTCCAAGATCTATTAGTTTCCTGTGACATAAGATGATTCTCTTGTTCATAAACCCAATTTCTAAAATTGTTATTCATTTATGATCATTACCTTTTCCAGAGCAGGAGGCTTGCTTGAGAGACATCACCGAGCTGAAGCGTCATCTTAAACTGGAAACAGAGAAGCTTAACCAGGTCCAGGAAAAATGGTCAGATGCTCAGGTGTTGAACCAGCGCTTACAAGATGACATCAACTCTGCCAAGAAACAAGTTCCCACTGCAAGTGAAAACCTGGACCTCCAGAAAATGATCATAAATTCAATTAAGACTGCACAAGCAGAGGTTGGTCCTCATTTGATTTATTTTATGACCATGATTTAATTTTCCAAACTCGCAAAATCTGTACATTTTAATGACATGGTGATAAGGTCAGGAAATGTTCAGGTATTTTTTCCAAGAGTTATCCTGCTAATATTTAACAACTGTTGGATGTGTTGTAAACACAGTCAAGGTGTCAAGTTACTTTTGTTTAGGTTCAGTTATGTTTTACAGTGAAAACATAGATAATTTATGCACTTTTGATTGTGTGCTATAAAGTTGCTAATAGTGTCAGATCTGTCTGAAAAAGTTACAGATATACTCTCTTTTTGTTTAACAAAAATAAAGGTTTGTACCTGATCAGGTAAAAATTATATCCACATTTCTCCCTCAAAATTAGCTCAATCTCTTTAACCCAACTCTGTAATCCCAGGATTATAACAGTACTCAGAACATTCAAAATACTGTTAAAGGCAAACATTTTTCTATTCAACAATTAAATGAACCTACATTACATTTAAAGATGTTTATGGTTGTTAAAGGTCTACATGAGACCACTCTTAACATGTATTAAAATTTACCAACTTTGTCACATTATGTCTGTAGCTTTATAGCATCCAAATGAAATATCAGACTTACACAAAAGAGGAACCAATGGATTGGTTGTTTTAATCAACATGTCAGTAAGTCACTGGCTGCTCTGGTGATGTTACGCCTGAGTAAACCTGGTATTCAAGTGTCTGTAATCTTCTAATACCAAGCTTATTGAAAACAGTCTTACTAGTTAGCCATTGGCTTTGTTCAGATTGGTCTTTAGTAAGGAAAAGTTCAAAGCCCTTTTCAGAGTTATTTACTGGTATGACATTCAGAATATTTACAGCCTATAGAGTACGGCTTGATAACATGATAATGTACTTTTCTTTGGATTGATAACTTAAAAAAAATTTCTTAAATGATATCTGAAAAAAACACTTTAACATATCACACCACAATATTTTTAGGCCGGTGAAGTTTGCTCAAAAAAACACAGTGATCTCCTGCTGGCTCAGAGGGAGTTAAAAAAGACAGAGGCTGATGCCAACAAAGAAAAGATGTCATTGGACCATGTGCTGCTGGTGATGAAGAATCGGCTGGCAGAGACATTGTAAGGATCCATCTATTGTATTGTGTTGCATTTATTTTGATCCTCATTAGCTATAACAAGTACAGCTATTCTTCCTGGATCTAAATAACATGGAAAAAAGGACTCACCATTAGTAAAAGTAGTGGTAATTTATTTTTTCAATTGTTTTTTTCAGTTTTCTACTGCCAAAGACATTTGTTGTTGTATCTTCTTAATTTTTTGTATCTTCTAGGTTAAAAAAACAAAAAAACATGAATGAATGAATGAATACATGAATGAATGAACGACCGAATGACTGACTGACTGACTGACTGACTGAATGAATGAATGAATGAATGAATGAATGAATGAATAATAAATTGATTGTTGTAATCACAC
The DNA here is from genome assembly GCA_028567055.1 of Leptatherina wallacei. NCBI lineage: Eukaryota > Metazoa > Chordata > Actinopteri > Atheriniformes > Atherinidae > Leptatherina > Leptatherina wallacei. Next base: position 17,032,609 of record JAOXYM010000008.1, on the reverse strand, counting down.
AATGTAGTGATTGAACATTTCATGGTATGTAATTCCTATTTGCTGAATCTTAATTTCAACTTGTCCAAGTAAAATACTTGAGTTACATGTAACCATAGCAACACTACTTCTCATTGATGCAGACCAGACAATAGGCCTACCTGTCACTGTTAATGGAACTAACCATCTGATCATTTGAATGACTATAAACGTATATTCTAAAATAGAAAATGAATGGTTGTGTTTTAAATCAGATGAAGATATTTTAAAATGGGTTTAACCCCAAGTCAATAAAAAGAATAATCCTTTTTTTTGTTTTTCTTTAGGGAAGAATTAAACCAGTTGAGGATGGAAGAGAAAGGTATTCTGTCTGAAATACAGAATGCTGAAGACATCTTAGTTTATACAGAAAAAAAGTGCACATTTATAAATCAGAAAATTCCTGAAATTTTAGAGCTTGAGAAAACCCAAGAAAACAAGGTAAGACATACTCTTCATTGAGATTTAAGTTTTTAAAAAGATCAATTTAATCATATCATTGTCCTCTTTCATTACAGATTTCACAACTGAATCTACAAATTGAGGATGAATTGCAAAAGAATAGGAAATTAGAAGAAAAGCTGATGTTGCTGTCACAAAATATTGAAAAAACTGTAGGTGATGTTACAACAGTGTTTAAAATGTCAGATGTTAAGTTACTGGACACATTTTTTCAATTTTGTGGTGCTTTTGTGTGTGTGATGGTGGTTGATCGGGTTTAGTATATGGTAAGGCCACTATTAAGCTCTTACTGGAGCTATGCATGCTAATGATGTTTGAAGTCATGTAACCCAAGTTGTTCTAGATATAAACATTGATGGAGTATAAAATGCATTCTACAGAAAATGAAAGGGGAAGCTGAGGTTTCCTGCTTGGAGGAGCAACTTCAAACAAAACGTGAAGCTTTTGCAGCTCTCTGTAAAGAAAACATGGAGTATGAACAAAATGTAGAGGACTACAAGCTGAAAATTATTCAAAGGTACAATGTTCACACCAAAATAGAAAAGGAATATTTCAACCCATTTAATACCACTATTGCATGTACTTTACAGTAAGCCACTTATGAGTTTATCCCATCTGTATACTTAAATGTATGATTTTTGCTAGTGAGAAAGCTGTGAAGCAGATGCAAGAAATGATGAAGCAGATGTGCAAGAAAATCACTGACAATGACGAGCAGTGGGAAAAGGCCTTGGAGGAACTGACCCAAGTTGTAGCCCAGCACAGTGATATCCAGGTTAAGCTGGAAGATCAGGAGCAGCTCACCTTCATGGAAGAACAGAGAGCCAGGGTCAGCTACAACATATGTTAATTTTTTCTGTTCTTCACGAGTTACAACATACAAAAATGTTGTTTCCATCAGTGATGCTCGGTTTTCTTCTACAATTTACAGACAGAAATTGAAAAGTTGAAGAATGATCTGACAGGTCACAGGACTACTATGGAAACACTAAAGGTAAATTTGTACTTCACATTCTTCACCCTGACCAAGAATATTTCACTTAGTCTGAAAGAACGTGCCTGGAATCACTAAGTGCTGAAATAGAATTCTACATCATAAGTTTAAACCATCAAAATATGTCAGAGTACTTTAGCAAACTTTGCAGCTTGCATGGAAACTACTTGAATATCCTCAAAGTTGTTGCATTAGGAAACTTGACAAAGCTCCCTCAAGAATTAAAGCTCAATAGGAATCAAACATTAATGGCTTCATAAATGTGATTTAAATAAAATGAAGTAATTTCCTGCAATAGTTTGTTAAATTCATACTCTACTTTCACCTCCTGTAATTGTTTGTACCTGTTGTGTGTGTGTTTTTAAGAATTAAACACAATGACATTCCTGTCTTGTATTTTTCATTTCCACCAGACTCAGTGTGCAGATCTTAATGAAGAACTGACGCAGAAGCAAAGAAGTGCAGAGGAAACCAACCAGCAACTTCAGAAAGAATTCAAAGATGCATCCTTAGCAACAAATGCTCTTGAAGCAAAAGTTGAGGTAAGACTTAAACATAGTTCCTCATTACCTGAAGGTTTTATGGAAATTTAAGTGAAATAATTTTTTTGAAGTATTGTGATACAACTTATTTATTTTTTCTTTGTACAGAAAATAAAGAGATTGACAGAAAATTTGGAAATGGCGCAGTGTGAACACAAGGAGACATTAAACAAGCTGGAGAAGGAGAAAAAACTCACACGTGACAAGCTAAAAGCTGCTCAGGTAAAAATGGAAAGTTGCATTGAATTGCTTGTGTTGAGTTGTGGAACAATTTGTGAGAAGATTTACTCTGTGAACCTCACTGAGCACAGAGACAGTCACAGCTATTTATCATGATTTCTTTTGTTGGACAGTATTATTTCTTGGCCTAAACTCTTAACAAAATATGGTTAAGAAACTTCTTTTTAACTATACTGTTTCCTTTTATTTACAGGATTTGCATTGTACCACCATAAAGAAATATGACAGTGCTGTGGGTAGGATCACTGAGCTATCTACAAGAATTGAAGAATACCGGGATGCTTCTGATAAAATAGAGAAAACTGTTGAAAGAATGCCAGAAGTCATAGAAGACCTGCAGTAAGTTTCAGGACATGCTGAGATTAAGCATAGTAATCACATTTCTTTAAAAATTCTCAAATTTTCCTTTAAAAAAAAGCTAATATTACGATCTTAATGAGATAGAAAACTTGTTTATGACCTCTACGAACACCCTCAAGAAGAATAGCAGTTACATACATTCAGAAGCATTGTACGACTTTCTATTTGAGTTCTCTTTGCAGAAGTGATTTGAATTTGTTGGAGTTCAAGAGCAAATCAGCTGCTCACATAATGAGCACCTTGCAGTCTGATATTAATAACTGGAAACAACGAACACAGCGATCCATGCAGACACACACGGCTCTTGTTACATCAAGAAAAAAGCAAATGGAAGACACTAAGGTAAAAAAAAAGAGGGAGAAAATAATAATAATGCTCACAGTAACTCTTTGTAAATACATGACTTTTTGTGTCAAAATACTGTGAATCCACAGATGAGCTGTAAAAAACATCTCATTGTTTATTTGTTTTTGGATTAGTGTCAGCACATTGCTTGTCACAGTACTTCCCTTAAGATACGGAGAAAAGAACAGTGTGCAATTAAAATTACAAGCCATGGTCAATCTCGTTTAAGTGCTTTTGCCACAAATGACAACTTGCTGTTGTTGTTGTATTTTTGTCTGGACGAATTTGATGATGCATGCAGTGGTGAGATGCTGTGCTTATTTTCTTACCTGTAGGTCAACATTTTCAGCAGCAGTTTTGATGTAAACGCACAGATCACCATATAAAATAAGTATATCATCTTGTATGTCAATATAATGAAACAGACTTCTGGAAATATGAAGCTGCTCTACACAAAATGGCATGCATTTGAACACTCCTTTGTAAGAGAAACCCCCTATTTATTGTAAGGTTTTCATCTGCAGGATTATCAGCCCCAGCCAGAGCCTCTTTGCTGATGGGGGTTTCACATGGCTTATCTAATGTGAAATCGCCATGTGGTATATAGTTTCATTAAACGGTGATCAAGAAGGCATTAGTTCAAAACAAGAAAAGGCAATGGAGCTTAAGCTGCCATGCATCCAAGTGCAGCAACTTTAAAGAAGTTGTTGGCGTGAGACAATTTAAGAATTAGAAGTCTTCCTCATAGACACAACTCCCATTAGCTAGATAAAAGTTAGCCATGCAAAAAAAGGGTTTAGTCTTTTTCACTTGACGAAATAAGATGATATAAAAACAATACTTCTCACTAAATAAAAGAGAGGGTCTCAGGTTCCTAGGAAATTGGTCACTTTAATCACTGAGCCCAATATAAAGAACACATAATGTCTATATTAGCATAACATAATAAGCAGAGTGTGCATTCGGAAATCACAGTGCGTGAAGCAGAATGATTAGACACCTTCAAATATGAGAATTCTTCTAAATATGCTGACCACAGCTCCTCTGTTCTCCTCAAACTGTTACAGGTCCTGCTGGAGTCTTATATATGGCTGTATTTGGTTATTATTCTGTATTTGCTTGTTATTATTAAAGATACAACTACAAGGTATATCCTGGGAAAATAGTTGATTTGTGAGGAATCTCTGGTCTCCTCTATTCCATCCATAAATATGAGAAAGGTGTTCAGTTTTCAGACATGCACCTATGTTTTGATTTGATCAGGGCTTGTCGTTTGGCGAGGACAAAGTAAACAATGCAAACTGCCGACGCTATCAGTTTCTTATGGGCAATGAAGTGTAATTTGTTCCATTTACACTTCACAACAGCATCAGATGGGCTTTGTCAGTGCTGCATGGAGTAATTAAACCTGAAATCAATAGCAGGCATTTGTCATGTTTACAGCCCCTCTTCCTGCTGGGTTAAACTCATCACTTTAGTGCTGTTCTGTTTTACTGCAGAGACACACTTCATTATGTCTGCAGGTACAGCTGAAATATTCACACTTTCTCTTGTCCAGTACTCAGGAAACATTGTTCAAATGAAAAGAGGACATGCACAGAGTCTTCCTCACTGTGATTTATTTGCTTGATTTCACAAAGAACTGTCCATTATTCTATGCCTGTTGTTAATGGTTCTTTGTTTACACAGCACAAATACAGGATTGTATCACCATCACTAGCAGCAGGGTGTCAGTGTTAAAGCTAAAATGTCTCCGCATGTTGTTACTATACATACTATTGAATTTTTAGTTTCGTCCTGTATGTATAATATGTTTTTCTAAGTATCTTCACACAGCTTATTTTGAATCTTGAAAACATTGATCAGTGTGATCATTCATTAAACAGCATTTTACATCTATTGAAAATCAGTATGCCTCAGCTGTTCTTCCTATTTGATCATTATAGTACTACTATAGTAGTAAACAAAACAACACAAAAACATTGCTGAACTGTGTGCTTCCCGTTGTAAAGTTGCCTTTTAAATGTAAAACCTCTCTGGTTTCTTTTATCTGAATGAATGAATGAATAAATGATTAAGACTCCCGTTGGGGTTCATTATCATTATCATTCATCATGAGCTAGTTGGTTTCTGCATCAATACTAGCCTTGTCAAGCCTTATCTCTTTTATTTTGACCATGACAAAACAGATCCCGATTAAATATGGCTTCTGAGTATCATGATATAATTCTATGTTCCTGGAATTAGCCTAATTCATTCATGCACAGAAAGCTGCAACTTCTTCTTCCACAGTTTTAAATACAACAACAATCTTTGGTTCTCAGGTTGGCTCCAAATGATTCCTGAGAGTTCCATGGAGTAAAGTATGCAAGCTTAAATTTGAGGGGAAAACAGAAACTAGTGTTAGTTTTGACGTGTACTCTTGTGATATACATCAGGGCCTTGTGTAAAAATGCTGGCTCAGTGCATTTCTATCGGTAATGTAATGTTACAGTTAGAGTTGATACAGTACTGGTTTTAAGCCAACTTTGCACTTGTATGTACCTTGGTGTTTTTTTTAAATAGTCAATTTAATAACATGTTTACTTAACCTTTAACCTGAACCTCTTTTTCACTTTTATAGAAAGGACTAAAAAATGCACTGGAGGAGAACAAACAGCTAGCAGAAAAGTATGAAAGTCTTCAGAAATTCCTCATGAATCTCAAACAGGAATCACTGTCTGCACTAAGTGAAAGAAACCATGCACATGAATCTTTTCACTATTACACACAGGTACAGTTTATATAATCCTTGATTAAATCTTTTGTCTCTTACCTTCCATCTCTTTAATGATGTATGATGTCTTATCATCTTTACTGTTGTCTTGTGCTCCCTGGTGCTTTGTTTTGTGGTATTTGTCTTTGCATTTTGCAGTCATTTTAAAGTTTTAATTTTGCATCCAGGTAGGAGTTTACTGCAGCAGTGTAATAATGATTAGACAACTTGAGTGGTGGAGGATGATGAATGCAACATAATGTCATGATAGCTGTGTATTTGGCACCAAAGGGAGTAAAGTGAGAGGCCGATGGTACATGTCATTACTAAAACATCTATATTTTCCTCATCATTGCTTTGTAAGGTGGTCAGAGATTAATTGTTTTATTGTTGCATCTTGGTAACAGATCAACAGGAAATAGGTTGAATGTGTTTTCAGTGCTGAAATAGCACCAGAGATCTTGATTAGTTGAGGGAGACAACTCAGCAGCATTTTAGGGTTTAATCTTGATAGTTTTTGACACTTTTTAACCAGAATAGAATTACGAATGGCAGCCGTAACACAAGGAAAAAGCCACACTGCTCCAGCAATGAAAAAATACATATTATTTGTTCCAAAAAATGACTAATACCTTTACTTGAGCAATTCCTCATCTAACTGCATGAATGTTATCAAGTGAAAAATGCATGCAAAAATAAAATCCTGTGGACAGGATTTTCCACGCTCATGATCAAAGCCTGATTTTCTTTTACTCTGGATTCAGCCTTCACCATTTTTTGTTTGTTTCAAGTCTATACTTCTACAACAGCAGCATATCAGCTTGTGTTTTATGTCTAATTTTAGCTTTGTAACAAGCTTACGATCAACAATGTATCAGAGATATAGATGTTGGCCATCACATTTAATCTGATTTATGCATGAACATTCAAGCACACTTCACTCCTGTTTTAAATATTCAATTATCCACATAATGTTTGCATATTATCTTCCAGTTAGCACATATATTACACAATGTGATTGCCCTTAATTGATTTGATTATTACTTGAAGCAACAAGGTAAATACATTTAGCGATGCCAGTTAATTTGTGTGTCAGAAAACCTCATAATCTCATGTTATATTCATCTTTGGGACACAATGAAATCCATCTCTCAGGTCATATGAGAGTAAATGTAACCTACTTTACAACAGAACACACTTTAAATTCACATGTATATATGTTTTATAAATGTATTTTCCCAAACGTTAGCCGTATTTACAAGTTATTACTATCTTGAAATACATTCAGGTAATTCCTGAACTGTTTATGTACCTATGTCTCAGCACAACAACCTTATCTGCAGCTGAAATAATAATTTCATAACTAACTAAATAAGTGAACCATCATGTGTTTGTCTTGAATAACAAGCAGTGGTAGAGTGCAGCTTAGTACATGTAACACGGTGCTTGGTACATGTCTCAGGCAATTAAATTAGTTTTTCTATATCATGTTTTTTTTTCTTTGTAGAGGCAATAATATAATGTGCAGTATACAACATAGCAATTGTCCCTCCTCGACTAACTGCACGTGTAAAATGTTACTTAAACATCAATGTGTCAGTAATAATCATCCATTAGTATTAAATATAATAGCTCTCAAAGGGACATTTGTCTCTATAAGTGGGCTCTACTTTAATGTCAGTGACGAGAACACCCCTGTCCTGGCTTCACTCCATTGGCTGCCTGTTCATTTTAGGGTTAATTTTAAAACTTCTTATCTTTGCGTTTAAATATCTCAAGGGTCTTGCCCCACCTTACCTCTCTTGAGTTTCTTCACCCCTTCTCACCTTCTCGGTCCCTCAGCTCCAGCAGATGGTCCAGGAGGAAGCTCAGAGGGGACAGGGCCTTCCCTATTGTTGCTCCACAATTGTGGAATAATCTGTCTTTGCACATTGGAGAAGCCCCTTCACTGTCCACTTAAAACTCGTCTTAAAACCCATTTTCAATCTTTGGCTTTTAACATCAGCAAAACTTAGTTTTTTATTTGATCTTATTTGTTTTAATTGGTTTTAGTGTGTTGGTTTTTAGTCATTTTCATATCTGGTGTTTTTTTATTCGTTTCTATTTTCATATTTTCTCGTATTTGTATTTTTGATTTAATTTGTGTACAGTACTTTGTTCTTTGTTTTATTATTTTAAAGTGGGTATTTAGAAAATTTTCACTTGTAATGAATCAGGTTCTCAAATCATTGTCCACCTTGTATTAAGAAAAAATCAGAGATTAATGGTATGAAAAACAGTATACTCTAAATCAATTATATTGATTACCACTGTCAAACAGGATGGGTGTAACTCAGCAACAGACATCAAGATTTTTAATTGCAGAAATTGGAGAACATCATAGTAAAGTTATAAAGGAAGATACTTGACAGTATTTTTCTGAAACACTGATGCATATTAAACAGATTTTTGTCTTAGATACAGGTGACTTAACTTAACAGTTCCCTTCAGTCACACATATTACAGTGTAGCACATCTTGTGGTGAAAAACAAAGACACAGATGTGTACTGGTAATAGACAGACTTAACAACATACACTTGAGGTCATTTTTCTAATATTAGTCATTTTCTTTGAAAGGGAGTATTTACCAAATGTAAATCTAAACATATATGTAATTACATTTTTATATTGATCAAAATTCTGAAAAAATATACTAAATTCTCATTTGTAAATTGAAATGTGCATGATTAATTAGTAGGTGGTTTAATCTGCCTGTGTGTTGTCCCATCAAAATCTTGTTGAATGTACTGTACATGTAAGCATTGCTCTGTTTAAGCAGAGGCTTTCAACTCTTCGGTTTTAACAGGGTACACCATAAAGAGCATTCTTGTTATTGTCTTCCCTTCAGGAGCTGATGACTGAGCTAATTCGCTTTAGTTTTCAATGCACTGGGGAACACATTGCCAAACAATGATAAGCTTTGTAGGAAGAGTAGAGAGATGCAGGGGAAGAAAAAGCAATGGCATCTATCAGAATTTAAACCTCTTTGCTTGAAACTGTGTTCAAATAATAAAGCAAGCAGCATGTCTTTCCAAGAGACTAGGAATAATTTCTGGTTTCAGTGGGGGGTTCATGACTTTGTGTGTATGTGTAAAATATGTCTTGAGGGGATTGGTATAAAGTTAAACTGGGTGAAGTAGAAATATTTTACTCATCAGCTTTGCAGTCACAGAGTTTGCCTCGGCTAGAACAAAACTGCTGAAGCATTTAGAGAAAATTAACCCCCCATCCTGGCAGCCAGATGTGACTGGATTCTGATGAGTGCACACGAGTGGGCAGAGAAACCAAGAGACTGTGAAATTCCTGTCAGGCCCGTGTACTGCAGAATGGGCTATTGACTGCTTTCTCTATTCCCCTCCATCATTCTTCTTGAACACTGCCATTAATTTCCTCTCCTGCCTTACCAATTCCTTTTCTCTGCCTTCTCTCCCCCTAGCTCTCTTTGTTGCAAAAGAGGATGCACAAAGCTTTGGAAAAATACTTCGAACAACGCAACCTCTACAGCCAGGCTGAACTGGACCGGTGCCAGGCTCTTTCCCAAGAGAACGACCAGAAAATAAAAGCAGCCGAGGTATTTGTACATATACATGTAACACAGGCTGGAAACCTGCTCCAACTGCCACCATTCAACTAAACAGCAAATCCCTTTAGTCAACTTTCATCCCAGTGCAGGTATTCTACTGAATGGTAGCATATTCTTTTGCATACTACAGTAACTCCCTGTTATGCTTGCCATTGTTTGAGTCTTGAACGGCTAGTCAGTTGCCTTGTGTGTTCTTTGCCAGGCAAAAGCAGCCAGGCAAACATCCACCAAGGCTTTATGCCCCACTGCTGTGGTGAAGTTGAAGATGCCACTCTTATATTGCGGTCTTACACATTCACTCATCAGATCGCGGACTGATGTGATGGATGAGGTGTGTGCTAGACTGCCTGTCGAGTGACCCTGTGTCTGAGGCTGGGTCTGCCTCTCTAAATAACTATATACACACATCATGCCTGGTCACAATGTATTAACGTCTCAGCCTGTTTTCTGTTTGTCAGGGATGTTCTTGACTTTATGGTTAATTTACAGTTCACGACACCACACGGAGGATAGCCACATGTTACAGCTCCCTTTTCTTTGTGAATATGATAACCTTCTGCCTGTCTTGCACAAGAGTAGGAGCATATTTTGCAAGGTTGAAAAGTAAGGATCTTCAATTAGAGGATAATCGGTGTCTAATCTGTGCTATGATGTGCGATGAGGTCAAAGCGGACAGAGGGACAGTGATGAATCTTTATGAAATTTCCTGTCCAGATTTACCACATAGTCCAGTGGTGTGCAGCCATACTATGAACTACTCATACTTTTTCTTTAAACTTTATCTTAACAGGAGCACATTACAAGTCTGTAAATAGCCCTGTTTATCACATGCAGTCATTGATTTTTATTTTAGTGTAAAATTCCTATTTTGGAGTGCCTGGTGAAAATGCCATTAAGTGGTTTCCTTCTCAGTTCCTTCTCCTCTGACGGCTGACATGTTTTTTTTGATGGGTCTGGTCCAGACATTACAGGGAGCAGCCATGTCTCAGCAGCCCAGCCTCAAAAGGCCCCAGCAGATCACAGCTCAAGGCAGGGAGGAGTGGGGCACAGGGGGAGGAGCTATCAGAGAGCTGCAGAGTGTGAAGGACAAAAGAGCTGGTGTATTCAAGCGCACCACACCGTCAACTGTCACAGCTCTGCGCCGGGTCCATCAGAGCAGGCAGCACTCACTTTAAACAGGCTCCTGAAGAAGAGTCCAGTACAAGGTCTATCATTCAAAATGCACGCAAGGAGAAATAACCCCTATTAGTTGAAGAAAAACCCTTTAGGAGTTTATGAATGGGCATTAGTAGAAAGTCTGCATGATTACCTAATAATAAGACCTTGATGGTGAGGGCTACAGCAACACTCAAAACAGTTTCATGAGACACAGATTATTAAGATCAGTTGTCAGTTTATAAGAAAGAAATGAAGAAATCAATAGAACTGATACCGGTTGTAACTGGAGTTAAACCAGGCTGAATCCTGATGAGGCCTGTACTAATCCATCATGTCCACTTAACCCCACAAGCAGAACATAAGAAAGGTCAGGTTAGCACTTTCACAGCTAAAGCGCTCAATTCAGATGCCAAATGGCAGTTTTCTCAAACCTAGCTTGAGGGAAGGGAGGCTGGGGAACCCTAGGGTGGGTGGGAATGGGTGGGGGAGGAGTTGGGGGGGGTAGCGGGCTGTCATCCTGTTACACTCTTGCCAGAGCTGGCAGTTCAGCTTTGTGTTCTGTGAGTTTACACTAGGGATGGCATAATTGACAATGGCTAACAGCAGAGAGCAGTGCAGAGCCTTGTTGAATGGCCAGTAATGATTGGAGCAGACGCCCACTGCCCCAGTCCCAGGGGACAGTAATCCAAGATCCTGTTTCTGATATAATTGTTAGTCAGAGAATTTCTGCATGGCCAGGCTGGTTCAGATTCCCAAGCTGGTTGACACTGCCAGGCAGTTTAATAGAAAAACTGGATGCTGAGGTTTTTAAAACAGAGGAGCACTGAACCTGGACATGGTTCACCAGGAGTGTCGTTCTGCTTCCCCATAAAAATAAGAACAAGATGGTAACTTTACTCTCACTCTGGTAGACTCATCAGCTGCGTGTGGGATGCACACAGAGTGAGGATTTGGTATTTGTGCCATTTACAAATTAACCTGTTTTCCTTTATTCTGTTTCTTCCTTGGTGAAGCAGGAGGTGTTGTCAGAAGATATTCAGCTCATCTCAGCATTCCTACAATCCCTGCAAGATGACTCTACTACCACTGATGGTGCTGGGGTGAACAAACAAGCCAGTCCAGATGCTGCTGGATCAAATGAGTAGATGCCATCAGTTCAAACAGCAGTGTAATTGGACATTCACCTGTACCAGACAACTTACTTACCCTAACACGCTTCACTATTCCCCCCTTCTTTACTTGCAGCAAATCCATAACAATGAAACAGGTGACTTTCATGCTGCTGTCAGGACTGATCTAATTTTAGCTGGGTGAATGATTGCAATTGGCTTTGCCTCATCAGATAATTAATCTATGTCACCATTAATTGGAAAAGAGAATAATTACAGGCAGTGTTGACAGAAATTCTACGCTTCTCCAGATTTCAAGATCTAATTACAACTAGTGAAACCCCATGACCTTAACTAGCACTTAGTACACCTTGACCACCTTGACCATGCCCATGTGGAGACCACTGTCTCTCGAAAGTCCCTGTTTTTGTTGCGGCACCCTGCACTCCTTCTCTTTCTTCACTTACCGAAAGCTGTCTCCCTCGATCACTTTTCAATATTCAATCTTAATTTTGTGGAAGTTTAGCATTTTCAATGAGCTGGAGATGAATGATTAATGCATAAATTTAAATGCTTCATTTTGTCCATGGATCATTAGTTAAGTCCTTTGTGGGAAGGACCTGAGAAAGGAGTGAAAATTATTGAGACATTAGCCTGGAGCAATCCAGGGGTAAATAGTGTGCACAAAAGGATGTTGTGTGTGCACTATCCACTGGCTTTCTAAAGAACCCTGGGGAAACGCTGTTTTCAATTTGAAATCTTAACTGAATCACATTTAGTTCTTGTAGAAAATTGATTTTTGTTTCATAGTGTTTAAACGGTGTCACACTAATGGTACACACCACAATATCGGCACACATCCATTTAAAGTTAAGCTTAAATGTTCATATATATATATATATAAAACCTAAATTGTAATGTATCTATGAACTGTTATTATTCTCACAGCATTGCTTCATATTTTTCTTGAAAAAGTAAAGATGTTGTGTCTAGATGCTGTTGTTGATGTTGAAATTTTTGGTAGCCTTATTGGTGCTTTCAGCCTTCTTTAAAATACTGTACGCCATCCTCTACTTCTGTCTGTGTTGATAGAGATACTGTTGTTGTGTTATTTAGCCAGATGCCTCCCAACTGGTGGGGACAGAAGGGGGCAGTATGAACACAACAATAATGGAAAGATAATAAATCGTCACAGTGTACTCTGCTGTTAACATAATATTAATGTGGATTTTTTTTAAATCCAGCATCAAAAATATTCTGTCATGTGGGTTATTAGCACAATTGTTTTTATTAATTAAGAACTTTACTCGCTTTATTTGCAGAAAAAAAGTATTTTCAGAGTTTCTGGAAAGTTTCTTGCATTTTTTTTTTTTTTTACTTGAACATGTATTCTATTACACTCACAAAATACAGAAAATCAAGCAAACTGATATTAATGTGATAGACTACTCACAGAGCAAAAGTACCCCTTGCTCCCAAAAGCACCTTGGGAAAAATTTTAATTTCATCCCAAATTTTATTATTTTGATATTTTTCTCCATTGATGCTTGCATCTGTGCTGTTGTTCTTTGTAATACATCAAAGCTGGAATTGAGGATTTTTGTAGTTTTGTGTAAAGGCACTATGTGTAAGAGACATGTTGGAGAAATCTGATTTACTGGAAGCATGATTCTGAATTTCAGCCTGGCGCCACCATGCAGACAGTGGGTCCGTTTCATTTGGTTTCACTTCAGTAATCACTTTTGATCACTGAAGTGAAGCTGCGTGAATCAGAGCAACGTTCCGTCTTCTCAAGCTAAACAAAATTCTGCTCTGAGTCCCTTTTAAAAACCAAGAAAATGGAGGTGTCCTCTGAAACCATCCTGCCTTTGTTCATGAGAAAGTGGATAGTTGAGCCATGGAGCTGATGGAGTCAAGGAAAGAATGTGAGCTGAGAGAGGTGCCACTGTGTCTAAAATATCAATGAGGGAGATGCTGCCAAGTTTTGGAGTACACAAGGGGAAATAGGTTTTCTCTTAACATGGGGATGTCCCAGGCAATAAACTGCCACATTTTGTCGCTGCTGTTGCTGTTGATATTTAGTTTTTTGCTTTATTTTTAATAAATAGTTTGAAACATTCTTATTTAGACATGCTGCTCATTCAGTACAGCATTTACATAGACCAGCAGTTTTTTATAAAGTATATTTCTTCAAACTTTAAGTAACTACAGTACCTGTCAGTCAGTCATAGTGCACAACTTAACAATACAGTGGAACTGTGTGTTTGCCCAGGTGAGTCTTTCATGTGGAGCTCTGCAGAGAACATGACAAACAAATTAATCAGTATAACAATACATGTTCCTTGTGTTTCCACACTCATTTGATTTCAAAGATATTTATCTTAAGAGGATAATAATTTGTGAAAGTCTCTGACATTTGTGGCTAGCTAGCATGATAATAAATCCATGGCTTGGAACATTTTTTAGTTAATTAGAGTCAATCAATCCAAACTTTGCTCACTTACCGGTGTGAAACCGGAGTATAATGAGCAGAAATCAGCATGGTGATTGGAAAACACAAATTACAGCTGTTAAAGAGAAACTCATCCACTTTTCTTCTGTTGAAGTCAATGCCTGCTGCGAGGATTTAAAATTAGCAAGGCATTCCTTTTAATGGATGTTGGGGGAATGTGCCCCTTTATAATTAAAAAACCTTTTAATATCCTCATAGGCTGAAATCAGAGGTGTTAGTATGATTGCAAAGCACCTCTTTTAAAATGAAGCATTGGTCAGCTGTCCTAATAAGAATCTTTATTGAATACTTTTTTTTTCATAATTTCTTGTTCCCACTTTTCAAAACACACAATGTAAAAGTAAATTTTTTTCTGTTTATCTGTATTATGAGCAACTGAAGTAATACTACATAATGGTGTGTGACCATACAGTTGCAGTGAAGTGGTCAGCACCGCTGCATCAGTAAGATCATGTGGCATGTTAATGAACTTCCCCTGATATATGAGGCAGTCTTTGCAGTTAAAGGGTGTGTATATCTCAATGGTCAGGGCTACATTCATATATTCCTGACATATTCCATGCACCTTACATCCATGGTGTAATGATGTGAGTAATGACCTTGTGATGTTAACAGCACCCTACAATAGGATCTTTATCTGATCTGGGCTTACCAGACAGCAATATGACACAACCTGGCTGCTGCTGACCACAATGTATATGACCTCACCGCTGAATGTGATTTTTCTCTCAAGAGCTCTTGGAAAGGGAGAGCTTATGTTGTTCAGCTCATGTCGTCAAGGCTGGTAACAGCAGCTTGCTATTGTATTAATTATTGTCAGGGAATCCAAGGGGTGTAGATAATACAGAATGCACTGGTTGGTCCCATTTGTTTCACTTGTCACTGGAGTGAATAATTGGGAGTGCTGACCATATTAGACACAGAGAATTTCTAAAAGATATGACTCAAACAGTTACAACACAAAAGTAGGGCTTTGAAATTAAAAAGCTTAATGTTTGAGAATTTCAAATCAGTATGTAATAATTTGCTTGCTTCTCACTGCCAAAGGAATTTACTGAAGTTTAACTCTTGACAGTAACAATAATTCTGACTCACAGTCAAAACATACAATTGCATATAATGTTCTTTCTTAATGAAATCGTGTTTATCATATTGTGTCCATGATAAAAGTGTTCATAGTATCTCTACAGAATATTTATTTTGGTAAAACCTAGTAAATATCAGGTATTTTGCACCCTGACTTGTTTCTTTAAAGGCTTGAGAACATTGATTCTGCTTTAGTAGAGGAGGGTTGCTAATACAATGGGGCTCATCTTGCAATTCTCCCAAGGAATAACTATCAGTCCTGCTACAGCAGCTTCAGCGTCCCTTGGTGACCGCGCCACTGAGCCCGTGCTCGCTCCATCGCACGCCACTCCACGCCTGCTGCCACCCTGAAGGTAGATGCATCACGCTGGGGATACTGCGCAACAGCAGCCCCCTATTTCTCCCTCCAGCCTCCAAACCTTCTCCACAGTGCAGCGGCCTCCTGCAGCCCCCTGCACAACTTTGGGTCTCCACTATACAGCCCCAGTCCCAACAGCCCAGACTCTCCCTCAGGTGAGTCTCCACACCACCTCCATGTGTCCTCCCACCTGAACTGCACAACTGGTATCCTTTTGTCATTTGAGAATGCCACACACATACACACACACACATACTCCTGTGCTCACTCTGGAGGGGACACCGCCTGTTCCTTTCTGCTCACCTCCCGGCTGCCGGCTGACTCTCTGAGCCGTGTCTGTGGTGGCTACGCCATGTGTGGGGGATCTAGGGGTTTAAAACAGCAGGCCTCCCATACTCCCTGAATGGCAAATATATGTGCTTCCAGTTTATTAGACAGTGGATGTTTAAATAAATCATCTCTGACTAACTTTTATCTAAAATGACAAGCACACGCTAATCAGTCCCAATTCTAAAATATTGTTTATGATTTAAAAAAAAAACATAAGGCTGATAAGTGTATCTGTTATTTTAAAATTACTCAAGATAAACCAAATCTACAACTAGATATCAACCCTGAAGACTATTTTACTCACTCATATATCAAATATGTTCTCTTCAGGTCAAATCTACTTTGGAGAGATTATAAACTGGTGCATGTGCTTGCATAGAGAAGAAGTATTCATACAGAGGCTCTGAATCAAAACTCCTCACAGTACTCTTTAATATCTGTTTATGTATTCAGAGGAGTCCTATCACAGTATAATATAAATGAAACCAAAGTGTGAACAATTCTGATCTGATAAAATGGTGGGAGGAAAGGGTTGCATTCAAGGTGAATTGATAATATAATAGAAATATAACTGTTGAAATCCTCATAGTTAGTATTTACTGTAATGTGCGGTTTCCACACAGGTTTCTTTGCTATAGAGGTTCCCTTCAGCATTTTCTATTTTTTCCTTCTATAGTTTCCTTTTCCTTATCACAAATAAAATCCCTTTAAACTAGAACACTTTCACAAATTACAACTTTCACTTTATAGGTTGCCATACCACACCACACTTAGTTAACAAAATATTTTACAAACAAGATGATATCACCCCCTCCATGATATTAATATGATATGTTCTCTGATCTGTAAACAGCTGGTTATCTTGCTTTTCCACGATAAGAGAAAGTGCTGAGGATTTACGCTTGGCGAGCACATTTGGGCTGAATCTTTCACACGTCACAAATTGCAGATGGGAAGCAGTGATCTTGAACAGCCGATCACATTTCCGTGACCATCTGACACCTTCCATTTAGGAAAATAATACTTTCTATCTTAGCATACCCCTCTGCAACAGCCAGCTAAAGGAATTATGCCTGGAAGACTTTGCTATTCACAACTTTGGAGCTTCTCCTTTTGTTTCATTGCACTGATTAGATTAAATGCTTACTCTTTAATCAGTTACTTGAGGACAAAACAATCTAAACAGTTTTTAATATTTCATATTCTATGTTATGGCATACATTGTTCTGTTAAAATAAAAGGGAAACGATTATTTATGATTTATTTATTACAAAGTATGACTGAAAGTTGTGTCCTAACTGAGGGCTAAGTAAAGAGCTTGTTAACATTTCATTGAACAAAGCAGTATCTTGGATTTTTGTTTACCCTTAAAAACTCATACAGTACAGTATTTAAACCCGTTTCGTTATCTATTCTTTCGTCTCTCTTACTTGTTTACATGAGACCAAAAAGACTTTTTACCCATGGAGTTAGATATGGTATCTGAGTAATATGACAGATAAAAATGAGTTGGGTTAACTGGTACAGAGAGTTGTAAATCACTGTAGTGTGATTCTCAAAGGGTTTAATTAGTCTAGAAATTCTTCTCTTATCTGATGACCCCCCCCCCCCCCTCCTGCACACTGCAACAACTTACAACCATAAACGCCATGCAATCTGAAGACCAGTGGCCTCAGGAGACTGAGTTGCTACAAAGAGCTGAAAGAGTTGGAAATGGTCATTTTATTGCATTAGAATAGCTCGCTTGAGACTTGGGTAATGTAGTGCTGAGAGCTAGTAAAGAAAACAGTATGTGGCTCCAAAGTGAAGTACATTGAATTACTGTAATGCTCTGTAGTGACAAGACCTCTGAAGATGAGGTTACACAATAAAGTAGTGAACAACAATCAAAACTGTTTATATAGTAGTTTCAAACCTCTAATTAATATTACAGTGCTAGTTTTCCTTCAGTGTTGATGATTATTTGAGATGCAATGCACAATCTAATCAGTCATCTCAGAGTTCACATAGAATGAATTCACTCTCTATAACTGCAAGTGGGGGGATATGCTGATGCCGGCTGTGTGCTTGTCAAGCACTTAAACATCAAACAGTGTTGCGGTTCCATCTATTCTAAATGCTACCTATATATGTGGCCTGTTATTGCTTGACGGTACCATGGTGTTGCTCTATTTCATACTACATGAACAAACCCATTTATCCCTATCTGTCATTTTCATAACTTGTGAGGCAACTGTCACTTCTGGTCCCATGGGAGTCCGGTATGTAAGTTTATTTACTCTAATTGAGCGCATTGTTTAATTGACAGTTTACGCTCCTAATAAGTGATTCCTGATTTTGCACTTATATGGGTTATAGGAGAACGTTTTAATTCATACATTAAGATTAGAAGTCTTTGTTTCAAACGTTGGACTTTAAACTGGTGTGAGTTTGTAAGATGTGACTAGCACTTGAACTACTTTTTCAATAGTTTGCATTAGTGACAGGAGTTACTGTGTGATTCATTATTCAACTTCTTTTAATGATCAATTTTTTTCTTTCTCTTTTTGATCTTACAGATTGAGTGGAATTCTGGAGCAGGTGAATATACAACCAGGACTTTTACCCACATCACAACACTGTGCACTGATGGATGTTGTATTAGGTTTCATACCCTTTTGTGTTTTCAGGCCTGTAGCAGGGCTTCAGGTTGTTTTAACAATGAAAAGATCAGACAAGATAAGATTTCATGAAAATACTGCATGTTGTCTCAGACTTATGTTGTTCTGTAACTTCACATCACTTTGGAGATGTGTGTGGTATGTGATGATATGCTTTTGTCACATTTAAATAAATAAAAAAAAGGAGATTAGTATGCTTTCATTCAGCATCCAACACAATAAACACTGTGTGTACATTATGTTGCCAATTATTTATGATACAGATGCAAAACTTGAGTTTGTGTATAGCACCTTCTTTTGAAGGACTAGTAGGAGCAGAAAGAGATGAAGGGTTATTTTGGCGATGGAGATTAAGGCAGGGGCTTTTTGTCATTTGTGCGAGACAAGCCATTCATCCATCCAGTTCACAGCCAAAAAAAGGCTGGTCCCAGAAATTAGCAGTTTCAGCTCAGCAGCAAAGTCGTCGGGCTGTGAAGGCAGAGAGAAATTGACTAATTAGCAATGCGCACTAAAACTTGACGGTTCTCTCTATAACAGCGAGGGAAAGACTCGGTTTTTCTCCCCCTTTCTCTCTTCTTTCTTCCATAGATGTTTGAAATCGCAGTCATTTACGCTCGACAGTTTTTACAATAGCCTTGAGCCATAATTTTGCGAGTCTCTCCAGCATCCATACCCCTGCATGGTCTCTCTCCACCGGCCATGCACGACCGTTTCTCTCCCCAACCGTGGATTTCCTATTACTCTCGTTACGACTCACTGAGCCCCAGGCCCAAGGATAATGATGTGTTGTTTCTTGGTAGCATAATTTGTCACACGTATATTTCTTCTTCTTCTTCTCTTGCAGAAAGCACAGCTCCCTCTCACACACTCACACACTTCTTGTTAATTCTGAAGAACAAATGATCAACGTCAACAAATAACCTGAAATAGTGACTTTATGAGTTGGATTCAATGGTTATTTTGAGACACCGACCATAGACTTTAAAGAAAAGGAGATTTCTTTTTTTTTGTAAAGAAAAAAAAGGGAGAACAAAGGAATATTCAGGAGATATTGGAAACCCGAAGCTTACTTTCTTTTGTGAAGAGCTGAAGTCAGGTAAGTTTGGCTCCTTCTCAGGCAAGCTGCTCACATCATTTAGTTGTGACAGGCGCTTTTAGAGAATCTGGCGACAACGTTACAGCACGCTTGTGTCAAGTTTGCTAACATTACGCACATAGAAATAGCTTCTTCTGTTTTGTTTTTTTTTACAGCTTAACAAACAACAACTCATATCGTGTTTAACTTTACCGAAAGCTGCATTTCAGTGATTATTTTTCGATACTCACGTCCGCTTTACACAAACGCGAAACGCACCCGTACAGCTGCTGACGGCTCGGGGACAAACTAATTGCTTTTGTATGACTCGGTTAAATCTGTGCCAAGTGAAATGTCCTCGTTGTGGAGGTGTGCAGCAAGACAGAAGAAAGGATAGGTGTTAGCTGAATGCTGCATGCTCTCCGTCCACTGTGGCGGCTCTCTCTTTCTCCGTGCCCCGACAACTTCAGCCGCGTAATGGAGAAGAAAAGCGCCGCAGCGGCTCCGTTTCCTCGGTTTTTTGTTTTTGGCAGCGCCCTTGAAACCTCAGCCTCCATTTAAAGCATCTTGTTCTTGAGTTAAGAATGAATAAGAGCGGCATGCCGTGGGAACTGCTGCGTTTTTGTTTGTTGCTTTACGACCAGAGCTCAAAGTTGAAAGCGCCCGGAGCCGTATTGGATGCAGATTGTCGCCGGCTGGTGTGTCATGAGGGCTATTCCCCGCTGGACGGACGGGCGATCTGTTCAATAAGTTATTGAGAAATCTCTTGTAATAGTTGACTGGTAGCATCTGTAGGTGACGTGTGATGTGTAAATAAATGACCTGAGGTAAATGGCTTGCATGGTTTATTTGTTGCCTAGGTGGCGTTCACAGTCAGGAAGTCATGTCCAGATCGGGTGATAGAACATCCACCTTTGACCCAACACACAGTGACACTCTGCTGCATGGGCTCAACCTCTTATGGAGAAAACAGCTTTTCTGTGATGTGACTCTCACTGCCCAGGGACAGCAGTTCCACTGCCACAAAGCTGTGTTGGCATCCTGCTCGCAGTATTTCAGATCTCTCTTTTCCTCCCATAATGTGATCAACAATGAGGGAAGCAAGGGGGACCAGGGCAGCAGTGGGACCCCCTCATCCTCTCCTGATGACAAGCTGATGACCACCAGCTCCAGGCCTATCAATAACCTGGTACTCCAGGGCTGCTCCTCTATCGGACTACGATTAGTACTGGAGTACCTGTATACTGCCAATGTTACTCTTTCCCTGGACACAGTGGAAGAGGTGCTTTCAGTCAGCAAGATCCTCAACATCCCCCAGATTACCAAGCTTAGTGTGCAGTTCCTCAATGACCAGATTTCTGTGCAGAACTATAAGCAGATCTGCAAGATTGCAGCACTGCATGGACTGGATGAGACCAAGAAGCTGGCCAACAAGTACCTGGTGGAGGATGTGCTGATGCTGAACTTTGAGGAGATGTGTGCTATGCTAGATGCTCTGCCTCCCCCGGTGGAGTCAGAGCTGGCTCTCTTCCAGATGTCAGTCCTGTGGCTGGAGCATGACCGGGAGACTCGCATGCACTATGCACCGGATCTTATGAAGAGGCTGCGCTTTGCCCTTATACCTGCCCCGGAGCTGGTGGAGAGGGTGCAGTCTGTTGACTTTATGAGGAGTGACCCGGTGTGCCAGAAGCTACTCCTGGATGCCATGAACTACCACCTGATGCCCTTCAGGCAGCACTGTAGGCAGACCATGGCTAGCAGGTGAGGAAAAGTCAGATAAACATAAAGAGATGCAAACAGAGAATCACACACACAAACACACGTTAATTCACACAAACACATCACAGTGAGCTAAGAGAGTGGACAGAAGGTAATTAAATGTAAGACTGTTATCAGATGTCAGCAAATTAAACTCAAGCCTTTTATCCATGTGTGGTCCTGACTATGTAGGGGGTCAGTAGAGTTGTGTATTTTGAGGCCCAGTTTATGGGTGGGGGGCTTCCTCTAACATAGTGACAGCTGTCAAAAGTCTTGATCTCTATGCTGCACTTTATCCATAATAATAATGCTTTAACATATGCTTTATTGAGTAAAAACAACAATTTCCTCACACATCTGTGTAATTGGTCTCTAATCAATGTGGAAGACTTTCAAGAGACAAATGTCTTGTGAATTTAAATTGTAGAAACTCTCATAAATGCAGTTTGAAAATGCTCCAAATACATTGTTATCATGGTAATTATGTGGTTATGGTGTAACATTTATGATCCAATTGATAGGGGCATTGCAAAACTGTTATAAAAGATAAAAATGTAATTCAGATAAATCTAATTTAGTTTATATATGATTTTAAGAAATGCACCTTTTGCTTAAGTTCACACAAATATGTCAGTGTTTAGCACTTTTTAGGCACTTCTAAGTTGATGAAGGTTATGTGCAAGTTGATTTACTTAAGGGTGTGTTGTCAGGTGTGGTTCATAGAGCTGAATGCATGAGACAAAAAATACAGATGTTTCTGTATTTATTTAAGGTACTGTCAATATTCATTTATTCTTAGTCTGTGTGTTTTTTCAGGGCAGGATTTAAATTGGACAGGGAAATTTTCTTTGAATAATCTGAATAGAGGCTCATGCAACACGTATCTACTCCACATTACCAATTACAATAATAAATCTATCCTCACATATACACCTAGATGAGCAAGAAATCAGGAATCCTCCTAATTAGTTTCACATGCCACTGTTTCTCTCCTCTCAATTAATCACTATTATCTATGTCCAGGTATTCATTTGCATATGAATACCCCCAAACACTTCCGAATGGGCCAATATCGGGGAGAATATACCGAGACGACAGAGATTTACCCAAGCAAAAAAAATAAAAAATTTAAGAGTAAAAAAAAAAAAAATAAATAAGGTGAATGTGTCTGAATATGAAGGCCAAGTAAATGTTTTAGTGCATATTGTGATAAATTTGTTGGTTTGTGGGGAAATCCATTTGGCGTCTGATAATGGTCATTAATGGACAGTAAACTGTGTGGCTATAAGGTTATATTTCATGTACAAAAAGCAGGAAACATCTCACAATTGGCTTGGAGAAGTCACATGAATCAGTGCAGCCAATGAAATGGAGACATTGTATAGGCAGGTTTATGTGCTCAGTTGTGCTTTTAGCCTCCAGCATGGCACCCTGTTGGACCGTCCTCGCTTCACACCTAATTGAAAAGATCTCTGTAGAGAACAATAAACCACTCAATAACACATAATAGGGATGCATGTACTATTAAGAAAATATTATTGGTTGTCATAATTGTGGCCACATTATTGTTTGATTAGTTCTCATGCTCAGTCATAGCGCCAGAAAAAGAGCTGCAAATTATTCAACCATGTACTTTTTCTTGATTTTTATATAAACTGATAAAAGGAGCATATGAATCAAAATAGTGATGAAGAAAGATGTTGATACTATAAATAAGGAAAGACTCGTAGGCATATTGGTTGTGCTTATTTTGGCATTTGCATGTTTTTTGTCTAATACCTGCTCTATGTTACCTCATACTTGTACACACACCTGCACTTCTGACATTACAGAATCCGTTCCAATAAGAGAATGCTGCTACTGGTGGGTGGTTTGCCTCCTGGACCCGATCGTCTTCCCAGCAATTTAGTCCAGTACTACGACGACGAGAAAAAGACATGGAAGATCCTCACAAGTGAGTTTGAAAGGCTATGCTTGTGTTGTACCTTAGGCATCTTGTGTTAGTGGCTATTATTATGAGAAATAGTTGTTCCTATGGATGACTTTAACACAGGTTAATTTCCACAGAATATGAGGGGAAGGAGTTCCCTAAATCCTTAAGGTAATAATGTATCACTATCACTTTTAATATAAGTTTTTAATCAGAGCGTGACTTCACAGCAGTGTGGAGCTTCATGCCCGGGTTCCCTTGTTTTTACTCAAATATGCTGACAGGATGCATGATGAGATTTACTTGAATCTAATGATCTATTGTGGCAGAGATAGAACAATAAAAAAATGACATCTCCTCCCAATGGATTTTAAATTTAACTTGATTATTCTCATTGATCAATACTTAAATTGAATTACCTCATACATGCTAATATATGGCATGGTAGTTAACCTGTAGGCTTGGCATCGCTGCTGAGGTGAGTCAAAAACCAAAGAGGAGTAAGTGGAGCAATGTTGACACAGTTATTCAAACATTGATTGAATGAATATTGAAAAAAAAATATGAAAATGGAAAAAGGAAACTGAATACATCTTAGCATATGCAGGGTTTCATACCATCGCACGTTGTGATCTTTGGATTTCTTGGTTTCATATTAAAAGCAACTTGTCATATTTTCCCAGAAAACGAGCTTTGTTAAAAAAAAGTTTTGTCTTTTAAGACCTTTGTGAATGTACAAACACATTCATACTCCCCTTACCTCTGCAAAGTGTGCTGTGCTCTCTTGGCTCTCTGTCTTTCCTGACCTTTTAAGGCTCTCTACAATATAGTTGCCTTATTGCAAAGGTCAGAAAAGAGCTATTGGGAAACCACATATCTCCTTTGCCTCATCATTGCTGGACATATTGAGTTTCTGTCCTTTGTTTTTATCTCATATCTTAGCTGCTTCTCTTCATTCTTACATATTTGCCATGAGTTTGTGTTCTGGCAGCTTTGCCAAGTGCAGTTTATAGCCTCACTTTATTGCTTAAATTTTAATGAATCTGCTTAGATGTTTTTTTTGCTGTGTCTTAAATTCACCAGCAGTCTTGGACACGGTTTCTTCCCCTGCTCATATCATAACGCTTTTTTCTTTCTTACTTCCTTTTTCTTTTTTTTTTTGGGCAGCAGTTTTTAAGTTTATGTTTGTCAAAACTATAAGGGTTTATTTTTACCAGAGGATGGAAGCATACACAACAGCCTGAAGCTCCCTGGTGTTTATGCCGTCATTTTCTCATTAAACTCACACTCATGGGTATAAACTGCAACAAGCAAAAGGTCAATAGGGATTTCAATCGCTCAAAACTAAAAAGTTAACACTCAAATGGTCCGTAGCGAAGTGGAAGGACAAAACTGCAAAATCATCCCCTCAACACATCAGTGACCATCTGATGTAGCCTCCTCACAATGGATGTGGAATAGAAGATTATTAACATTCAATCATAACTTTCCAATGAGCCGAAACCTGAGAGGGACAGCCTTTGATTAAGACATTCATCAACACAATTTGGGCAGAATTTGATCCCTCTCGTTGTGTCAGATATACCCACTGCTCGTTGATTCTAGTGAAAGTTTGCCATCTAGTGTACCCACAGCAGCGTGGAAAACACAAGACAAAGGCAGGCAGAGACTTAGGCGCAATGCAATACTATTTTTTTTCTCTTCCTCTTTAATACCAACTTGTTATTAAAACCTCAGTTTTGAATACGGACCATGTAGCTACATAGTGTGGTCTAGAACAAAGGGATCCAGCTCAATGGGAGGCACTTGTAACGGTGTTAAAGGTGCACCAGAGCTCGAGCAGCAGTGGTGCATTAGCTGTGGAGTCATTCAACCAACCACGACTGTGCCTTCTATGCAGAGGTTTCTGACTCCCTCTAGTGAGCCCTAGAGCTTACTGTAGACTGGAGTGATGGCGTCCATCTCATAGAGGACGTGCTCATCCTGCCCTCCTATGGCTGTTTACACCCTGGAGTTAGTGGAGGATTTAAGTGAGGGTTTGACAAATGGCCAGATAAATTGACTTTTTCAAGAAATAATTCACAATTGCAGAAGAGGAAAATGACTGATAAGCTTTTTTTATTCACTGAAAAATTACGTTTGAGTGCCTCCAATACATTATAGCCTTATATTGTCCCACTGTTCACAGTCTCATATAGTATGTCTCAAATCCTCCCAGAGCCCTCCAGATACTGTAGCTCATGTCATACTGTAAACCAGTAATCTTCTTTTCACATGGATATGAGATGGTTTTTAGTATGAGTACAAGTCACTAGACATCAAATAAAAAGACGCCCATCCGTGTCCTATATACTGCTGACTGAATGATAATGTAAATAGCATGTAAGGGAATTTGGCAGTCGTATGGCACTCGTTTTTTGAGGTGCACTGGAGGCAGGCAACCTAATCCCCTCGTCTGAGATAAAGCTGTGTTTAGTGTATGTAGTATTAGTTCCTATCTGAGACTTCCCTCCCATGGAGGACCGGCACATGTCAGCCAGCTTGAGTGAGATTGCAGAGAGAGGCCAATTGGAAAGAAATGAGATTCAAGGCTGTCTAATTTTGCAGCAACTGTGATCCATCAGGCGGTGGGGAGGTGACAGTGGAAATGACTGATGGAGACAGACAGGTGGGCTTTAACATTTCACTGATTTGTGCTCAAAAAGCACCGGGCCTGAGATTTATTGAGTGAACACGATCATGTTCATTATGACTGTCACCTAAGACCATTTCTCTACATCTCAATGGGGTCACTTCAGCAGAAGAAGATGGAAGAGAGAAGGGGGCCATGAAAACATATATAGAGGAAAATGCTGAACTGTTCTAACACATAAAAAGGAGTATGTAAAGTTAAAGTCACAGTGTACGACCAGATGAACCATAGAAATGGCTTATTTAGTAGAAAAAAAATCATAATATACTTTGTGGGATTCGATTGTTGTAATACTGATTAGTATTACTGCTATAGAACGGTTGAGTAAAATCCCCAAAACATAAAAATGATGGCCTGATTAGATAGAGAAACAACAGCTACATAAATACAGTATAGCAACTAGTAATTTTCTCATCTGATTTGATATTTGTAGATCTGTTAAATGCCCTGCAAAATATCCATCATGGTCCAAAAATGCAAAAATATGCTACTTACTGTCACTAAAGATTAAGAAAATCAACTTTTAGATAGGTAGAGATGGTGAAGTTTAGGTTAGATTAACCAGATTTTTACATTTATTCGGTGGCAGACTGATGTAGTTTGTCAGGTGCAGTAGAAACAGCGTTTTCAATATCTTTTGTTTGGGCATTATTTTTTATTAATTTAAGACTAAAATAGATCTTGCTTTTCATCTAACTGTTTAAGGGTTTCTATCAAAGGGCAGATGTAATTTGCACCTTTTAGTGCTGAGGCGCTAAAAGAGATACAGATGCTTATAATTATACTTGTTCGGAAAAAAACTCATGGATACATGAAAGAATGTTCTTTGTAACACTTAGAGGTTATTAAGAGAGGTTGGAGAGAGGTTATCTGCAGATTTCTTTTTCATTTGTGATTGAATGAATGAGAGAACTAATCAGCACTAACTGCAGTACTTTTTTAAAAGGGAAATCTGATCCAGTCAAACAAAAATGTATCCAATGTCATCAGGGTTTTTATTTCTCCAATCATAGGCCGAGGTAGTGTTTAGATTGACTCACATTAGGTTTGTAGTGTTATTTCCAGTGTTATCTTAAATAGATTTGGGAAAAGTCAGATGTTTGTATTCAAAGGACAAAATTGGGCCAGCAGAGTGGTGTTTGCATACTACTGATCTATATCACCCGCATGATGTAGTAACTGACCTTTGATTTTTATGTGTCATTTAGTAATGCCTTACAACAGTGCTCATCACTGCGTTGTGGAAGTGGAGAACTTTCTGCTTCTGCTGGGAGGAGAGGACCAGTGGAACCCAAACGGTACAATACCACCACAAACTGCTTTACAGTCTTTCTTTCATATAACTTAAAATGGCAAATATCTCTAATTGTTTATCTGATCTGGAGAATGGCCTCTGTCAGAGTTTATGTTCAAGTTCAAACCCATCTGAGTTAATGTAATGCTTTCAGATAGTTTCAAACACTCATCCTGGAGCCAGATTGGCTCTAAGTGGACAAACAACACTCCAATAAACACTTGTCAATAATTGGCACGGGAAAATAACTTGTTAACAATTAAATATTTGTGGTGTTAAGGTGTTGAGTCATTTTTGTAAAATGCTGGCAACACAGTAGTAAGAGGAATTCTGTGAATGGTTAAAAAAGGACTATGTCTTTTCGTTCTACCAGTTTCCACAGGAATATGGTAATAAAATAGAAAAGAAGTACTGAAGTCAATGAGGAAAAAGTGGTGCTGTCACAGCTGCTGGAAGAGAGCAACTGCAGCATCTGATCTGCAGTCACATTCTCTCTGCTGGGTTTTAATATCATTTTACATCATGACATTCTTCAGAGCCGGTGAAAATCAGACAAAGTTTCCAACCAGCATGCAGTGTTCATTAAATAAATTGTGCCAAAATGAAGACTTGACATCTTAGAAGAAAATCCTGCCATCTCATGACCAAGCCGTATAGCTCCACTACTAATCTAACTAATTCTGTTGCGTACGTTATTTATTTTTCTTCTTTATTTTGCAGGAAAGCACAGCACAAATTTTGTGAGCCGCTATGATCCCAGGTTCAACAGCTGGATTCAACTGCCCCCCATGCAGGAAAGGTAGGCATATTAAGGATAGTCTTGCTTCTAGTTTTTCTTCTTTTGTTTTGTCTTGTAGGTCATTATGTAAACACATGAAGCAAATTAATGAAATTTCTTCTTACTTAGAAACTATATGCAATTTATTTTATTTTGGATATATTTCATCTGCAAGTTATCAAACTACTTTTATGTAAAAGTAAGCTTGCCATAACTCTAGCATAAAAATAGCCACTTACAGCTTGTAGATTTATTGCTAGTTAATTTAATTCTTGTGTTGCAATCTTTTTTCCTGAATCATCTTCACTTTAGAATTTGGGGAAAAGCCAATGATTGTTGTCGTAGCTCATTCAGTGATGTCTGGTTGACAAATCTTCCTCAGGAGAGCAAGTTTCTTTGCCTGCCGCCTGGATAAGCACCTGTACGTGATTGGTGGTAGGAATGAGACGGGCTACCTCTCCAGTGTGGAGTCCTACAACCTGGAGACAAATGAGTGGAACTACGTGTCATCTCTGACCCAACCTTTGGCCGCCCATGCAGGAGCAGTGCACAATGGCAAGATCTACATATCAGGTGAGGAAAGAAGCTGTCACTCAGTCATACATTGCTCCATGCAAAAGTAGTTTTCAGAATGATGTGCTATATACAGTAGATCAAAAAAAAAAAGAAAAAAGAAAAGGAAAAAAGTTACACAATGTTCAAAATACATCCCTTATATCAGCCATCTTTTTATGTCATCAGATAATATAGCTTTGTAAAGCCTTGATAATAACCTTTCTTCTTTTTTTTTTTAATTTATGTTTAAAATTTATTTTGGTGTCCAAGTCAGTTGCACCCTCATTAGTGTAGTAGTCTACTGAGACCTTCCCTTTCTCAAAGCTTACTATCATCTGTCTTCCAGTCATAATGATATGAAATTAAAGATGAAAATCAAAACACTGACCTTGTGTGTGAGCTGAGTTTAAACAAAAGTTGGAAAAGCAGCAGTCGAAATTGCACAAGGACTAACACTCATCAATATGCAGAGGCATGCCGGCTTGTTCTGCAGACTACAATGTACAAGCATTTTGTGCACCTATGCTGTGTGCTGTATTAAAGGCATAATGTTATGTTTGCATGTTGCAGGAGGAGTGCACAATGGCGAGTATGTGTCCTGGCTCTACTGTTATGACCCTGTGATGGATGTGTGGGCTAGAAAACAGGACATGAACACAAAGCGGGCCATTCATGCCCTAGCTGGGATGAACGATCGGCTGTATGCCATTGGTGGAAACCATTTGAAAGGTAAGCACTCATGGTTTTCAGGAAATAAAAGAGGTCAAGATTAACACCTTTTTTTCAAAACTGAAAATCATGTTGTTATTATAAGCATGGCCTTCTTTATCCTGTGCAACCTATTGCCTCCCTGTTTCTCTTTTCATTATTAACAATACAAAGTATTAAAAAGAGCTGAAAAAGAGTGTTGTGCACTTGAATAAGTTTATGTGTGTTTTAATACAGTCCACTCAGTGTCATGTTGAAGAATTCTAAATGTACAGTTGCCTGTTCATGGTACCAGCTTTAGATTTAGCTCATTAAAATTTCCCAAGAGTGTACTGAGATATAAAATTCTGTCCTTATTTGAACATCCATTTCTTCACAAAGATGATTACTTACAGTAGACATGGGTCTACTGCAGGGTTAGGAAAGTTAAGTCTTAGTGATCCACAATCCTACAAGTTTGAGATGTTTCCCTGTTTCAACAGATCTGACTCAAATAAAAATGAATGAAAAATACTTTATTTATCCCACAGGGAAATTAAAATATTGTAGTTTAAAAAAAAATAAAAATAAAAATAATAGTAGTAATCAATTAGAAGAAGACTGCTTTGTTCCAGAGGGTGATGGCTGCTGACAGGAATTATCTCTGGTACCTTTCTGTCTTGCATTGGACTTGATGAAGTCTCTTCTACACACTGTGTTGTGTAGAGGAAGCTAAGAATTGTCCACTATTTTCAGCATTCAACATTCCTTTCTGATTGTGTTAGATGACATTGTTGTGGATTGGCACTATACGTATAAAGTTGAATTGAATTTTTCTGGACAATCAGCTCCAGCGGTTCAAGTCTTGTCATAGCCTTCTTGATCAATTTATTCAGTCTCTTTAAGTTGGGGCTGCTGCCCCGACAGATGGCTGCAAAGCTGATTGCACTTTCCACAACAGACTTGTAGAAGATACTGTACGCAACATCTTGGTGCAGACATTGAATGATCTCAGCTTGCTTAAGAAGTAGAGTCTACTTTGTCCGTTCTTGTAGATGGCATGTGTTGTATTTCCAGTCTGTTGTATAGCTGATCTCCAAGTTACTTGTATTCCTCCACCAACTTCACCTCTTCTCCCAGGATGTAAACAGTGCTCTGTATATTTCCACTCCTCTTGAAGTCAACAATCATCTCTTTCGTCTTATTTGTGTTCAAGACGAGGTGATTGTTTCCGGACCATCTCACAAATTGATTGATCAGCTTCTTGTCCATCATTGATACACCCCACCACCTCAGAGTCATCAGAGTATTTCTAAAGATGACAATATGCAGAGTTGGTCCACCATCTGGACCTGCAGCCTTGTTCTGGTCCAGTTTCTCCAGTTGCTTCTTCACCTGACTGCAGGAGACAGAAAGACTAGAGATGGAGGTAGAGGAGGTCTCAGTATGTTTAGGTATGGAGGGAGATGAGGCTGTTTTAAGGTCCATGACTGAGCTGCAGGGTGACAGAGTGGAGGTGTGACAGGAAAGCTGTGGGCTTGTGGAGGGTTTGTGGTCTGCTGGGCTGGAGGCAGGGGGTGAACTGAACCTATTGAAGAGCATATTCAGCTGTCCAGACTTCCATTAGTCTGATGTCCTTTTAACTTGAAGCTGGTGATCTTTCTTATTCCTGACCATACATCCCTCATGTTGTTCTGTTGGAGCTGCTTTCTAGCTTTTTCTTGTAGTTCTCCTTGCATTTCTTAATCTTTGTTTTAAGTTGTTTTTGTGTTGTCTTCAACATCCCCCTGGCTCCCTTCCTGAAGGCTTTCTTTTTTATTTAGAGCAGTTGTTTCAGTTCACTGAGTTCCAGGGTTTGTTATTAGGGAAGTTTCTAACTGTTCCTTTTGGGATGATGGTGCCCACACAAAAGTTGATATAATCTGTCACGCTCTCTTTCATGACATTGATGTGATCACAGTAGTTCACAGGAGACATTCCAGTCTGTGGCCTCTAAGCACCCTCTCAGAGCATCTTCAGCTTAATTTGACCAGGTTTTAATAGTCTGTGTGATGACTGCTGAACGATTGGTTTGTAGGTGGAGGTGAGAAGAACCAGATTATGCTTTAATATTCCTAAAGGGTGCAGCATACAGGAGCTGTATGCATTTTTAAAATTTGCATAAAATAAGTCCAACATCTTATTTTCTCTGGTGAAGCAGCTGACAAATTGTTGGAATGTAGGTGATGTTGCAGACAGAGAGACGTTATCACAGGCTGTGTCTGCATCGGTACCAGGTATGATTTAAAACGCTACCAGAACTAGGAGCACCCAGAGAGCGCAGACCTCTGCTAAGCCATTGTTTTTTGCCAATGATTGTGGGCATTGGGTTTTGAGTTAAAGCTCTAATAGCAAAATTATCCCTATCTCAGGCCAAACCTGTCACAGCCCGGTGGTTAGGTGACCATGAACAGCTTGCTGCTGAAA
Source organism: Leptatherina wallacei (assembly GCA_028567055.1). Taxonomy (NCBI): domain Eukaryota; kingdom Metazoa; phylum Chordata; class Actinopteri; order Atheriniformes; family Atherinidae; genus Leptatherina; species Leptatherina wallacei. Next base: position 17,000,822 of record JAOXYM010000008.1, on the reverse strand, counting down.
ACAAACCCTGCATTATACCAGCACCTGTGTTGGAGTGTGCAACTTGTTCTCATAGTTTTAAGTTTTCTCCATTGGTTTTTGAATGAAAAGTACCCATGATGTCATACAGTTGTGCCGGAAGCCTCAGTTACAAAGCTAGAAAAAGATATGAGGTGAAGCTAGTGGCAGTAGGACTGAAAGAATGCCCTCATGTCTATCCGCTGTCACATTGTGAAGGAGCTGCTAACAGGAAACGCTGAGAGCTTCACAAAGCTAAAGTGTGTTAAAGTGCAGAAAGATCTAAAACATGCAGAGCAGTGGGTCCTGAGGACCACGACTGGGAAACCCTGCCTTAGAGACTCTGAGAGACAAGGAATAAACAGACATTATATGGATGGATATATTTGATGTTTCCCAATGTATTTATTTGAAAATTTTGGCTATAAAATTAAACACATAATCCATTAAATCTCAGCCAAGAATAACAGGCAGTTTATCATTTAAAGACCACTCTTAAAGACTGCATATTGGTTTTTATTCAATTTTAAAAACAGTAGATGGGTAATCCAAACAAATGACACTACAGCTGCCTTTAGATTTAGTTATCTCTAACTTCTCACTGGTGCTTTGGAAGTGCTTAACCCTTTCCAACTCGCCCACATAAAAATAGTAGGAAAAGAACAAAGAACGCGGCGCATACAGACACAAATTAAGTTCAGTGCTGACAGAATATAGATATATAGCTGAGAGTGAGAGGCAGATTGGAAAACAGTTCCCTTAATTGATAGGAACTTCTCATGAGGATCAACAATGGCAGGGCATATTTGAATATGAGTTCTTCTTCTATTCTCATACAGGATTTTCGCATTTAGATGTGATGTTGGTTGAGTGTTATGACCCGAAAGCTGACCAGTGGAACATCCTGCAGACACCCATACTGGAGGGTCGCAGTGGTCCGGGCTGTGCTGTTTTAGATGACAGCATCTTCCTTGTGGGTGGTTACAGCTGGAGCATGGTACTGAATGAAGTATACTCTTCATTAATTACTTTACACAGACACTGGTTAGGTATACATGAATATTTCAAATTTATTAATTTAAAAAAACTGTAGATGGATACATATGACAAACTACCGAGTATTTAACGTAGTATTATTGACAAACTGCATTTTTGTAAACCTTTGCAGCACAGTCTGAAATCTAAACAGTACTTAGAGGAATGAAGAGAATAACTTGGTTTCCTCTTTTCCTCAGGGGGCCTATAAGTCTTCGACCATCTGCTACAGCCCTGAGAAAGGAACGTGGACGGAGTTGGAGGGAGAGGTGGCAGAGCCTTTGGCAGGCCCAGCCTGTTCCACTGTCATCCTGCCTGCCTGTCTTCCTTTTAACAAATGACAACTAATTCACCTGATGGGCGGTGAAAGTGAGGAGCAGCAGAGTGATTGGGGGGAGGACCATCGATAAGCAAAACACTTGTCAACAATTTTGTGACAAACCCCTTGAGTCGTATGCCAGGGGTGTGTATAAATTATTTTTTTACAAGTTTGACCAGAGCACTTTCGTTATTCTCTACTGAAGAATTGAGAAAAAAAATTGTGTAACTTATGTATTTAAACTCATCTGTGTTCTGAGAAATGGTCGCTTCCATATTTGATTTTATTTAAACAGATAGTGAGTGTTTTTGGCTTCTCTTCTATAGCACGCATAGTGTTAAGCTGAATTATAGCTTTCAGATCCATTGTATCTTGTATTCAGTAGCAGCATTAATTCCAGCAAAATGCAGTGTTGTTTCACCATCTGACAATGGCAGATTAAGTTGTACAATGGCTGAGTAAGTTATTTTAACTGTGATGATTAAGGTGTATAGATATTCATCAGTTTATAATCATTGTTCTCTGGCTGGATTGTTCATTTATGCAACACTTTCATTGTCTCTTTCTGAAAAAGAACATATCTGGGCATCTAAAAAGGTTTTTTTTCCAGAAAAGTGTCCCCCCCCCCCGCAAACAGCTGTTACGGAAAGAAGAAAAATATTGTGAAATTACACCTGGAAGCCAATAAACAGGGATCCAAGCACTCAGCGTGCAAAAAGAGGGCACAAAAAAATTACACAGCAATCACTCAGACCCAATTTTAGTTTATTATCTTAATAATGTACAACCAGACTGATTTTCTACAAGTTATCTGCTTTAGAGAGAAATATTTCCAAATGTTTTTGGCAACTGTTCTTCTCGCTGTTGGCAAGATCATTTTGAAAAATTGTCATTGAGTCCTAATATTCGTATGACAAATTAATGTTATACAATGATGGTACAATCAAATTGTCATTGCTAGCCAATGTATTTCTGGGTGGCATGTTTGGCTAAATAGATGAATTGATATGGAGGACATTTGTGTTGTTTGTTCTCCCATACAAGTTCATGTGAGCAGGCCTATTTATGAGGCTGTATAGTTTTAATCTTAAATGTATGAAAAACAAACATACAGTGGTCTTTAATGCACTATTTGTGAACTTTTAATTCAGCTGACAAAGTTCACTAAAATGTAAATTTAATGAATGTGCTGTGTTTGAAATTTATCTCCAGTTCAAATGAATCCAGTCTTGTCTATGTTATTCGGTTCAATAACTTGACTCTAAATATCGATGCTGTTGAATTCTGTAAAAAGTTGTTGATTTCATTCTTGTACATAATCGCCTGCAGTGAAACATTTTTGTGCACTCAACCTTGGATTTATTCTCAAATCCTGTTATGTCCTTTGCATTTTAGAAAAAGAAAATAAAATGACTCTTGATGATTAAAATAACTTTCAATCTGTGACTCAGTATTCATATAAAGGTGAACTTGGAAACCGTGTCACATGTTAAACTTCCACTTTAATGGTGATTAATCCCCTAAATACTCATTTGTGCCCCTCAAAGTAGTATACTGTGAAGTTTTTCCATTGGAAACAAAAAACAAAAGAAGAGCATAAAAAGTGTTGGGGTATGCACCTCTTTCCTCTTTCAGTCAATGGGATTTGTGAATATTCCAATCTGGCCCAACCCACATCTCTTCTCACTTGCAGCTTCCGGTGCTCTTCACATTGATTCTGCTTGGCTATGCAATGATAGGTTCTAATATTGGGGTAATTAAGCTGGACATGTTACCAAATGTAGCTGCTAGCAGCTCCTAGCCGGTTATTGCTACATTACTCAATTTCTAACATTGTTGAAAGTGATAGAAAGAGCGTACGTTACTATTCTTACACTTACACTACTATAGCCACCATGGCTGCTTGGAGCAAATGGCTCACTTCTCCTCATGGCTCCCTAGCTTCTAATTGGATTGGTTCCCCACAACGCTGGTATTTAACTATAATGCTCCAGTCCACAATTTGTCATATATTTGTTTGTTGATTATGTTCAAACTACATTATGATACCTTATTCGTTGCCTTGGCTGCAGAGAGAAAAGTATTTTTCTCCTTACTCTGGACTTGATAAAAAGAATTACATATAAAGGTAAACCTGATAGCTACTGGATACACAGAACAAAGCCTCACACCATGTAGGGGCTAATAAAATGTGAAGCAACAAGCATGGAAAGCACACCTGATGTTTACACTCAGGGTAGCCTCTCATGCCAGACTAAATTTAATTTTCCAGCCATTTACTACCAATTGTATCATGAAGCCAACTACAAGCATGTCTCCCTACACATACACCTGATGTTCCTCCTCTCACTGGAAGCACTTTGTCTGCTTGGTGTCTCCATTTCATGCATCCACTTGGCCAGGTGCCCAGATGATAAGACAGCAATTATTTCCTCACAGAGATGATTCTGTTAGATTACATAAATCCATGTCTAATTCTTACTCTATGGCAACAGGACATTTGCAAATGCTTATAATTCCACACGTCTCAAAATCCTTGAGAATATGTTCAAGAACAGTTACAATCTAAAGATATTTCTGACCAATGGTGGCTAGGAGTCATCACTATTAGTCATGAGGACCGGGCAACAAAAGAAAAACACTATCTTGATTAAGACAAAGACATGGAAAGCTGTCCACAGAGAAAAATTAAGAGGTTTAGAAAGACAAATGCAGCTTTAATCTGAGCGTGTAGCATGTGTGGATTTGAAGTCTTCATTTACCCCTTCAGTGTTGGTGGCAGCAGATGGTTTCTGTACTGCTCTAAGTCCCACTCTTCCTCAGCCTGGGGAATAACAGGATTGGTTAAAATGAAGGAGGCTGACCTTTTAATTAACAGCACAGACCATCATTAGAGTGTTTTAATCAAAGGCATTCTCTGTAATTACATCTATTTTATAACTGTACAGGATAAGGAGGAAGATTTGGATAAGGACCCAAAAATGACAAAAAATTCTGAATGAAATGATAAATGTGCCTTTAAGGAAGGGAGAAAACCTCCAACATTTGTCCAACAATGCAAATACTTTAATCACAGAGTTGCTAACATACTGATGAAATAAAGAGCAGTAAAAATTGATATGTACAAATGTAAAGCATTTAGAACCCCGTAATGAAGCTGACATATTTGACCAGTATCTTTTTTAGAAAACATTATGAACTGCCTGAAATATCTTAAAAAAGTGCAGTTTCAGCAGACTTTTGCTTCACTTATACATTTACATATTTTATTTATTCTATTCAATATTTTGTAATATATATTGTATATATAAAATATTTACTTTATCTATCTATCTATCTATCTATCTATCTATCTATCTATCTATCTATCTATCTATCTATCTATCTATCTATC
>JAOXYM010000008.1:16981665-16996008 GCA_028567055.1 Leptatherina wallacei | reverse complement strand
TCTATCTATCTATCTATCTATCTATCTATCTATCTATCTATCTATCTATCTATCTATCTATCTATCTATCTGTCTGTGACATATTTACATATTTGCATTCACAATGGATCAATAAAATCATCAAATATCTAATTCCAGGAATCTGGAACTGAAAAATCCAGTAACTCACATTATGATCAGAGTAACTTTTCCAGATCTAGAAGTTATTTTAAATGTACATACGTGCACATTTCCACATGTGTGTAGTAATCCTGACCACCTGAACTGACTCACCTCATATTACAAACCGAAGTCAGATCTATTGAGTCAGAAAGATAGAAAAGATAGAACAAATTATCCTTCTGCCTTGGAAATGTTTTACATGTAAACATAAAAAATGAAACATCACCTCGACAAATTAGGAATTACAGATACTTTTTAAAAACATTATAGTTGCTTTTATTACAATGTTAGAATTAATACATATTACATTTTTACTCATTTAACTTATTTGTGATGTTCTTATGTTTTTGTTTTTACTCTCAGTTTAACAGTTGTGGAATTAAGTAAATAGATACCCTATAATTTCTTTGGCTGTTTTATTAGAACACTTTGGGCCAAGTTGTAGCATTTGGTGATAACTGATCTTTATCAAAGAAAAAAAAGTAATTATATCACACCTAATATGTTACAATATCTGCATTTTAATGTTATTTATAATTCAGTGAATGTGCAGCAGTGCTGCAATAAAAGTAATGCAAACAGGCCCTCTTTTGTTTCTACATTATTTGCCACTAGATTATCCTGCAGTTTGTTGAACAATTTTATATCAGACTTGAACATTTTGATAATCTAACATTTCTCAAGCTTTATTGTACAGTATTGTACTGTTCTTTTCATATCCTTGTCTTCATTAACTAATAAAGTAATGAATGATTACTAGAGAAAACTTTAACTGAAATGGTATAACCACTCACATACTGAGTGTTGATAGATTTCTGGTGATGACTAAGCAGTTATTTGTTGACACTCTTCATACATCACTGAGAAAAAAATCCTTGCTATTGAGTCATTAATAACAAAATATTTATCAGTGTAGAGTCTCAGTCTGTTGTACCTCATAATCATCTACAGTATAGTCTTGTCCTCCATATGAATCATCAGGTAAGTATTCACTGATGATTCATCAATTATCAGATAAGTCTTTAGAAATGTCTCTCCTGCCTTTTAATGAAATAATCATGATCTGTTCATGACATCACAGAGCTGCTCATTATAATTTGAGTAGGAATCAAATAATGATATAATAATAATAATAATTTAAAAAAACAGGAGTCAAAAATCAAATAACAATACCCCATTTGTTGTTTTTGCTCCCGAACAACTACTTTGTTTAGTGGAAAAACAACAAAAACATAATCTGCTCTTCTTTGCTGCTTTCTCTCTCACACTAGTGCAGCTGTGTGTCAGGTATGTGGCTTTAGCCCACCATCTAGTGGTACATATGTCTGAGTTTCTGTATTTGCGCTCAAACCACCCGGCCACCGATTTAAATGAAGACCTGTTGCATTCCCCTCTTTCACTGAACCTGTTATCGGACAAGTGAAGAGGCTCTCGCCAGTGAGGGGACCGAGAGAATTCAGTAAACTCTGTAAGTGAAGTTTGAAAACAGAGCCATCCACTGTAAACCACACAAAGTGACTCATATCGTGGCAGCCAGGGAGTGAAGATGGCTGGGATTATTTCCATGCCTCGCTCCTGTCACTGTGCGCGTTTACGCTCATCTGTGCCACACTCCTCTGGCTCCCAGCCACCCCGCAGTATTTATAGCCATACAGCGGTAATCAGCATTCAAGGAAACCTCGCGAAATCATCCTCTCACCACTAAACTTGGACTGACTGAGTGACAGACAGAGGGCTGAATTTGGGATCCACCTGATCCGGGTTCGCTGACGATGAACGAGCGTGCAGCACCTCAAGGTAAAACCGTCAAATTCATTGATCAATGCATGAGTTAATTGACATTTCTGTCTCCTGACGCGGGTGTTGAATCAACCCTCTTCCTTCAATGTGCATTTTTAGCATCCCGCTCATCTATCTCTACTTATGACCGCTGCTTTGATTTCGTTTCCTTCACTTGTCTGTGCATCAAACACTTAACTCCCCAAGACTAAAGAAACAGAAGCCCAATTAGCAATACCTGTTAAAAGCCTAGTTAATGCATTTCCAAGGCGATTGCCGACCTGCAGCTGACATGAACAAATTAGGCGAGGGGGTCCGCCTGTTGTTCCAGGAGGCTGTACTGTGACTGCTCTAATTAAAGCGTAGGAGATAAGAGCAGGAGCTGAGATTCAAATTTAAAACAAAAAAAAGTGTGTCTGCACAAGTGTTTTAACTTTGATCTATTATGTAGATGAGCATGAGCTTGCGGTTGTATTATCTATAAAGCCAGCTCATTTAATTTTTGTTTGAATTAGTCATTCACATGTCAGGGATCCACCCTGCCTGTCACCCAGTTTGTTGCATCTGCTGTTTGTTTTTTTCTTCCAAGGTGAGCCTTATGATGTGGGCACTGACATTTAATTTTACCATAGCTTGGGCTGCAGAGCACACTGATAATAAGCTATAACATTTCTTAAGATTTTGCATGACTGCCAAAAAAAATCGGAAACGGCTCACTGCTGAGCAGGATAAACCTGCCATCAAGTCACCCGCGTAAATGTATGCGCTGACCTTGTAGCCTCTGCCAGCTTTCAGACAGGCGCCGCGCCGTGTTCGAGGGCAGAGCTCAGCTCAGACTGTGTCCAGTTCATGTCTGAGGAGCCCCTGCTGCTGATGAGTGAGTCACTGAGCTTTTGCTTTAGCTCCTCCACGCTCAGTCATCTTCCTTTCAGCTCCAGCTCAATGGAAACAGCCTTGTTGCGTCTGTCTCTCCACTGGCTCGCTAAAAACTTGCTGTTTTCCAGCCTTGCCACCTCATCTCCCCCATGTTTTTCTATCTCAGTATACATGCACACTTGACTGAACAATGGGAACAACAACAATGAGGTTTATGATAAAATCCTTTCCTTAAAAGTATGATGATTTCTACCAAACCTTGTTTAGTCGAACTTCACAGGTCCTTCGCATCTGATTCAAAGCTTTTGTTCATCTAATCATAATTGTTTCTAGTATTAAGGGATCATTCCAGCAAAATGCTATATTGAGGCATTTATTCTGAATGTAATTTGCATTAGGGAAAGGAATCCAGTCGCTACTGTATTTTGTATAATTTTCCTCTGTTTTCTTTTTTTTTATTTTGTTGGTTAGATGTTTCTTTTTACTGGATGACAATAATACAGGACCTGCCAAAAGTCCCAGATTTCTGTTTTCCCCCTCCTTTGTTATATGGAAACATCTTGTTTGTTGTCGTACCTTCTCTTCTATTACTAGATGACATAACATTGTAACATATTTGAGTAATTCCTACCCAGTGGTTTGTTTTGCACACTTAAATGAGTGATAAGTAAGCTCCCTCATACTTAACCATTTTAGGCCTTTCAGAAAGAGGGGAGGGCTTAAAGAGACAGGAGCTAAAACAAAGCATTTCAGACAGTGTAACAAATCCTAAGACCCTATGAAACTATGAATATGAAAATAGGCATAGTGTGGGTCATTTATTCATTCTGCTAATTTCATGCTGAATCCATACCATACAAACAACTGGATATGCAGTCTTTTGTCATCTATTTTTTTAAAAGTCTGTAGCAATGCCACCACCAATACAAGGCTGTGCATATGTACACTGTTGCAATAACTTCCACGCAGACGTTCTCATGCACACAGAGATAAAATGTGTTTATCGTATTGAATAAAGAACAACACTAGCTTTCATTTCAGGTACAGCCTTAATATCATCTCGAGGGGTCCGTCTCTATACGTGTTGATCTTGGACAGATATGACATGGACAGAGCAAGTTAGCAATCCGAGCACTGACTGTGGCAACCAGCAGTTTTCACAAAACACATACACAATGATCACACAGCAACGTCTTCAGAATGGGACTTTACCCTCTGGTGACCTCACAAGATGGTCGCTGTTCCTCGGGGAACAAGGAGGTCAAAAAATGGCTGGGGATGTTGACCTTCCAGGATCAAAGAGGAGAGGTTGTGTGATGTTACCCCCTCGGAGGTTTGGCCAGAGGAGAGAGCTAGATTCAGGGAAGCCCACGGGCTATATCAAGAAGTTGGAGGAAGTGGCTGGTAGTGACTACCTTAAAAGAAAGTTTTTTCCCTTTCACTGTAAAAGTGTCTGTTTTATTTTGTAAATGAATGCTTGGCTTTGTGGTGTCTCAACAATGTAAATATCCCAAACTTACCCTGGAAATATTAGAGATTTTGTTACCATTCAACCGAATGTGGACTAAGTTACCAAAACTGTCAAAATGTGAATCTTACATTCTCAATGTGGGTATGTCCTGTGACCATTTAGTTATCATGCATTGGCACAGCGTAAGCATGCGAGGAAACAAGAAACTCAGTATGACAGGTGTAACAGTGTATCTGTGTATCCATTAATCCCATCTGTCTCTCGTAAAAGATTTTTAAAGTATCAGGTGAATAATGAAGTAACCTTTGCCGGTGATCCTAAGCTCCATGTAATTATAGCTTTACAATGAATCCACAGAGCATTTCCTTTTTGTAGTTTCTCCTAAAACTTCAGTTCTCTAAATTGGTTTGTTGCCCCCAGACGTCCACAATTCTCTGCTGGTGCTGTTGGTGTGTTGTATGGTCTGCATTGTTGACAAATTGCAGCTTCACTCTTCATAAAACAAGTCCAGTTTTTCTTGTTTAACAACATAACCCCACAGTTTGCTAAAATGCAATTATCTCCATTTTTTAATAAGTACTGTCTCGTTTAAGTACTGTCTGTTTATCTCGTTTCCACACAAATCTCCAAATTCACTTAATTCAGACTTTAAAGAATACAGTCATTTGGATTTATTTTCATAGATTAAGTCGTTTGTATTTGTCACAAGATCTGGCTACACAAACTCGGTATTGTTCAATATCCCGGTTTGTAATTAAAAGAAAACACTTTCATTGTGAATAAGAAACCTGTAAACCATACATACATCATAATTAAAACATTATCATGTTGAGATTCAGGTCAATAGTTGGAATGTTTTTGTACATCTTTACAAAGCTATTGTCTAGGAAGCATAAATGTTTGCGAAGCATGTCATGCTAAATTATTTTGAAGATTTGAAGATTGCTCACTAAAATGACAATAACTCTGATCTGTTGGAGGGCCAGTTTAAAGTCTGAAACAGAGATTGTCTGCACACCACAGATATCTGAACCAAACCGCATAACAAGATGAGAGTTGCTGTGATATTTCAGTCTGGATGAACAAGGCTGAAAGACATCATACTGCTGTGGCGTATTATACAGACAAACAAAGAGGGATCCTACTGAATGTACAATGTTTTCTTGGCAATGTTTCATGAATTACTATTGTTGTCTCTCAGCCATTGTTTTCTGCTTCTCTACTATTTTTATCCCATTTGCAGAATTATGGTGAAACCACCACCGATTCCCGACTTCTGCAGACATGCTCACCACTTCAGACTGTTCCCTGTCCCTCACATCCAACCGCCACTCTTCACCCAGTTGCGGTCAACGTGGAAAAGCTCATGTCCAGTCGTCACTGTCTCTGCCTGAGCCTGAGGCCTGGGGGAGAACCAGCCCTGTTGGCCGTCCTGGCTTGGCACAAGGAGTTCGCTCCTGCTCCCTACAGGTTCCCCATGCTGAGTACCTCAGCCTGCCTCCACGAGCAGCCAGCTTCGATGTGCCATGTGGTCGGGAAGAGAGTTTGTCTGATCAGGGCTCAGGGTCTCTGAGCCCTCATGTTATGCTGCGACGGCGCGGGGGACTTGTGGAACAGAAGGACATCATCATGGCCCACCAAGCTCACAAAATACAGAGTACGCCACAAGCTCGCAGGAAGGAGTGGGAGTGAGTATAAAAGAGATTTGGAGTCAAAGGATTTCTTTTAAACTGCATGTGTAAAGATGGTAAATCTCCACGGGGGTGGATGAAATGTAAAAGATATACTAGCTACACAGTTATACTTGTCAACCTACTAGTCATTAGAGTCCCCAAAGCCTTACAAAAATAGTATATGAATGCAGATACAGAATATATGTGTGGCAAAAAAACATGTTTATTTTTTGCTATGGAAAAGCAAAATGATTATTAAGAACCTGTATGACAGCCCTATTACATTCAAAGGTCCTAACAAGTCATGCTAGTGAAAAATCATGAATATTAACAGCGGTGCTGAACTGGAAATGCAGTGTTTCTACCACTCCACCATGATAATAATTACACCTGCGCTCCCTACTGGGATGTGTCAAACTCTCCATAGTAATAATGACATGCAGCTTCAGCTGGGTGATAAGCAGACACTAAATACACAAGACAATTCTGCTTATCTTGACCCTTTTATAAACAAAAACAACCTTTGCAGAGCATTTAATGTCTTATATTTCATCGTCTTGTATGACTATATTCTTTACAATCACAGTAGGCAGATAAAGAGCATCAGCTGCTCTGCACCAAATACCTGACAGGGATTTGACCACTAGCAGGTGGACATACTTTAGAAGTCTGAGTCAGATGGACAAAAACACAACTTTAAATGAATTTTAATTAGTGTCTATTTACCAAATAGAAAAAACAACTCTTTCCGTCAGCTGTGTTTTCAAAATACAGCTTCTTCTATCCGCAGGTGGAAAATACTCTCTTATGATAGTTTAATGACATAACCTTGTATATTATTACAAGTATGAATTCACTAATGTAAATGAGTTAACCCTGACAGGAATTCAGTCTGAACAGTTGTTGCACAACAGACAAAACTTTGTTTTTCGAAGTTTTGAAGCTGAAGATATTTGAGCATGAAGCAGCCTACACTGCTAGATAATAATTTCATGGGTTCAATAAAACTAGAGCTGAAATGGCAAGGGAAGTATGAAACTTAAACTAATACGGTGACCAAACAGAGAAATATGAAGCTTCCCTTGTACTTTATATATCAAAAAGACTTACATGTTGTCAGGCTTTAAAACTTGCAGCTCTAAAACCTATATTCCTTGCCTTTGTAGTGACATTACCATGTTTTTTTGGGGATGTTATGTCCACCTGCTATAAATCAGGAGAATTATGCATTTCTACAGGTCAAAAGTCCCACATTGTGGCTCTAAAGGTTATATTAAACACACAAGTTCAAGGGTTTGAAGGATTAACCATAAAAAGTATAAATCCCTTGTTGTTTGGTTGATTGTCAGATACAAAGTGTTTGTAGTGGATCTTGAAAGTTGGTCAACTTCTACACATGGTGATTTTTAAGAGAGGAAATGAGCCATTGTTCCATATCTGTGAGAGACAAAAGTATGTGAAGTTTGTATTTAACTGTTAATCATTCCTGTTCCTCAGTTTGGTGGAATTTCAGTCCGTTCCTCCATATAGAACAGCTTAAAGTCCAGGATGTTGCTGGCTTTCCTTTAATGAACACTTCAGGTCCTTCAATGACAGTTCTTTTTCATTAAGGTCAGGATCTTGATACCATAATGACATTTGAGATAATGTATTGATTTAGTATTTTATGAGAAAAGTTTATGTCTTTTGAATGGGATTCTGTCAGAGCCATAGATTTTTTGGAGCCAGTACTTAGCAACCATCAGTGCTGTTTCATTTTAAAGCCCCCATTCAATCTCAGCTTCAGTGGTTACAGGTTTTTATGTACACTCTATGTTGATGACACACTTTTCCTTGAGATATAGTTCACATATAAGATGTCATATCTTCTTTTAGAATTTGCTAGTTTACTTAAGAATCCATTTTTTTCATCTGGCTTAGATGCAGAAAAAAAGGTTCAAGTCATGATACCAACACCACGATGTTGGACAGATAGGAGGAAGTTATTTTACTGAGTGCGGTTATTTCTTTTCAACATCACCAAAGTTCTGTTCTGGTCTCATATGTTATATTCACAAAACATTTTTCAAGGTCTTCTATCTTGTCCATGTGTTCCGTGTTTACTATAGGCAGCATTGTTTTTCAGCGTTCTTCTGACAGTAAACATGAAGATTAACATGACTCAAAGTAAGAGAGGGTTTAGTTGCTGAGAAGTTGAACCTCTAATTATGGACGTTCACATCTTTTTAGCCACTAACAGATATGTACGCAATCTTGCTCTTTTCTCTCAATGAATTTATGATTTTTTTTGTTTTATTTGTTTAACTAGGTTTTTCTTTATATTTTGTATTTTAAGAACTTTTTTTAAATTTTTATCAACTTATTCTTATTTCTATGCATCATTATTGAATGCCGTTTACTGTAGATGCTTTATAATATAATTAATGGTGGAGATCAGGATGCTTGCTCGTAAACTTGTGAACTGTGGAGCCACATCAGTTTGATTGTCTGCTTCTGTGAAGTGGTGCTTCATCTAACTCCATCAGTTAGTAACCTCCAACTAACTGACCTACCCCCTCCTTCCTCCTCCGTCCTCCATCCTCTCTGATTTCAGCTTACTCTGCTGTACTTCAACTCCATGTCTGCTTTATTAGTGTACTGTCATGTTCTCTGCTTTGCTCTCCATCTTTCTGTTAAATTTACAGAAGCACAAAATCAGGTTTAAGTCAGTTTTTTTTTTTTGCAAGAGCAACTATAGAGTTGAAAATATATTAAAAAAAAACATAAGTAGCATTTTGGGGTGCTGCTATGAATGTATTGTGGTTATTTGTCCATTAGGGGATGCTAGGGAATCAAAGTAGAGAAGCAACAGGGAAGCAGCATGATGCTTTTAGAGTTAAATAGGATCTGGACACTGACAAGTTTGTCCTTAAAAATGCTAAAAGGGTTTCAATGTTATACAGTGAGCATTATAACATGTTTGTATAGCCAATTTCTGAATGTGAGAAAAACTTGTTTTTCCTCTCAAAACTTTTCTTTGAGATTCTTGTCTAATTATCCAACATTTTTTGGGCTTTTTGATGCTCCTGTACAAATTTGGATGATTGCTCTGAAACCATGATATATATATATATATGTTTCAATGTATACTGGCAAAGTGTTGCGCCAATCTGTGGCGATATAAGAAGCCGTTATTGGTCGACTCAAACTGACATAACTCAGTACAGAGGATGTCTGTTGCTAGGGAACAGAGAGAAAAATAAAATGCTAAAACCACTCCAGTCAATGTTGGTTGAAAGCCTGTCTGCAATTATATAAATGCCCTTCAGAGCTCTGGCATCAAGTGCCATTAATGTTTTAACTCTCATTGCATATCACCTGTAGCTGCACTTCATCTCACTTCCCTGTTGCTAGAGATTTTCTTCTTCAAAATGCTCTGCAAGTCACTGTTTTACACGTCACATCTTTAACTGAAACCATTTTTTTGTCACTTTGATTTGCAATAGCTGCTAACTTCATATCATTCAAAGTTTGGTTAGGCCCCAGGAAATTGATAAAGTTCTTTTGCTATTTTTGGACACCTTTGAGTAGGCTGCAAGCAAGAGCAGAACAAAAGGCAAACAGTCCTGAAACAGGGTGCACCTGGTCATCTGCACAGCGTTTTGGAGCATCAGTGCGGTGACGGTGCTGTGCTCCAGTCTGTCCGTTTACTCCCGCAAGATGTCCAGTGACCCTGACGAGGAGGTGTGTTTGGAGAAACAGATATCTGTAGGAAGAGGTTGCTCCATTGTGCAACATGGCTTTTGTTGGCAAAAATGAAAAGAACGGAGCAGGAATTCAAGAGAGCTATGTCGCTATGGAAACAACAGCAAAGAGAGAGCTGGAGACACAAGCACAGAGAGAGATATGCACTGTTTGCAGAGATGGACAAATATTTTTGTTGAGCAACACACAAGGAGCTGTGGCTCCTGTTTTTGTAATGAGTGCTTGTTTTTAAGTAGAAAGTAGAGATGTGATGTATAGATACTGTGTACTATCAGTCAGCAAACTCTTCATATTACATGATATTTATCTTCCTTTTGCTGCTTGTACATTGTGCTATTGATCAGTGTTGCCTTTTGTTGCTGTCCTGCTTTGCATGAAGTGACACGCCTGCCTGCTTCATGCAGATTAGGAAGAGGAGGCAACAAGAGTCATGGCTGAGTCTTCAGGGCTTAGAAAGAAACTTATTCATACATCCTGTTAAATCAGTTCCCCCCTCCCAGATCTCAACTTGTTTGCCAAGCATGATTTTTTCGCTCTTTTTTTAGGCTTGTTTTCACAACCCCCCCCCCCCATCTAAGCCCTCGCTGGGCAGCCTGTCTGCACACTGTGTGGTAACTGCTTTGTGTGGCCGAACAGTCAGCAGCAAAGAATGATGCACTTTGCCGGGATATCAAGTAGACTTATGCTGTGGTTGATTTTAATTGTGATGAATCGCAGCCTTGGGCATGAAACAAGCCTCGTTTGAATAATTTCATGTCTGTGGGGGCTGAAGTGGTCATCTTCAGGAAACAGTGGGGAGGGGAGGAGAGCAGCAGATGGAGTGAGAGCGCCCAGTTGCCTAATGAGGTCTCACTTGTAGCACTGAGTGTTAAAAAGACCCTGCTTTCTTCTGCTTTCCCTTAAAAAGGGAGCAGCCCTAAGATCTATTTCATGCTCTATCTTTACTCCTGACTTTAACTCCAATATTAGCACAATGGCCCAGTTTTTGAATGTTTTAATAGTGCAAGTCTGTCTCCATTAATAAAAATATGAGGATACTGTCTGACAATCGAAGGGTGAATCAATTTAAATGAAGGGACAAAGTCAAACTAATATAAAGAGTTTAGTGAAATGTCCTTTTCTTTTAAAAAAGTCACCTGAACTATCAACATACCTGTTGTCTTTTTCTCATATTTTCTAGAATTATGTTTTATTTATATTTCACACCTCTTTCCTTTCCCACAGCACCCACAAGCATCTTTACATAATTGTTTTTTGAAGCACATACCCACACAGCCTGCTGTATATATTCGTCTTTGTGTGTGTGTGTGTGTTTGGGGGGGGGGGGTTCATCCTCAACAAACTCTAATTGCTATGGAAACAAAATATATGTCCCTCCTCTCCAGCACCTTTCATTCAGATGAATTTTGAAATTGCCGTGAAGTAGCACTGTGGGAGGGGGCTATCGGTGCTTATACCTTCCCGGCTGATGATTTTCCAGCAGGTGAAAAGATTGAAGGATGTAGCTATTCAACCGACTCTAGAGATTTTGTTTCACAGGCGTTAAACGGGCTTATTCTTTTTGACAAGTTTGCCATGTCGGAGAAGATGCGTAAAGTTTTGGAAGACTTCCCTCGGATCTCTCCATCTAATGAGCGCGCGCTAGTTTTTGATAACCTCGGTTTGTCATATCACAACGGGCTTGGATGTTGGTAGGAAATTACATGGAAAAAACTCGGTGGATTTTTTCCCTCCCTCCGCTGCCAGAGTTTAGAGACGCGCGCATATTGAAAGTTGTTCAGAGCTGATTGTTACGCGCTGTCAAACAGATGGGATCTTTTTTACCACCTGTACACTTAAAACATCACTAGACACATGGAAGATTTTTGTGAAATATACGACAACTAAATGATATAATCATTTTTAATCTCTTGTGGATATGGAGTAAGAAGATTCTGGAACTTTTGGGGGGAAACTTGGCGCGCGAAGGTGGATGTTTTTCCCCCGCTTAGCTTCACTCAACATTTGTACTCATTTAAAGTCATCCTTATAGTAAAACACTCTTAAGTAGGTCGTATCCTCATCTCTTTGTAGAATGGCTCGCTTTGGAGACGAGTCCGCTCCCACCACAGTGGACTCCGGTGATGGGGACTTGGAGCGCGGAGGCGACGGGCAGGACGCGGCCGCGGCGGGACTGTCGGCTTCCATGAAACAAGCCAAGGCGCAGCGGGCCCGGACCATGGCTCTGTACAACCCAGTCCCCCACCGACAGAACTGCCTCACCGTCAACAGGTCACTCTTCATATTTGCAGAGGACAATATCATTAGAAAATACGCAAGGAGAATAATTGAGTGGCCATATCCTTACATTAAAAAAAACATTAGTTGTGTTTAAAGATGTTACTTGGAGTTTTTAACAGAGATAGTAAGTCAGTTCAGCACCATGGACAGCGACAACATGCTTGCTGTGAACTACAACTCTCCTTTAAGTGCATGTTTTCTAGGCTTCATTTTTGTCAGTTTGTTTGTGACTTCTTACATCTTTGTTCAGGCATGCCTTGATGACTAACTCTGTGATTGCCAGCTGTTAGTGAAATCATATGGCTTAACTGAAAACAATCCCTTTCATGAACTCAAATCCAAAGCTGAATTTGCTCTCCTCATAATTTGGATAAGTCATAAATTTATTCTTCTTTGTACTCATTTACTTTGTTGCTGGCAGAAAATAGAGAGTAAGCATGTGGTGATCATTAGAAGCAGTTCTGCTCACTGTGGGGGTGGCATGTAGGCACATCTCTGCTGCCTTAGTGCTCACTGGAATGTGAACCCGGTCATGAGTAGGTGTCAGTTCAAATCTACCAGGCAGTATTTCTATGGTTGCCTACTGTAGTACTGGCAAGCATTTGTTTCCCTGAACTTACAAGGTTTTTATACAAGCAGGCATAAAATGGTTATTCACCATACATTTCTTCTTCTTCTTCTTTTTTTTTTTTTTTTACATCTTTCAAAGTTTTAGGTGTATTTTCTTGTTTAAGTCATGTGCATATTTGAATGTTTACAAGCCTCACCAGTTCAGCAACATCATTTAGCTGCCATATCTACCCACTGCGCCTCCTGCCTTACGCCCCCTCCAGTGCACCAAGCCAATCTCCCACTGTTACCTAACCACAGGCTCTCTGTGGATGTGTGGGAGTAGGGCTAGTGGTCAACATTAGGGGGCCACTGGCAGTACTGTGATGTGACGATAGGTAACACAGAGGCAGAGGTGTGTGTGGGAGAGGGCTGGCCAGTAGTACTGTGGGGGCTTATGGGCTGTGATAACAGCACATGTCAGAAAGTTGACCCAAAATGTCCAAATTCGGAGACTGTTGGTGCAAAACAGATTCTTGTGGATGTTTAAGAATCTCTGGCACTGTGTGCTTCACGCAAACTATTAAAACAATTCACACAAGCTTTATGGTTACTCTGATGTTTATTGACCAGAGTATAGGCTAATTTACAATTTAGTTAAACTAGATGAGATGCTCCATGTTGCCAATCTCCTGGAAACGTATTCTGACAAATGATTTTTTTTTGCAGCATTTAATTGTTTTTTTATAAGTATTTTCACTTATAAATGTTTCTAAATTCTAAACAGTAAATTTTCTACTTATTTCTCAATTTGTTTGCAGTACAACATGAAGACCCACTAAAAGTACATTTGTAATTCATCAAACTCCAGTCATTTCTGTCAAGTGTGACCAAAAGAAACCGTAATGGATGGTTATTCACATTGCTACAGTTTGGTTTAATAGCAATCAAAAGACTCAATTGATTTAATTTGATCATTTAATTTGATAAATCAAATGTAAGACAGTAACTACTTAACATGTTAGTAAAATATGAGTGAATAATGTAGTAACACATGCATCAACTCAGTAGGGACTGTAGTTTGGGTGAAATGGCTTAAAACTTGCATAATGAATGGTATGGATTGTAACGGGTAACAATTAGTAAGAGAATGGGAGAAATGTATTAAGTATTTCCCACTTAAGCTATTTTCAAACACTTTCAGTGACAACATTATGGTCAATGTGAGTCAGTGTGGGTCCCAAAGTGCCCCATCTCAGCACTCCTCTGTGAGTCAGTGACCCCATTTCACTCAAGACAGGAAAACTAATACCGACAGGCCTAATCCTCATGGGAGCAACGTCTAACTGAAAGTCACCAGCTTACGGCTCATTGCGGATGCCACTTCACACATTCACACATTCACTCTGTTGATATGTTTGAAGTTCATGTGAACAAAAACTTCAATTGCCAATAAAAAAATCTAAAAAGTCAAGTTTCCAGTAACGTTTTGACCAAAAAAAACTTAAATCAGGAGATGAATGCATTAGATCTTAACAGTTGCTGCTGCACAAACCACAGCATCAAACTATGTCACAAAAGACACGAGGTAGAAATCCTTTTAAATAGCAGAAAAGAACACTTTTAAAACTGATTTGTCATGCAGAAGCTTAGATAGTTATAAAGGTACATGGATGACTTTTATTTGTAGCATAAGAGAAGTTTATGTGTCATAGATAACTACAATTTTTTAAAATTAATTTATCATGTTGTGAATAAAAGTTTAGAACATTGTTAGAAACATTGGAATAGATAGATAGATAGATAGAT
>JAOXYM010000008.1:16957766-16981653 GCA_028567055.1 Leptatherina wallacei | reverse complement strand
GATAGATAGATAGATAGATAGATAGATAGATAGATAGATAGATAGATAGATAGATAGATAGATAGATAGATCTTAGATAGATGGATAGATGGATAGATAGATAGATAGATAGATACTTTATTGATCCCAAGCGAAATTGAAAATTGTAATTGTCAAAAGTCAAAAGTGACAACATCAAATTTTTAAGTTGAAGTCAACAAAAAGATATACAATAATGGAAAGAAAATATGCATCTCTTCATAACTGAGAGGCTATGTTTAATGTTTTGTAATTTATTTTAACCCACAGGATTTATCAGTTAACATGTTATCTGATGGTATTTTTCTGGCAGTCTATTAACTGATTAGTTTACACATAGCTTCTTCATGTACACATAATACATACACACCTGCAGCATTTGGAAACCCTGCAATGTTTGGATAAATAATACTGTATAGTTTGCATTTTTCTCAGCTGTTGGCAGTGAGAGGATTCATGAGAGGGGTTTGCTGTAGTTTGTGTAGTTACACCATTGGGCCAAGGTGACTTCACAGCGTACTCATTCCCTCCCTAACCTGCTCTCTTTCTCTTCATGAAAAGCACTTTTAAAAACACGTTGCCATGGATACTGCAATCTCTCTGACAGATTGCTTTCAATAACGGAGAATATGAACCGTACTATAATTCATCTGTCAGTTAATCATCCATCTATTTTCCTTTACCTTCCACTAAAGCATATCTTTCAGATTTTATGCTTTTTTTGCAGAAACTATTGCATATATGAAAAAACTTTCACTTCTGTCAGTGTGTTGGTGATTTTAGGTTATAGAGTTTAGCAAATATGTGACACACTCAAGTGATGAACTAACGTATTTGTTGATTTTCACTGAAACTCGGCATCAAGATTCCTTTTCCAGCTTTGGATGTTTTCTGTTTTCTAGATACAGTTTGTCTGTTTTTGTGTCCTTGTCTTGTGTTGTGATGAAAGACTTATCCTTAACCTCATGGCCTTTACACCATTTGAGTACATGATCCTGGCTACCATCACCGCTAACTGTGTTGTCCTGGCCTTGGAGCAGCACCTCCCTGGAGAGGATAAGACCCCCATGGCAAAAAGACTGGTGAGGACAAATTTGTTTTCAGATGGATTTTTGATATGTGGATACACAAAGGGGGTAGAAAACAAATGCGTGGGATTTAAAGGGTTATTTTGGTGCTGCAATCTGCATGATTTAGATAGCATGATGAATAATGTCCAACAACAACAATAAAGACCTCATGCCTTTCACTTAAGACAGAATAGTTGGGAGTTATGTGTTTGTATTGTTTATTGTGCAATATTCCCCTACTTTCAACTATTAGATTAGCATAAGGAAGGGAAATTAATAGGTCCGACTTGAATTTAGATTTTATGTGAAAGGGGATTTCAAGATACATACTATATCTCATGACATTGACCCGTTGTCCATGGACTCGTCATTTTCTATCACGAGTCCAGTTTTCCAGGTGTTGCATGTCATATTTACATATAAATATTTTTATAAGCAACAAGATAGGTGTTTAAGGCTCATGTTTTAATTGTGTACCAAGAAAAATGCATAATCCTGCTCAGTGTAATGGTGAAGTTAAATGTTTTTGAAACCATGGTCTGGGTGAATACTCGATTCTATGGGGTGTACATTAAAAAGTGATGTAGGACACCAGTTAAAAAAAGTTCCAGTCAAATAGCCTGATTGTACTAAATTATTGCGCTGCCTAAAATGCTAGTTGGTAACCGTGGCAACAGAAAGTCAGAACATACCTCACTAAGCGTTGTATGTTCACCCACTAATGAGGAACGTGAGCTGGGTTTAGACCGTCATGAGATTTTTTTCACAGTTTATTGATCACAATGGTGAGACAAGAGACAAAACGCTTGATTTTATAGTGTCCTTTAACCTGTGTGGTGAATGTGGAGACACGCCGCTGTGATGCAGCGCTGGGAAAGCAGCCTGACTGGGCTCCGTCAGTGCAGGAGAGATAGAGCAACATGTTGTCATTCCGCAACGTCCCGATCAGTAGTGGTCAGAGTCCAATGACGTTAAACCTCCGTCCTTCAGATGCCTCTATGATGGACATGCCAGTATCTCTATCATATTTCACCATCAACGGCCATTTCTTTCAATAATATAAGACCTGCGGCCGAGCTGCAGGTGCTGTGGCCAGAGCCGGTTACCTTGGCAACGCGTTTCAACAAGAGATGTTAAATAGTCCACTCAGCCGCTTCTTGTGAAAAACGTACGATTCTAACGGTAAAAACAACATTAACATATTAATAATTGATTTAATATTTATTTCCTTCATGAGTGACCATGGTATAAGCGGGATAATGCCCTTCGAGGTGTCCATTATCAGAAAATAATGGACTTCGTGGAAGCAACGCCTCCGCATCGTCCATTATTTTCTGATAATGGACACCTCGTCAGGCATTATCCCTTACTTATTCATCATGTACCATTTTGCTGTGTTGCATTAACATTAAGGTTAATTTAGATCAGCTAGGTAGGGATGGCCAGCTCTGGTCTTCTAGAACCAGTGTCCTACAGGTTTTAGATGTTTCCTTGCTTCAGCACAACTGATTCAAATGAAATGAATCCAATGGCTTTTTGTCAAGTTCTGTGCAATGACCCATTAATTAGAGTCAGGTATGTTGAAGCAGAGAATTGTCTAAAATCTGCAGGACAGTGGCTCTCGAGGACCAGAGTTTGACATCTCTGCTCCCCTCTGTTTAGTTGTAAGGTATGAAGTATGTTGGATCAACTATAACTGGTCCAGAATTACGCCAAGTATACTATATTTCATTATCAGTCTAGCACACCCAGCAAACTAATGTTTGCCTAAACTTAAGGTTACAGCGTTGCAAACGACTGAAAACAACAACATTTCTCTGCTCCACTTCTCCACAAAGAAAGTTAAAAAAAACAGCAACAAAAACTTACAAAAAACTAAAAGGACTCGAGTCACAAATTTAAAACAAAACTAAATGGTATCATGTTAATGTACAGCCACCTCTCCAAGCTTTCATTGTCCATTGCTACCCACCATTCAGCAGTAGTTATAGCTGTATAGGTAACTAACTTGTCTCCTTGTCAGTTAACACTTCATTAGCTGAGCATCGACATGGACTTCTTTGGAATGAAATGATCACATAACGTAACTATTTGTGGAATAAAACTGAAATTATTTGATAGGATTTGAGCCTTGGTCTAGTTGGTTAAGACAACTCACATAATTCTAAAGTATTTGAGAACATCATCAAAGAACACATATTATCATTGCTTTGACTGACGGACAGAACTATGATGACTAAAATTACATACTATACCTGCTGATCTCTCTATTGTCATTTCTCCTCTAGGAGAAGACAGAGCCATACTTTATTGGGATATTCTGCTTTGAAGCAGGGATCAAGCTGGTGGCTCTTGGTTTTGTTTTCCATAAAGGCTCTTACCTGAGGAACGGCTGGAACGTTATGGACTTCATAGTAGTTCTCAGTGGGTGAGTCATATCATTTTGTCTTCCTTAACACATGCATTTTCATTAAAGTGAGTAATCTTTGTTTAAAACATTGTTTTTATATACCAAATATACTGCTGAAATCTGTGTTTGGAAACCTTGCTACATCCTCTAAATGAAAGCCAATCAAATGTGAGCAAGGGTTTCTTGCTATTGGCATGAAAAGGACTTGGACTGTGTTTTCAGTTTTTTCAGCATGATCATCCTTCGCTTTCACCTCTTATCAGAGGCCCACATGGCTTAATTTGAGCTTTAAGACCAACAGACACTTTCTTCCTGAAAGATTAATGTACAAAGATCTTACCTTTTTACAAAATAACCTCTTTGGAGTTTTTAATCTCTTGTAAAACATGCTTTAACTAAAAACAACACTACTGAACTTTAGCAGATTTTCACAGTGTGGTGCTCCTAACAAAGGCTAATTCTGCATCCATCTTGCATTCTGTCTCTTTTCTGAGCTCTCTTCAAAACCCAGTTGACTGTGGCTTTCGCATTTTTCTCTCTCTCTTTTCCTCACTTTCTCTGATAATATCTTCTTGCGTCTCTTTGTTGAATCAGACATGGTGTGTTCAGAGCGGCCACTGGGTTGATAAGCAAAAGGCATCTGTAGTGATGTTCCAAGCCTGGAAAAAAAGTTGTTAAGTGCAGTTTCTCAGCATTGAGACGCTGCAGGGCAATAGGGCTGGATATCTCCCCAAACTCTGGAGCTTCAGGAGTCTTTATGTTCGGCATGGGTTTCTTAGCCGAATGGTTGCCAGGAGTTTCAGGGAAGGATGTGAGTTCCGGCTCTTTCTCAGTGAAAATGGATTCTAAAGATTTTCGGCATAAGTGTGCATCATGTCGTGAATATCGTCACTGTGTTCCATGTTCCTCCACGTGGGAGAGCAGAAGCCTGGGAAAAACTATAGGGGCAATGTAAATCAATTAAATTTCTTATCAATTTTTTTAAGGATTAAATTTAAACCACTCTGTTCCTAAATTAACGGAATATTACATATAAATTCTTGTACTTTGAAACATTTGCATCTGAACACAATCAAAGTAACAAAACAATCATTATGGAGTATGTCTGTTTAAATGAAGAAAACATTATTTCCAGGTATTATCATACTGAAATGACTGTCTTCTCCCCAGGGAGGGGGTAGAGATTGGTCAGAGTTAACTCCAGGGGGTCTGCATCCTCGGGTAGATAACCTTGGGGGAAAAGAGTTTGTTACTTTGAAGTGGTTTTGAGCAGACCATCTGGTTTGCTTCGAAGTTTCTATATTCCAAGATCAAAGCAGGAGGTTCCCTTTTGGCTTATCTCTGGTTAAGAGAGACAAGTTTTAAAACAAATGGCATTGTTAGTTGAGTCGGGTGAGGTGAGCCATGTTCTCCGGGGGTTGTGGTGTTTCCAGTGAGAGAACAAAGGCAGTTTAGTTAGTTCACAATGATCCATTTTGAACATCTCGTCTTTTGGAAGGTAGCTGTACGCTACAAGTTAGAAGCACAGAGTTTTAAGGTCAGAAACATGTGTAGGGTTGCTTTAAGAAATTCTTTTTATGTGCTTCAACTATTATAGTTACACTCAATATGAGAAAATGAATATGATTTTGACCACAGGACACAAAGGCACCTGAAAGGTCACCCCTCAGCCTAATCATTATCTGCAACACCTGGGAGAACATGCTGGAAGTAAAAACGTGAATAGTGAATAAGAACTCCAGAAATACCTGCTCCTATCGGGCTACGCTGATTCTGACCCTCATTCAGTGTCTGCTGTCACATGCAGCTGTCATGCTGTGAGCAGCACAGAATTGGTGAGAGACGCCAAACTGAAATGTGATGGATACATCAGAGTTTGTGTTATTTGTTTTTTAGGGTTTTGGAATTTAACCTTAAAATCAAAAATTAGAATAAACCCATAATATTGTTTTAGGATTGATTGATAGATTAGAAAGAACTGACCTTGGCTTCTTGTCTGTGCTGATTGTTTTTGGGTTTTGCATCTAACCTTTTAAAGCTTTCATTCTGTCCCTTACACAGTCAATGCTGAAAAAGAAATTGATGAAAGATTTTTTTTAAAAAAGGCTCTGTTCTTTGTGGTGAACGCTGTTGCCTTAGGAAGAAGGTTCTAGGTTTGAATCTCTGTACAGATTTTGCATGCTCTCCCCATTGGTAGGTTCTCTCTGGGTACTCTGGCTTCTTCCTATAGTCCAAAATATGCATACTAGATTGATTGGCATCTTTAGATTGACCCTAGGAGAGAGAGTGAGCAGTTGTTTGTCTTGTTTGTGACTGTGTTAGCCCTATGATGGACTGAAGATCTGAACAAGCTACAACCTTTAAAGGTCCCGATAAGCTATTCAAGTGAACTAGCATGCAGAATTCAAAGATCCTGAAGCTATATCACCTGAATCAAATTCAGCCGTCATAATCAATTATACCTGCAATTTCTTACTATGGTATTTTCCTGAAACCTTTAAAGCCCCAGTGTGTCATAATTACTCCAATCTAGTGGTGGCATTACTACCACTACCGAAGCCGTGGAGAGTCATAATGTGAAAACGTCAACATCTTGCACAAGTGTCCCATCAGGTGATGAGGTACAGAGCGATATAATTCTGTTTCCTTATTTATGCCGATAAGTTACAAGCATGCCCTCCATGTATCTGGCACCAAGCTGCTGCTGATAGCTATTGTCATCGTGTGAAATCGTTTTTTTGTGACCTGTAGACTCAGAGATAATCGGATGAGGCAGTGAAAGCAGGGTTTAGTGAGCCTGTCTGCGCTGCAAGAGGAAGATCCCCTGCTGTAATGTAGCAACGGAGCTTTTCCACTGTCTCTGCCGTAGCAAATAACGATAAATGATCCGACCAAACGGGAGAATAAAGTAGCTGCTGGACTATCCTGCCCTGTTTCTAACAACTCCAAAATAAACTTCAGTTAGACTGAATTAACTTACCTGTCCAGCAGAAAATTGCAGCTTCACGTCAGTTTTCATGTCCCTCTCCCTCATGAATGATCTCCATCTGGTAAACGCTACGCCGATGTAAGCTCTCGTTTTCTCCCAGTTATTAATCCTTTTTCTTTTCTTGGTTATTTTTCCTCCCTCTCACGGGGCAAAGAGTATGAATGGTCCTCCATTTCAATGGAAACCGACAAGTTGAACGAACCGTGGTCAGCTGCTTGTTCCTCCTCCTCCTCCTCTTCCTCCACCGACAACACACGGGGATTCACTGCTAAAACACGCAGGGCTAACAAGTTTGTCCCGTTTCGGCTACTGAATTCAAAGATGGCGATGCAACATGGCAGCTATCAGTTGAGTACACCGTCACCTATGTATTTATAAGTAACTCATTCTAAGCTACCAGAACACTTTCATTTGGATACGATTGTGATTAGATTAAAATAAAATACGTATTTATAAAAGTGATACTTGGTTTTTTCAAATATATCCAAATTAAAAGCCAAATTAGTTACACGCTGTCCCTTTAACAATAGCATCAAGCTAGTTCTCTTTTCATATTAAATAAGCAACAACCTGGATTTCATGTGTCTATTTGTGTGGAAGATTAAGTGATATTTGATGTGAATGTATGATAATATTTTTTTTTTACCAACTATGGTCCAATTACAATATCAACATGTTGCTAAATTTTGTTTGATTTAACCAATTTGCTCAATTATAGGGTGAAAGATAAACACTACTGATTTATGTAAGTATTTATTAAAAGTTTTGAACTGCAGGGGAAAATGTGGTCTTCACAAAGATGTCATTCTAAAACATTAAAAATGGAAATGTCCTAAATATAGAATGATATGATGTGGTGCTCCAGAAAAATACGTTTTGTCCGGACATTGGGCTATAAAAGGAATTGATCTTACTAAGTAATGTTCATGCACGTTTTGCACATTCATCTACTCTGTAGATCAAACTTTTACGTCTACTATCAGTAATATCAGATACTGATTCATACATGTATTGTGAATAGGTAGGTTTCTTGCTTTTAAGGTGAACTACCAAGTTAGCTTTTTATTTTTTAATGTTATATTATTAACATTAGCAACTACATTAACAGCATTATCAATAAAAGCCTTGGGACAAATGCTTATTGTTCTTCTTAAGTAGATCAGAGTTTTCTGTGAGGTGAAAAGTTGTTACCCTGTGTTTGTATTAAAATAGCTAATCTACATTTTTATTGTTAAATAACTGATAAAACTTGAAGCAACTTACTGCTCAGCAGTAATAATGTGAGGGACTGCCTTTTTCTGGTTTTCACAAAGAGCAGATGGACATTAGTTTTTTTCATGAAGAACAAATGCCCATCGTGTTCAAAAACGTGTTTATGAAGTTAATGTTTTTTTTGGTTTAAAAAAAAAAATCATGTTACCTAGAGAACATTTTGTTCTGCTAGAGGCTAAAAATGAGTAAATACACCTTTGCCTTTTACACAATTTGTAGTTTTACTTGGGAGATGTGACAAAAAGGAAAGGAGGATGACCTCAATGTCAGTGTTCCAGATATTGTTTTTTTAAATGGCTGCCATTGTTTAAATAATGATGATGAGATTTGCAATCAGAATAATATATAAGGCATTAAAAATAAAGCAAACATGGATGCATACATCTGTGTTTAGTGTAACCAAACTTGAATTCAGTGGATAGGTTTTTTTGTGTCAATGCTTGTTATTTCAAGTCCAACACAAGCAGCTCTGAGGTCATTTAACTCATAGATCATTTCCATTTTATCATTCATAATATATGTGTAAACACTTTATCAACCTCAAGCTTATCAAATTCTGAGGTCTGTATATCTTTGAAAAATGGTCACAACAAAACTTACTTAGTTTTTACTTTGGCAAAAGAACTCAGTTATGTATAAATAAAGCAGAAAATGGCATAAGGTAAACCACAGCATGTACAATCAGGACACTTATTTCTTTGGCTACACTGGATTTTCTATTCTATTGACATATAATTGTAGGATATTGGGCTTGATCCTTTAACTTAGCAGGAGATATAAAATTACAGTTGGAAAATCAGCATTTGAAGGTAAACTAAAATATCAGAGTGGGTTTGTGTACACGCAAATGTTTGTGTGCGTGTGTTTAGAAGCACATCAAACTTTACCATGAATTACAAACTTTACTGAAGTGAGAGAGTGAAATGTGAGATTGGTTTTAAATGAATACTCAGAAAGTGATTCTTCAATTAATTTTGACAGAATTCATTTTCAATTTACCAGACTGCGGCTGGTGAACCAAAAGATTAATTTCAGACACTGATTGTCAAGTTATGTTGGTGCATTCATGCACGTTCCAGTGCTTGTGTTAACGTTTATCAATATTTTTCATATGTACTTGTACTGCAGTTGAACAACTTCTAATGGAGTCATTGTTCTCCTTATGTTGAACCTTAGGTCTGGTCTTCCTTGTTGTAGATAAATGTTTCCTCCATACATTTACACACCACATGCATCCACAAGAAAACATGACATAAATGAAGGAAGAAGTGTGTTGCATGGCATAGTCAGGCTCCGCAGTCAGCGATGGGTGGGCGGATAAGTGGATTGGCAGTTGTGTCTAAAACCTGCTTTGGTTCGCCCCCAGGACCTCTGTGAATTAAATGTGAATGCAGCGCTGTAGATGTTATGTAAAAGCATAGAAAGAACAGTTGGATGGAGAAGAATGGACACGGAAAAGAAGAGGCAGAAAAATGAAAATGGAAATACAAACCCAAGACAAACATGATGAGCGTCTTAATTTGTTCCCTGTAGGACTGCTTTTTTAGTGAATTAATTGTGCAGGAGTTAGCCATTGTTAACACAGGTTTTGCAGTTTATGGTGCAGTATTCAACATGAGGGAAAGATTGCTGCTGGCATGTTGACATCTCATTTCAATCTGACACCCACATCTTTCTTTTCCTCAGTATTTCTTATTTCTCTGTCCTTCATTCTCCCTGCCTCTCCCCAGCTCTCTGCCTCTTACATAAAAGGGACATGAGCATCACGTTTGCAGACCAGTAAAGGCTAAACAGCTGTGTTGTTGATAGAATTGTGCAGCATTTATAGGGTTGGAGTTGGCCTTAGACATTAATTATTTACAGTGATACTCTACAGTATTTTCATTAGTCATAGTTTGCAAAAAATTATTTTGCTTTCATTAAAATAAGTTATGGGCAAAGCAATACTGTTCAAGAAGAATCAGGCCAACATAGTTTCCCTTCAGAACGTGTTGCAACTAATTTGGTTCACTGCACAAATTGTGGCTGTATCCAAAATATGGCAAAGAAATTACTGTACTTTCAGTACTGGAAAACTGTAACATATATATAGTTTCTATTACTGGAGAAGTGCCAAAAAATGAATGTTTGCTTCTTTTAACATCCAAAGAAACACTTGTGATGAGACAGGAGGGGATCACTGGCAGAGGTAATAGCAGACTGTTAAACTGCACACCAGAGGTCAAGGCTCGTCTAATCTAATATTTTCTAATGTTCTTTTACTGTTTTACGTCTCTGTCAGTTGTGTTTGGTTATTTTCTGTGTAAAATAATTACAGTTAAGGGATATTAAAATGATCCATGGAGTTCTCTCATCGGAGTTCATTTCATGTCATGTGAATGGTGCCCAATAAAGAATAGCCAGTAAAAAGTGTTGCTTTTACGATTCTTTATTGTAACAGTATTTGTTTTTTTTCTTTGTGATTATAACCAGGGTGCGATTTTTGAAAAAAACCAGAGGGGGGGGATAGTTTTGACAAACATTTTTATTCGGAAAAATGACCAAAACAGCGAACCAACAGTTTAACAGGCTATGTTGTTCCTTTTATATACTTCACTTAGGCTAGGCTACAACCAAGGCGAAGGCGGTAGGTCTTTTTTTTAAAACTCGAACTGAAGCCCTGCATTTGCAGAAATATTTGCTCACTATATTGAACTTTAAGAGTGCCAGATGAAAATAAATAAAATTAATTTCTTTTTAAAAAAAGTCCCTATGTCAAAAGAAAAATGACAAAGCCGACCACAATGTGCTGTAAAAATGTTCTTTTTTCTTTTGTGGTCAATCGGGGTCGCTACAAAAAGTCTGGTCTGATAACGCATTTCAGCCTTTTTCCGGCTTTCGGATCAAAAACGGCTGTGGACTCTGGGAGCGTGGAGAAAGTGGGGAAAACTTTCTGCATGCTCTGTGAGACGGTGACATTTTAACTGAGGGAATTCCTTCAGGAGCATATGGGACTTCTTATGGCCTCAACCGTAACAGTTTTGTGGATGGCGAAAGTTTATCATGCAGTAGAATATGCACTTGTCTTCATCTGAGGGCCAGTTATGTTGTCAGCCAGGGAGACAAAGGCTACGTTTACACCGCCAGCAAAAGTGACACAAAATGACATCAAACTGATTTTAGTCCAGATCAGATGACTAATTAGCCTACATTACAAGTAAATAGTGACCTGTTTCATGCTTCTTTGTAGACGTGCACCGGTGGCACTTAATGTTTTAGAGTAGGAAGCAATCCAAAGTCTATATATGGTGTTTTATTGTTTAAATCGGCTGGATCCACTTTGCTTTTCATCAACTGACTTCCTGCCTAAATGACCTGCTCTGCTCTACCGTGAGGATTTACTGTAAACAAAAAGCACATCCTTAACTCAACCTGTTTATGTTCTAGTTGTTCAAACACTTAAATTATGCTTTTAAATACATTCTTTTTTTTGTTATTGACCTTTGATTTTGTTACACCCTGCACCTTTAAGGGAGCTGCAGCCAAGAGAACTGATAAATGCCTTTCAAATGGCAGAGACAGACAAGAAGCTGCAGTTGCAGAATCAGCTGAGTGAAAATATGGTACATGGTATAGACTGTACTTGTATCGCGCTTTTCTAGTCATGTTGACCACTCAAAGCACTTTGACATTACATGTCACATTCACACTCATACAGCACTTCTATTGTTATAATAAGTTCTTTATCCTATCACACACATTCAGACCCTGATAGACACATCGGCATGTAGTCAGAGGAGTCCTGGAATCGATCCACTGACTTTCTGGTTGGCAGACGACTGCTCTTCCTCCTGATCTACAGCCGCCCTGTTGTTGGTATATATAAATGGTTGTTGGTAAGAGAGATGGGCTACATTGCAGCTCACTCCAGTTTGGCTCTGTGACAACGTCAGAGTCTCAGAAGTATCCAGTCTTAGCACACAGACCTCAACCCCCTTTCCATCTCTGTATCTATCGATGCAGCAGTCCCATCTTAAACATGCAGTGTAAAATGGGCTCCTGGTAGATACATGGTTGAGTTGGAGTCTGATAAAGCTTAAGGAAAATAAATAAAAAAATCAGTGAAGTCATTTTTTTCACCAAGTTAACTCATATTTATCCATTTAATTTGTCTCTTTAACAATATTCAACAAAACTTAGATTTTTTTTAAACCCTTCAATGAACACTCCCAGATTTATCTAGTAAGGAACCCAACTTTAAGGATGCAAGATTCTGGACCAAATTACACACAAGACAATAAAACCTGGTTCCAAGCCAACAAAATAGTACTTTACAATGCAATTCACACACTTGTACATGAGTATTATTAATCAGCTAAATAAGGATCTAGTTTTAGTCACAGCAGTCACTTTTCAGGCCGATCTGCAGTTATCTCTGTTAAAGAGATACAGCAGAGTCAGTGTTTTAAAGTTAAACCAGTCCAATCTGTGTCCACATCCAACATCACTGATCAGGTGGTGAGTGTTGTTGCATATGCAAGCATTCGCTGTAGTGATCGCAATGTACTGGCACAGCCTTTAGTACTCTTTTCCATCATTGCAACAAGCTGAGAAATAAAACTTGTGCAGGTCACCAAAAAGGATTTTTTTTGGCATGCTAAACAGCTGTTAGAAATAAGGCATTTCTTTGGTCTGTATGGACACAAAAGTTGAAGTGAAGCCCTCTGTTCCAACTGAAATTGTGTCACTTACAGTAGTAAATGCACAAAGTCTGTATACTTTGCGCAGCTCACATATCATCTGTGTTATAGTTCCAATTGTGGCTGGAATTGGTAACAGACGACCTGATTTCCCGCCACCTATCTGACACATTTTCTGGTGGCACATATGCTGCTTCTCTCTCTTCACTACTGTCTCAAAAATACACACACACACACACACTCACTCAGACACACACAGTCTCACTCTAGTGGCACAGTACAAGTAAGTCAGACTTAAAAGAAAACACATATGTGTTGCAGAGGCCACCTGAGAATAAAATTGAGGCCACTGGGCCAGTGCTGTCGGCATGCAATCCATTTCATATTAATGAATTGCTAGAAGCAAATCTGCTGGGAAATGGAGCTCAATTAAAACTCTTAATCTGAGTGAGGAGTGTGTGGCAAAAGGACTCCAGCTTCAACAGTTTACCCTCAATCCCATTTGAATCAGTGGTATTCTAAAATCGTCAATTATATCCTGCGGCAGACAGACTGACACAGGTGGACTCGATGCTTTGATTAGCAGTTAAATGTCTCCCTAATGACTTATGTGTGAGTGATTGTGACTATGTGTGTGCCTGTTTGTATGTGTGTTGGCACTTGTTACTCCATTTCTGAGGTCACAGGTACACATTTCTGCCAGTGAACCTGCGGCCCTTCTGTTTTTAGCTGATTTCTGACAACTCCCTTATCAGATCTAATGATTTTGAACCCAGCTGTGCTGACACCCATTTCTCTGTGAGAGCACGTGTATGTGTGAATGTGTGTGTGTGTGTGTGTGCAAACCTCCTATCATGTATGAAGGATCAGGTTTCTCTGCTGTCCTTGTTGCAGTGTGATAATCAACTAAAATTGTTGCTCTTTACACAGGAATAATAATAAAACTGGGTGGGAGTTGGGAGTGATTCATTAGCCATCTGGCACAACGACAGATGCACAAGAGTGAGACAAGTCACACATGCATGGCTGGATTAACCAATTAGGGAACGAAAATTTTGTGTCCCCACCCCATCAACTATCTCTTGTTCATTTACCATATTACATTAAATTACAAGCACAGACTGTACAATGACACACAAAATGTGTTTATTTATTTCATGTTTTATATGAATATCTAGTGGACATTTCGTGCTGTTTGAGGGGGAGATAGATATACTATTAAATAATAATAATAATAAAAAAGATTCTGCAAAGTACTTCACATGTAAAAATGAGTCATTATCACATTGGCTCAAATCATAAATATTGCCTGATTTCAGTGAAAGGTGTAGAGATTAACAGCATACGGTCTGAGTTGAAAAATCTTTATTTTGAGACTGTTGTTTGAATTCATGTACAGTATATGTCATATTTTGTGAAGCAGGAAAGTTTCCTTTAGATTAAAACTGTGTTTTTTGCCTATATTTGCTTTCCATCCCCAGCTTGGCTCAAGCTGATCTTGTTTTGATTGTGTACTTTCTGAAACCATGGTAACTATGACAGGAACTTGGACAGTATTAATAACTATTTCTCAGATTTTTTTGTAAAGTTGTCCCCTCACTGTCTAATCAAGGTGGTATCGGGACATTCCCATATAAGGTCATCACCTTCATAATGCAATAAAAGAAGTGTTGCAGTTTCCAGTCTCAATTTATTCATCATCTGAGAAGAATTGGCTTTAGTTGCCACAGCATAATCCACACATTTTACTTGACTTCAGCAAAATACTGTTTTCTACATGTTAAACTATCCAATTAATGAAGTGACATGGCATATTTAGTCCCTGTCTGTGACTTTGTCCTTGGAAACTATTTAAAAAATGTCTTTTAAGAAACAGGTGATGATGAAATCATCTATCTGTCAGTATATATCATGGGCTGGTTTCAGCCAATTGGATTAACAAAACAGAGCCAGGAAGTAAAATTATACTCATGATAAAAACAGTTGAAAGAGGAAGAAGCTTAACTTCTGTGTTTGCATTTCCATCAGCATCATTCTCTGCACTTTTGTTCACGAAAAATTCAGTTTAATGATAGAAATTGATGCTGCAGCAGCAGGAGTTTCTGTTGTTGATCCTCATCTGAAACCTGTGTGGCTACCAATGTAGGATGTTTACTGGTCAAAGCCAATTTACCATGGCTACAAACACATAGCTTGAAACATTGCTAGGTGGAATTACATGTGACCGTGATCTTGCAAACCTTGGGATAATCCTGCTGCCTAACAATGAAAATTTTATACCTCAGATTTAAAGACTATAGGCATTAATGTCAAGCTAAATAAAGCATTTTAACACCAGGGTACCTGAGAATGCCTGGAGAATCTCCTTGCAGCAGCTTGTTCACATGTGCACCAAAGAGCATGAGGTTCACTGTGTGAAACCTTCTCTCACAGCAGGAAATTTGTTGGAGTGACACATAAGTGGAGAGCAGAGGAGGCAGGACATGTTGAGCTTCCTTCACAGTTT
Source organism: Leptatherina wallacei (assembly GCA_028567055.1). Lineage (NCBI taxonomy): Eukaryota > Metazoa > Chordata > Actinopteri > Atheriniformes > Atherinidae > Leptatherina > Leptatherina wallacei. The sequence continues at coordinate 16,966,709 of JAOXYM010000008.1, read as the reverse complement.
TTTTTTTGTGCAATTATATATCCTGCTATAATTTTTTATGACTAATAGTGAATAAATGCCTTTTTGTTATGGGATCACTATTTAACAAAAGGGTATTAAATCTGGCCATTAAATGCATGACTTATGTTTTTCCAGACTTAATTCAACATCGTTACTTTGTTGATGCATTATGTTAATGTTGATTCAGCTGTGCATTACCATCTGAGGATCTGTGCTGGAATGGTGAGCAACGTGATATTGGTGATTACTGTAGTTTTTGGTGGCGTTCTTCGTGTAGGTGGAGATGTGTGGGAGAGGCTGAATTCTGTGCATGTAATGAATTCAGTCTCTCTAGAGCCAGTTTAGTACAATACACTGCAACAGTGCTTCCCTCAAAGAGCTATGAGGAAGCGATAAGCCTCTTTTTATGAACATGACCTTGCTGTTTTAACTTAGTTATCTCTTTAAAGTGATGTATCAGTGTATTTCACTGTTTCCTGTCTCAAAATCTTAGTGATCGCTTTGCTCAAATGGTGATATGAGTAGTTACCGTTGGCTTTTATTTATTTTATTTCTTTCAGACCTAAAGTTGATTTTTTTATTCTCCTCAAAACAGTTTAAGTGTGAAAGGAAATGAGCTGGAGGTGTAAGCCAGAAAAAAACATTACAAAAGTAGATGTACTACAGAAATCCTCTGATAACACTGATGGAAAGTATGTTGAGGCCATCAGATTTATACAAACATGTTTCACTTGTCTGTAGCCTTGCTTCTCATTCATTTGGATTGATAGGACATCTTGTGTTATCAAATTAATTCTGGGTCCATTGGTTTGCCTTGGTATGGTAGCTTATAATGAAAAGTTGGGAATAGTTCTGCTTTTTCAAGTGGCAGAGGAGGTGCTAGCCAATTAAATCACCCAATGAATTGTGTGTCCGACCTCGCGACTGAATCCCCAGCATCAGTCCCCTCCACTGTTTTCCATTTAAACATCATGGATCTTGCCTTACTGATGCAGAAGCAAGTTAGCAGTTGATATGTACTAGCTAAATTTCTTTGAAAGTTGAAATATATGGAAAAAGCGAGGACACAAATTAAATGTTTGCCCATTGTTTGCACGCACTCTAAGCGGCTGAAATAAGAGAGTTTTGTTATGATGACTCTTTGCCAAAAAAAAACAGATTACAGAATTGAATAATCTCAAATTCATCATGTATCATGGGTGATAATCACCGAACCATGCTCATCTATCATTGTCATTAAATTTGTATTGAGTCCATGTGTTTTTAAGATATGTTATTAAGAGTTTTCATGCTACTACATCAAAATGAGCTGCCATGGTTTAAGTCATGTCCTGATCAATATAACATATAACAAATATAAATATGTAAAATATATACATATATATATATATATATATATATATATATATATATAGTGGGTCCAAACCTTTGACTGGTATTTTGCTGAAATCAGTTTAGACTTCTCTCTTTAGTCCCATATATTCTTCAATCTACCTTATACACTTTATTTTTTATCTAAAGAGGGTAATCATTTAATTCGTATTGTATAAATACATTCATATTAAACAGAATTGGAGTTGTTTCAACATAGATACAGAATAGGTTTTCATTGAATTTTGTTTCTACTGGACAAAAAGGTCTAAACTGGATGATTTGTGAGCTACAACAAGTCAAAAACATATTTGCTTTAATTTTGAGAGTCTTCACTGTCTTGTTTGTCCTCAAAGTGCAGCCTTGAAGGAGCTGCTGCAGCTATCTGCTTTTGTTTGGGGTGTTTGGTTTGAAAGCTATTTCCTCAGACTCCCACTCCTGTGTTCCCTCTCATTCTCAATATCTCTCACTGTGTCATCTCTTTGTCTGAACCAAACTAGCTTGATATGCTTACATGCTCACAAAAACCTTACTGCATTTGTCAGTAGTGATAGTTTGATGTCTTTACTAATAACACAAAAATACTAGTTTTATGTCTATACGACTGTTTGCTATAGTTTAATGATATTTCATGCTTGCTGCTGTTATTGCAATAACATGTAGCTGCACAGCCACTGTTATCTACAGAAAACCTTGTGACACATCATGCACAAAATGAAACTATAGAAACCTTGTCAAACTGAAGTCTATAGAGTATCCTGACTAATGTATAATTATTTGCTATAGAGCCTTGAAAAATGACGGAAGTACTGATCTATAGATACTATTTCAGACTTTTTGTCTGATATATCACATGCCAAAACACGTTTCTTCTGAAATTCTAGTCAATTGTGGAAAATTATAAAACCATTTTTAGTCTTTTGCATTGAGATGATTTGATTTTACTCATAAAAACAGAACAAATAATACTGGCATACTGTATGTTGTCCTCTATGGATTTGTTCATGTTGACATGCTAGTAGTGTCACATTGATGGTGTCAAAATTCTCATGCTCGATGTAACATGCCATTTTAGTTTAGCTTGTCAGTGTGTGTGATAGTTTTCTAATTAGCTGAAAGAGCAGTTGAGGGAGACTGGACTAAAGTGTCTGGTAGCTCTACATGAATTTGGCCATTAAACAGTGTCCTTGTCACAGTGTGTGGAGGATGAGGACCCAAACGCAGGGTGGAGAGGCAGAAGGCAGACGTTGGAAATAAAAAGTTTTTATGAAAATAATCAAAGGTGCTGCAGGAAACTGAAAAATTATCGGGATGAAAAACCAAAACTAAAAAGCAGACTCATATGAACAACGCAAAGATGAAACTGGGGGAAACAACGACAATCTGGCCACAAACAAAAGAAATCACTGGGTAATTATACACTGACAAGAACCAAACTACACAAGGAACTGGTGGAGCAAATGAGTAAATCAAACTGGGTGTGTAGCGAACAGGAAGTAAAACAGAATGTAACACACAAGGGGATTAACTACAAAATAAAACAGGAAATTAGACTCAAAGAGGCTGCTGTGAAATCAGAGCTGATTTAATCTAGAACTGACCATATCTCAGCTGCAGTAATTTTGAGCATTATTATTTAATGAATAACAACATATTGTATATTATTTGCCATCAATACCTTCACAACCCATAAAATTAGTTTTCCACAGAGCTGGCTTAGATTGTTCCAGTATTAGAACTCTGTTTATTGACATATGAGTTTCAAAGAGATGCTTGTTAGGGAGTGGAGAAGTATGCTGTGCCCTTTAATATGTGGCTAAAATTGTTAAGGCTATACAGTATTTTAGCCCAACTGACAATGCTTTTCTAAACCTAACCACAGTTGTTTAGGTGCCTAAACCAAACATCCTGACTCCAAACAAAAATGTGTCCCTCATAGGAAGAAGACTGGTGTCAGGGCATCCATTCTTCACGAGCCACTAAGAAATTTCTTTAAATCTGACATCATTTCAAGTTGACACCAATGCATAGCCATGCTGACATATAGCTTTACAAATATATTAAGGGCTGACTGGAGCAAAGATAAATGAATGAATGAATGAATTATACTTTATTGATCCCCGAGGGGAAATTGCATAAACTACACCAATTTAAAATGTTTTCATCATTTGAACTAAAATATGTACTGTATGTTTGATTACTAATATGTGTTGAATTGAGGAATCATTTAGAGATGGACCAAAAGCATATTGATAAGAATGCATGAATGTAACTAATGACTTCAGAGTGACCTCTGTGAACAATTTCATTTCCACAGTATTTCTTGAGAGGTTTTTTTTCTTTAATGGGAGTTTATTGGAGCCTGAGAAGCTTTGCATGTTCAGTATGATTTTGAATCCCTTCTGCTGTTGACGTAATAATCTTCCTTCAGCCTCGACACAGTCAAAAAAATGCTCATGCTTTGTGCACTCAATCCTACTTAAATATCCGAACTAATCAAAAGCATGATTTTGTTTCTTGAACATTTCCACCCTGACAAAAAGGTATCATGATGAAGAAAGTTGCTTCACATAAAATATATTGACCCTGAACTTTTTTCCAGTTTGAAGATTGATTGTAGCAGTAGCAGTCAGCCCAGCACAGCTTTCAGTACCCGCAGTGAACTTTTAGAAAAGGTTCTGAACATTTGAGAGCATTTTCAGATTTATCCGCATTAGTGTGAACATGGCCTTGCTCATTCACTCGCTCACTTGGCCTCTCTCCCTCCCACTGCTTTCAGGAGAGATTCTGCGTGGGTTTACACTTGAGTTTCTGCCATGTGCTTTCTACCCCCTGCTCTCTCTCTCTCTCACACACACTTACACACACACACACACACACACACACACACACTCACACACACACACACACACACACATATAAACAGGCACATGTGAGCACACACAATCACACACATATATACCATCCCCCACATTTCCTAACACAGTCCAAAGATTTTATAAGTTTGTATATTTGCATCTATGTGTGAATATGTGTGTGTGTGTGCATGTGTGTGTGTGTGTTTGTAAAGGAGAGAAATTGGTAAATCTGAAAAACAATTTTCAGATTGATTTCTGGGATAATTTTTACAACATTGTAAAATAATGATTTTGAAAATGAATTATGGGTACTGACCCTAACTGTTAAAGCATGAATGTTTGAATTTTGGCTACCCCACCCCCTCCCCTCTCCAAATCAAAAAAAAAATAAATAAAATAAACTAGTGACAAAATGAGAACAGTCAGTTGTTTTATGGCTTAGCTATAGCAGTTATATAATTGTGGTTACAGCATGATCACATCTTAATTAAAAATAGCTCTTTTTGCTTTTCACATCCTATACAAAACATCCAGGTGTGGTTTCTGATGTAAGATTTTACCGGTCGGTTGCTTGTGTTACTGTTTTTCAGTGTTTGTGTGTAGGTGGAGGCACATCAATGTGTGCGTGGGCAGATGTGAGTAGAAATGCCTGCCAGGTGTATGTGGCTGTGTGTTTTTTGTCTCTTGCCATGCAAGTCTGATACATTGGTTGGATGTACTGTACCCCTCACTGGCTCTACAGTTGTCTGCATCATATCAAATCGCTCTATTGTATGATATTTTTTTCTCTCTTTAAAATGAAGTACTCATTTCCAGATCTGCCCTGTAGTAACACCTCTTTCTTGCTTTTTTATTAGTTTTTTAATTAAACTTTTCAGAAACCACAGACAGAAACCATTAGTCTCAAGAATGAAAGAGAGATTTTATACCACATTTAGGCGCTAATGGATGTGTTTTGTATGTCCCAATATTTTTTTTTCTGTTAACATCATCAGAAAAAGATCTGGACATTAATGTGGAGAAAAATATCTAAATATAATAATGGATAAATAGTACGAATATAATAATGAACCGCCAGTCTAATATTCCTCTAACTACTTTTAATTCATATAAATTGAACAATGTATGTGTCCACTAGGATCCTGGCCACAGCTGGTGCCCACATGAACATCCCAGTTGACCTTCGGACCCTGCGGGCAGTACGAGTGCTGAGACCTCTTAAACTCGTCTCTGGGATCCCCAGTGAGTGTCTGACCTCTAACCACAAGCTGCTCCTGCAGTATATTTGCATTCATAAAATAAACCATATCATCATACTGAATGAAATTGGAGGAATTTTAAAAACATTCAGGTTGATACCGCAGCATTTTCACACAACTGACCATCAGGATCTTCATGGGATTATGTTTGTAGTCTGTTATCTTTTTAAACAACTGTTTACACATATGCTCAATCAATCATTGTACACTTCAACTGTCAAGTAACAGCACGGACTATTCCCCTCATGGTTTTAGATTACCTATAAACTACAAGAACTATGAATAGTCTTAGTTCCTGCTGTGTGGACACAAAAAAGAGGGTTCTCCTCCTTCAGTAGTTACAAGTATCATAAAATGCACTTATAGACTTATAGACACGACTCAAAACAGCATTGATACAGTTTTCAACTGCATTATTAAAATTTTGAGTAAAGTTTAATACTGTAGCTGCAACTTATCACTCCATGTACAATACTAGGGCTGCATTTTGTTTAGTTAATTTTGATATGATCCCTAGTGAGGCAGAGTGGAAGCACTTGAATAAGAACTTTAATGCTGTTTGGGATGATATAAGCTAAAGTACAATTCATATGCTTTTTGGCGTTTTTCATTAAAGACAGCAATAAGTTTATGTGAGCTGAAATGATAGTTATTTAAAAGAAAGAGACCCTCCCCCCTGAAAACTATGTTTGTTTCTTTCAGGCCTGCAGATTGTGCTGAAGTCCATCATGAAGGCCATGATCCCACTGCTACAGATCGGCTTACTCTTGTTCTTCGCCATCCTCATGTTTGCAATCATTGGTCTGGAGTTCTACAGCGGGAAGCTTCACCAAACCTGCTTGCCATCAGATGATATTTTCTGTAAGATCAACAGAGAAAATAAGTAGTTAGAAACCAAAAAAAGTCTTTGGTTGATTCAGAGTTAAAGAGCTCTGAATGTAAAATGTGAGCCAGGATTAATTTTTGTTTGGGTATCTGCTGTGCACCTTTTGCACTGACTAAATCAAAATATTCTGTAAATAACACACAAAATCCCATGGCACTTTCCTTTAAAAATAACTAAAACACTTTTATTTCTTTAGCATAGTCAAGGTGACCATCTAACCTATCCAAAGAGCCCTTCACACAAGAACAAATGAATCCAGGAAGTGTTCCTACAGTAACAATTTTTTATATATTTTGTTTTTGAATTATTTATGACCAACTGCGACTAATTCTCAGGCATGTACACTAAACATGTGGTTTACTCAATTTTCTCAAATAGAGGGTGTGAATATCTTTGTTTGAGGGCTTTACAGATTACAGTACAGTGAGCTCAGAGGTATTATTAAGGTTGTTGCTGGATAATTTTAGCAACTGCTTAATTAGTCAACATCCGCTCTGTAATCATATGCCACACCACAGCATTTACTGTCATTGCAAGACACAGTTATGAGATGGACTGGGATGCAACCCCCTTAAATGAACTAACAATGTTCAAAGGAGGGAAAATAAATCTACCCAACACTTTATTCTACATAGCTCCCTCTAGATCTCTGGATTTTATGATAAATGTATTATTTAATGTTAACCTGCACAGTCAAACATTCATGTGAGGAAACAAAAAGCTAAATACATTTTTAATGGAGGACCACACATTACATAATGCAGTTATAGTGTTTGGTTTGTAGTTAGTTGTTAAAGAAAAGGACACCTTTTTAAAACTGTTGTCTGCGTCTTTCATAGCTGTCAGGTAAGTAACACTAAGCCATGAGCCACGTACATCAGTTTAACAAAAACCCTGGATCAGACCACAGGTAACAAAATCCACCTGCCAGCATGTCTAAAGCTTACAAACAAACATTTCATATCTCGTTTACTTAATTGGTACAGAAGCAAAGCATGAAATTTGACAATTTGTGGTTGTAAACAAGGAAAATATACAATACAGCGATATCAGTAGGATTTACTGATGCTGGTTTCTTTACACAGTTCATCTACCTTACCCCCTGTTTCCAGTCTAATATTAGCATCTGCTGGCTCCAGCTATTTGAGATTGATATTGATCTTTTTCCTCTAACTCTCCTGTACAAAAGAAAAATGTCTCGAAAGTTAAACTACTCGTTTAACACTTCTGCATCTGAGGGTAAATCCAAGTCTAGAATTATTTCCATTGTTGTGTAGTGTATTTTAGAAAAATCCTTGATGGTCACAGTGAAGTCAGAGTGAAGTCAGGCACTGCGGACTAGTATATGTTAGCGTGGACATTATGGATTCATTTCAGTGCCACATCTATAACAGCTATGTTATATTTTTGTAGATAATGAGACCGTTGACTCATCAGAGTTGGCATTTGCATGCGGTGTGAGGAAGTGTCCAGAGAAATATGACTGCAACGATACCTGGATTGGGCCCAATGATGGCATCACACAGTTCGACAACATCCTGTTTGCTGTTCTCACGGTCTTCCAGTGTATCACCATGGAGGGATGGACGGCCGTGCTCTACAACGTGAGCTCAAGTTGTCAGCCAATAAATGAACTATAAAGCTAATCTTTCTGACTGCTGCTGTTTAATAATATCATTCTTATGGACTGCAGACCAATGATGCCTTGGGTCCTACATGGAACTGGATATACTTCATTCCTCTCATCATTATTGGCTCGTTCTTTGTCTTGAATCTAGTTTTGGGTGTTCTTTCTGGGTGAGTGTGTCTCCTCCCATGTGTGCAAAAAAAAAAGGTCTCTCTTGGTGACTGTATTCAGGGTTGTGACAGTTGTTTTCATTACTCTCTCTTCAGAGAATTTGCCAAGGAGAGGGAGAGGGTGGAGAACCGGCGAGCTTTCATGAAGCTACGTCGGCAGCAGCAGGTGGAAAGAGAACTGAACGGCTACCGAGCCTGGATAGACAGGGCAGGTACTGGGATGCAGAATGACTTTACATCTCATATTTCACTTTGTGAGCAGGCAGGATCACTTATTTTAGATGGAGGATGATGTTGAGTGATTCTGCAATATTCTGGTTGTGGAAGAGTTACATTAATAAATCAGAGCTAACCCTAAATTCAAGATCCCTACATATTTGAAATATTTTCTATCCAGGTGTTCTGGATTTTTGACTGAATACCACCAGCTGTGCAGAAGCCATCAATATAAGATATAAGCCATCCAATATCACTAATAACACTTTAATTATTATTGAAATTACAGATGACAGAAACAGTTATAGAATTGTTTTAGAATCTGACCTTTAAGCATATGTAATATTTGTTTGTATCACGATTTGCTAAATGGCTCCATCAGAGTTCGAATTACAAACAGGCTTTTGGGGGAGCCTTATTTTTGAGAGTGCAATGCGACTTCACAATTCATATATATATATATGTATAAATACATACTATATATATATCCATCCATCCATCCATCCATTTTCTGTACCGCTTAATCCATGCAGGGTCGCGGGTGGGCTGGAGCCTA
>JAOXYM010000008.1:16945588-16957218 GCA_028567055.1 Leptatherina wallacei | reverse complement strand
CACACACACTCATTCCTAGGGAGAATTTAGAGTGACCAATTAACCTAACATGCATGTCTTTGGACAGTGGGAGGAAGCGGGAGTACCCGGTGAGAACCCACGCATACACAGGTATATATATATATATATATATATATATATATATATATATATCCTGTACAACTGTATTCTGCTGATATAATCAGAAACATCTTATATAGGGATGGAAAGTTCTTGAAAATTAAAACAAGAAAATAAAGTGATCACTGCTTCATCTGCTTTGTGTCACACAACAAACAATGCTGCTGTCCATGGTGCTGAAAGAAATGGAACCTGTGTTGTTTGAGAAATTTTACGTATTGAATGAATAAGCAGACAATTCTGAAAAATCAATACTATTCTTTTAATTTAAGAAACACCTGAAACATTGTGGAAAATGAAATGAAATAAAACAGGAAAGTGGACTATATTTAGAGCTCCCCTTATTGTCTCAGGTGAGTGTTTTCAGGGGAGTTCACCTACTTTTCAGGAGATCTGAGCTCTATTTAGCTCCTCCGTAATTCAATTCCTTGACTCCATTGAACATAAGTTAAGTCCGAATTAGGGTCAGTTCCTGTCAGCCTATAAATCAAAGAAAATAGCAAAACTATTAAGCTAAAAATGATTGTTTTTATTTTCAGTTTTTAAAGATTAAACAACAAAACATGTGATCATTATTCATCTTTATGGACACAACTGATATATTTTTCTCATTGATTTGTGATATTGGAATAAATGCAGCTTACTCTAAAAAACTGACACCATGTTGTGTGAAATCCTGGCTTTTATCCATTTTGAAAAGTGATTGCTCTGCTGCAGACTCTGTCAGAGTTTGGGATCTTCTATAGAGTAGCTGAGTTGATAAACTCAAGCATGCAGTGCTGTAATGGCAATCTACACTGCTTGTCTCCCACGCAAGCAGAGGGTGATAAAAAGGTGACACTGACTCACTGACTTAAATTTGTGTGCATGTATGCATGCGTGAGAGCGCCACCGTGCATGCTTATGTGTGCATGGATGTGGGAGCGTGTGGGAAGAAGGGGGAGAAAACAGAGACGGCTACTGTGAGATATGTAAGAGACAATGAGAATTCTGTCTTCAAAGAAGGTCGCATTGGCCTCTCAGAGCAACACTCACACGAGTTCCTCTAAGCATTTCAACCTGGACTTTACATTTCCATGTCTGGTTGTTTGAAAAGTGCTTTGTGTGTAACTTGTTTTGTTTTTTTGTATTACAGAGGAAGTTATGCTTGCTGAAGAGAACAAAAATTCAGGAAGATCACCATTAGATGGTGAGTTCTCACATTTTAGGAACTGCATCATTTATACATCTGCTTATAGTTTAGTTAACATGTTATCCACTTTATTATATCTCTGCTCAAGAAATATTAAATCAGAGGGTAACTATAGCAACGATACTTATCTTAATAATACATCTGAGACTAACTGCCTGAAGACGTTAATTTTGAAAAATCTTATCATTCTTACTAGGTGGCAATGGATTTTAACACATTCCTATATCTTAATATAGGAAATGATAAATATATAATCCTCATGATTTCATGTGTGTGTTTTCTCTTTCATGAAAACAACATGACAATGTACTACAAGAGTAGTCATGACTGTCGTTTACTAACTGAGTCTGAAGGACTTATTATCTTTAATGGTCTTTATTTCTGTTTATAATTATTGGAAATTCTGAAAGTTGAGTTTTTGTGAAATTTGTTGTAGTGCTCAAGAGAGCGAGTAAGAAAACTGGTGCACGAAGAGGAGCACCGGGGGACGACAAGTATGCGGAAATGTCTGCTGCCAGTGAGTGGAAAGCATTTCAGATACACTTTAGGCTTATTCTGCCTTTCATTACAGCAGGGCCTCTTGAAGTTTTCATGAATGAGTGTCAGTTTAAGGAGCCAGCACATGATTATTGGTCCCACAGAAAGAATTTCTACTTACAACAACCTGCACAAACTCTCCATCAGTGAATGCCTAACTGCACTTTGCTACCATATTGCATCACTTTGTCATATCCTCAATACTTTAAAGATTGATTGTAGCCAGTAATGTTTTGTTGATATTATTCAACCTTGTGTTTGTGCTCTTCACAGATGAGCTTAAGATGAGATGGCTTTTTTGTCTGACTAAAACTCCTGAGTTGTCCACTGAAATCACCAGCTTTCGCAAACACCATCTACAATGGTGATGATGTAATTCCCATGACAGATTGTTGTGACACTTGTGCCAATAAAGCAAATTTGAACTAAATTCCTGCAACATTTATGTTTATATAATCTAGAAATCAATATTTAGGTTTTTTCTCTGAATACCTGAAATATTAAGCCAAAAGAATACTAAAAGACATATGTGTTTTATACCCGAGTTTCCACTGTATTGTTACATTATGATACAAAATGTAAAAAATACAGCACAGTAGGGGTTCTTAGGCCATATTATATATGAACAAGGTCTTCCAGTGACCCACTGCTGGCACGTTAAATAATCCTTGCTTTACCGGGCACCACCAGTTTCTGAGCTCTTTAGTTGCTTACTGGCTATGTTCACCTGCGTTTACCTAACCTTTTAACTTCCTGCCTTTCTGACTATGAAGTTCTTCTCATTTATTCAGTGAATCTCTTTCAGGCATGTCACGATCAAGAATATACTTTCGTAGTGGTCGTCGTGGCCCAGCTGCCTACCTGCGGCGTAAAGAGCGTATGTTGCGTATTTCCATCCGCCGCATGGTGAAAACGGATACGTTCTACTTGATGGTGCTCAGTCTGGTGGCTCTCAACACCATCTGCGTGGCCATCGTGCACCATGACCAGCCCGACTGGCTGACCATCTTCCTCTGTGGGTTTTGCTCATGAACAACTTAACAATGAATTTTTTAAGATAGTAAATCATTTAGGTCATGTCTTATAAATGCAGCGTTTCTGGCTGTCTCCATTTGATTTTTGACATTTTTGTATTATTTTCTTCTGATCTGCAGACTATGCAGAGTTTGTTTTCCTCGGGCTGTTTCTGGCTGAGATGTTCTTGAAAATATATGGCCTGGGTTTCCGGCTCTATTTCCACTCATCTTTCAACTGCTTTGACTGTGGGGTGAGGTCTTTAATCTGTCATTCTAACTCCATCAAACACCAGAAAAAGATTTTAAAAAAAGAAAAAAGTATGTTGTACATCATAGACAAAAAGGTTAATGTTGTGATGCAAAATAAAGACTAAAGGGTACCTAATCTTTTGAATAAAGCTGTAATAAATAACTGGAAAAAATAGAATTGCTACAGTTTTATTAAATTTTTTATAGAATATTAATGAACCATTTAAACCAGTTGGTAATAAAATAATCCAGATTAATATTACAGAGATAACTTTAGAAATGATTTTTTTTCTCATTCGTGTGTGCCTTGTTTCGCAGGTCATTGTTGGCAGCATCTTTGAGGTGGTTTGGGGCTTCTTCAGGCCCGGTATGTCATTTGGTATCAGTGTTTTAAGAGCGCTGAGACTTCTGAGAATTTTCAAGATTACTAAGTGAGTAGGGCAGCCAGATTGCTCACAAAGAAGACATTTAGAGTAGTTGATGTTTAATTTCTGCAAGTCTGAGTTGGAAAAGACCCTTAGGGTATTGTTTCTTTTTTCCAGGTACTGGGCCTCTCTCAGGAACCTGGTTGTGTCCCTTATGAGCTCCATGAAGTCCATTATCAGCCTGCTTTTCCTGCTTTTCCTCTTCACTGTGGTGTTTGCTCTGCTGGGGATGCAGCTTTTTGGAGGGAGGTATGTACAAACACCCCATATTCTCAGTTATTACAAGCAGATTTCTGCTCTGGTTTAGTTTTAATGTGCATGATCCTCCTACAGTTGTGAAACAGCAGCTTGTTCAGCGGCATCTTTGATGAACAGGAGAGGAAACAGTATTTCCGGATTAAAATAGCTCTCTGCATCTTCCTCCTCCTCTCCTTCCTCCTCCTATTTTTCCATGGTCATATCTGACCCTGCTCTCTATCTGCTTTCCCTTTAGGTTCATCTTTGAAGATTACACTCCCACCAACTTTGACACATTTCCAGCTGCCATCATGACAGTGTTTCAGGTTTGGCACCCACAGATCCCCTCATCCTGCCTGTTCTCCATGACACATTACACCCTGGGATATTTCTCACCCCGGGCGCAGATTAAACAACTCTGCTCAATAGCTCTCCGCCCCCTGCCTCCGCTATCATCCCACACAACCAAGCACACATATGCGCACATGAATATCAGACAAGGGAAACGTGAACAAGTCCACATCAGATGTGCTTCTAACCGACTGTCCTGTGAAAGAGTGTTTTGATCAACACACATAGTAATTGTTATCTTGCTATGCTTGTTAATACTATATCATTGGCTGACAGGGGGCACATCTCCTGGTTGGTGTATTTTTAGGCCAATGTTATGTTGAATCTATTGTGAAATACCCTGTGCCTGTAATTGCCTTCAGATTTTAACAGGCGAGGATTGGAACGAGGTGATGTATAATGGGATTCGCTCGCAGGGAGGCGTTCAGTATGGAATGTGGTCGTCCATCTACTTCATAGTTCTCACACTGTTTGGTAATTGTATCCTTGTTGACCTCAGAAGTGGTCAGAGAGTGCTGATGTAACCATGATGTCCCTGCATAACCAGTGGTGGAAGGATTCAGATAAAAGCAGCAACACGGTGTTGGAAAAATTTCAGTACGGATAAAGTCTTGGATGTGAGAATGAGTATTAGCAGCAAAATCTAGTAAAACAGCCTGTCTGCTATTCTTTTTAATATTAATTCAATAGATTATTAATACTGTATTTTTTCAATTCCAAATCTTAGTCTAGATAGATTTATAATGAGATATTTTTTTTTAAAAAAGCCTAATTTACGTACCTCAAACATGTACTTGTTGCAAATTAAGAAGATATGATTTTGAGAAACATTTCAGTTTCGAATTTTGATAAGAAAGAAGTTGAAAGTGTTTCACCTTTACTTTTAACAATGCTTTATAAGCATGTAGGAAATCAGACAAAAGCAACAGTAATTTTTAGAGTGGTATCTTTCTCCTCTCACCTGATTTTGGGCTACATGTTTGCATTAATTGAAAGGACTGGCATGCAGACACTGGCCAAATATAGTTTTAATTTAGTTACTGCTAAATTTGGTTTGGCTTTGTCATCTACACGTAAGCAAGGCCTTGCCTGAAAGAAAAATAAATAATCTGGATAGCAAAAATGTGGCTACAAAATCTATTGGGCAAGTTTGACCCTTATTTAACAAAATAAATGTGATTTTCTGCATCTTTAAATGTTATCTGTATTGATGAAATTCTAAAAAGTCTTTGCAGTTTAATGTTGAGAAAATATCTTAAGTGTTGAAACCTTTTTTGCATCTGAAGACAGCTTGTCTGGGATGTGCTTCCTAAATCCAGTAATGTTAGCCTGTTGCCATTAAACCCAACTTGTCATGATATTTTCTACTAGGTATATATTGGCACAACTTTTCCAGATGATTGTTGCTGTTTCTTTGAACTTTAAAAAAGAAGAAAAAGAAATAACATATTGCTATTAAAGACAAGCAAACACACCTTGAATGAATAATCTATATACAGTATAATATGTATTATATGTTAACTCTAATTAGAAATTATTTCTTAAAACAAGGGGAATGTGACTCCTGACGTCTCGGTATTTTGGCATATTTGTCCTTAACTACCTTCACGACAGATACCCTCCTGAATGTCTTCTTGGCCATCGCTGTGGATAATCTGGCCAACGCACAGGAACTGACAAAGGTTTGCACTGGTTTATCTGCGTCCTGTTCAGTCACTAATAAAGTTATTATTCTTTAAGAGTCTTTGTCACATGCGTTCTGGCCTTAAGTATGCATCAATTGTGTTTTGTTTCCTCAGGATGAAGAGGAGGAAGAGGAGTTTTTCAATCAGAGATATGCCAGAGGAAGAGACGGCTTGATATCTGAGTAAGTTACCTGTTAACATCAGAGAAAATCTGCTTTTAAATATTAGATACTCGGAGCATTCACAGCAACTTCCTTCAGTGAATGACAAATTAAACTAAATATTTAGTTGTGTTTTCAAAGCAAAGAGTGAAATGAATCTATTGAGAACATGAATAATGTGGGTTATATGAAAATGAATAACGTGGGTGATGTTTGTGAAGGGATGAGGCAACACAATCATTGTCTTCAAAAGGATTATCTTTTGTTGATGCTCTGAGAAGCAGTTTTAGGTGCATCTGGTTAAAGTTTAAAAGCAGGTTCTTTAGTTCATTACTTGAACATCAAAAAGTAGTCAGAAAAAGATGATAAACACAAAGAAGACTAGATTTTAGATATTAATTGAATATACCTCATTTTAGTTTCCGCCATTAAAAGTGTGAACCATTAAAATCACTGAAAATTCAGTTGTAGCTTTCTCAGCCTGTGAATCCTTGTGGGCAAACACTTTCATTAAAGATAATTTCCAGTTTTGCTCATGACCTGGTGATCATCCTATCGGTGTAATGATCGTGGTGCTGGCACACTTTTGACACACAAAAAGAGTCTCGTTTAGGACTCTGACCTGGCTGGATTAGGACTACGCTGCACTCTAAAATTATTTTTGCATATGTCCAAAATGGACAGAAAGAATGTAAAATAGTGTGCATGTAGAAAATGTGCACACGAGTGAATAAACTGTTAATGCATGGAATATAAAAATGTATTTTCTTTGCATTAAAATGGTTTTTAACCCTCTGCATGAATTATTAAAAAGCAGTGCCCTTTTTTTTCACAAATAATATTTTACTTCTCCAGACATGTACAGTGATGCTTTTCTTTATTTCTAATCTTATTTCTTTTTTATTTAGTTTATATTTATCTATTCTCTAAAAATATTTTTTTTTTGTCTAATTCATTTTTTTTTTAATCTCTAAAAATATGTATATTTTTTCTGTTTATTGCAGTGGCAAATGCATGTATACAGTAGGCTATATATCACATTCTTTTATTAATTTTTTTTTAAAACTCCACTTTATTGTGATAGAATTTACCGAAGAAATAAAAAATAAAACTAATAATAAAAAAAAATAATGACATGTAATTTCTATCCAGAAATTGAATAGCTTTCAAAGTAGACAGTGACGTTGATTAACCTGTTCTAAAAATTCAGAGGCCGACAAATGACATATAATAAATGTCAAATCCATTTTAGTTGTAACCGTACCAGGCAGGCCCTTTAATAAGTGTCAATCTTGACAACCTCTTCGTAAGAGATGCAACATTTTAGCTTATTTCCAGGATAAACCAAATTGTTCAAACTCTGAATCTTGTTTATTATGTGCGTCGATTGTTGGATCAAAGCTGTTGATGTTCAAACATTAAAACTTCACAGCTCTCCAAAAGTGACAGTGTCTTTTTCTGTGTTATGGCCTTCATCTGGCAGTTTATAGAAAAGTGGGGTGATAATAAAAAAGAAAACAATTCCAGTTACATGTTACAGTCTGCATTTTAAACAACAGAACAATGAAATACCACTAAAATGATGTTTCTGAAGCGACTTCTTCTCTGACACAATAAGTGATATTATATTCAGGGCTTCAAATACTCTGTACTCAGTATGACAGTTAATTGTGACACTGAATGTATCATTTGTCTGTCACATATATGAATGTAAATCATGTAAATGTTGCAACTATCAATATGGTTATTTGATGTGTATTACAGTTTTTTCTGGCTCCATCATGTTGTCTTGTTATATGCTTGTTATGTGGCACTGAGCAAAATGTTATGTGGAGGTAAATTAGCTCAGCTTTGGAAATATTCTAGTTTGAACAACTGAATTTAGAAAATATGTACCGCTAAGTGAATAGAGTTCTTGCATTTTTGCATTATGATTGAGTTATTTTGTTCTGTGCCACAGCAAAAGTTCTGTGTATGTTGTAAAACACTAATGTCTTGTTTTCAAATAATCACTCATTGATTACATGGACAGCATCCGAATCTGAATGCCAGTAAGTATATCTGTTTGCATCTCTGTCACAGAATTTCTCTCTCGAATTTCCCTCCTCAATTCTTGAGATTATTTTGTAGATGTTGTGCAATGCACTTTAATCCTGCACATTTAAATTTTTTTTCTTTTTTGTTGGTGGATTTTGTTCTTTTCAATTGTTTTGTTTTGGATGCCTTTTTGCACATTTTTCCATGGAAATATTTTGCATTATCAACTAACATTCAAATTCACAGAAATGGTTTGTCCTTTTCTTGCAACTTTTATTTAATTTGTTTGATGTTTTTCTTATATAGCTGGTTTGCTAAATGGGCAATTTTTTTCATGTTTCTTCTCAATAAGTCATTACATTTGAGTCTATTACTGCCAAATATTGATGTGTATATTTTATTATGGTCTTTAGTGGCAGAAGAAGACCCTACCTATACAGGAAACGGGCAATCCACAGAGGGCGACAAAACTTCCCAGAGGAACCTGATGGTGCAGCACCTGCTGCAGACGAGCAGCCCCTTAATGGTTCCAAGCCCTTCACAAACCGCCGCGAGAGGAGGAGAAAGGTTAACATGTCAGTGTGGGAGCAGAGAGCCAACCAGTTACGCAAACGCCGTCAGATGGCGAGCAGAGAGGAGCTGTTTAGCAGCCCTACTGAGGACACTGCTGAAACTCCTACTATCCCCCACAATGCCTCTGCCCTCACCCCAGAGGCTAGCCCTGCTCACCTGCCCGAGTCGCCCATGTCGGTGGGAATGCCACTACCCGAGCCTCCGATGTCCATCTCCATTCCCATGCCTGAGCCTCCGGTGGCTGAACCTCTTGTAAACTTAAGTGAGGAGAAAACAGCAGGAGCAAACCACAGAACTGCAGGAGGCGGCAGACACAGGATGGCTAGAAAGTTTAGGTCCAGCCAGGTGCCTGAAGAAGGGGCCCGGCACAGGCGTCACCGTCACCGAGATGCCCGCACTGAAGCCAAGAGTTTGGACATTACACAGACACCACGTGAGGTACTACATGTGAGACGGTCACTCAGTCAAGAGAGGAAAATATTGGATGAAAGAGATGAAAAGGAGGAAAGGGAGGATAGGGAGAGAGCAGAAGGAGAAGGAGGATCGGTCCAAGACGATGGTGGAACGTGCATTGTTAATCCATATGCAGAAGTTGGAGAAGACTGTAGAAGGTATGCCAGTTTATTAAAGAGAATATGTTAAACTCCCATCCCCCAATTCATCAGGGTGTCATGTAGCTTTTTGCACATGGAAATGGTCTGAAAGGTTGTAAGGCCTACGTCAAAAGGTAGATATAATTTTCCACAGATTGCACTGTGCCTGAATGGCCTGAAATGCATCATTTGTAGTTCAGGCCTTACTTCAGATCAACATGTACCATATCAGAATAATGTCTATAGTGTCTAACTGGGCACCAGCAAAGAATAACCAGCTGCTATTTTTGACTATTTAGATGTCTGTCAATGACCATAATAAGATCTTTTATTAAAATTTATTTTAAGATTTATTTCCTGAAACAAAAATCTACCATTCTTTGAACTCTCCATGTCCCATTTTGTGCTTCTATCAAAAAAATTGCTCACATACCCACATGTGCTGTGGAAAAGTTAGGGCCTTATGAAAGCATTTTGAAATTTTATCTCACGTCTCTTCTGTTAAAAGTGGCAAGTTCTTCTCACGGCTGAAATTGAAATCAAATGCATGCATGGAAAGGGGGGAAAAGATAGAAAAAGAAGAATAAATATCCACAGCCGCACTTGCACATATTACACTGTCATATTTAAGACCATACCTTTAACTGAGATACAAACTTGAAGAGATAATGAGATCAAATATCCACAGACATTTCAAATGAAAGACATTGTAGTATTATACAAAAAAGGATGAAACAAATATTGTTGAGGTCAATTAATCGCACTGTTGCATTAATCTAAGTTCAGTATTTCTCATGTTTTGTTACAGAGCTGGTGCACCCAGCAGCGACAATCTCGATCCTCTGCAGCGTGAGCAGCTGCAAGGCTGTTCCTGGTCAGAGCAGGGTGAGGGTGGCCACACAGATCAGTACGGCCCTTTGTGCCAAAACATCCCTGTGGAAGCTGCTTTAGAGGCCACAGAGTTCAGTGTGAGTTCAATCGAGTCTCAGAAACGGCAGGTCTCCCTTAAACGTGACAAGTCCAGCCTGGAGGGCAGCGTTGCCATCGAAATGTCTGCACAACCACTTCTGGAGCTCACACCTATGACAGGTAGCACTCACCCATCTCACTACAGTCAAACCGCTTTAAACACTTCATCATAAAGGAGAATTTACTGTTAGTATTACTGTACCACCTTGTGTAGGTGTTTCTGACATCTGACAACAGTGGCCATTACTTTTTTCTTTGCTGAATCCGTTGTGCTGGTGACTCATATTGTTCTGTCTTTGTCATAGCTGTCCATGTGCAGGGAAAACATGTTCTTTTTTCTATCTGTCCTCTTTTACCTCTGTCTGGGCTTTAGTCAACAGTAAAGAGTTGGAGGCATACCAGTCAGACGAAAGAGAGAACGAGGAAGAGACAGAAGAGGATGAACCTGAGAGGCCTCCTAAACCTGTAGTCCCAGACAGCATGTTCATCTTCAAGGCGTCCAACCCGTAAGATCTAACATATAATCCACCAAATCACTGATTATCAAATGCAATGAAGATTTTTTTTCTATTTTGAGCTTTTTGAATGTCACAGTCATCAACCATCAATAAACATCCTCCCCTTTGTTGCACTACAGTATCAGGAAGATTTGTCACTATGTGGTGACTATGCGCTATTTTGAGATGACCATCCTCCTGGTGATCGTGGCGAGCAGCATTGCGCTGGCAGCTGAGGATCCTGTGTGCACAAATTCAGACAGAAACAAGGTGAGCTCAAAATACCCCTCTCCTAGTGTGTTTGAAGTGTTAATGATGAATTAAGATTCATGGGATGAATCAGGCTGATATCACGCAAAGCAAAAAAAAAAATTCTATTTCCATGTGTAGCAATATTCCACAGCTGTGCTTTGGACATGAAAGCATGATTAGACCAGGATTTCAAACAAGATGATATCAGCATGCCATACCTTCAGGCTAAAGTTGTTACAGCTGCTCTGAGCAGCTGTAGTTCAATTATAAAGTAGGAACTATAATTTTTCAACAGTAAACACAACAGCAAAAGTTCCTTAGTTTAAAGGGATACCATGTAACTTTTGGCCATTAGGGGCACCAAACCTGTAACTTCCCAAAGGCTACATGACTGTCACAAAATTAAACAGTCTTTCTCTTTCTGGCCTCCTCAGACACCGTTTTTACCTTCTTATTTCGTTCAGCCATGA
The DNA here is from genome assembly GCA_028567055.1 of Leptatherina wallacei. Lineage (NCBI taxonomy): Eukaryota > Metazoa > Chordata > Actinopteri > Atheriniformes > Atherinidae > Leptatherina > Leptatherina wallacei. The sequence continues at coordinate 16,945,854 of JAOXYM010000008.1, read as the reverse complement.
CAAACTTTTGATCGAAGAACAGGAATAATTAACACAAAGCAGAGCCCTCTGTGTTTATATAAGGGGAGCCATAAAGCAAAGCGCTGCAGGTCACATGATCCCATGAGAGACGGATCCGCTCCTCGAAAAGTTACAATGTCTGGTTTCTGAAGAGGGCAGCCCCCCGGAGCGCTGACTAGCGTCTGTATATTGACCCCAGAAATCATCCATTATTACTGACATTAGGCTAATATTTGGGTCAAAAGATAGGGGGGGGGGGGGGGGGG
>JAOXYM010000008.1:16903971-16942726 GCA_028567055.1 Leptatherina wallacei | reverse complement strand
AACTAACTAACTAACTAACTAACTAACTAACTAACTAACTAACTAACTAACTAACTAACTAACTAACTAACTAACCATGTTCTGCATTTTGTTGCTCTGTACGTTGATTTCTCTGTTGTGAATATAGCTGTGATGCTTTCAATGTTGCTCAAGTTGTTGTAACTCTCTTTATGCCTCAATTTTTTTCTCTGTTGTTCCTGTGGATTTTATCACTGTTGGGGCTACCAGGAATGTGATGGGGTAAAAATTTCAGTCAAACTTAATGTAAACTTGTCCCATAAATTTCACACATATTTCGCAGTTTCTCACGTCGTGTGCTGTGCCACTGAAGTTGGCGACGTCCTTCCTGTTTCCTGTTTTGTTTTGTTGCCACATCATTTACGGCTCACTTAAGGTGTCAGTAGAAAAATCACAGATACTGAGGAAACAATTTGCAATCTGCAATTTGATTGATACTTTTCACCATATTTGTTACCTCAACCTCATTTGTTTGTTTTTCCCCTCAATAATAATTTCATAATGTCAATGTCAAGTTTATTTTTAAAACACATTTTAAAGAGCCACCGCCGAACAAAGTGGTGTGCATACAAAGCGCATACACTATAAATAAAAATACTAACTATGAAATACACAAAATAAAATACACAATAAAATTAAAATCACTTAAGCTACTAAACATTATATGTACTAATAGATAATGGAGCAAAATACATTGTCCTATCATGTCCTGATGTCTTAGTTCATAATGTCACTCATTTGCATACATGCAGGCTTGAAATTTAACAACATGACACAAACAAATTAAATGCTTCCTAGAGTACAACACTATGACTTTGAATGTTTATAGTAGAGGGCAACAAAACCCCTACTGAATCTAAGTTCAAGAATTAAAGTAATAATGAGGACACAAACTTGTATTGCAAAAGAAATAGTTATGTTTGGGCACACAAATATAAGGATATAAATGTATGTAAATTGTCATGGATTTTGCTCTTAACATCTTTCAGGCTCCAAACACACACTTTCAAGGAGAAGGTTTCTGTTTCATTGTGTGTTTCCATGTGTACTTTTGTTGACATTTTGCTTTCGCTGTGTTTTTCCCTTTATGGTACTTGTCTTTGTGCATTAGTTTGAGGGCACACCTGTTCTTCTTCATAACAAATTTCAATGTCAACAGAAACAACAAAGGCAGAGACATCAAGACAATAAAGTCCCTGCGGGTTTTGAGGGTTCTGCGACCTCTTAAAACCATCAAGAGGCTCCCAAAGCTCAAGGTCTGATGTAAATGTGTGCAAACACTATCCAGAAGTTTGGTTTTATGGGTTATTTCACAGATTCCTGACAGATTTTATTTATCTCCCTCTTGCCTTTTTACTTCTACAGGCCGTTTTTGACTGTGTGGTCACATCTCTGAAGAATGTCTTCAACATCCTCATTGTGTACCAGCTTTTCATGTTCATCTTCGCTGTCATCGCAGTGCAGCTCTTTAAAGGGAAGTTCTTCTATTGCACTGACAGCTCCATGAATACAGAGAAGGAATGCCGGTAAGTAAATAGACAAACCCCTCTAACAGTCTTACATTTATGTTTTGAGTGTGCATGCACTGTATATGTCTGAAAAACCTCCTACATGCTGTCACTCAGAATGTACAGCCACATCATATCATGTGAATATGTTTTTTTTTATCCAATAATTTTTGTTTTAAAAAACAGAGAGTTGCAGCAGTGAATGTTTTTGACATTTTGTTAACAATACTTATTCCCCTCCCTGTAAAGAATTTGTTTTTTTATTAATATGATGTATACCTCTACATATGGGATCTCAATCTCTGGTCCTCAAGGGCCACCATCCTGCTGGTTTTAGATGTTTCCCTGTTTCAACACACCTGATTCAAATGAATGGGTAATTGTGAAGAACTTGACAACAAGCTGTTGGATGCTACTTCATCTTTATTTAAAAAACTAGATGTAGTCTATCACTCAGCCTTGCGCTTCATCACAGGTGCACCAGCTAGAACTCACCACTGCACTCTGTATGAAACTGTACAATAGTCCTCCCTCTCCCTCAGAGGAAAATCCCATGCACTGATATTTATTGCCAAAGCACTTTTGGGTAAAATACCCTTTTATATTTCAAACTTGCTTTCATACCAAAATAGTGTTTTTACATGACAAGGTCATCAGGAAAAAGGCTTTCTAACCACACCGTTGACAAGAACAGAACTTGGTGAAACAGCTTTTTCATCACATGCACCAAATGTCTGGAATGAACTTCAAGCCTCCCTAAACCTAGAATCACTCCCACCACTCAGTACTTTTAAAAATATTTCAAAATCAACCCTGAAAGAACAATGCAACTGTTTTTAACTTGATGTTTTTTAGCTATCTATTTGTAGCTTGTTAACTTTGTTTATTAAGTTTAATGTTTTACCAGTCTACTATTTGTCGTGTATCAGTTGTGGAGTGTGTTTGGCTTTGTCATGTCTTATTTATCATGTAACTTTCTGCCGCCTGTCTTGGCCTGGACTCCCTGTGAGAAGAGTTATTGTAACTCAATGGGACCTTTCCTGGTTAAATAAAGTTTACATTTATTTATTTATTTTTAAAAGTACACTACTCAGAGTGTAAAATCAACATTTTGTGGTTAATGAAAGTTTATGTTGGGCCATTTCTTAGCATTCAAAGTAAATTTTGGGGAAAAACTTTTAATGTTACACTATCAAAATTCTTTCTCTGATCAATTAAGTGGGGGAAGCTGCCCTCTTTCAACAGGTTTACACACAACAATGCAATATTAGCACTTATTCAACAAATGCAGCTGCATCTTATCTGAGCTTTCTGACACAATAAACTATGGACAAATTCAGCCCAAATGTTCTGCCACAAAGAGGCTTAAAAGTGTAGAATCTTACCCTCTTTATAACATCAGATAGCTCACCTAAACTCCAGGTTACCTACTTAGGGAATTAGAACATCAGCTTTCAATACTTTCGGAGTCTAGACTGGAATTGGAGCTGCCCTGAATTTCTGAATTCTAAACTTTACCTCACAGACCTTTTTAAGGTCCAAACCACTCAACATATATAATGAATACATTGTTTAAATGGCACATTTTATGTTTGTCTGTTTTAACTTTTCTTCAAATTTTACATTTTGGGAATAATTTCACAAAATGTTCCTTAGAACATCAGAGTCTGTCTTTTCATTAAAATAGCTATTTTAATCAGTGAATGAAGTGAAACGATGACCTCTGGTCTGCTTTATTCCCTGCAGAGGCTTCTACATTGACTACAGCAGAGACAAGAAGGAGGTCAAGAGGAGAGAGTGGAGGAGACATGAGTTTCACTACGATAACGTCTGCTGGGCCCTGCTCACACTTTTCACTGTGTCTACTGGAGAAGGATGGCCTCAGTAAGGGAATTTGCTAAATTAAGTGTCTCATTAACTGCACAAATGATACTATGATGTAACTGCGGGACTCAAAAAGGAGATTAAAAATTTGAAACACAAAAATGAAACACATTCGTTTAAAGAGTCTTTTCTTATTCAGGGTTCTCCAACACTCTACTGATGTCACGGAGGAGAACATGGGGCCAAGTCGCGGGAATCGAATGGAGATGTCCGTTTTCTATGTGGTCTATTTTGTGGTTTTCCCATTCTTCTTCGTTAACATCTTTGTGGCTCTCATCATCATCACCTTCCAGGAACAGGGTGACAAGATGATTCAGGAGTGCAGCCTGGAGAAGAATGAGGTGTGGGCTAGTAAAATACACTTTAAATCTCCTGTGTATTGATGCACATATGGCCATCTTCAGCTTGGTTTTTTTAATTTTGTCAAATTTCTCTCCATCAGAGGGCGTGCATTGACTTCACTGTCAGCGCTAAGCCGATGACCCGCTACATGCCTCAGAACAGACAAACCTTCCAGTACAGACTGTGGCACTTTGTGGCATCGCCTTCTTTTGAGTACACAGTGCTCGTCATGATCGCCGTCAATACCGTTGTTCTAATGATGAAGGTGAATTATTTTATCAGCAATGATGGATCAACTTGCTTTGCAATCGGCAATTTTCATAAACCAATTCAATTGATGATCTACTTGAACGATGCTCTGTCTGTAATTTCAGGACACTCTTCAGATCAGAAAACAAGTCGGAAATTGACAATCCCCATTTTGTTAATCTTATTCTTGGAAAAACTATACTTGTTCTCAGACTTTGCAGTGTCCTGAAATTACAGACAGTGCATCATTCAAGTAGTTTAAATTCTTCCGTCTGGCCCCTTACATAAATTACAAAATGTGTTGAGATGGTTGTAAATTCAAAGTGTTCTATATCAATGGGGTCATAATTCAAGGATCTAATACCTGGTTGACCTTATGACCTGTGTTTCTTCAGTACCACTCAGCCCCAACAGCTTACGATGCAGTCTTAAAACACCTAAACACGGCCTTCACCGTCCTCTTCTCTTTGGAGTGTATACTCAAGATCATGGCCTTTGGTTTTGTGGTGAGTGTGAATACAAGCAGGAAAATGAAAGATTTACAAAATATTTGAAACACATTTTCTTTTATTTGCACTGTTCCTGAGGAATTTACAATGTTTATTTTCCTCCTCTTGCAGAATTACTTTCGAGACACTTGGAATATTTTTGACTTCATCACTGTTCTTGGTAGTATCACAGAAATAATAGTGGATTTGCAGGTAAGACTTGGCTTAGACGTCAATAATTAAAACAATTTTTTGACCCAAAAATAGAGATCAGAGCTGGCAGCTTTAGATTTAGCACCCTTTCTTTGCAAGTTTCCTTGTGTGTTACGATCCCTGGCTGCTTAAGTCATGTTGTGTTGAATTTTGCCATCTGTGATTTACATCCTGTCTCTCCCGTCTGGCTGCCACTTTCTCCATCCCTGTCTGTGTCACTCTCTCTTTGTAACCACCCGTACGGCTGTGCCAGTCGGTGAACACCATCAACATGAGTTTCCTGAAGCTTTTCCGAGCAGCCAGGTTGATTAAGCTGCTGAGACAGGGCTACACTATCCGCATACTGCTCTGGACATTCGTACAATCATTCAAGGTTCAACACTTTTATATCCTATTTATCCTTTATTGTTATTCAAATGATTTTTTTTGAGAGCATGAAACAAATTCTAAAAAGTTTTAACGATGTCTTTGCTGTCTCTTCTTTGACAGGCTCTCCCTTATGTCTGCCTTCTAATTGCCATGCTTTTCTTCATATATGCCATAATAGGAATGCAGGTATAGTTTTGTTGCAACCCTTTCTTGGACAAATAATGAGTTTTTAATAAGTGAATAACATCTTTAACATACAATTATGGAAAAATGCCCAGAGTTGATAAATAAGAAAGATACTTTTCACAACTTAACAAATCTTTTTTCAACCCCAGATTTTTCTACTAGATTAGACACTGCTTAGGCAGAAACTAACCGCTTTCTGGTAAAAACTGCTTGTTATCTGCAGGTGTTTGGAAACATCAAGCTGAATGATGAGAGTCACATCAATCAGCACAACAATTTTAAGACCTTTTTCAGTGCACTGATGCTGCTGTTCAGGTGAGATTTATCACAAAAATACAATGAAAATGCATTTGGACAATATCAAATTGAGGATGTTTTATTCTTGGCTTTAAGTTAAGGTGATCTCTGTTTGATGCCAGTTGGGTATTTGTTTGTTTTTTGAACCATAAGGAGTGCTACGGGGGAATCCTGGCAGGAGATTATGCTCTCCTGTTTGGCTGGACAGGAATGTGAACCAGACTCCTCCATTGCTCCCTTCACAATGTCTCCAGACCATGAAGGCGGCTGTGGCACTGACTTTGCTTACTGCTACTTTGTCTCCTTCATCTTCTTCAGCTCATTCTTGGTCAGAAGAAAAATCAAGTGAAACTTGCTTGTCTTTTCATTCGCCTCGCATGCTGCATCTCCGCTCAGATCTTTATTCATGTACCTTTTTTATAGATGCTGAATCTATTTGTGGCTGTGATAATGGATAACTTTGAGTACCTGACAAGAGACTCCTCAATCCTGGGTCCCCATCACCTGGACGAGTTTGTTCGAATCTGGGGGGAGTATGATCGGCTGGCTTGGTGAGCTATAAAAGCTACTCTAAGTATTAGCATTTCAGTTTGTACACTTGATCATATTTAACTTCTGTCTTTGTCCAGCAGAGGGCAGCCAAAGATTTAAAATGTTAAAGCTTTTAAGTTTTTGTGTAGTGAATTAGTTAAACATGAGCAGATATCCATTGAGATTCAAAACATGAAAGCCCACAATTTTTAAAAGAAAAGTCTCAACATTTTGTTCTTTCTGCCTGTGTGTGACGTTACCTATCCCCCCCCCCCTGTTTTTCTTTTTAAGTGGGCGCATTCACTACACAGCTATGTATGAGATGTTGACACACATGTCACCACCCCTTGGTTTGGGTAAAAAATGTCCCGCTAAGATCGCCTATAAGGTAATTATTATTTTTCAATGCAGATGAGCTAAATTTAAATAAAAAGTGTTAAAAAGCGAATGCATAATTGATTTAGTAAATTCAAAGGAATATACTAGACTACTTTTGTTTTATTAATCAGTTTTAGAAAGTGTGTAAAAACAAAGAGATTCAACATGTAATGTTTGAAAGGCTGTTGGGTGTTTTGGCCACCCAATTATTGGAAACCATTTATGTCAGAGACAGTGAATGATAAGAATATGTGTTGGTCAGTACTGAAGTTTATATTTTATACTGAATTTTCCTTCTTCACTCCACCTGACATCTTTCTCAGAGGCTGGTGTTGATGAACATGCCTGTAGATGAAGATATGACCGTCCACTTCACCTCCACTCTGATGTCACTTATCCGCACCGCTTTGGACATCAAAATAGCTCGAGGTCAGAGGCCAGTTTATTTGTAAATTGTTGTAATTTCATATTTTGCCCAGACCACAGTCTAAAATAAAAATAAGGAAACATTTTGCTGTTGAATACGGATACTTTGTCACAGGAGGTGAAGACCGTATTGCTCTGGATGCTGAGCTGCAGAAGGAGATCAGTATCATTTGGCCTTATCTACCCCAGAAGACCTTGGATCTCCTGGTGCCTATTAACAAAGGTGGGGCACTACCAGTAAAGGGACATTTCCAGTGTAATACTAGGAGACAAGCAGTGACACCTAATGTAGTGTGTCTGCCCTCACAGATACTGACATGACTGTGGGGAAGATCTATGCTTCAATGATGATCATGGACTACTTCAAACAAAACAAAGCAAAGAAACTCAGGCAACAGTTGGAAGCTCAGGTCAGCTCAGCACACAAATCTAAATCTTTTTCCACCTCTTTTTAATGAAATTTCATTTATGTATCTAAATGTTTTATATCCAATCAAAAAATGTAAGAGAGTCATTTCTTTCACTGTGTTGTATCTCTTTTTTAAATGGCAATCGGATTTTGGATAATAAGGAGAGAAACTGCCGTTTTGAAAATGTTTTCCCATTCTATGATTTTAGCTATTTAACAATTTTGGGCTTCTTTGTTGTATATTTCAGTAGGCAGCAGGTCTGACCCACAGACAGACCAGTTTACCACATGCACAATGGTTTAGCATTGTCTTGCTAAATTAATCAAGGCCTTTCTGGTCTTCATTAGGATTAAACAACGAGGACCCATGCATTATACGACACGGAGTCTAGAACACCCCGATACGCAGCCGTATTATGCACGGGTCTGAGTTGTTTAATCTGCTTATACCATGGTCCCACACAGTAAACATTTCATAACAAATGTTTATTTTTTTACACAAAACTTGCTAAATGCGCTTTAGTATAGGAACTATTTTATGTTTGCCTTGATGTACTTTTTATGCTAAACAACCGTTCCATGCTACAGCGCGATTCTCTCATTCACCTGTCAAAAGCCAGCTCATCTGAACCAGTTCATTAACGCGTTGCTTAATCCGAGATTAAAGTCAGAATTCTGAGAAAACGGCAGGATTCTGACCTTAATTTCAAATTCTGACTTTAATCCCACAATTATGAGAAAAAAGTCAGAATTCTGACTTTTTCAGAAATGATAAGAAAAACCTCCCTAATTTTTTTGTTTTTGTGTTTTAGGAGAAAAGTCAGAATTATTTCTCAGAATTCTATTTTTTTTTTCTTCAGTGGCCTCTTCTGTAACATTATGTGTAGACATCTTCTAGTGGTAATGTTGTTTTCACAGACATGCAAGTTTTCCATACAAAGTATGTCTGAATCACCACCTACACAATCTGGCTTTTGGCCTGTGTGCTGATAACAATCTATATGACATGCAATTAATCTTCTGCGTATGTTTGGGTCTCCTTTTTAGAAGAGCAATTTGATGTTTAAACGTCTGGACGCCTCTACCCTCCCTGAGGATATTCTGTCAAACACTCAGCCGCTGCCAATGATGGCCCACACTGCGGGTTCAGCCCTGTGAGTCTGCAGATGTGTTAAAAGTTGTGTATGCATGTGCATCTCTGCTTGTTTGCTTACTGTTTATCACTTTCCACCATACAGGACCAGAGGAGGCTTTGTGGCTCTTAGCCCCATCTCACCACAGGAACTATTTCTGCAGCCCATCAGCTCAGACACTGATGCCAGTCAGCAGCAGAATCAGGTGAGATGGACAACATTAAAACCATGCAGACTTTTTATTATAGCAGATGTATATTTAAATTGGTTTTGAAAAAAAAGATCTAAGTATCAATGTTAAGTCTGATATGTTCTAAACCACTCTGGATGAAGCTTTTGATATCACAAACATATGTTTTGACTGATTCAGTTTCTTGAGATGGCCTTGCAGAGCGCTGCATCGCTGCTCTCTATGCTCTCTATGCTCCTGTCTTGTAGTCCTGTAGAGATTGAAGTAGTAGAGGCAGATTGGTCATCTGTTGGTGTGTTGCTGTTTTTACTGTCTGGTTTTACTGGTCCACATTGCTTGCCGGTTGAATGAAAACAAACTTTTCTGAAGTACTCTCATGTTAGTCTGCAGAGGAATGTGTTCAGCCCCTGGACAGATATCGTCTGGCTCTGTTTGTGTAGCTGTTAAGACTTGATCATGCATGACTGAATGCATTTACAAGCTGAAATACAGACATGTTTCGCTGTAAGCTGTTGTACTTGTTGTCTATTCTTCTTGTTCCTCACTCTGTGCTCCACTTTTCCTACCTCACTCTGTTTCTTCTCCTTGTTGAAGTCGGTTTTCCTGTTGCTAGTTATTATCATAAGAAATGGTTTGTATGCCTTCCTCTCACTTGAGCTGGACCTCCGTAAAAAGAGGCAGTCCTGGAGGGGGATGAGCCTGATCGGTGCGCTGTCTTTCCTTGCCCTCCTTTCTTGTTTCTGTACTCACATAGGTGGGCGAGTGCAGTTGGGGGATTGAAGCCCCACTGGAGCTTCCACTTGGGAGGGGCCTGTGTGTACGGGCCTCTTCCATGCCCCGTCTGGCTGTAGAGTCGCAGGTACACACATCTTCTGGGTTGGAGCTTGCAGACTTTAGTGGCTGCATGAACTCTTAGGCCAAACTGACGCGTTCTGAATGTGCACGGGTTGCTTAGAGGTTCAAATCAGTAGTTTTGCTTTGACGTCTGCTACTATGGGAGCCTGACTGGTGTAGTTAATCAATAGAATGAGGTGTGACCCTTGAATGCTGATGCCTCGTCTTGTCATGTCAATCTCTTGCATCCCTAAGATTAGAGACAGACAACACTAAATCTCTCCAAGTCTTACAGGATGCACTCCCCTTTTGCAATGATATAAGCATGCAAAACGACTCTTGTCTTTTTAAATTTTCTGAATCTAACTTGATATTTTCTGTGTGTACTTGTGCTTCTATGTGTGTTTCTGTTTTTGTGTGTTTTCACACACAAGCAGGGAGAAGTTGCAGGTGGCTCCATGAAACGTTCAGTCTCCACAGTTGCGGATCAATGCGTAAATGGACTCTGGCAGGAGGAGAAAAGTCCTGAGCGAGTGTACCGACCTCGTCACAAAAGCTACAAGGCTGCTGGTTAGTTCTGCTGTTTTCACTCTGGGTTCTGTCCGTACATCGGGAAATGTTTCATTTTCAGTCACCATTTCATACACTTCCCGATCAGTTATGAGGTTAGCAAGTATTCTGATTTTATTCTATCTGTGGGTGTCTTCCAAATCCCAATCATGAAACCTGTGTATTTGAATTGGATGAATTTACAGTAGAGTTGTATCTGTGAATTGAGTGGAGGATGTCGTCTAGACTTCTTAACAACTTCATAAAGAAGTGCATGGCCATTAAGCTACTTCTCAGGTAAAATGTGCACCAAAAGAAGACATTTAACTAAAAAATACCCCAAAATACCTTGAAGATGACAGTATAAGGACCCAGACATCTTCCCCTGAATTAATCCTAATAAGAACTTGTGAGTTAATTCTAATTGTGAGCTTTACAGTGAGGGAAGTCAAAACTATTTTTTTTGTCAAATTATATTTTAGTCCTGTTAGAAAGGGGTGATTTTATCTTGTGTTTACTCTGTAAATTGTCCTCTTGTTATCTTGATTTCATCCTTTGGTCTTTGGTTTTGTGTTGTCCTCTTTCCTGAATGTCCTCTAGTTTCTCGGTCTGAGCACAGAGAGCGCGGCCGATCTAAGGAGCGCTGTCACCTCCTCTCTCCAGAAATGTCTCGTTGTAACTCAGAGGAAAGAAGCTTACAGCCATCACGATCCTCCAGCGTGGAGAGAGCACACCCCCAGGATAAACAGGTAGGTTAGGCATACGCTTTATCTGACTCTGAAGTTTAGAAACGTGTGGTTTCTGTGGAACAGAAGGAGACAACCACGGGTAAAGCAAAAATACTGTCTTAGATCAATAGTATTGATCATGGAGTAAAAAAAATGTCATAAATAGAAAATTGCCTGTTTCCTTTTGACCGCTGACAATGCATTATTGCTTAGAAAATGTTTAAAAAGAAATATAATGTTAGATGTTGACCCACTGCAAGCAGACCAGTTATCAGTAGCAAATCTTTGACAGCTTTCATAAAGATAAAGATAGAGATAGAGATATTTTTAGAGATAAAGATAAAGAGTTTAAAGTTACAATGATTAGAAACTCCAGAACAGCTGCTGAATGGACCTAGGAGTGAAACTGTGTTTTCATTCCCTAAACGATGGCTTTCTCCATCTCTGCTTTATTGTTGTTTCCAGGGCAACAGTTCAGACAGCCCGGTGCCCTCCACCTCAGAGTCCAGCACGCCCAGCGGCCGGCGGCCTCTATCACAAACCCCGACTCGCCCTCACATCTCCTACTCACCGCTTGTGTGTCGCACACAAGCCTCTGTGGGCGAAGACGAGGATGAACAGGGCAGCCCGGAGACCATTAGGAGGAACAAACCCATATGGGAGACCCAAGAGGGTGTCGAAGGAGAGATGGAGAGTGAGGCACTCAGACATGCCTCCCCACCTCGACGCTACCCATCAGAGCCTTTCCTGACCTCGCAAGAGGACGACCACAGCCCGGACCCCTCTGGTCCCATGGAGACGTTGACCTTCGAGGCGGCTGTAGCCTGCAGCCTGGGACGCTCAAACACCGTCAGCTCAGCCCGTCCTCGTTTGCGGACCGGCTGGCAAGTCCCCAATGGACACTTTCGTAAGCGTCTGGTGCAGACAGCTTCAGCTGCAGGCTGTGACCCCCTCAGCGACACAGAGGAGGACGACAGGTGCTAGGGAATGGGACCAGAGTGAAAGTTGAATATGACTCTTTTTGCATCTTCAAGGCTGTGAGCCCTCAGGATGTGTGATAAAAACCCAAAATGAAGACCAATACTTCCTGAAATTGTAGTTGCTAATTCACACAGAACACTGACAATCAAAGAGGTCTATTTCCTGATTTTTACTTGATGATAGAGAGTAATAACACGTCTCAAGAAGTCACAGAATACAGAAAATTAATCAAATGAATGGCTCAGATAATGCTATTTCTGTCAATTGGTATTTTCTTTTTTGAAGATGTTTCTTAAATGATTCAGTGTTGCTCTAAAACAGTATTTATCTGTGGGGTGTGTGAATATGTAACTACATTTTCTTATGAATGAATTGTTTTGTAAATATGTTGTGATCATCCCACCATTGCTATTTATCAGAACAGATCAACACAACAAGCCATCACGAAGAGGTAATCTAATATTTTACTAGACTAATGAGTGACATTTTATAATGCTGGATTTTTTTTACAGTATGAATAAATGTGCAAGGGAGGAACTGCCTGATTTCCCCTCATCATTTTTCTTTTTGGTATTGAACATAATAACTTGTGAGGTATGGATACAGCTATAGAATAACATAGAGAAGATGCTTTTGTGATTTCACCTGACATTATTGTTAAGTCATCCCTACACTAAACTTGAGACTTTTAAGATTTCTTGATTATCTTTTAAACAGTCTATAATTTTTCTTAACTGTCTGAACCCTTTCAATGAGAAATTTCCCATGCAATTTCTGTACATTGATTTTCATAGTAGGCTACTTGGGAGAGCCTTTTCAACTGATTAAAAACAAAATGATCTAATAATTTTCACTTTTCTTCATAATTGTGAACACTGTATGAACCATTGCGAAGGATGACTGTAGAAACAATGCAGATACACCGTGACATGTTTTGCTTAAAAAAAAAATCCACAATTACTACATTACTTATTAATAATGTACAGAGAAATTATGCTGTTTGTAACATTTAGAGAGGAACAACGTAATATAAACTGATGAGCTTTAATGGTAACAGAGTCCTTGGAAATATTGAGATTAAGGTTTGTGTATTTGTTTTATTTGCCTGAGGTAGGCCAAATCTGTGAAACTCACTTAACCAAAAACATGGAAATTTGTATAATAAGTTCAAGGAATGCAAATATTTTGTGGGTTTTTATGTGTACAATAGCTGTATATACTAATAAAGGTGTTCTGAAGTTGCTATAGTTTTTGGATGTCTTTTTCTTTTTTCTTTCTGCCTTTCTTTTTTTTTTTTACTTCACCGAGCCAATTTATACATGAAAAAGTTTGATAACCTTCAGTTTGATAACAATCAGTTTTTCGACACCATCAATGTGGAAATTAGCATGAAATGAATCAAATATTGAATACATTAAACAGAATGGACTGTGAGAGTTCACATACACATTTACTTTAAATATAAATGAACATGAAACAGTAAAAACATCGAGTCGTGTGAAAAAGAAAGTACACTCTTCCAGTCTGAAGTTCTAAAAAAAAATCACACAGTCCTTATCAGGCCTTAGAAAAATATAACTACAAGAAGTATAACTACAACTTCAAATGGAGAGAAACATATGACACACTACTCTGTGTTTACAAAAACTAAAAACAGTGTGAAAAATTAAGTACAATTTAATTGCTTCCATAGGAAGTAGGAGAGTAAGTTGCAGCCAGGTGGTGCTTATCAAATTTAATTGATTAACTGGTCATCAACAAGTGTGAAAGCTTCTATGAAAGCCACACTTCAAACGTGTCAGCACAAACATCTCATACTAACTCTCAGGCATGGTGGTGGAGGGCAGACAGACCTGGGCATCTTGCACTCATCAAGTCAGCCATGATGTGATGTTTGTCTATTTAGGCCTGTAGACAAACATCAAACTGGAAAATGCTCATTCGCAACATGAACAGCTAAATATGTTCTGTTTTATTGCAGCAATTAAACTAAAGAGAAAAACAATCTTGCCTAAATCACAATTAAAGTAAAACCATCTTAACTTTTCATTAGTAAGCGATTTTGAGAAAATGGCAAATATGCAGTGAATTGTGTATTTATTTTCAGTGTGGGCTGTAGTTCTTGTTGTCCCATTCCAGTCCACGAGGTGGCGGTAATGCAACTCGAACCTGGTTTAGAAATACTATGTAATGCACAGTCTGTAGGACTCAGGCTTTGAGAGGAGGAGGATGAAGAAGAAATAGCTAGCAAGGAAGTAAATTGTTTAATGATATTCACGAAGTTGAAGGGGGAAACATTTCCTCGTTCTGCAACTCAGATAGGCCAGAGTGAATTTGAGAGTTGATGCTGAAGCACATATTGTATAGCAGTTGTGAGTCTTACAAAGTAATGAGCTTTACTTATCGAGGAAGTCTTCCAGCTAGCTAACGAAAAAGTAGCTAGCTAGGTTGCTAACTAATGTTAGCAAGAGGAGTTCTTTGTTTTCTTTTTCAGACAGGTCTGTTTAACCATGAAGCGAAACTAGTATCGACACTGTCGTGACCATTTAACATGTGTGTAGGAGTTTAATTAATCATGTGGGGTGTCCTTTTGGTGGCACGTAATTAAACAGTTACTAAAATAATTTCTGGGACATTAGAAATACTAAACTAACATTAGCCACCGAGAGCAACTTTAGCTGCACCGGTCTCCTTTTTTTAACGTCGACCAGAAAAGGAGTGGAGACAAGAAGATATGGGTAACTGTCTCAAGTCTCCAACATCAGACGACATCTCTCTTCTCCATGAATCTCAGTCGGATAGGGCGAGTTTTGGTGACGGGGCAGATCCAGACCTGGAGCCTCCTCCGCCGTACCAGGTGAGAAGCTAACTCTACTCCCAGGTTATATTTATTAAAGGAAAGATAGGCTTCTCACGGTCATTGAGATTATTGCTGTTAAGGGCCAGAATGTCGATATGCAATGTTTTGTAATCCAGAAAATATGGTATTTTGATGTGTTTAAGAGAAAACTTTAATAACAGTTTCGTGGCGTCCTCTTAAACCATTTTATTTACAATCACACTTCACTAAACAAAAGGTGTTTCATTGTTCTCGCTCCACCTACAGTCTGACCAGTCAGGCCACATTGTGTTGAAAAGTGAAATGATATAAGTAGATAACTGTTCTGTTTCTTTGTATGCTACCAGGAGCAGGCTCACATGCCCATGTACCATCCTACACCCAGTCAGGCCCGTTTGGCCACCCAGCTGACAGAGGAGGAGCAGATCCGCATAGCTCAGCGCATCGGCCTCATCCAGCACCTCCCTAAGGGTGTTTATGATGGAGGACAAGAAGGCTCAGAGAAGAAAATAAGAGAGTGAGCAATCTTATTTCATGGATTTAAATCATGCAGGGTTGCATGGGGAACAGTAACCAATTCAGATGATGTATATATTTGCAAATACCTTTGCATCTATTGTCAGACCTTCAACATGTGATCTTACTGCTGACATACCTTTAGTCAAGATAGGAATGCGAGTTATGGACCTTAAGCAGCAAGATCTTTAAGGATACACAAATAATGTCTAAATATTGATATTAAGATGGAGTAGTTGTATGTTTCTCAAACAAATAACACAATAATATAATGAATAAAAGGTATAATAATGAATAAATAAGATCATAATGCAAAATGGAATAACAAAAGATAATCAAGTCCCCAGACTGAGCAAGGCTGTTATGACAGACTACTGCATCTCTCGAAAGTCAAGAAATGGATTAAAAAGACTAATTTCCCAATTAGGATTAAGAAATTGTGTATATGTATGTATGTGTATATACATACATACATATACGGGAAAAAGAAAGAGAAAATATATTTGTATGTATAGCTTATCGAAACATGCAACAATTAGGTTTGTTATAATTAGCCAACCAACATGTCATTGCAGTAATTAGAACATTGTGATCATGTTAATTATCATAAATATTTTCATTCACTTTTTTTTTTTTAAATATCATTATAAAAATATCATATTTCCACATTGGTTTCCGTAATTAGTGGGATTGACTCCTTACAAAGACACTTGGCATTTCAATACACAGGCTATTGTCCCATTTTTTTTCATTTATTTTTTACTTAATTGTGTTTGTGGCATCAACAGTTCTCATTTAAAATGAGCACTGTTTTTCAACTTTAATATTTCTCAGTTTCAACCCTGGATATTTTTTTTGCACCTTCATTTTATTGACTGAGTTGGACCATTGTCATAAATTTTACCACACAACATTAATGCAATATCAGTAGTTTTAAGCTGTATTACAACAAAAAGAAAGTAGTGACGCTGAATGAAGATTTAATGAATGAATATTAAGTTATTTCTTTCAGCTGTATGGTAAGTGGTGTATATTTATACTCTTTATTCTGTTTATTTTTAGGTGCGTAATCTGTATGCTGGACTTTGTTTATGGGGACCCCATTCGGTTTTTGCCATGTATGCACATCTACCACATGGACTGTATAGATGACTGGCTGATGAGATCCTTCACCTGCCCCTCCTGCATGGAGCCCGTGGATGCTGCCCTGCTCTCCACCTATGAGACCAACTGATTTTTCATTCCAACTCCCCTAATGCAGAGATCAAACTCAGCCCCTCCAGCACCCAAATCTTAACAGCTATCTTCTTGTTGAGTGAGAGGAGCTGAAAATGTGTTGGTTATTGTCTTGCACTTTGAAAACTTAAAAATTCACTCACCCAATGTTGGCCTTCTATTCCCCCAGGTCAGATGGTAATTAAGCTGGTCTTAAAACATCAGTTACATGAGTCTGTAAGAAATTGCACCCTGACAACCCTGCATGGTAGTGTCTGTCTGTGTTTATCTTGCTGAGGCAGTGTCTACTGTTGCCACAGAGAGTGGGTACATTGGATTTGTGTGTGTGTGTGTGTGAGAGAGCTGTTTTGGTGAATTAGCATTTCCATTTGAGCTGGTCTCAGTGGGATTTCTCCACAGCTGACCCCAGTTCACCTTGATTCCAGTTGATGATGAAAAAGGATTTAAAAGGACAGTTATTTTAACAAATTATTGACCCATCTGCTGAAAGGTGTTGCTATACATCATGTTTTTTCCCATGGCTGCAGTAAGCAAAGTCATTTACACATACTGATCTCCTGAACAGGCTCTAACTTACAACTCGCTCTATGCTTTGTTGATATGGGAATACAAGACTGATATTAACACTTTTGGTGTGGAAGAAAATGAGCCTTATTGCTCTTGAGTTGGGCAGGATTACAAGAAATATGCACACATGTTACATACATCGTCCAGAGAGTAAACATATGGTGTTTGACATCATGGAAGTCGGAACAACACATTGTTTTTCTCTGGCCTATCCTTTAAGTTTAAGGGAAAAAGAAGTTGTTATACAAATGTTTAAAACTGTAAATTAGCTAACAGCATGGGCAGGTGGGTCAGTCAAACATTAGAAACGCTTGCACACACTTTTCATTCAATCCAGAGATTTGCACTTTACTTATAGGACATTATCTAAAACAATATATTAATATATGTACCTTATAACCTTGCACTATCAAGAATTCATTCCTTTATTTCCTAAGATGCAAAAGTCGTATAGCTGATAGTTATTTTCCAAGCTGTCAGTAGTCTTTTATCACACTGAGGTAAGCCTGAAGATCCATTTCATTAAATCTGTCAGTAGTGTCTAAACCTTCGTTTACTTTGGCATTTTAATTTTAGATTTTCTTTATATGATGGGACAGAGGCTTGCTCAAGGTGATATGAGTTGTTTTACACATACTTTTTTTTGTTGAGGGTCAGTTGAAGTGTGTTCCTGTAGAGATGCAGATAAGCCGTCTCGCTTCAAGAATCAGAAGTTTGCCCATCAATGAGATTTTTTTTCTCTTTTTGGTTCATGCTGTTCTACATGAAATCGCACCAGCATGTTCACCATCTTGTTTAGTTTTTTTTGTTTAGACTGAGCCAGGTAAGCAGTATCTTCCTGCTGTCAGTCTTCCTCTGGTAAATCCTGGCAAGCAAAGAAAGTATGTCAAACTAAAAAAAAAGCTGAATTTGTTTATACACCATAATGTTTTTGTTTTATGTCAGTTTTCTGTAGGTGTAGTTGATTTCCTTGACTTGCTTTCCTTTTAATTTCTGGTATTGTTTGGTTGTTGTACTGGCGTCTTTTTCCATTATCCCCACCCCATTTCACATGTTTTGTTACATTTGTGTTAAATCGCTTATAATTTCAGTTCATTACTCAGATTCATTGGTTTAAAATTGTGCAAACCTCTGTCCCAGTTGTTGAGACTTCTCCTATGGTTTGACAGTTAAAAGTAAGATATAATGGTTTCCACTGAGCTTTCCTTTTTGCTGTGTTTTCAATTTGAAAAAGTTTATCCTGGAAATTTAATATTTCTTATTATATGTTGTTTTTTTGTTTTCCTTTTGGAAGGCTAGGCCTTCTTGTAAACCAATAAAGAAGAGAAAATCTGTGTTGTTTTATTTCAGTTCCAGGCAGTCCTCATTTTATGAAAGAAATAAAAAATCTGCCCCCATCAGGCAGCGAGGTGGACTAATTTATGTAAAGAGGCAGATTTTTAATTTTTTTTTTTTTTTGCCCTGTGATTATCAAAACAAGATTATAGAAAGCAAAAATGCTTAATATTCCATGGAGCCTTTCATTAATGCAATCCTAAAACCTGGCAGTGGAGTGGAAAGCGTAACTGCTTAACCAGGGTTCTCTGTGCCACTGATGCAGCAAGTAAGCCTGTGCCATATTGGTAATGGTTAATGTTTTGTTTTTCCTCTGCTTGCATCAGCTGTGAAGAAGCTGAATCAGATTAGCCCTTTTCACTTTTCGTGATGCGTAAATGTCGAATTGGAATTGCAGAGATTGTTAAATCCTTGTCACCTACACACTAAAATCTTGTTTTTGTGCATTTTCATAAAGGCATTTCACTTCCACACCATTGAAAATGTGATAATCTGGTATGATTAAAAGAAAGCAGTGTGCAAGATTTAGTTATGTTTAACAGTAAAAATATACAGTCAATTAAAATTGTATTCTGGAGCACTAGCATCACTGCTTTTTTGATGCTTCCAAAGCCTGCAGCCTTCAGGTGCTGCTAGTTTGGGTTTGTCTTCAGTAATTGATAAGCATGCTTCACTGGGATATGGTTAGATGATTTCCTATTAAGAATATTGAAAAGAGTAGCTCTTCACATTGAACAATTGAATCCATTACTGTCAGTCACATCATTGTAAAAACTAGTGACTCAGTCCCAATGACAGTCAATCTAATGTCATACCGCCTCCACATATGACGTGTGGACTATGTTTCAGACTGAGATCCCTTCTCCATATTTAGGTACGGTATTTCAGTCATTCTGATGCAGGTTCATGTTGGTTTCAGCTATGCAGAAAGTCTTATTACAGAGCTGGGGGTGTTCATTTCTTAACATGCCCTTGAGCTTGCTTCTACAGTTTGTCTATCAACAAACATGAAGGTGCCTCCTTAAACGTATTTTTGACTTGCTTAGATGTGAGGATTTTTCTTTATTCTTTGCTTTGACGATTTAGTTCCCTTATAGAAACACCATTGCAGTGGTCACTTTTTATTTAAAATAAATTAATTTAGCCAAACTGAACTTCCTATCAGCTCTCACTCATACTTCTGTGTGCAAATTCAATTTGTAACAAGATAGCAACAAAAAAATCATACATGGAGAAATTATCTAAAAATGGATGTGATTTTCTCAATTGTCAAAAGATTATGTAAGTTTAAAACCTACAAAATAAAGTCTAAAACAAATGTTGAACTTCAAGATCATGGTGATAGTATACAGAGGCAAAAGCTTAAAAATGTCACTGTCCAATAATTATGGATCTGACTGCAAACAAGCCCACATATCTATACTAATGCACATAGAAAGGACAGCTGATTGCTGCATGCCCTTTTGCTTTTTTCTCTCCTCAGATTACACACCGTCAAAGATAATCAGCTTTGCAGTACTGCAAAATCTGCACGCTTTTCCTATTTAGATTCAGAAAACTTTGTGAAACACACTAAATTCAGACACAGAGAGGTCAGCTGTTCAAACGTTACCATAATAAGATGTTTGGTTTCATATCAAATCTCTTGAATTCCTAAAACCGGCAGGATTGTAACACATTGTGTTGAATGCAAGTTAGATGAAGAATGACTTGTCATTTTGCTATGCTGTTAATAGTAAATGCACATGCTATATAATAGGAACAATGCCAAACAGAAGACTTTTTTTTGATACTGAAACATTTATTTTTGCTGTTTATTTGACATTATGTGAACAAATCCATTGTAATATGGCTCAGAAGGCACTTAACAGACAATGATTATCTCCAAAAACCGTTGTTTTACTGTCACAGTTATATATTTTTTTCATCTTTATTTCTCATTTTAATACTAAGTGGCAGTTGATAATGCTGGAGTGGACCATCAGGGTTTGTACATCCCATGAAAGGTGACAGGAATGGTGCACTCCACTTCTGCCCTGGCAATCTCAGACAGATCCTTAGCATTAAGGATGAGGAGGTATCCTGGTCTCTGGGAACCGGGAGCCGCTACGATAGTAAGCAGCACTCCTGTGGAAACAGAAAACACCAGATTTGGTTACACACATCCCTGAATAATTCACCTTAGATCAGCTCCCACTGCAGCACCTTGTACTTTAACTGCTGCTGACTTACCATCGTCCTCATCTATTCCATCGGGACTCTGCACAAACAGAGGCTCTGAGGGGTAGGAGTCCGGCTCTTGCCATACCCAGGTCTCCCTGGTCTTCACATTCAGCTTGCAGATCTACACGTGAGATAGAAAATACATCAACAAAGGCTTCTGGTTTCCTACATTCTCAGTTGAAAAACAGGGGCTTGACTTTCTTACCCTGTCTGGTATGAAATGGTTGAGACCCAGGCCGTAGGCGTATGTGTAATTCTTCCCTGAATACCTCTCGTAGTTAATCTGAGGAAACTCAAAGGCTACAAAACCACAAAAAAAGACAGTAGGGAGTCACTTAATGAAGATACCTCTGCATCTATCGAAAACCTTTGTCATACATGGGTGTATTGGCACCTTGGCGAGGTCCGGAGAACAGCACCTCAGGCTCCAGAAAGATCATCCCATCAGAATGCATCGTAGCTGTAGCTGTAGTGTATGGCAGGCTCACAAGATTCTTCCCCTGCTCCTCCTACATCATGTCCAAAATGCAGTGATAAGAACAAAGAATACATGTTTTGGTATCTGCAGGTGACAGTTTATCTCTCTGGTAAGGAAGACAGATGGCTCACCTTGTGGACATCCAGGGGGATGACATATCTGCGCACCTCTGGCTGCGGAGCCATCATTGCTGCCTTCTTCACCTCCTCCCAGTTGGCTCTCAGATTGGCCAGCCAGAGATAGTTGTAAACAAACTCAAAACTGGAGGAAAGAACAGATCATATGTCTATCAAACAAATCTTCAGATGATAAAAAGGTAAAGATAAAAGTGCCAAACTATTTCCA
Organism: Leptatherina wallacei; assembly: GCA_028567055.1. NCBI lineage: Eukaryota > Metazoa > Chordata > Actinopteri > Atheriniformes > Atherinidae > Leptatherina > Leptatherina wallacei. Next base: position 16,921,474 of record JAOXYM010000008.1, on the reverse strand, counting down.
TTCAGTTACCCTTTCCATGCACACAGGTCAATAACAATGAATCCTTGGTCCTCATAGGCATTGATGTGGTGGAACATGGTGACGGGTGAAGTTTTAAACTTGAGGTCAATGTACTCTCCTGGCTCTTTCTTGGCGATGTGGAAAATGGTCTGTGAAAATTGCATTCAAGTAGAAGATTGGCATCAGGAAGTTTTTGGTGTAGTGCTGATGATAACATACAGCACAGACATGAATATAATCCAACGTCTTACTCCTTGGCTCTCATTGGACTCAAAGCAGTCCATGTAGTTGGAGCCTCGGATACTCCAGGCACTCAGGAACTTCAGCAGGTTGATTTTCACAGGAGTCTCCACAAAGACAAAGTAATTGTCTGTCATGCCAAAACTGAGATTGAAGAAAAGACAGTATAAGATCTTGGACTTCATGCAACAGCACCGATAACATATTGACCTGAGAATAAACCCACTCACCTATGCACATAAGCGGGCTTGAACCTCTCATAACTGGGGAACTGCACCACCACCTTTGACTTCTCAATGGGATCAGACTTATCTAAGCCAGAATGGTTGATACATGAAAAGAATGACTGTAATTGCTTTAAAACTCCTTAAAACACACTTGCCCTTTTGTTTCCAAAGTAGCTTTACAATTGTTGAAGTAATCTCATTCCAGACTGTCTAACAGTATCCGCTTGTTCCAGTTCTTTTGAAAACTAAATGATGGTTAATAAGAGCTGTTATACATTGCATTGTTTTTTTTTCCATGATGAATAATTTAGAGTTTTGCTTTCGAGTTTATTTCCCCCCAATCAGGAGCATATATCACTTCATATTCCAAAGTCAAATCTCAGGCTGTAGTGTCATCTTATAGCAAAATGTTCAGCTTAACAAAGTCTTCAAAAAACTTAATAAGCTTTTTAATGTTGACTTGCTATGACACTTGAACCACAACTAGATTGAACAATAAAGCTATATATTTACTGTATATATATATATATATATATATATATATATGTGTGTGTGTGTGTGTGTATGTATTATTCAAACCTTTCTGTGTGGGAGGGATCTTGACAATGTTGTAGGCCAGTGTTGCACCTTTTCCCATGCAGTTTCCAATGTTGTATACAGTACCGTCTCTTTCAATATGAGGGTGGGCTGTTACTCCGTTAATGTTTACAAAGTTGCACATGTCAACCTGCATAGAAAATAAATGGTTCAATTATTCCAAGCAGAGACATGCTGTAGTTTAAACTGGTTAGATCCGATTCTCACTTTTAAAATTACCTTTTTCAGTGTCTCTAAGGTATCAGTGTTCACTTTAGTGATGTAGTTAGTTTCCGTTACAGCATAGAAATCCTCTCCAATAGGGTAGACATTCACCAAGCAGTTGTCTGTGACCTCAACTCCCTTGAAGTAGGAGAAAAACCTACAAACACAGACAAAAAGATTTTGTCAATCAGTACGAAAACAATTAATGAAAAAACAAAAGACATAATCCAGAGAAACACAGAGCAGATACAATGCATCATCAATCTTGCACTTTTAATTCAAATCCTACAGATAAAAACAAAGTAATTTGCACAAGTGCAACCCACCTGGAGAAAATATTTTTGCAGGGATCTGGGTATGCAAAAGTGCCAAACTCAGTGATCACCACACGCTTCTCTGTAATGGCTCGCACATATGCATCTGTCCTGACAAACCTGAATGGTGGAAAGACAGAAAACATTTCCATCCCGAAACACACACACACACACAAGCACAATGCTCAAATCCTGTAGGATTTAATCTCCAAAAGTTATCGGTATAGGGAGTGTGTAAAGGTTACTAATATAACTAAACACAGTCCTGTTTATTCAGCCAGAAGCGCTGATGGAGCACAGATGAATGAATGAATTAAATTAATCTGTGCTCTAAATTGTCTGCCACCTTTCAGGAAATAATAACTTGCATTCTTTTTAAATGTTGTTAATTATTATTTCATTTAAAGGTGTTAATGCAGCTGCTTCTGGCTTGACTAGAAAGTAAAACCAAATTTTATTCAGCAAAGACATCTATTGCTAGCATTATTTTCAAAATTCTGCAGGTTGATTGGAACCTTATGTAAACCATGCAAATGACCCCCTAAAAAAATAAAAACAGAAGTTTTGTCCTTGTCGTCTTACTTCCTGTAGTAGGTGACCTGGCCATTCTTGAAGTCAAATTTATGCATGAGGGCCTGGCCATCAAAGAGGTGGTAGAAAGGTTCATCTCCAACCTCAAAAAGTCCAGGTCCCAAACGGAGAAGACTTCCCTTCAGAAATGGAGGAATCCTACCTAAAGCGTAAACATGAAGGGGGAAACACAATATAATATACATTAGGAAAACTAAGTAAAGGACTCTGGTTACATGCAATTACTCTCAAAAATACAGAATGTCAAAGACTTATGGTATATTTTTGTGTGAGAGAAGCAAACGGACCTGTGACAGTTGTTGGCAGAGGCTCTGCCAACTCCTCACAGGTCTCAAAAATCTTCTTGTAGCCACCAGCTGGGTGTTCAAACCTGTTAAGACACAAACATACACACGGTAACAGGCAACCGGAATAAAGTTGATGAATTATCAGCAGGTTATATGCATGTGTGTGTGTGTGTGTTAATCAAAATACAGAAATAACAGGCACTTTTCACACAAAAGCAAACCTTGCCTTTCTTGTTAGTACAATATATATAATCCATTTCAGATGAATCTCACCTGCTAACCATGTTTTCTTATCGTGGCAACACACAAAGCAAGCTCTTAAGAAAACCTGTGGTCACTTCTGAACTTGAATCTTCTGATCTCCCACCGGATTTGTGGTATTTATTTGTCTGGTCCTCCTCACACGTACTACGCTACTCTGTAAATCTTTCTCCTGGCCAATCATGTCACACCGTGAACAAGAATCTCATTGTGCCAATATCCTCTGCTAGATGACTCAATTGCTGACCCTCTGAAACCGGATTTATTGAGAAGAATATGTCTTGAACAATGCCTGGTAAAAATGTTGCAATAAAGCATGTGATTTTTTTTTCTTCATCTGAACTGTTTAGGCTTTTGTTCTTCATTACTGAATGAAGTAGATTTCAGCACTGATTAAAAAATCTGAGGGAGGAAAACAACAGGGAGGCGAACTGTTTTCAAGCATAAATATAAATGGGAGTAATTGAGTGTCTGTGTGATAAACTGTTAAAGCTGCTTTCAGTATCTATGTGGGTTAAGGGGTTTTAAAGAAAGAATCATTGGGACAAAATAAAATAAAAACCTTCCCTGGTGTTTAGAAAAAAATAATAGTATTTTATATTACATTAAACAATGGTTTTATTTATTAAAAGATTGGAATAATATTGGTTCTGGGATAATTGTAATAGTAAACCTTCACTGCTATAATCAGGTGATGTAGTACAATGGTTGTTACATATAATACTAATAAGACGAAATGCGGCCCATTGTGCTTTGGTCTCAACTCAAAATGCCTGAACTCGCTTGTCTCTGTGCCACTATAATCCAGGTGTTGGGATTAGTCTGAAGACAGGCTCTGCATTGTTTCTGCTGGGAAAAAACACCATTAGGAGAGTTTCACCACAGGCAGTATTGTGACGTGGGCTATATGCAATAGCCCACATGCAATTAAAGTCAAATACCACAACAATGTTGCTGACCTTTGATAGAATAATCCTACTAAAACTGCAGTTAAAACTTGCATGTCAACCATTCAGTACCCAGTGATGGAATGTATTAATTATTCTGAGAAATTATTACCTTTTATGGATCTCATGATTGCTTTAGGTACTCGGGTCTACTCTAGCTATATCACCTATTTGATCCATCTCCATGAAAACATCCACAGAACAAAACATTGCGTGGTCTAGATGGAAGCTGCAAATGAAGCACATAAACAAAGGAAAGGTGGATATTAGATTATATTTCCTTTTCCGTTCAAAGAAAATAAAATCTAATATGTAATGCTTTATCTAGATAATATACATGAAAGTCAATTTGTACATTTTAAGTATACAAAGACCACACTTTAAATGTTCCATAACAAATAGCAGTCTAAACATGTAATTAGAAAGTTATTGCTCCACAGAGTTGTCCATTGACATTTTTAATGCCTAATATATAATCTTTACTTTGATTTTATAGTTGAATAAGGTGAAAATAATTTTAGCTGTATTACATACTGATTGAAGGTGTTGGTTCCTCGCCTTTTTAAAAAAACAATAAAGTCATTTCTATATTAAAAAGTAACTATGAAAGTGAGTAAAATTAATTCAAGCCATAAAAGTGATACACCTTCAGCAAAAACCTATATTTTACAGTCATTGACAAAAACTAAAAAGGAAAGAAAGCAAAGGATATTCAAGTATACATATTTATTCCACTGATCATACTTTTGCCATTGATGAGATTAGGCAACACCAAATACAAAATGTTATGGTCAAACAGATCCACAGATAAGCATCATTGAGTCATGATGTTGTGTCGTTTACGTCGCCAGGAAAGAGATTGCGACCTCTGCTGATTATATAATTAATTGCACGTCATAATTGCGATGTTTGTCTGGCCTAAACTGGTGTTCAATGTTGTTATTACCTAGATCAACCAAATAAAGTCCAAACAAAAAAAGAAGTAAAAGAAAAAGAATAAACACAGGCGCACGTACACTCAAGCAAAACGAAACAAAAAACAAAGCTGTTCACCTCGTTACTCAGGGAAGTCAACTCTGCGCATGCGCTCTTCATTCGGAAAATACCCAATATGGCGGCAAGCTTCGATAGTCGTCTTTCGTCGTAGTCAATACCAAACGCTTATCCATCTTATTTTTTACAGACAGATATATTTCACAAACAGCGGACAACCGCTACTGTAATTAAAAAATTGTGGTTTACGGTTTCATTGTAATACTGTAACGGTATTTATCGCGAAAATGAGTTACACTACCAAGGTGGTTCAGGTGACCAACGTGTCGCCGAGCACAACGTCGGAACAGATGAGGACATTGTTTGGTTTTCTGGGAACCATCGAAGAACTGAAGTTATTTCCACCAGAGTAAGTTTAATAACTAAATTGTAATTTGTTAAGTTGACGCCAATAGTAACGTGACAGGCTTTTGGTTTTCTGAACAGGCTACATTTGGTTTACGGAAATGGAGGCCCATGCTAACTAGAATTGTAGCTAACCATTATCTTACGGTCCATGCTAAAAATGCTAGCTTGGCTAGTATCAATATTACGTTTCACTCACTTGCACGTTTCTTAACATTGGTCTGCAAGTGCAACTACTAGGGAATGCCAGAGAAGTGTATATATTCCTGCTCTCCGTATCTGTACTATTTGTACTGGAGTACTTTAAAGTACTCAATCTGTATGTTGTTTGAATGTTGTTGCTAATTAGAAAATACCTGTGTTGTTTAGATAGGAATATATTATAAATTTTATAGGTTTGCTATCAGTTTAAGCCTTAGTTTAGTCATGCTTATGTACAGTTGTGCTACACAATGTTATATTTGTACCTCTTATTAACAGTGATTCTCCAATGCCGGTGACTTCGCGGGTGTGCTTTGTGAAGTTCCAGGAGCCAGAGTCAGTAGGAGTGTCTCAGCATCTGACCAACACTGTGTTTGTGGACAGAGCCTTGATTGTGGTCCCGTTTGCAGAAGGTTTGTCTCATTTTTATGCCCATGTACGTGTGCATCTTTTTGATTGAATGGCATGACTTGGGAATTGTGACAATGAAAACAAGTTAAAGGGTTCCATCAACCCCCCCTCCCCCTTTTTTTGTCTTTTTCATTTTTATTTATTATTTGTACACATCAGCTAACCTTGAACTGTATGTGTGTTTTCCAAGATTGCTTGGTTGAAATTGATCAGGCCATTCCTTCAGTGACAGTAAATGGACTTCTTTGATCAAATTTTTGGTATAGAGTGGAAGCCCATTTTATATTTGTATGAGCGCCGCAATGCAGTAAAATTAATTTTTATATTTTACTTAATTGAAACTTGACCCATCAATTTTTTTGACTTTGACTAAAATAACAATTTACACTGAATGTATGAAGACAGTATACCAAAATCTATTTTACCCAAGGATTTAAACATTCCCCAGCAGTGGGCGCTGAAGACACCTCAAAGCTAAGAAGTAAAGTAGAAAAACACTTAACCATATGCACATTATTTTCGCCCCCATATTGAACTATCTACTGTTAAACCTTTCTCTGTTATTTGTGTGTGTGTATGTGTGTGTGTGTGATTTTTGTAGTGAAGAAGGCAAAAGCAGCCCCCTCGTTGATGGCTGAAAGTGGTCCTCTGCCTGCCAACAGGGAATTGTAGACATTTGAAAAGGCCAGCAAGCATTCAAGCCCCACCCCTCTCTTTGTCCTCTATTCTGTCTCTGCCTGGTCTTTCTCTGTCCCTCTTGTTTTATTTATTTTTGTATTTTGTCTAGGTGATTTAGTTTAGAGTTTATAGGTCAAATATGTGGGATATAATTGAAATGGCCCTTATGATGCAGTGTGTTTAAACACTCGAGTGCTGCTTTGCCATTCGTTTTATTGCTAAAGATTGTTCTTTTACAGCTATATTTTATTTGTTTACTTACTTTTTAAAATGTCAACAAGTTCCATGGCTTAAAAACTACTAAATGTGCTGGAGACTGAAAATGATACTGAACAAATGCACCTTTTATTCAGCAACTGTCATTGACAATTTCATTGCCCAGATGTTTGTCATGTATAAAAATATTTTTATGACTTTTTCTATTTCTAATATAAGTATTAAGCAAAAAGTACTGACAGTTGAATAGTTTTATTTGATCTTTTCATGGAGTTTGTTGACAGTGAAAAGAATATTCTCAGTCACAGGGTGACTAAATGATTTTGATAGTAGTTATTTGGTTGTGGTAACAGAATACTATGGAAAAGGACTGTGATAAATTACCTGATTTTCTTAGTATTATCACTTAAATTTGTACTTAACTGATATAGTACATACCCAGAATATTAAACTTATTTTTGTCACAAAAAAGATGCCACCCGACATGACGCAATGTTGGTACAATATTCTCTTTAACAGTGGTCTTCTTTTTGTTGTTGTGTTTTACAGTTCTTTTTCCTGGCTCAGCCAGTCCTGTATACCAGGCCCTGCTGAAAATACCATCCAACAGTTTTGTGTCCTGCAGTAATTTCTCTCTCCAGTGTGCTTTTGTATTTTAATGTTGTCACTATTGTGTTTCCATACACAGGTCATGTCATTTTGTTAATAAGTTGCATTGGGACTAAAAGTGAGATGATTATAAGGTGTTAAATTTGCGTTATTTTGATGAAAAATTTCTGGAGGTACTGTATGTTAAGATGCTGAAGATTATTGATTTTTTTTTTTTATATATATACAAAAAATAGACTGTGGTAGCAAAAATTAAACACATCCTCTGTGAGGGTGTGGTTAATTGATGCAGTATGAGGTAAGGATTTTATGCTATACAGCAAGCACGCTACCTACCCTGAATTTTATTACCTCTGAGCATATAACCACCTAATCCTCTGAAGTGTGTTTTTGGTAAGTAGACACTGATAGCTTGTTTAGTGTTCTTGCCAAATCCCTAAAATTCTCTTTGTTGTTTGTATCTTGATTTTTCTCTGTGCTTTTAGTAGCGAAGCCGCCAGCGTGAGTCGCTTGTTTCAGTAAACATCTAAATGAAAATTGAGGGCACACCCAACTGGAGAAGCAGCTGTGCTTGCTAACGTTTGGTTCATGACTTAAAAAACACATTCAGGTGATAAATTCTTGGCAGTGTTCATTGGAGTAGTGTGATTTATTCCATCAATAGATGTGTCACTGCAATGAGTATTTTGAATTAAGGGAACTCTGATCTGTAAGGTGACCATTAACAAAAAAAAAAAACTAAATTCAAGAAATGCAGTGAGAAGCCTTTTTTTCCCCTGACTTTTCCAAAACGTCTTGTATATAATTGAGTATGTGTAAACATTCACTCCTAATGCCCATTTTGTATTTTCCTGTAGGATCTATTCCAGATGAGGCTAAAGCGTTGTCCCTGTTGGCCCCAGCAAATGCTGTTGCAGGAATTTTGCCTGGAGGAGGTCTTCTCCCAACACCGAATCCAATCCCCAATCCAGCTGTAAGACCTTATACTTGCTGATAATTACAAACTCAAAACATGAGCCCATATACTACATCAGCTAGCATGTGAAATGACAAGTCTTTTGAATAAGTTCAATGTACTTGTGTCAGATTTCAGTCTCTGGTACAACATGAAATAAATAAAAAACACATTTTGTTCTGCTGATGAAGACTATTGGCTGTTGGCATACAGCGGCTGAGTGGGGGAGCACAAATGTATGATCCTCTGATTAATTTGGTTTGTTTTGCCATCACATAGATTACATCTCAAAGTCAAACTGGGAGCTTTTTAGTCAAATATCATCAGAGATCATTTTCATCAGCAGCGGGAATTTATGAATGATACATGTTTAGATTTCACTTTTTGGTCCTTGTTGCTTTTGGAGTTTATTTAAAGCCCCATCACACTTTTAACAAACACCCATTCGTTTTATTTATTTATATCACTACTTTTCAAGGTAAGAGAAGTGAGTGACTTGTGGGTAACATCTTTCGTGTTGGTCTGAAATGTAGACAATATGTGGCCATAACAAACATTTTTCACTCCAGCTTGGTGGAAACCCCTTTGGTGGTCCAAACATGGATGCAATGGCTGCATTTGGATTCCCTGGACCCAATATGAACCCCCAGGTAAGAGTTTTTCATGAGTGGCACTAAATACAATGATTGTTTTTGAAAATGTACATAGCTGAGTGTAAGTTGTAATTGATATGACAATTTTTTTCTTCTGTTTACAGGCTGCTGATCAGCTGTTAAAGATGATGACTGATCCAAAGTAAGTGCAGATGCTTTGTGGTTTTAGTGGATGTTGGTCTGTTTTATAGCAAAAATGAGCAAGCTGATTTATCTTTGTTCAGACTGAATCCCTTGGCTGCTGGTTTAAACCTGAGTGCAAGCCTGAAGGCTGATGCATCTAATAAAGAGATCGAGGAGGCCATGAAGAGAGTCAGAGAGGCACAGTCGCTCATTTCTGCTGCTATTGAGCCTGGGCGTGAGTACACAAAAATTGATACGCCTTCCTTCGGCTTCAAGGCCAACAAGGTTAACTTTTTGTGTCTTTTTAAGCAGAAATTACCAATGTTGTTTTATTTCCCAAGTTGTATACCTTGACAGGTATTCATGAATTCAACAAAAGACATTTGTTAAACATTTAACACCGTACCTTGAAAAGTCTTAAGTAAAGTCCGTCTTTGATGTCCTACAGATAAGGAGAGCAAAAAGAAGCACTCTCGGTCTCGGTCCAGATCCAGAAGGAGGAGGTCCAGATCTCGGTCAAGACACAGGTAGTATTACTGCTAGAACAGCTGAGATAGACTCTTTCTGTGTGTTAACATATTAAATGTTCTGAATTTCTAGTCGCAGGCGAACAAGGAGCAGATCAAGGCGCAGATCAACTTCAAGAAACAAAAAGCGCTCCAGAAGCCCACGCAGGAGACGCACTCATTCCATAGACAGAAGCAGACGAACTCGAAGCAGATCCAGGTAACTGTGCTGGAACTTTTAGCTTGAGCTGAACAGGCTGTCAGATGCCTGTGCTTTTTTTTTTTTTTTTTAAACATATTTATTTTTCTTTTAATCTAGAGATAAAAAGAAAGATGATGTGGGGAGAAGAAGATCCAAAACACCACCTAAAAGTTACAGCACTGCCAGAAGGTCGCGTAGTGTGACCCGGTGAGTACAGCTCAGGGCTTCAGGTTGGAATTAGTTCTTCACCTGTAAAATAAGACTGAATGAAAACTTTGAAAAATGCTGTTTAAGACAGATGAGTTTTAATATCTGTTTTCAGATTAGTCTCAAATCTTGCGGCCATCCTGTCAGCATTATCATCTTTTTTCCCCCTCTCCTTATTTTGTTCTATTCTGCTACACAGGAGACACAGGAGAAGTCGCACCATCAGCCGGTCTCCGAAGAAGTCTCCTAAAAAGAGAGTCTCTGCATCTCCATCTCCTAGAAGGTTAGTTTGTCCTGTGTTTAACCCCAATAGGTTTTACTGCAAATTTCATTCAAATATATATCACAATGAACTAAAAAAAAAAACAAACCTGATGTAGACACCCTACTAATGTAAGCTAGTAGGGACAGTATGTGCTTTGACAAAGCTCTGCCCTTGTCCAGACCAGCAAAGCAGATAAACAGCTGGTCACGTAAACAGAAGTCTTTTTCTTTGTTTGTTTAGGCTTAGTGCTCAAATCAAGATACTCAGAATAATACCCGAAATCAGCCCTCTGCAGGCAGGCACACTTACCCAGCAGGCAGCAGTGACTAACACCAACAAGAGCAGTTAATCTAAGTCCGAGCTGGCTGCTGCTTTCAAGAAGTACCACTAGTTAGCAAGAGATGTTCTAAGCGAGGTGAAGAGACTCCTACCACATTATAACAGGTCATCCGCCTAAAGGCATGATTCAGCCAGGACATGCGAGAGCATGATATCCCATTCCATCCGTGTTGTACCGAGTAAATCGAATGAAAGTGGAACATCCCTGGTGTCAGTATATCAATATTAAATTTTTTTCCATTCTGTGCAGACACAAGAAAGAAAAAAAGAGAGATAAGGAAAGGGACAGGGATCGCAGGAGTGAAAAAGAACGCACCCGTGATGAACGAGAGCGCTCTGCCAGCAAGAAAAAGAAAAGCAAAGACAAAGAACGGGAGCGTGAAAGGAAATCAGATGGAGAGAAGGGCGATGTGAAGGTTGGTTTGTTGTATTTTCTGCACACTTGTCATTCTTAGATAATGTTGGGATTGCTGTTAGGATGCTAGCCAGGCTGCGTACCTTTTTAAAATGTCACATGACCCATTGGTTTCTCGTCACAGATAACCAGAGATTATGATGAGGAAGAACAAGGATATGACAGCGAGAAAGAGAGGATGGACAGGAAGGACTCGGATGACTCTGCTTTGTCTCCTCAGTCGATCGAAGGTAACGGCTCAGCGCGGCTCGTGAAGCAGGCCAAAGTTAACGGTGCTGATGATCACCACGAAGAAGACATGGATGTCAGCGACTGAGTCATCAGCCCAGCTTTGTCCAGCATTATCCCTCCACTTTGGTTGTATACATGCTAAAAAAGGTTTCTCCCATTAGGGTAAATTTAAAATGTGAAGTGTTTGAAAATTCTCAGTTTATCGTACAGAAGACAAGTCTGCTCTTGCAGTGCAGAATTGTTTGCCTTTTTTTCTTGTTTTGTCAGTAAGTATTCTTTTGCTCTTTGTCACCACTGATGCAACTGGTAAAAACTGGAAGTAGGCTTGCTTGGCTCCTATTTATCTGTTTATCATATTTTGTCCCTTAATGGCTCGTCTTTTAATTTTTTGTTTAGTGTTGAGGTGTAACTCAGGCCTCTTTCTCCTCCTTCGCAGAACAGTTGCATCTTGCTTCTCACCTAAAAGTGTTTTATCAAGGATTTCTTTTATATAATAAAACCTGTTTGAAGAGTTTGAGATTTTTCTCATTTTTGACTCAACTTCAGACTGAGGAAGGTGATGTAAGAAAAGTTTGATAATGGGTAACATCAAAAGCTTTTGGCTGTTAGAATACTGTAGGTTTAACCATCACAAATCAATGGGTTGATAGGAAGGATGTAAGGTTTTTTTGCAGTTGTGAATTTGAAGAAAAATGTGAATAGGTCAAATTAATGGCCTGAATTTCCATTAACTGAGTGGTTAATAATTCAGTAATACTGAAGCATTCTAAAATGGAAATATGATTATTGTAAAAATCTATCAGAAAATTTGTAAATTCAAATTAAGTTGACAAACATTTGCTAAGTTTAAGTGTAGCACAGATCACCATGACTGAAATGAGGTTTTTGTGTCTTTGCAACAACTTGACTGACATCGCAGTACCAGCTGAGAGGTGGAATTTCTATTTCTAAAGCTAAGAAAGACTCCTGCTTAACTCTTTTGGATTTGGGATGTTATTTCAGGTTTCTAATCGAGTGATGGGAAGCTCAACGAGCTGGTCTCACAAAAAAAATCCTGTTGGCATGGTAACGCAACTTCATCAATTTTTCTGGCATTTAATAAATTGTAATGCAATGACAAAGCAACTTGAAGTATATGAACATTTAGCTTTTATCTTATAAAACAAAAGGATCCCATAGTTTTTGGAATGTGTATTTAGCTTGCAACCCTTTACTTTTTGTCTTTTAAAATTAAAAGAAACACTGGGGCACATTTATCTAAATTTTGTCATCTGAAGGAAAAGTTTGAGAATTTGACTTTTTTTTCACTATTCCTCCTGATGAAAACAAAACACTCCCATTGTCGCTCAATCCTTCGGAGCAGTCCCAAAAATCCTGTGGTCCATGGCTGCTGACTAGAGCAACCACAAAAAACAAATCTTTTATATTTGCACATTGCCACAGCCCTAAACCCAAAGGATCTTAGAAAAGAGACTAAAAAGTGCAAAAGGTCAGTTGAAACATGATGCTGGTGCTTTATTTAAAGGGATGTGAAGTAGGTATGGTTGCAGTACAACTAAAATTACTTCCTGTCTAGACATTTGGAACATCCAACTTCATCAATTCCACAGCTTAGTTTCCTCTTTTATTTCATATATTGGGTATATTTAAAAAAAAAAACATTCACATCACAGAGATCAATAATTAGCACTAAGAAATGTTTTTAAGTGTCATTTTCAGTGTATCCTCTAAAAACCAGTGTCTGCAGGTAATATAACAAATGGTCAGAGAACAGTTTTAAATAGTTTAAAGATGCATGTTATCCAGGAGGCAATCAGAGCCATGGCATGCCTTAAATATCAGTGCATTATTAAACCAAGAACAGTTTACCTGATATCCCATCTGGGTTCTCCCACACACAAACATACACAGAACAATCCTCAATACAGTACAATTATTCACTCACCGAGCACAGAATTCATACTATCACGACAAAACATGGAGACGGCTGAGAGGTAACATAAGCAAACCTGAAACCACAGGAGACAGCATCCTGCACAGGGAAAAGGCTTTGATATTGAACTGTTAATGTATTTTTATGCTAAACCTTATCCCAGTAAGTTAAAAACATTCTTATGCACTGGAAATGTATTGCTACAGTGTTATTCCTTTGAGTTGATATATATATATTTAGTATGCAATATATAAATGAACTGTAAGCTCAGTTTTAGGATATAGCTATATTTGAGATTCTTTTTGTTGTAAATTGAAGATGAGACAATAATTATTTACATACAACAGAGATATTAAAATAGTGACGATGAGGTGTACAAGCGGTTTCATCTGACAGCTTTCACAGTAGAGAACAGCAGCGTAGAGCAGCAGCTTTAACTGCTCAGATTGTGAACAGTGAGTAAAATGAAAGCCATCACTCATTTCACAAAAATGACCGCCAATATTCATCTATTTATGAGACGGCGCTCTATAATATCTTTTTGCATTGATTTGCTTTGGATACATCAGCAAAATGAACAATAACGGATCAGTTAAACCAACCCCCCCTCCCGTCCCTTTTCTTTCCCTTTTTCACAACTAATATATTTACATGATAAGATAATACAAGTCCTCAATTTTGCCCCTGCCCTCCCACACTTGGTGGCTGTTTCCTGCTTGAGCCAGGTGTGTTTACAGGTCAGAGGTCTGGAAAGCGACTTGGATCTTCCTTGTATTCACTGGGGATGATGAAAATAGACTCTTCAAATTCATCATAGCGGAATTCCTGAAACGTGACAGTCGCTGTGATCGTGGGGAAGACGGGGATGTCTGCAAGGCAAAAAACAAAACAAGAAAAAAAGTCTTACTTTTTATTTCGGCTTCTTGAAGTTCACCCGCTCACAGAAACAGTGGTAGGTCGACACTTACCGAGTTTGACTGGAAACCCAGGTGGAAGTTTCATCTGAACAAACTCTCGGAGTTTGTTGAAGTGCTTGAATGGGGCAATGACTTCCAACACATTAAGTAACCTGGGGGGCAGAGGAAAGTGAGTTCCAACTTTTTTAGCTTGTGATGTTTTTTCCCCCTTTCTTTCAGTTTATTGAGTTTTTTTTGGTCTGTATTAAATGAAGGAAATGAAATGTGGGGATGGAGATGTGCGAACATGAAGCCGCAAATGATGCATCACCCAGGAATCAAACTGGGTTCTCACCATGCAGCCAATAGGCTGTTGGGTATCTTAAATCAGATTTCAGCTGCTATCTGAACACTACTGCAAGCAAAAATTTGCCTTTTTCATCTTTTTCCCCTGCACATACTGCAGTTAGACCAACAGGACATCTATTCAATTTGATTGTTGCCCTTTCTGAACTGTACCAGAAGAATGAAAAAGAAAAAGGACATTTACTGAGATGGGCCTCTATATTCAAATATTTGGAAATTAGTTTGTTGGACAGACTTGCAATTCTGAGTTGTTGGGTTTTTTTTGTGTTAAATGTGGAAATGTATTTGATCCTGTGTGCGTGGCATCACTCCCACTCATTGGAGGGAACATCAGACTCTAGTCCAGCTGCTACTAGATATAATAACTTCCCTTTAGCAATGTTTCCCCCAATGCTTTTAAGACATAATCAGTATGAAAAATAGGAATACTTTACAATTTACAACAAAATCACACTTGATTTTTCTAACACTAAGCACTTGGATAACATTATATTAACTGATAACATCTCTGGCAAGTGCTTTATTTTTGTCAGTCCCATGATGGATTAGCAAAGCCTTCACAGGCAAAAATGAACATTAGTAAACCAGTGTTACACTTTTTATTTTTTTATCTCATCAGCGTTTGGTTGCTGGGGAAACAGATAAGCTGCCTGGTTGGAATCAGGGGGAATAAACAAATTATTTATATCTTGATGCAACAACTTAAATAAATCTTAATGTTTGGGTCCAGTGGTATTTCAATACCCCAAGTGCACTTACAATTTTTTGGCATCTTTTTTTGTAAGAAGAATGTCTACAAATATAGTTGAAGTGAAAATCAGATTAAAATAAAATTAGGGATGGAGATAGTAAACAACTCAGCTTGAAATGATGTAAGCTGCTACATAAAAGAAAAATTTATCTCGAACTGTTGCATATTAAAAAATTACATTAAAAAGTCATTAACTATGATAGAGAATGGGGTGTTAATGTCTTCATTAAAGTTCACTCAGTAAAAGAGATAACACAATTTCCTTACATAACATATACCGCCTTAATCATACATCATCATTCACTCATTTTAATATCCATAGATCTTTTGAAATTGAATTTTCCACAAATCTCATTCATCTTATACATAAATGTTGCTTTTTTTTTTTTTTTTAGCTGAAAACAAAATAAAGTAGAAGCACTCTGAGAAAGCAGACTTCCACCAAACCATTGCAACAGAAAAAAATAGTTTTGTGAATTGAAAAAATGTATTCTATCAGAATCAAGCCACTGCTATGATTAATCATGTTTCAAGCAAAAATGGCCCATAATAAACCCTTACCCTACTTCTAGCCTTTGGAAGGTAAAGAATTGATGACTTAGTTTGTCTTAATGACAGTGAACGGAGCATCTTTGGGATTTGGATGATGACGCCTAAAACTTTATGAAATTCAAAAGGCCAAGTTTTACTATTCACTGAAATAATAAATAGACAATAAAATACTCATTTGAACATACAAATATATGTTGCAGAAGTAATTAAATCTTTAAGTGGCGTTGTGTTTTAGAATGAATTTATAATACATTTATTTAATTTTGGTGACAGAAGAGTCTCAAATGCCGGTTTCTATGAATGGGTAAAGCTAAGTAACTACAACTGAAATGCAGTTTAGTAGATTAGAAAAAATAATTAAAAAATGGATGAGCTGCATGATGGAGCAGTTGATTTTGCAGTCCTCATCAGCACTTCCCCAATGCAACAGGTGAAGCCTTTTCATGTACCGGGCCTTATGATCTGAATTATTTAATCTCTGCTCCTTTATCTGAAATCCTAAGAGTATTCACCCAAGATCAACCTACGCAGAGAGCTTTGTAAAGAGATCTAAGGCGGGCAGGATGCACTTACGACTCGATGCCTAGAGGGAAATCTTGGCTCATGGCTACAGTAGCTTTGAAGTTCTTCTTGCTTTCCTTACACAGAAGCTCTCGGCCAAGATGAGGAGGCCTGAAGGTGGGAAGAGACACAGACAAATGTATAGAGATTTATTACACTCATCAGTTACATTGATATTCTTTTAACTTCTCTAAATAAATTGGCCAATTATAACTAATGAAATTGTAGAAAATGCAAGATGCTTACTTTCCATGCTCTGCAGTTATGTACTCTTCCCAAGAAATGGTGTTGGGGGCTGGAGCTGTAAGGGACTGCCTCCTCACAGGCTGGGGACCAGAAAGCATCAATCAGTGGCATAATCAACACGTTAAGGTTTGCTAATATTAATTGCTTATAAGTGAAACCACACCACTAAATTATTTCTTTCTCACCTCATAATTTTGCTCACTGATGCTGCCTCCTTTACTCAAGCTCTCCATGATGGCTTTGTTCCTCAAGATGTCCTCTTCACTTAAATGCTCTCGCCGTTTCCTTGACTCTAGCACCAGGCCGTTCACTGAATAGAAGTCAGCCAGGAAGTTTCCAAACCTCTCCTATAAAGAGAACAAGCAAATGTCACAATGTCATCCGAAGTTACAACAATGCTTTCAAGACATACTATAGGCTTCCTAAAATCGGCCAAGACTCATCGAGAGGGTGGGACTGTACTAACTCGCAATGCAACAAAAGTAAAACTTAGAAAAACAATACAGCAACAATTTTAAGACTATGCTGCACAGGCTGTCTGCAGACAACAACAAAGCTCAGGTTCTCTGCAAGGGTTAGATAATAAGACTGTCCTGAAGGACTGAGATCATTTACAGGTGGAAACAAAAATGAAACCACATATTTTCCTGGGATCTTATCTTTATCTCAAAGATTCATTTAAAAAGATTTAAATGAAACATTATAAAGGGGCAAAAACAAACCACTTCACTAGTGGTTCTCAAACTGGGGCATACAACCACAGGCACATATGAATGACAATGTTGTAGATGACAAAGATTCATTCTTCTTTGATCACCTGAAATGTTCTTTGCTTCTCTTAACTGACGACGGTTTGACTGCTTGTACGTTCTACATACAAGTAGGGCTGGGTATCATCACTAATTCCCTGAATCGTTTCGATTCGATTCACAATAGTCTATTTCGATTCTATTTCGATTTTTTTCGATTCTCTTTTTTTATAAAACACGGAGCATGATAATAAAATTGCTCTAAATTGGGTAACGTCATCATCATCATTTTTTGAATTGGACAAAAAAAAAATCGATCTTTAGTTTTATGAATCGATATTGAATTAATTTAACTTGAATCGATTTAAATCG
>JAOXYM010000008.1:16881011-16897072 GCA_028567055.1 Leptatherina wallacei | reverse complement strand
ACACACACACACACACACACACACACACACACACACACACACACACACACACACACACACACACACACACACAGTATATATAGTGGACATTTGGACATACAGTGGGTTACCCCAAAGAAGCCATTAAAAGCTGATAACAGGGGCCACCAACTGAGCACTAAAAGTCAGTGAGCAATCCCTAAATCCCATGAGTGACCCTATATCACTAAGCATGATACATCTTGACCTAAATTTCAATATAAGGTTTTCTTAAAGTGTGAAAAGTCGAGGGCTTTGTATAGAGAAAAAATAGTATAGACCTCGGAAACAAAATTTGTAATTTTGCTACTTAAGGAATTTAATTAATGACTTTGAGGTAGTAAATGAGCTTTTTGTGAATGACTGATGCATGTGGTTCAATCTCAGCTTAACTATTGTGTTGCAGGATGATGATTTTATCCATCTCAACCTTGCAGAGGTGTGATAAGATATGGTAAAAAGAGCTGAAATATGGAGGCTATTCTTAATTGGAGGGGAATCTCACTAATTATAAAGAAATGCCATAGAATCTTAAGATTTAGCCCAATTTCCTGGAGTCTTGATTGGAATTGGGAAATTGACATTTGATACTATTATTTTTGGTCAATCTTGTACATTAAAAGATTAATAACAGATTCAATTTATTATTTCTACAACTAATTAGCTTTACCTTTGTGGCCCAGCATCACAGCCAGATGAAGAGGTGTGTTCCCTGGAGAGAGAAACACATTAGCCCATGCCGGGGTACAGATAAAAACAAACATTTGTAATAATTTAGCATATGCAGTCAGACACTTTGGTTGGCGTAGAGCACTTAAAACAATCAGGTAACCTCAATAAGCTCACCGTGGACATCTTTTTGGCAGATGCTGTGGGTCCTGATGAGAGAGGAGAGCCGACGTACGTCTCCTTTGAACACGCATTCATGAACAGGGAACTCCAACTCCTCATTTGTCAGGATTATTGGGTTCTTGTTGTTATCGTTGACAACTGACGTGTTACCGTTTATGTTATTTGCATTAAGCTGCTGTTGCAGTACCGAGGTTTTGACAGATTTCTGGAAAGCCTTGTTAGACTTATACTGGTTTCTGGTACCGTTAGGAATCGTCCCGTTGGAGGTCTCATCGTAGGTATCCATTATTTCTTCATTTTTATTTGCTTTGTTGTGGTCTTTACGCGAGGTGCGTATCTTCTCACCCGTCATGATGACTACCGTAGGTTAATTACTGGGCTACAAGCTGGTAAAGGTGCGGTGCTGGTAATTTCCGAGCCAGTCAGTATTAGCAAAAAAACAAAGAAAAAAAACAACAACAAAAAATGCGCAAATTTAAAATTTCGTACCACTGCCGATTGTTTCTCTCGTCTATCTGTTATCAGTTACTTAAAATAAAATAACACCTGCTGGCCAATTCAAACCCAGCATATGTCCGGGCGACGTTAGCGTGCTAGCCTATAATAAAAAGATGTACAAGGTGGGTGCGGCGATAAAAACAAATTAATGCTAAACATAACAGAACACACGCACACTAAATAAACATAAAGCTAAAAATTAAAGCGAGAGACAGCGGACTACATCGTTGTTTCTTCTATCGTTTCTTAAAAAACACGTTTTAAATTATAACGATTTACTCTTTGCGGCAAAAATCGGTCGGACGGTATGGCACAATAAACCAACAGAGCTAACGTTCGTGTTAGCGCTAGATGGTTCTCGCGAGAGTATGCAATTCAACCTCCAATCTGAACGCGAGCTAATCAATGATGTCATCTTTATGAGACGCAGTTGTCGCAAGCAAGTAGGTAGCTGGCTAGCAAGCTTCGTCGTTAACAATAATGGCAACCTCCAAGAAGGGAAAGAAAGTTGTAAATCAAGAGGAACTCCGAAGGCTGATGAGGGAGAAGAAAAGGCAAAATACAGACAAAAAGCGCGTGGAGTCTCCTTTTGCCAAGTACAACAGTCTCGGCCATCTCAGTTGTATCCTATGCAATGTGCAGGTGAAGTCGGAACTTCTGTGGCCCGCTCATGTTCTTGGAAAACAGCATAAAGATAAAGTTGCTGAACTGAAAGGAGCAAAGAGTCTGCCAGTGGAACCACAAAGTCAACCAGTAAAGAGGAAAGCACCGGACAACGAGGACGTCATTGGAAAAAAAACGAAACCAGCTTTGGTGACAGACCAGTCTGCTTCAGGGCTGCCAGGAGATTTCTTCGAGAAACCTGGTGATAAAGCAACTAATTCCACCTGCAAGTCTGCAGGGCTGAGTCTGTTAGCTGGAGTTTATGATGAGAATGATGAAGATACTGATGTGGCCGCTGAGGCGAACACCACTCCTGAGAAAGTTGAAGCTGCAGGCCTGCCAGCTGACTTCTTCGACAGCTCCATCCCATCCACACCTGCCATCTCCCATTCAGGATCTATCCTTAAAGCAGATGTGCAGGAGAAGAGCACTGAAAAAAAGGATAACACAGCCGAGGCGCTACCTGAGGGTTTCTTCGACGATCCAGTTAGAGATGCCAAAGTTCGCAACGTTGAAGCACCCAAGGACCAAATGGACAAGGAGTGGGAAGAGTTTCAAAAAGAGATACGTCAGGTCAACACAAAATCAGAGGCCATCGTGGCAGAGGACGACGAAGAAGGGCGCCTTGAACGTCAGATTGACGAAATTGATGAACAAATTCAATGTTACAAAAGGGTGGAACTACTGAGAGACAAGCGGGATGTGGTGAAAAGCAAGCATCTGCCGAGGAAGGATGAACAAATGATAACTGAGGAAACCATTGATGAAGAAGAGGATGAAGAGGAGTTGCTGGGGCTCCTGTCTCAGGACTGGAGGGCTAAAGGGGCCCTGGCTTAAGTAGTAGAAACCAACATTGAGTGTTTATCCTCTCTTTTGTCCAGGTTTCTGACAAAACCTGTTTTGTACAAAGATGCCATCAGTTAGAGAATTGTAAATAGGTCTGTTTTCATAACATTTGTGTATATTTCAGTGTTGTACACAATTGCAACATTCTAGTAAAATATGTCCAAGAGGAATATGAGGTTTCTCAGTGAATGATTTCAATAAAAAATGTAAAAAAAATCAAACCTTTAACTGTCTTTATTCATTGGTGCTCAAACAAAAAGACATTCATAAACCCCCACTCATGTACAGCAGCAGCATGGACCCAAAATCTAAGTCATGGTGGCCACAGCCATTTCATTTTAGCTCAAACAGTGTCCTGCAGAAACAAGTAGTTGACTGCTAAATTTATAAATGTGTTCATGTTACATGAAAAGCAACATGCTAAGCACAACTGAATTGTTTTTAAAGAACAAAGTTGAATTAGACTATAAATCTAAATTTACAATCCGTCCCCTTTCACAAGATAACTAGTTGAAAATACATCTTTACATGTACACAAGTCTGAATATTACAATTTTGTTATGTAAATACACCATTATTAGGCTATTAAAATGCAATAAAATTTCTCAAGTAAAGAGTGATGGTCAGTGCATCTTATACTACCTGTTAGATTTTGTGAGCTAGGTGTGACTTTTCCATTGCAATTCTAAACAAGCAATATCTATGATTTTTCATTATTGCTACATATGTCGCAAGAATAGCTATTTTCAAGATTCTTTGTGACTCAAAAGTGTTCATAGCCCTTCAAATCTGAAAAACACCAGAAAAAAGTAATGCAACAAACAAGCAAAGAAACTACAGAAAAATGCACAGATGGATTACCCCGATCACAACTTGGTGAAGATGAAGAACAGCACAGAACAGAAAGGGAAACCAGGCTTTAGTTTTTAGCTTAGAAAAACATACAAAAGTCTTGACTTACATATACTTGTTAAAGATAAGCTAGGAAACTTTCTAAAAACACAACGAAAGCCTGACAAAAACTGTATTTGTAGTAGTCATTTGTAAACATTCATAAAAGTCCATCTCCAGTCCTATAAATAAGGTGTAGGTAAGTTGTACCTGGTGTTTGTATAGACAGGTTGGATCATCTGCGATAAACTGATAATTAAAGCCTAAAATAGTTCAACAAACAAAACCATTGCATCAAGATGAGACAGGTAATCAAAAGAGGGAGAAAAAAAACCCAACAAAACCAAAACAGAAGTACATTGAACACAACACGTCAAAGATTTAGGGTAAAGAATGGGATTCCGAATAATTCATGTTGATGGTTTAGAGCTGAATATTTCATACAAATAGTCTTATGGATTACAGTTAAAATGTAAGCAAAGCTTTGTGGCTGACATATCTAAATGGATATCAGCGGAGGGGGAAGTGAGTAGAGGGCATGCCAGCACAACTTTTTCCACAATCAGTATGATAAATATTCAGTTCACAAAAAGTGCAGTAATTCCAGAAAGAGTTATGAACCCCAAACCCTGCTGGGTATTCAATACTGTTTATAGATGTCAGCGATGGTGTCCTCACAAACCTCCAGCAGCTCTCAGCTCCGTCAGGGAATACCTCTGGTCCCCGTCATTGTCAAAGCACTTCATGGCCTGTTCACTGGGAGCTGATGTTCCAAAAACACTCTTCAGCTGTTGGTAGGTAAGTCCGAGTGAATCACGTCCAACACCTGCCTGCTGGAAGATCTCTTCCAAGTCTGGGAAACAAATCAGAAACAGTTTTTTCATTTATTAACTATGCATAATAACTTTACTTGCTTTCCTGCCCAGAGACGAGGGCCGTTCACAAGAAAAATATATAACCATGAATAGATATTCTTAAATAACCATCCAGTTTACATGGACGACAGTGTCTTCCCACAACTCTAACAACAACGTTGGTAAATAATATCATTGAGACCACTTTCTGAGCAATTTCATGGGGGAAAAAAAAGAAAGGAGTCTCTCACTGACCATTTTCTATGAGCTAGCTGATGGTTAAAGAAACACTTGTCCTTAAAAAATCAACTGTAGTTATGTGCTGCGACTTAAGAAATACTAAAATATTTCGCCTAAAATTTGCAATTAAAGCCTCCATTAAATCACCTTCAACACAATGATGAGCAGTGTTAGCAGTGACGGTGTCTTAAGCTAACTTTTCACTGATGTTGTCCGAGCATATCATCAAACTAATCCTGACTTGTACAAAAATCACAAAAAAAATCTGATCTCAATAGACAGCTCTGGTAACCGAGAAGTAGATTTTCCTAACTCCTCTTGTCATTTTGTGTGTTGTTTATTGCAAACGATTCTTTTAATGTGATATTCATCTGGTAAATATAAATATATAAATACCCCCTGCAACTTGTTAGCATAATTTAGCATGAAGATAGGACTCAACTGGCTTGGTTCTGTCAAAAACATAACAAGATTCACATATCAGGACCTTTAAAGCCTATTAATTAACAAGAGATTTACTAAACTGATGCAAAAAAAGAAAAAAAATGGATTAAATGCCTCACTGTCGGGCTAAGAGGAATTCATTTATTAACAAAATGACACCAAGTATCAAGCAAAGATTTATTTTACTTTTACTTAGACTGAATCTTCCAACTTAATTCTGAAAAAAAGAAGCTAATGTGTATATTTCCCGAAAATGCCCGACAACATTTTTAATCAATAGTGAGATTCAGTAATATGCACCTTTCAGGGAAGTGACACCAGACAGAGACACCCTCTCTGGACATTTTGAGACAACAGTACTCTTCGACCGGTTTGGAGTTAAGAAGCGAGGGCGTCTGCTTGTGTGTGCCTCCGTCAGTGGTGTGGACATCTCTGTCAAATGGAATGGGAGAATAAATGACAATGCAACACATCCCAAAGAAAGCCACTGTGCTAAACCGATCTATCCTTTACTGTACCTTTCACCTCAGCAGGTGTTGCTTTGGTTGTTGTAGTTTCTTTCACCATCTTAGTTGCTGGAGGTTCAATGCTGATTGCCAGTGGGGCCTCTGCATCATTATTCTGCAACTGTGAAGCAGGAAGCAGGTATTCAATTGTAAATTTCCAATATGTATTTGAACCCCTGGACTTGAAAGTAGACTATAAAAATGGACAGACACCAGGACGTCGCTCATTATTTTGCAAACTGCTGTTTTGAAGCCTTGAGTTCAGCATGAAGCTTTTTCCATCTTTAAGAGAGAGAAAAATAAAAAAGGAGCCAGAAGTGACTTCTGAGGGATGACTCTGAGCAAGAACACTGCAACACTATGCACATACATTGAGTGGATTTGCTAACAGGCCAGTGCATGGTAGCAGCTTAACAACTACATAGAGTGTATATACCATCTAAATGGCGTATTAGCTGGAACATACATGAGATGCCTTTCTTAGATTCACCAGTTCAAACCGCATATACGTCTGAATTTATCATATGGCTAATTTGAAAAACAATGTAGTCTTAGATGACTGAATTAGCTCATTGGCTCTGCTGAATATGTTTCATTCCAGGCTGAGCATTAACCAGCAAATGATTTGGGGTAATTTCTTTCCTCTGTGCCACATTTATCTTATTGGTGATTGATGACACAATAAACCTCCATCAATCAAACATAAAATTATGGCTTTTCTACTGTGACGCCTCCAATCTGCTAGCAAATGTATTCCTCTCCATTTAAGAGATGTACTCCTCTCCTCTTTTGCTTATTATCACGTCTAACCAGTTCATACACTGGCAATAGAAATCAAATCAAACCCAGTGACCCAACCATGAGAGTGCATATCATGCCACTTACACATTTTGTGCCAACATGGCTATGGAAATATGAACAAGAATTTTTCATCACCTTGATTTTTATCATGTATTTTTTGTTACTACCACCCTGCCAATTTGGTTTGGTTTAACACAAAAACTCAGAATCAAGCGCATTACTCACACTGTGTTTTGACCCATTCTCCAGCGAGGCCACTCTCTGATGAAGATCTGCAACAGTTGAAAGGAGGATGTGGATCTGCTCATCAGTCCATGTGTGGTGCTGCTCCTCTGTCTTGTTTACCTCTCCCATGGCTCTTCTGAGGTCTGTTATATCCTTTGAAGATATAATGATTCATTTAAAGTGACTTGCAGGTAAGTGTTAGAAACATGTACACCCCCCCTTAAAAAAAATACATTTAGTTTGGAGACAGCAAATGTTTTGCAAAGTTATTCACCTGTAATAGCTTAAGTGATAAGGCTATAGATATCTCAGTCAGCTAGCTGTTCATCACAAAGCTACAAAACAACCATGGTTACAGTAGAAGAACAAAGTGTATAATCATCTGATGATTCCCTCTTCCGCTGATTGTGCCTTTATAATAATAAAAGTAGATAAAAACTCTGCCATTGGGTCTGATATTTGACCTAGTTTTAGTTGCAAACATCTAAGCTCCAGGAATAGATTGGCACTTGTTTCATATATTATGAATGCTAACCCAAGGCATACATCCAAGAAATGACAGGACCTTCTTATCCTGATGACTCCTTCAACATCAGCCTGACAAGAACTGCAAAGCATGCGTGGGTTGACACTAATTAATCTGGCTGTGACAATGATCACAACAGCATCTCATCTGAATTCATGCCATGATTAAGAACATCAACTGATGTTTCGTCAACAGAGTCACCCTGGTCATATGTAAGCAGATTTGCCTCAATTCGGAGTGAAACAAATTTGCAAAAGCACCATTACATTTAGGAACTGATGGGAAAGTACATTTCACACCGGTTACACTAATTAATTAAACAAATTTGCTTCAGTGCAGTGCGCTGTTGAGCCATTTTATGTACACATCCATTTCCTTATATTAATACATAAATAATAAGCAAAGTAAATGTAGAAAGCAGCCTTCAGAAGCATTTGCTGTGCACCTATGGATGTATATACAAAATGACAGGCTGCATCAGTGAACTCCAACTCTGATTCAGAGGAAAAAAAATATTCCACCTTTACTAATCTGAAATCCTAGAGTTTGAGGCCCTGAATTATTTATGAACAAACAAAGCCTGAGAGTCTTCACGGTGAAAACAATGTGTAACATACAGTTTGAAAATGAGATATCAAGTTCTGCTGTGAGAGACTCTCCTGTCTTTCACAGCAGATGCATTCATCATCACTGTACAGCAGAAAACAGTCACAGCTGCCGATTCAGCCTCAGATACAAATGCATAATTAAAAGTACAAGAGGCAAAACATGTTTGATGCATGTAAACGCCAGTATAAAAGACCAGAAAAGTTCAAAGATTAAAATAAAGTAAACAAAGTGAGGGCAGAGGTGGTAATCTCCAAATATTTGTGTGAGCAAGCTCCAATTAGCAGTTTCATCTCAGCAAATCACTGCATCCTCGGTCAGCTGTTCAGAGTTAACATTACAAACTATGAAGGCTTATAAAATTACCATTGTCTTCTTCAAGTCATCATCTTTCTTCTGATTTTCAAGAGCAGTCTGCATGGTCTTTACATCGTGTTGTACACTTGTTAACGTGCTGCCAATTGTAGCAACACTCTGGAAAACACAAAGATTTGCAAAGTCAGTTACTAAGATTGGTACAAGGCATCTTTTTAGTCCAGTTTCTTTGTGCTTTACCTTCTGAAGCTCTTCAACGGTTGTTGGAAGGCTGATTAAATCAGCAGCTGATTTCAAGTTAACCTTCAAACTGTTAACAGCAGAGTCCAGCAAAGTGATCTGTGAGAGTGAAATAAAACAAATCATTCCATTTCAGCAGCAAGATACGGTTTTGTATCGTTACTATAATTTACTGGGATCATTCAGTGGTAACTTGAACTAGTATACCTATTTGTGGTGCTGTTGAACTGAACTGTGTAGTACTAACTGGTGTTTACATTACTTTGGATTCCAAGTAGGGCAGAGAGATAAAACGATCTCAAAGTTAGATCCTTTTTGTTTTATCATCGAAAATAACTGTCTTTCTTTTTTTTTTTAAATCATAGATATGTGCATCTATTCAGTTCTCCTCTGTCCTAAGCGAATGACCCACACACACACAGGATAAATCACCCCTCCACTCTAAATACCAAGAAACACTAAATAATTACGTGTAAAAACATGGTTTATTAACACTGTTGCTACCAGAGTACCTTTAATTCATCATTTAGGCCTTTTCCAACTATAAAATAAGTATATTTTTTCTCTAAAAAACACAAAAATTGTAGCAGCTTCAGGCAAATGAATATAGCTTAAAAGTTTGTTGTTACACTTGTAAAAATACTGTGATAATATTTTTGGGCATAATCGCTCAGCCCTCATTCTGAGACTGATTTTCAGACATGAGAAGTAAAACATTGATGGCTGAATCGATAGTAAATGAGGGAATTCCCCTCGGGGATCAATAAAGTATAATTCATTCATTCATTCATAGGTCACTTTTACAATAATGGTCTCACTGTTTTATTCAAACACAGTGATAACAGTGATAGACAAACGGTGTGGGACATGCGCTATATTTAATTTGTGCTCTCTGTAATCGCTGTGCTGTTCACATGAACAAAGTGGAAAAAACATTTAGGAGCTGCACCAAATAAAAGGAATGACCGTTGTAATTACGTAATCATTTAATCTGTTGATTCAAGCAGATTGCATGCCTATTTAATACCCATCACTACTGTTTGTAACATACTGTGTCCAGAGTGATGAGCAAATATTAGGTCTACCTGAGCCATTCAAAATTGTTACAAAAAGGCAGGAAATTTTAGTTGCTATCAAATAAATGGAAAGAGCTGCATGTGTAAAAGGGGCCTTTGCTAGCAAAACCAAAGAACACTAAAACATGCATGCTTTGTATTTGGAAGAATAAAAAGACAGCACTGACTGCCAATCCTCTTTGGATGACATCAATGGGGTTTTATTTATTCAACAGGAGTTCTTGGGTGCACAGTAACAAACAGTCTGAATGAAACATCACTGAAAGTCTAGATATTCTCCAACACCTTGTGATAAAAAACTGCAGTTCTTTCATGACTGTATTGAAGTTATGGAGGATTCCAAACCTCTGAACAGACATGGCAACTCACCTTTCGGTTGATTTCTGTTATGTTGGACCAGAGTTTGTTCAACCCTTTGCCTCCGTTCTCAATATCATCAAGTTTTCGCTCCTTGTTTTTCAGGTCCTCGCTTAATTTTGGTATTTCACTTGATGACACCTTCTGGCTGGATTCCACTGCAACAAAACCAATACAATATTGTTAAAAGCAGTATAAACACAAATGAGCATGTGACTGCTTAGCTGGCACATGAATGGAAGTGTCAAAAGGGCAGTGTGTTGTTTATGGCCGTCACCAGGTAAGTGATGACTCGTGAGACTTACTGCTGTGCAGTTTCTCTTTTAATGTGTCAAGATCTTCCTTCAGAGCAATCTGCATCCAGATGAGACCAGCACAGGCCATGACACAGCCAGCTAGTATGATGAATAGAAATAAAGGGTAGCACACATTGCAGCACTGTGTGTAGCTTCTTCTGTGAAAAGAAGGGACACAGTAACATTAGATATCAGAACTGCAGAGCTTCTTTCATTATTAATGAAGAAGATATTTTCAGAAGTGCTATGCGTCATGGGAATTATGAGGATTACTTAAAAGGAATCTTCAAAGTATGCACCGCCACACACTATAGCAGCATATCAAACTCATGTTGTATAATTTGTCTAATGACTATATTAAAAGGGAATCTGTGCTTGACAGCTGAGGAAAACTAACCTGACTTTGTTACACAGCATGTTGTTAAAAAGCAAATTCTGATTAAAGCTAGATTATTTTTCAATTTATTGCATCATCACAACCTTCAAAACAATTACACGGTATGTACTTTGGTTCTGATGTATCGGCAGTTAACTTAAATTAAATGGGAACAAATTCATTTAAATTATTTTCTTTACATTAAAGTTTAAGTAAGCAGACCTTAAAAACAAGTCCAATTTGTTGGTGCAAAGAATGCTCAAGATAAAAATACTGTGAAATAATCATTTCAAAATAACTACAATATTTTTGACTCATTTTAGTTTCTAAGTTCTAATGTATGTTTTATTATAGCCTCTGGCCAAGGTCGTCATTGTAAATAAGAATTGGTTTTCCATCGACTTATATAGTTAAATAAAAGCTATAATATAATTCCTATAGTGTTTACATCCATGTTCGTTTAGAAAAGGAAATAAAACTTGCTTTCTTTTTCATCATTTGAACGGACTGCCTCTTTGAGATGGAAACCTTTTAAATAATTAACATGTACAGCAGGAATTATGCAAGTAGAAACACAATAACTTGCTGCTACAAGGTGTTGCCTGCTCCATCATTGTGAGCCGTTCTTTTTTGTGTGTGCTGCAATTATGAATTTGCAATTGTACTGTATGAGAAAAGAGGAATGAGCAAAAATAGCACATACGTGAATTTATCATCACAACAGGTGATTTAACTTAGTTAACTGCTTTACTTAAGCCTTTTTTATACAATATTTGTTTGAAGAGGTAACTCCCGTATCCGGTCTAAAGCAAAGAGTTCATTTATGGGGGAACATCGCAGTCACTGCATGTTTGTTTTGGAATCGCAACACCAATTTAAGCAACGGGTTAATAACGTCAAAACGGAATGCACAACGCGCCCGTGTTATATTATACAACTCACCACGCTGATTAAACAGACTTACTTCCCAAAGCTGGCTCCACTGTTGAGGTTGTTGAAGTCGTCATCTTCTGAGCTCGACTCCGACTCTGAGTTTGGGGGTTCAGTTCGGAGAAGTCGATGACCAGATCCCTTTTTGGCCTTCTTTCTTTTGCTGTCTCCAAGTCCGATCAAGGCGTTCAACTCTTTCCTCTTCTTCATTTTCTTTTGAGGGGTCAGCGAACCCGCCGAGCCCGATTTAAACCCGACTAAATCCAATGTTTTGTCCAGTTTGGTGGATGTTGTTGTGAAGCAACTAAGCTAATGTCTTCTTGCTAGCTTAAAATACAAAAACGTACTGGAGCACACAGACAGAAACACATTCGCCTGTGTCTGCTAGTTGCTTATATGAACTTAACACATTAAAAAAAAGACCAGTAACTGTTCGGCATTGTATTACAAGTCCCAAACAGCTACTTTAAAATAACGTTTTCTTCAATCTGCCGGGTTATTACGACTGCTAAGCTAACTATGCTAGCACCTGACAGCTTGCTAACAGTAGCTGCAGTCGTTACTGTTCTCACATCAACTCTCTGAGCTTTCCGATTACCTGCTCCGACGTCTATCATTTGGGGAAAGTACCCCAAAATTTCCTTAAATGAATTAATAAAACCTTTCCATCACACAATCAAATTATGTGCCACTCTATTTCTACAGATTTGTCTTGCTGCTTGTGTTTGGGAGGGCCAAGGAATCCAAGTAACCTAGTAGCTGATTGGTGCAATAACAAAACTACAACTTCCTGTCCACCTTTTTTTCTTTTCCTTTCTTTCTTTCTTTTCCTTTTCTTTTTTACTGCGAACCACACAACATTATCATGCAGGCGACTGACACACAGCTCAAATGCATCCTTTGCTTGTTTTTTTCTAAATTATAGCTACTAAATTACATTGCATAACGATATATTTGAAAGATTTGAAAGGAACAGCTCATGCATACCGCTCTGTAACAACTCCGGTTAAAGAGCGAATGGACTTTACCGAACATAATGCAAGTCTGAAAGCGGTTATATATATATATATATATATATATATATATATATATATATATATATATATATATATATAGGGAACTGGAAGCTGCATTCCAAACCATTGACCAGGGAAAGATCACACATGAGGAAATGTGGCTCAACATTAAACATTTCATCAAAGAAGTAGTGGAGGAGAAAAAAGTCATTAAGAACCAGATAACCACTTTGAGAGGAGCCAGATAAGGTGGCTCGGCCATCTGGTTAGGATGCTTCCTGGACACCTCCCTGGGCAGGTGTTTTGGGCACGTCCCACCGGGAGGAGACCTAGGGTAAGACCCAGGACACGCTGGAGGGATTACATCTCTCAGCTGGCCTGGGAGCGCCTCTGGATCCCCCGGATGAGCTGGCTGATGTGGCAGGGGAGGGGGAAGTCTGGGCTTCCCTGCTTGGGCTGCTTCCCTGCTTGGGCTGCTGCCCCCGCGACCTGGCCCCGGATAAGCGGAAGATGATGGATGGATGGATGGATGGATGGATGGATGGATGGAATTCTACAAATAATTTCTAACGGACAGAAATGGCACCCAATCTATGGAATGTCCCTCTTCCTGAAGCAGTGGAGCAGACCTCCACCCAAAAGCAGCAGCACACCAGCTGCCCCATCCACACAGATGCATGCTCCCAACTTCTTTTTACTAGCTACTGGTACAGAGGGGTCGTTGAAGTCTCTCACAATATGTGCCGACCAGCTGACTGCGATGATCGCCAGGAGACCAGCCAGCAGCAGGCCCACTGTGGCAGCCAGGATGATCTTTGGCTTGGCATATTCGTTCTGCACACAGGTGGTGAAGTCAGTGCAGCAGAAGAGGATCAGAAGGCTGAGGCAGGAGAGCATGCAGCTGAGAATGGTCATGGCTCTGGCGGCCTGGAGGTCAGAGGGCAAAACCAGCATGTTGTCGTAGTTCTTGCACTGTTGCTGCCCAGTGCTCTGCACCACACACTCCATCCACAGGCCCTCTTGAGTGGTCTACTCACACACATAAAGAAACGCAATGTGGGTCATTTCACTTATCCTTCAGGCAGGGTGGTGGAACTTTTACTCATAGTATTTGCATTCAGTACTTCCTGTACTTCAGTATAAACTGGTAGACACTACTGTCTTCAGTTTGTCTTTCGTCTATGTTTATGAAAACAGAGTAGTTGACAGGGTGATGATGAAGTCAGTGTATTAATTTGTTTCATTACCTGTGCTGTCGCAATGTTGAATCCTATGAAGGACGACACCTTCCAGCGAGGATTAGCACAGCAAGAAATGACACAGACGAATCCAAAGAACCCAAAGACCACACATACAATCTGAACTGCAGAAGATCCCATTCTGAAAAATCCAAGCTGGGGAGAAAACAAAAGGAAGCAATGAGGGAGATTATTAAAGCAGTTTCTCACACTTTGCTTTGTTTTAAATCAAAAATGCTGGTCGCTTTCTGAAATCTCCTCTCTCTAAAAAAGAAAAAGAATTACTTGTCAAGAAATGTTAGATTTTTTTTTCAATTTAGGTGATGAAAATGTGTTTTAAAGGTGGATTTCAAACTATTTACCTTTATGTCTTTTCCTGAAAGCTCATTTCATATCAAATGTGACAAGTTTCTGACTTATTCTATTTAAACCTACTTTGACTTTTTTCATCTTGCTCAATTATTTCCTCTCTTTCTTTGTCCATCTTTTTCTTCTCAACTCAGAAAAGTGGCCTTCTTCTTTTCTTCTCAGATGACTTAAGAGTATTACTTTGACTTACTCCTGTGGCATTTTGTGGCATGCAGTGCGAAAGCGTGTCACAAAAATTTTCTTTTATCTTTTGCAGCACCTCTGCAGTGTCTGCTCAAAAAGGAAGTTGGTTTGACATGGTACATTATAGTCTGAGTCCAACCTTATAATATTACCTCTAAATGTTTTGAGTACCTGCTGAAATGGCTTTTAGACTGAACCACTAACATAATTTTATAGAAAAACAATTAGGCTACTAGTATCTCAACCAAGTTATTGCTATTATGAGTGTGATGATGTAAATGGGTGAAAATTATTTGTACCTTTTCAATAAACTTCTATTTTGAATTTGTTTGTATTGTTAGATAACTTATTATAATGTTATATAAACCCTTTGGTTCTGTTGCGAACCACTCCCGACCCTTTTCATATGAGTTTTTTAAATTTATTTATTTGCTTTCATTGAATCATGTAGCGGACCCACACCAACTGAAGAATGACATTTGACTGATGATTTTTAGGTTTAATGGCAGTAAACCCACAAATTCAACGTAAGAGCTGGGGAAATACACAGAAGCTAAAATCCATGAACAACCTGTACAATAAACTTAAATCTGGCAAAAAAACTCACAAAATATACATATTTGTCAATATAAACATTCAAATGATCATCTTATTAACATGTTAAACATACCTTGTTCCTCTAACAGGGGGGCTGCTAATCAAAGATAAAAAATGCACCTTTATCGTAAGGTCCGTTACACTTTTCACGTCATTTTTTTTTTTTTTTTTTTTTTTTACACCTGTATTGTCCAGCATTGTAGCAAGCTGAATGATTGTCTGGCTGCTGTTTTGTGCCGAGCAAATTTACTTTGTCAAGTAGAGCTTTATATGTACAAAGTCCCTCATGAAAAAAAAATCTTTATTTTAGTTTTTAGTTTGAATCAATTAAATGACAACACAGTGACTGTGGCAGCTTGCCGAATATACAGAGTGGAGACGAAGAGTGGACATGCAGAGTGGACATGTAGACTGGACATGTAGAGTGGACACGCAGAGTGGACATGTAGACTGGACATGTAGAGTGGACATGCAGAGTGGACATGCAGGTGCCAGCGCGCCGGCATAAAGCTCAGAGGCAAGCCAGCAGAACCCCCAAACCCGGGAAATTGGTGGCCACCCCAGACTACGGACCCCAACCCCCCCACCACGGAGAGACCACACTCCCGTCCAGGAAGGCAGCAGAGGGAGGCCCCAGCCAGAGCCCTCTGCAGACTCGGGGCACCGGCCCTGGCAGGCCGAGATAAGCACCCGCCAGCCCCACCGAGCACCGGCCACCTGGGGCGGGCAGGGCCTAGGGACGCCCCCCACCCCCAGAGGCAGAGGGCCCGCACGCCACACAGGGGGACCAGGCCCCCCCAGACGGCTACCCAACTGGGGTCTGTCCGCATCCCAGTGCCCAGGCCGCGTAACCCAAGAACCCATCCGCACCCTCCCTCCTCCCCCTTCCCCCAAATACCCTCTCAACACATACAACCTCCCCACACAGACACACATTCCTACCCTCTCACTGCTCATCCACGCTCACCCACACAACCTCCTCCCTTGCCCCCGCACACACTCAACACCTCCCGCACCACACGCACTCATGTCATCTCACCATCCATCCATCAACACACCCTCCTCCCCCACACACCCTCTCAACACATACACCCCCCA
>JAOXYM010000008.1:16860724-16872731 GCA_028567055.1 Leptatherina wallacei | reverse complement strand
TATATATATATATATATATATATATATATATATATATATATATATATATATATAAGGATTTTGTACAAGCTCTGTCGCAAAGCGTAATTTGGCTTCCATAAACATTTCAGATGTTTTGGCTTTGTTGGGACTGGAAACAGTTATTAAACCGAGCAGCCACCCTGCTGGATCTATCTCCTGTTAAAGACAGAGTCACGCAATAACAAGCTCTGCTTAGGATTGTATTGATTCTTTCTATTCACTACTGTGCTTTCTTTAATCAAAACCTACCCATTTAGAAAAGTGACAGTAGGTGACATGATAGTCATTACAAGGGGTCATATATTTCTTGGAATTTCACTTGAGCTGAAATAAAGACACGTACAGAGCTGGTATTACTGCTAAGCTGCTAAAATATCTTCTTTAGTGTATTAAAGGAAAACCTCCATTTGCACAGACTGTCCAAATAGAAACCTCATCACAGTGTTATAGTGCAGACGATTTGCAGTCTGTGTTAAAAAATCTTCAGCTGGAGGGTTTTAGAGGGAGGGTGGAGCATTTATGGCGTTCGCTGCATGCTTCCTAAATTACACCATGGAGGTCATTTCCATAGGGGGAAAAAGTAAGCCTGCGGTGCAGCTAATTTGTCTATAATACCAGCAGAGAATTTCCTGCCATCAGTATCACTACACTTGAAATTCTCCCAATTTTCTCTCAATACTCTATAAAATACAAAGTAAAGCTAAAACAAGTAGCATTCTTAATTGATAGATTACAAAAAACACCTTAAACATAATCACTTTTGACTATGCTTGTGCTACATCTGTGATGTCATCCAGCCATGACCTTTTTGCGCAATAAACCATTAAAAATTAATCATCTTTTTAGCCTTTTGCATCGGCTCTTATAGGTCATTAAATTATGCTATATCATAGGTATGAATGTCGGGGGAAGAGGGGGCATGTTACACACATCCAGGGAAAAGACAGTTCTCCTATTATATCACTGTACAGATCATTTATTTTAAATGGTTAAATAAAATGCATGAAATACCCACACTTATCACAAATGTGAAAAAAACTGAGGTTTTTTCTATATTAAGCAAATTTATGTATTAGTACAAAATCTAAGACGCATAATAAGTCTAAAGGTTGTTTTTACACCCAGCCTGATATGACAGCTTAGCTTGCAAATTGTACATTCGGTCTTTGTGATGTCCATATTTTTAAAAAAGTTCACAGAATGTTACTGTGCTTTCAACTCTCATTCATCTTCTTCTCTATCTCTGTGCTCTCCTCAAAACCCTGTCTTTTGTAGACAATGATGACAATATTTCAATATCTTTATGATACCTTTCCCTGACCCTAACCCCAATATTGGTTATGATTGAACTCGTTGAAAATGTCAGTATCTGTACATATGGTGTCTGTGGTTAAAAATGAACTGTGCTCCATATGAATGGCTGCATGTTCAGCATTATCTGGAAATAAAAATGTCTGATCACTGCAGTGCTTTGATCTGAAGTGTGCAGATCTTTTATATCACAGCAGGGGATTGTTCCTAACTGTAGAATGACAAGAATCAGGCGTTTTCAATCCCAGATACAGCTGAGCATGCTCCCACCTTCATCCAGAGCACAGTTCATTTCTGACCATAACCACAAGCCTTTCACCTTTCCAGATGTTTTCACCCAGTGTTGGTTAAGAAGTGTTCTGAATTTCACACACAGACTTAAAAACAGATCTGCAGCATCAGGAAAACTAAACCTTATTTATTGGTGTTTTTGTGTCTATCTGTCAAATGAATAGAGAAAAGATGAAGATCTGTACTGCAGAAGTTTAATGATCTAATCTCATGGATTTAAAAAAAAAATGAAGCTAAGGGACTAACACCACCACCAATACGACCGAAAGCAGCCCATACTTTAAGTTGTTCTGCGTATTTTATCTGCGCCTAAGTCACAGCAAAATGTTACAACATGTGTTTATAAAGGCCTGATGAAGAGAGGCTGCAGGAGCTGATCCAAAACTTTGATCTGCTCATTTACATGCCACAGATGCCAAAGAAGTGTAGTACTCAACCCACACGTTTTCGACAGTCATTTAATTTTTCTACTTATCTCTCACTCATATATATAATGGTTGTTTTAGAAAGATAGACACCGGGTGTTCCACACTTTATTCATGGACCATGATTTTTGCTTTGTCACGTGGATGTTGCTCTACAGAAAACAAGAGGCTAAGGATTACAATGCTGTCTCACAATTTCTGTCCATGGATTTTGAACCAATGTGTTTAGTAGGTGTCGAAAAAACATACACATTACACATTTTCTGGAAAGAACTGACTTTAGTGTGGAGTAGCTCAAGTCTATGTTTAAGGAGAGTTAAGGATCATTACCAACACCTGCCACTGTAGTAATCATATTATGTGATAATGGGATTAATTGGAAAACTGCAGCTAATATAGTTGCAGCAACAGTTTGTGGCATTAAAATGATATATTCATTTGTGCTCTCAAATATAATTTCCTCTTTTTTTTTACGCTACATGGATGTGGACTTACATCATTTTTCAAAAAATATTTCTCTTTCATTTTGCTATTTTTCTGCAGCTGGTACAATCTTTGCAAATTCTATTGAACACCATGTAGAAATACAAAGATGCATAGCTTTAAGGGAAAAAAGCTTTTCTTGTCATGAGAAAAAAACCCCATTCCCAATTATGCTATATATCAGAAATGCATCATCATGCTGATTTATTCTGACACTAAGTTTGAAAAATACCACTGAACTGGTTTCAGATGCATTCACACACATTAGTTTTTGCGGTTTACAAACCATGTATTACACACACACAAGATATTGAGTCTATTTTCTC
The DNA here is from genome assembly GCA_028567055.1 of Leptatherina wallacei. Lineage (NCBI taxonomy): Eukaryota > Metazoa > Chordata > Actinopteri > Atheriniformes > Atherinidae > Leptatherina > Leptatherina wallacei. The sequence continues at coordinate 16,869,874 of JAOXYM010000008.1, read as the reverse complement.
TCCATAGAAATAACATGTCTACTCTCATTACCAGCTCTGATAACAAAAAGAAGAAGAAGAAAAAAAGATTTTCATGTTTTTTTCTCAGCTGGTCTCAAAATGCCAGAGCCAAGCTACTTTTAACATTCAGGTGCTGGTCAGAGGGCTGGATCTGCTTCACTATTTTAAATTGATTACTGGGTGAAGGATGGCCGCAAGTCCTAAATTCAGGAAAGCTTTCAAATTAGAGATCAGAAGATTTTATACTTTTTTCTTACAGGCTGCACTCTAAATGCTTCCTGTCGCTCAGGGTTACAAGCTGCTTCTCTGCTCGAGAATAGTTAGCCTCAGAAATCATGCTGATCCAAAATGACAGGGAAGCCAGAAGAATATCAGCAATTTCAAAAAAAATCTGCCTTTTCTAATGTCATATTTTTTACTTAAGTAATTAGAAAGCCTCGTGGTAAATTCAGTTGTCGCCTCGTTAATAATCAGTGATTGTGCATATTTTTGCTGTCGTGTCCTTTAGCCACACATAAAGATTAACCTTTGCTTGATGAGGAAGTGTGAAAAAAGATAAGAAGACAGTTATTTTTTTTCCTGCGGTGCCAGCTTCCTTTGTGGCCTAGTTAACATTTATATTAGAAATAAAACCCTCTGAAAATAGACAAAATAATCTTTTGTTCCCTCGCAGGTAAAACAGTTTAAGACTTCAGAGACCAGTTTTTTAGTCTAAAGACTCAGATTCTTCCAGAGTTCAGCATTTACTTTAACTTGTATCAGACATCCGTGCAAATAGAACAGTCATGTTAATAGCAGTAGTACTTCAGTTTATTACAAGATGACACTAAAATGCTATGATTTCAACAGGGACATAATAGACTCTATTTTTTTAATAGCTAATATTCCAGAAAATTATTATTATTATTATCATTATTATTACATACAGTATATAACAGGGTGAAAAAAATTCAATAGGACCTTAAAAACAACAACAAATAAAGCCATATCTACATTCCTGCACCTCCTTCATATTACCGTCACCGGAAATTATACAAAACAACGAAGATATAAGGGGAGTCATTACGGTTTTTATTAGATGTGGTAAATTTAGTGGTAAATGCTTTTCATTTGTATTCTCTTAACTTATATCAAAACAGCAGAAAGTCTTACATTTTCTGAAGTTACATGATTTCATCATTCATTTAGAAAAAAAAATAATTGAAATTTTATTAGCTTTTATTTGTCCCCTATAGTTAACAACTCACTATTTCTAAGTGCAGACACGAAAAATACTGTAATTGTGACTGCAATATCTTCTGACATCCATGTTTCAGGGGATTCTATGGCATAATCCCGGCCCTGCTTACATTTTCAAATGTACTGCTGCTGTATAATTCACAGTGCTTCCTGCTGCCACTGTGCTACATGTCACGCTGATAATGACACAACACATTTGTCAGTTTGCACCCTTTATTATGTCCCTCCCATCACCCAGGGTTTGGATAAATATTTGGGCTCTGCAAACACTGCGTCAGTATGTTCAACAGGAATTTGCACAATACTACTTGACATCATTTAGCAAGTCAATGGGGGTACTTTATCCACTTGGAGCTGGAGCATCAACATAACTCAAAAATACAGTGCAGTTGACGGATTTTAGTGTCAGGTGTCTTGTTTAGATAGCGGGTGTTTTGTTTAACTGCTGCAAGTGTAGACCACTATAAAATTCCTTCCTCTGCATGTTGTCACAGCATGTCATTTTTCACAGCAATAAAATTCCTGTGAAAGTTGTTCAGTAACCTTCTGTGTTTAGCACCTTAACCACTGCAAAAACATCCTGATGTGCTTACTTTACTGTAAACTCTGAAATTCATGTTGTTGGGTTGGTCAAAACTTTACCACTGTGCTGCTGCTGCTCTTCTCACAGCAGATAACTTACTAAGGATTTCTGGAGTTGAAGAGTGAATTCTAACACATTGTATGGTGCTTCAAAACACAAGGTTAGGAAAACATAACCTTCCCGTCTAGGGCAATATGGTGTGGAGGAACCTGCTGCTTCTGCTAATTCCCTGTGCAAGAAAATCCAAACAAGTAGAAAATAACAGCGGAGAAAGTCTGTGCCAGTGAGAGAAAATAACACATGTTGCAGGGTGTAATTCTATGGTGCACTCAATAAAGTTAGATGAGAAAACATACTGTAATGCCTAATCAGATAATTGGGTCCAGAAATTGACTAAATGAAATACCCATCTGTTTGTGTCTCAGCCAGTGATAACCAAGCAATTATCATTTGGAGACCATAATAATATTTTGATGAGGGTCTGCAAAGCTCTTATCAAATAAGGGCAAGTTCTAGCTTGCAGTGACTTAACAGATAACCCAGGGAAAATATATTTTGTTCAAGTGGCCAGTCTAGCATTCCAATTGTGAATTAAGATAGAAAAGGTTTCCATGGAAAATGACAATATAGAATAAAAAAACATACTACTACTACTAATAATAATAATAATAATAATGCAATTCTAATGAGAAAAAAGTATGGATTAATATTAAAAGGAGGAAGAAGAGGATTTCTGAAATTCAATTAAATTCTCAAATTTTGACGATAAAAAATAGGAATTGCACTTGATAATGCCTGAGATGATTTATAGGAGAAACACTTATAAAGACTGTAATCAAAACATACAAGAAAAAAGCAATTCTTTTTTCTTTTCTTTTTTTCCTTACAAAGTACCATGTTGCAACATTTTGCAAGGTAGTACCATAAACAAACAGTCAATACCTTGTAACATCACCACATTGTGCTGTACATATATGGATCACTCTGGGAACCAATCGACAAAAGTCTAATATATGTGTCTCTGCAGACAGCAGTCAATATTGGTGCACTAGCTGCTCAGGGAATTCCAAATAATTGATTTCCAAAACTTCTTAAGATAGAAAATAATGATAAAAAATCTTAAAGAAATTATCAGCTGATTGTTTTAAGTTTATTTAGGTCAAGATGCCACATCTTCACACAGTACATGACCTGCATGGAAACAAAACCTGCTCCAACTTGCAGAGAACCAAGTGAAAGCCCACAGCTTCTGTTACAAAAGATCTCATTCTTTTCCAACATATACCTTTTATTTATCACTCTACTTACTTACATTTAGATATATTTTTCATTGTGATTGTCAATCAATGTAACCAGTGATATCCTTGCATTTGCTCATTGCATTGTAGTTATTTTTGTACAACTATCATCTCATCCAAACCAGTTTACTGATTTCTTGCAAATGGACCAAATTCTTGGCATTATCTTAATAATATTGTGACTAATATTGTGGACTATTTTCACTATAAAGCTGATTACAAAGGATGCTTGAATACATTTTTGATGTGATGAGGTTTATTGAGCTTTGCAAGAAAAAGAACAAGGTTAATTTACAGATAGAAATGATAGCATTTCAAGATTTTTTTCCTCAAGTTACTCAAGTTTTTGTTGTTTTTTTTCAAGAAATATCACCCCCTCTCCTGGTTGCTTTTCATATGTATTTATTTAGTTCTATGTTGAATGTCTAAACAAACAGATTTAGTTAATTGGGATTAAGAATATGAAATCCTTTAGTTTTACACTTATACTTTTTATTTGTCTTTTTAAAAAACCACAATGAAAATGTATATGACAGTAATACATTATATTTTAATGTTCTGAATATGCATTATTTCCTATGAGTTCTGTTTCAAGAGATATTCATGACTTGTCAAATTAGATTTGATCCCCATTTCCAATTCTGTAATTTCACTCTTCTCTACAATCCTATCATTATGTGAAAATACGTTTTCTTTTTATTATTTGTGCAATGCTCACCATAAAGCAATATTTTATGCTTTAAGCTAATTTTGTTTGGAATGAACCTCTTCACTTGAAACATGGTGTATTATGGATCAAAACGTTGTAACAACTTGTCATAGAAATGAAAAATACCACATGAGATACAGCTGTTCATAGATAGCACACTTCTAATCTGAATTCAGTCTTGAGTAAAGTTAAAACAGGGCTTGATCTGGCCGTGTTGTCAGATATGGCCTTGACGATTGCCCAGACTGAAAAGTTGCATCTCTCAAGAAACATCTGGTCATTTCCATTGGAAAGATTAACCCTGTCATCTGTTGTTTGATGTGGTCAGCTCATGCAAAGCACCAGAGTCCACACAAACCAGTCCCCATGCTAATGCTCAGAGCTCTGTGTAAGGCATGTGAAGATGGTATATGAAGCATGCACTGAGCTAGCTTTCCTTTTAACAGCTTCCAGTCAAGGATGATGTCACTTCTTGCCCTGCGGAGGAGTAATCAGTTTCCTACAAGCCTGAAGGGCCCCTTAGGAGTTATCAGTCTTTAATAGTTGTCTCTATCGCAGCTGATTCAATCTGTAACATCACTTCAGGCCCTCTGTGAGCGTAAGACAAACATACTTAATCATATCTGTTGTTAGAAGTGGCGAAAACTCCTTTGTGAGCCTCGATAGTTATGTTCTAGTTGCACAGCATTAATGTTAGAGCAGAGAAAGTGCTACGCCTCACAAGAGGTATGATACACACACGACAGAGAGAGAAAGCATGCACAGATTCACATGCACACACCCGCAGGCTGAAAGACTCACACACAGCTCAGTGTGCCACTTCCTCATCTCCTGCTGCTCTGTCCTTAAACCTCTTCACCCTCCATGCAGGGCGCAGACACTGTGCTCTTTTCTCTTTGTCATGGTAATAACACTAAGCCTAACTGTCCCCCATTTTGCCTGTCAACTTGCATTTATTTTGTTTTCCTTTTTTCTTTTCTTTCTTCGGCATGTACTGTCAGGTTTCTTGGGATATGTTTAAGTTCCGCCCAGCATCATTCACCGCTCCTGGAACCAATTATATTATCCGGCCTGCCTATTCAATACCTACTAAGGAAAGGACAGAGAAAAAGCTGGATTTTTTCTCCGCACCAGTAGCATCACACCTTTACCAACATATTCTTAAGACACTAAGGACATTTTTTTATTTCTTTGAGTTGCTTTTTTTCTTTTTCTCTCTCAAACTCTTCACTCTGTTGTTTCTCATTCTTTCCATGAAGCCTTCCCTGACAGTGTGAAAAAGAGTCTTGTTGTTGGCGACACCAATGTACTGCTGTGTGACACATTATCTGGTGTAGTGTGCCATTGCAGCGGGATGCTTGCCTCCGAGCCTAACACTATTGTCTGAGCTTTCACCTCACCTTTGGCTATCTGCTGAGCTGTGGCTTAAAGCTTATCCTCAGGACTCAGCAGAGCTGCTGGGCCAATGAACACAAATGCATGTCTGTGTATGCTATGAGAACCTTTTTATGCCAGCGCTATCTACCTATCTATATCTGTATCTATATATATCAGTATTTTGTGTAGAGTAAGATGTGTTACCACCTGAATGTTGTGTCAAATTGACTCCCCAATGCCAATTTTTTTTAAAAAACCACTTAAGATTCAATACAGTAGCCTATATGATATTTTGAAGCATGATACTCCAGCAAGCAACTATTCACAGTTGGAAGATGTACAGTGTTATGACATTCTTACAAAAAAAAAAACCCATTTTCTCTTGCTCTGTCAGAGCTTCAAATCGAATTCCTCTGTTTGGTGTTGAAGTAGCCGTCCAGCTTGATGTACATGCATGCCCCTGTTGTGTTGTACAGAGCAAGCAAACTTCCAGTTTTTCCACTGGAGATGTTCCTCTCCACAGTAGGCCTATATGTTGTTTGGTATTGATAGGCTACAGGTTTGTGAATGACTGTTTTGAAACTATTTTCTTGTTTGACCATTGTAGGAGAAGCCTGTTAGCAGAAAATATATGCCGTTTTCTTCACTACTCAAAACTCAGCTCTCTTCTTTTATGAAATAGAATGTGAAACCTTGTACGCTTTAAATCAGCATCTGAAGAATATTCACTCTAACACAGTCAGTCACTTATCTTTAGAGAAATAACAGTCTGGTACAGCAGGCATTCAATGCCAATGAAAACACATTGGACAAGACACACACTGTCACTGACAAAATGTTCACCATCTTGGTTTAACACTGTCAGGAACCTGTCATCTTGGTGGCAATGTCGTACACGGACACAATCATTCTATTCTCACACATGATTGACAGGTTTTCAGGGAGTAACAGCCTTTTTGCAGGTCATCTATAGTGTTTTTCTGCATGCAAGGCTGGCTGGAAATGCCTTTTTTTCTTTTTACTTTAAAAATGATTAAAGAAGGAACAACTTAGAGAAACAGCAAAGGTGAAAGCAGTCACACTCCTATGGTGCATTCACTGTCTCCTATAGCAGCCAGACAGCTCAACTGAGATTTGTGGATCATCATCTCTTTTAAAGTTATTTTTCTCAGCTCCCTGACATTGGTTTAGTCTGCTTGCAAAGGGATGCTGAGCTGAAGAAAGATTTTATGTGAAAGATTTTATTTTTCCCTGTAAAGTTTCTGACTCCTCTCTCGTTTCACAGTGAGGTATGATGCAGCTCAGGAGCCTGATTAAAATTTCAAATCTGCACTCAAGCTGGTCCTCGGGTTTCAGCTCAAAATTGGCCTTATATAATTTGCCTTATCACACTTTTAATAACAGCAGAGCCGTCAAAACTCCCATGCAGAATAGTGCACATATTGGCAAGAAATAAGCTTGCTCAGACATATGCAAAAAATATGTCAGAAATGTCAGATGTTGAACAAAATGCTCTTAATTGTTCTGTGACATCTGTGACTACCTTTTTGCAGACAAGCTATAATTAAGTGCTCAAAGAAACAGGAGGGAAATGCTAATGCTAGACTTTCTACTTTAGTATTTCAATCTATTTATCATATCTTATTATCTGTCATAGATAGTTTTTTCTATTTTTGATAACCTTTGAAAATACAATTACAAAATATCAGTCCAGAAATGCATCGAGCTAAGAAGGACAAATAGGTAAAAATCCATGAAATCCAGTCTGACGTGCATAAATACATTAACAAAGATGAGAAATATGCTTTTTTTTTCACAACATCTCAGCCTAAAGGCACGCAGCCTACAGTCCAACAGTCTTTTAAAAGCTCCTAGAAGCCCAGTATGCTCCAGCCTTTGCTGCAGTCAGCCAAGGGTTTTCTGGGACATTATTGGAATGCATATTACTTGAATGCAGTGCACGTTCAAGACATGCCTGTTTGGTATGGGATGATTGCCTGCCCTGGTATTGTCTCATTAATTTTCCATTAGTTTACTCCATGATTTGATGATGATCATCAAATTTCCATGTCACTGCTGTGACATTAATAATGATTATATTAATAATAATGGACTCTGTTTGTCAGATGTATTATCAGAGCAAACTGGACCTTAAATTCTAAAGGAGTACCGTAATCTATAGCTGTATGTCATAGCGAGCTTTTCTCTGGAGTATCGGTGTTACTTGACTTAAAATTTTATATTGTTTTGACATGGTATGGATTAATTTGCAATTAAGCTAATCATTGACACTCATCGGTGTGGATACAGAATATAATTGAAACGATTTACAGGCTGTAACAACGCCTGTGATGTTTTCCAATGACGTTCTATCATTCATCAATGGCTATTGAATTAAAAAGAAAACCTGAAATGGACGAATAACAACACATGATGTAATTCTGTGTTAACAAGACAGATGCTGCTCAGAAATGAGTTCTTGAGTAACTGAACAAGAAGGTGTCTTACTGTCAATACAGTTTTGGTGAAGCCCAACGAGATGCTCTCACTTTGAGCATTCTGGCAATTGCTAGAGCATGATAAGCCATTTCCAGTTTAGTAGGGCAGGAAGCGGTACATTATGCTCAAAGTTCTCTGACTCAAATACTCCAACACTTCAGATGATCTTGTACAGGGTCTATTAGCTGTAGCTTTTAGGGGTAATTCCTGCTTTGACCAGGCCCAGCCATCTGTGCCACACATCATTATAAGTGAAAATGCTGAAGTGATCACTGCCTTATTGTTGCCAGCAACAGTTGCTAAATGTTTAGCTTTGATGCTTTGTTGAGAGCTTCTTATCCAAACAACATATGTGCATCATTGGAGTCATCATCCAAGAAACAGCATTTTGCTCCCAATCATGTTAGCTTGTCTGTTCCCGGCTCTTTGCTTTTACTGTGTGTGTGTCTCAAAGGTCTAGATTATAAATTGTTCACTCATTTTACATACCATCATCTTTCTAATGCAGGGTTGTGGGACCATATCCCAGCAACCAGCAGATGAAATGCAAGGTATACCCTGGACATGTTGCCACACTCAATCTTGGTCAATTTAGAATCACGTTAACATAACATGCATGTGAGAGGAAGCCAGAGTACTCAGAGGGAACCCACACATGCACAAGAAAAACATGCAAATTCCACACAGAAATCACACTAACCAAGATTCAAACCAGGAATCTCGTTGCTGTGAGACAACAGTACTAACTGCCACTCCACCATATTTTTTTAATTATCACTATACAATCCTCTCAGTTGAAATAAGAAAATCTAAATTTCGAAAAATTTGTTTGAAAACATTTGTGAGGTTTGGTCAGATTATCTGTGCCCAGGTTGGAGGAAAAAGTGGTGCCACTGAAAAATCGGAAACTTTTTCATAAACTTCAATATGGCACTCGCTATAAAAGAGTGGACACTGATTAAAAAGGCTGCTTTGAGCTTAGCTTGAAAGGCAGTAAGGAATCCAGAAACACCTCATTTTTGAAAAGTGAGCATATGGTTCAAAATGTATCCACAAAAATGCACCTCCAACTTTGATCCATTGTTGGTTCTATTGTGCTCAAGGCCAACACATGAAACTTTGTGAGGCACATCAGTGAACTGTCCCCAGTCACTATGCCTAATTTCAAACCTTTTACAGGATATTGTAAGAGCTGCTGTTGACTCCAACAGTGATGAATCTATTTTGACATTCTGAGCCAATAGCCAAGCTTTTAATTTAGCCAATGAGATATACCTATTACTAATTGTTAAATTTTATTCTTTGCCCCGTTTAATTCAAGGGAAACAACATGATATGCATTATAAAAAGAAATTACATAAAAAAAAAAAATTCAGTCCTTCATCAAATTATCTTTGAATGAGCGAGCTCAAATTCATTCATACAGATATATATATATATATATA
>JAOXYM010000008.1:16835085-16849159 GCA_028567055.1 Leptatherina wallacei | reverse complement strand
TTCCCCCCCCCCCCCCCCCCCCCTTATTATCAATTTTTGAACTATTTGGGATGAGATGTATAAGATGAATTTAGGGGTCATAAATAATGGCAGTCATGTGTCCAAGTAGTGGATGATATCTGTGAAAGATCTTGCTTATGAGGCTGTATGCTGTACATAGACACATAGGATGCAATCATCCAATGCAGATAAAGTAGAAGTTGTTGGTCCTCCTGTGGTTTTGATGAACTGGTGTATATTTCTTGTCATTTGTACTATTTCTTTCTCTTCCCTTTTTTTTCTTTTACTCTACTGGGCCTTTTCCCTGTAATAGAAGTGAGTTGTAATGATAGCTTGTTGTTGGAAACCACCACATGCACTGTCAGTGAGGGAATGGCTTTTCACGTACCAGGATATTGCACAGCTGGAGCTTTCTACGTCTCGTTTACATCATGCAAAAACATCATGCAAAAACATCAAATATTAACTGCTGGTCCAAGCTATTGGAGGAAATTGCTACTATGCTGTAATTATTGTGGGTCTTTTTAATCAGGTTTTTTATTTTTGTGTAGATTGTTTGCCTTATTCTGAATATGTTGAACATCATACATGTGAGCATAATGCATGTAAACCCTTTAGGCTAATTCATATATATACATATGCAAAATGTATTCTATGTTTTCTCTGTGGATAGCGTCATGACGGAGGAGTCAGCAGTGGTTCTGTTGCCTGTACTGTTTGTGACTGGGGAATATGTCTGGTGAATGTGAGGGCTACAAGATTCCTGGATGGTAGTGGGAAGGGACTGAGGGAGGTGTTTGTGCGCAATTTATTTTCATAAATCTTCTGTTGTTGTTTTTGGTTTTGTATTTATTTATCTATTTTCATCCTTTTTTTAAATTTATTTATTTTCTATTTTCTATTTTCTATTTTTATTTTCTTTCTTCCTTCTTTTTTTTTGTTACATAAATAGGTCCTTACCTTGACTCCGTCATAGTGAGGTGAAGGGGGCGGGGTAGAGAAGGTGGGTAGGAATGGGGTGAGGCGGGGAGAGAGAGGGAGGCAGATAACGGATTAGATGGTATCCTGCAGCTGCTGATATAATGGAAGGAAAGACGTCCCATCTCTCCTCTCCTTTGTAGGCTAATAATATGATCCTAATTGTTGGGAACTCCCTCCCTATGTATGTATGACTTGACTAAAAAATAAAAAAATTTATCCCAAAAAAAAGTAACTGAAGCAAGTTGATCCCTTCTGTTAAATTTTCCCTGTTTGAAATTTCAAGGTTTGAGACCTGCAAATAAAACTGATTTCATTATCTCTTACTTACTGATGAGTAGCTTTATTTCAAATTTGGCAAAACTAAGCTTCTTCTTTACTGTCACTTCCATTGTCATGTCTATTCAGTTGTTGTGTAAATGACATTTGTAAATGCAAATAACTAATTAGGGGAGTGTGTGCATCCATTCATTGCTAAAAATGGGAGCGGAAATTAAGTTCATGCACATGTGTATAGTTTCACAGTGACTGAGATTAATGATGGAGAACTATGCAAATGCATGGCTTTATGAGTCTGGCAAAAACAGTGTGTATGTACATTTTCCCCTTGCTGTGAACACACATTTTTTTTATGCATTGGCCACAGGTGTCACGAAAGATGATCATATTCTCCTATAAAGATATTCAGAGCTTTCTTTTGTCTTTATTGATTTAACTTTAGATACATTTGTCTTGCCTTTAAAATTCAGGAATATAGTTTACTTGGGAAATGGTAATGGAACTAAGACAAATATGGGATTGTAAGTGTTAAAAGGTCAGCTAAAAGTGAGATGCAGAGTGTGTGAAGCTAAGACTGTTAAAAATTTGGATTGACAATAAATACAGCACATCTAACACTGTAAAAAGTTTCCTGCAGAACTCCAGAACTATTCATTCTGTGGACATTGTGTATTATGTAGTACCATTGTGTCATGCCATTTGCTTGAGCACTATAAAACAGCCATGTGTGGGGTCAACCAACCAAGGCTGGGCTTGTAAAAAGCAAAAAACTCTTAAGCTGCCCTTCAGACACCTCAGACTTCAGCACCTGTCAAGGGGTTACTTAAGTGTCAGCCTGTAACCACGTGCACTCAGCAACTTGCATGTAGCCTATCCTACATGGTACTCCAAGTTATTTAGTGCTTTATTCTGCGAGAGGCCATTCTCCCTTCTATTCAGAACAGAGTACCACTCCATCTCTGATTTGAAATATTGCTCTGGGAGATGCTCTCGCCCCCTAGGCACGACTGTATTTCAAAAACTGAAATCTGAGTGAGTTATTCTGAAGTTCCCTGTGGTGCTGTTCGTTTGGACCACAACAGCCCACAGATCTGGCAGCAGACGCTTTTTCTCAGTGAAAATACAGAGGAACATCCAACCATTAAAAAGCACAAGAGGAATTTGGTCAGAGAAGGAATGCAATAAAATGCATAAAAAAGGCCAAATTTGACTTTACACAAAGGATCTAAGAATGTCACAGAACCAAACGAGGAATATAAAGGAACAAATAGATCACAATCTTTTTATTTATGGGGTACAAAGAAAGGGGCGGCCACTTCCTGCAGTAGGGTTTGGGTTATCACATAACAAAGGAATGTTCTGTCTGCAGAGAAGAAAGACTTGTGCTGCATATAAAATCATGCAGTTTGTTAATCCTAATTTGGAACTGATTGTGGAAACAGTGGTAAATTGGCAGCTTTACAGCTTGTTATTAGCATATTAATTGATTCAGTTTAATTAAAGTTGAATACCTTTCTTTTTGAAAATGTGTTGCTTGAAAGGAATGAGAGAATCATAATGGAAGTCTAAAAAGAAACATTTGGACATTTGGCTTGGCATTACTTTGCTGCTTTGTTCAGCACAGATGAAAAATGGCTGGAATATATTGAAGATTAATTTAAAAGAAAGCCTCCATTTCTGGGAAAACCCCAACTTCGTGTTTTATTGCTAACAGTCATGGCTGTGAATGTCTGATTTAAAGATTGATGACCAAGAATTTTCAAAGCAGAAATAAAGCCAAAACAATAGGGTGGTAAAATGTAAGTCTTCATTTAGAAGATAGATCAGTGGTGGAGGTTCTGGCTCTCTTACAACCACTTCCTGCTGCCAGATAACCAGAGCCATCACAGAGGCTTTTTCTATCCCAGCAGTGACATTCTTACAATATCAGCTTGTGAAGCCCAATTCTCAAAACAGAAGCACTTTGCAGTGACACCTTGTAAATTCCTCTGCTCCTGCTTTAAATGCATTCTAGTGCTTGGGATATGAAGAGACCACCATGTGCTTAAAACACACCTTTGTTTGGAACAGGTTCTTCTTTTTTTCTGACTAACCCAAACACTCAGCCACTCGCTCCTCTCTACTGTGTGACCAGAATAGAAGCAGCAAAGTGACATTGACGAGCCCACTGGGCCTGCAGGCTGACGTTAAGCCCACCCTGGGATGAGGTTGGTGGAGGACCACCCCAGCAGTCAACTAAGCCTGTGGTGCCTGGGCCAATTTATGACACCTACGAGGCAAGATTGCACTGTAAGCAAGTCGCTGAGTCATGGACCTGCTTCATTGATTTCTGCCTACATTCATAGTTGCATTTACTGTATTTTTCACCGTTTATTATGCCAACATATTTCTTTGTTGCCACTACCCATTTGCTTTTTTTATGCTACAGTACAGCTATCATTTTTCTATTGTCTTGCATACTTATTATTCTTGTGCCTTTTTTTTTTTCACAGCTCAGAAGCTGTTATGCAAATATCATTATGTCCCACTTCAGCTTCATTCATTGCTACAGGAAGTATTCATACCCTTTATGCAAAAGCACTAAAACAACTCTCTAAAAGCAGTGTTGTGCATGAACGAGTTCAATGAACGATCGTTCATTGAACTCGTTCATATTTTGGACGAACGTGAACTGAACGCGTTCTATTTCCGCCTAATTAACGATATTGTGAACGCGTTCATTCTGGCGCGTGTGAACGGCGCTCTTGCTAAGTTCAACTTTGTTCAATGTAAAAAGTGACATTTCCCAACACTGTCTAAAAGTACCCTGCACTAAAATGTTTGTAAAGGTATGTAATATCATTAAAATGCATTTCAAGTATGAAATAAATTAGTCAGAGCAGCAAATGTTGACAGTGACGGTGTATTACTAATCTAAAAGGAGGTATACAAGTGTCCTGTATCAATTAGGTATTCAACTCAAAACAAAATTCTAAACATGACAGATATTCATGTGATTTGTATGCAATCTGAAAAACTGAAAATGTAGACAAAGTGAAAAGGGTATCATTTCTTTTAATGTAATGAGATGGTAGTAGAAAATGGCAAATTTTGTGCAAGTCCATTAAATTTGCACATTGCTCAAATCAATATACTGTTACGTTCCACCATCTATTTTCTATCAATTTATAAGTGGAGCTTACCTGGTACGTCATGTTCAACACAGTCTCACAATAATTAGCTAAACCCTTTTTGTAAATATAACATTTTTTTTAAGTTAAATTTAGGAATATACTCTCAAAATATTTTGTGAAAGTGTCATGGATGGCTACCATTTTTACAGGTTAAAAAGGTCTGTAGTTCTGTCATTCTGGAGACTTGGCTTTGTCTCCTATTCTAGCCAGCATTTCTTTATTTTCTTTTAATCTTTACCTTGTGTTGTCACTCATTGTTTGGTTAGATTTAAGTTTGGGATAGGTTAAGAAAACATGACTTTGCACCTTTCTAGCTTAGAGGCCAATGAGCCCTGCGCCATCTGCAGCAGACATAAAATGTGGTACGGACATGACAGAAACCTCCAAAACTCTGAAACATGCGATGGAAAGCAAGTTACAATTTGTGTTTATCTGCACAACTGGTACCTATCTGATGACTAATTATGAGGCAATACAGTCATATCTTCTGCTATAAGGAAACAATCCTATAGTTGATTTTGCATCACTATATGAATAGTAGAGTCATTTGATCTTTTTGAAAGAATTGCTAAAAAAACATCCCTTTAATGAGATTTTCAGTTTACAAGTTAAATGGTCCAATGCAGTCAGTGGAGCCTATGGCAAATCAATTAAAGCCTTTTAAACCTTGATTCTGGTAATTGTGCCTTTTTTATTCTTCAAGACTTAACAGCAGCATTTGACACAGTGGATCACACAATCCTCCTGTCATGTCTCCAGCACTGTGTAGGCATTGACAGCACTGCTTTGAATTGGTTTGGGTCTTATCTTACTGATAGATCCTTCTCAGTACAGTTGGGGCAGTTTTCTTCCTCTGTGGCCCCTCTGTGGCTTCGGGGTCCCCCAGGGGTCGGTTCTGGGCTCTCTGCTGTTTTCCCTTTATATGCTACCCCTAGGGTCTATATTTAAGAAACATGGTATTCCTTTTCACTGCTTCGCTGACGATGTGCAAATTTACTTACCATTAACGGTCCCCTCTAAGGAATATCTTCTTGCCTTGTTTGACTGCATGAGGGATATAAAAACATGGATGGACATAAATTTACTAAAATTAAATGAAAAAAAGACCTGAGATTGTCCTGTTTGGTCGCCCTGACTTGGTCCAGGAACTTGCCAGCTCTCTTGGCCCACTAACACCATACATACAGTCTCAGGCTAAGAATCTTGGTATTATTATTGATGGGGCGTTTAAGCAGACAAGCAGGCCAACTCAGTGGTCAGGGCTAGCTTTTTTCAGCTTCGGCTTCTTGCCAAAGTGAAGCCCTATCTGAGGAGGGCTGATCTTGAAAAAGTTGTCCATGCTTTTATTACATCGTGGCTGGACTACTGCAACTCTTTGTATTTCGGTATCGGCAAGTCTGAACTCCACCGGCTGTAGCTTGTTCAGAATGCAGCAGCTCGTTTCCTGACAGGGACGAAGAAATGTGAACATATAACGCCCGTACTTTCGTCAATGCACTGGCTACCAGTTAGATTCAGGATTGATTTTAAGATTCTTTTATTTGCTTTTAAGTCTCTGAATGGACTGGCCCCAAAATACTTATCAGACCTGATCAAAATGCATAAACCCTCCAGAGCTCTAAGGTCAGCCGACCAGATTGTTCTGGACGTTCCTCGAGCCCGCTTGAAAACAAGAGGAGATCGAGCCTTTGCAGTTGTGGCTCCCACACTGTGGAATGCATTACCCCTCTCTGTGCGGTCTGCAAATAGCCTCCTCATTTTTAAATTGCATTTTAAAATTTACTTATTTACAATGGCCTTTGGCTGAGCAGAGCCACTTCAACTGGACTTTTATCTGTTTTTTATTTCATGATCTTATTGTTTTATTCTGCCTTTTATTTGTTTTAATACTGTTTTTACTGTTTCTGATGCTTTATTCTGATGTGAAGCACTTTGGTTGGCCGTAGGCTTTTAAATGTGCTCCATAAATAAAATTTACTTTGACATTGACATTGACAATTGCACTTAAATCTCTATATCACTGTATGAATTCCATTCCCATTTTAAAAGGCTCTCTATTGCAAAGTAATCAAGTGTCAGTAAGGCCATTCTGTAAAATAATCACAAACTGTCTTTTATATGCTAAAGGCCCATGCACTTCCATTAAATTCATAACTCATCATCCAACCACAATATAAATACAATTTAACTTACTAATGTAAAGTATTACATACTGAGTAAATACAAATAATGTCATTATGATGACATGAAGAGTTTATGAGGAGCAGTATTTACAGCCTATATTGGCTTTAGTTGATTCTATAACTTAGGTAATATGGGGAGGCCATTTAGATTTCAGACCATCATAAAGCAATTCAAAAACAATGCTGTAATTATTATCATTGACTCCTGAAATTTATCAAGTGAGCCTTCAAAGGTATTGGCAGTAATCAGAAGCACCCCACCAGTCTGGCTGCACAAAAGGAGTGAAATTAAGACCAGACCATACCGTGGATGAGGCATAATCCACAGCAGATTCTCGCCTCAGCCTGAATAAAGCTTTACAGCGTGGCTCTCCACTACGTCTACATGCTCTGGTAACAAGCCTCCTCTGTGACTGGGGAATTCATAAGCGAGGCAAAGGTAGGGAAAACCTCCCCTCCCTCCCTGTTCAAATAGAAGCAAGCTGAGCTTTAGTGGAAATGGTGGTGGTAGGGGAGCACATGGGAGCATTCATGCCCCTCTCCGCCGCAGTCTTCAGTTTTTTAACCAGCCTTTTCTACGGCTCAGTGTGCATGCAAGGCAAGCCAAAATAGATAATGAGGAATGTCAGCTTAGAAACAGAAAATCACCTCTACCAAGACCAAACTTTTCCAGAGCAAGCTTGCATTCCACAGCAACTGTGAATGATTTATTACTCCCCCCCAAAAAAACAAGTCTCCCAAAAAGACATCTAGCTACACAGCTGGTTAATGCCAACTGGTTGTGACTTGTGATGAGTAATGACATCCCTTTGAGTCAGTAGCTTTGTTCTGTCATGTCTGGATGATGGATCATTCTTTTAAACTCATTCTCAAGATGTGGGGATTATCCATTTTTACAATAATTATTTTTTTAAAGAGGGAAAAGAACTGTACGAAGTTATCTCCCCCTCTTTCAGGTCAGTTGTGTTATCACATTTCTGTGCAGTCGAAGCAGCAGTTGTCCACTTTTCACTGTGCTCATCAACAGTAGATCCAAGGTCCATACAAACCCAATTAAGAATCAATTTGAGCTAGTGTCAGACAGTCTGGCGCCTGGAGAGGGTAAATGCTTTTAATATGAACATTTTATCGTTGTCTCACAGTCTTCCATGGTCTAACAGTCTGGCATGTGTAAAGTAGGCCTATCTGTCATAAAGTCATATGCCTGAATTCTACCACAGTAGCACATCCACAGACCTCAACACATGACATCCACATCAAAGGAAAGGTACAAAGACTCACATGTGGAGCGATCCCACTTGAAAGGCATAAATCCCAAAATATTGAAGAAGTATGAGATTTTGTTGGTAGTCATGATTGGCATATCTATTCTGCTCTCTGTTCAGTTTCGGTTTAGTTCCAAGACAAATGCCCTAACATGAAATTCATTCTTGAAATGTGTCAAACATGTTTGACGTGAGCCGAGATTGATGTAACTGCCATGAATGCTTTGAAAAGCTGACACCTTTGCTACCATTATCTATGCTTTCTCCCTCTTCACATCTACAGCACAAGTATCAGTGAGACAAACAGAGTGTGCATCAGTCTGCATATCTTAACGTTTGCTTGTTATGGTTATAGCTCCATCTAAACCCTAATCGCAAGTATAATAACATTAATTTCAAGGAAAAAAAAGCATGTTTTATGGCACTGAAGCAGAAAAATGCAGCAAGGTCAGGCCAGACAAACATGTTCAGCCCTTACTGTGTTTTTACAGCAGATATACAACATTCATAGTAGAGCAATCAGACAAATTATAAACTATGCACATTGAACGAGTAGTTTCCATCAGTCTGTAACATTTCAGATGAGATTATGCTGTACACCAGTGAAGGGTTAGGAAATTTGTTGCATTTACTGAACACGTTCACCTGACCGTGAGGGTAACTTTTATACAAAGGTGCTCAAAGATGCTGGTGGTTTTCCTGCTGTTATTGAGGGTACAGTTAGGGTCAGTTATTGACTAAATGCATAATTTAAAGCAACATAGTCTGCGTTTCCATTACCCCTAGAATTGCGCAAAACCTAAATATCACGATAAAAATCTGGCAATGGAAAACCTCTCAAATACGTCTAAAACGTTTTTACGCTCTCATGAGGTGGTTTTTCAGATGCATCGATGTAGAAGTATTTCGCAAAAGGAATGGAAACACTTCTTCCGCATTTCATTTAAGGTAAAGATGGCGCAGGATGTATGAATGGAGGAGGAGATGGAAATCTTTTTACAAATAATGAAACACAGAAATATTACCGCCATCGTTGATAACAAACAACAGCTTTACATAAAACATTAGAAGCATTACAGCCAGGTGTGGGAGAAGCATTAAAAAGCACATAAAAGAAAATAGATAAAGACAGAAAAAACTCAAATAAGATAAGATAAAATGGAAAAATAAAAGTTATTTTATTAAGTTGTTTTGATAAAAGGCAGCAAATAGAAAAGTTTTTAACCCAGATTTAAAACTGTTGAGAGTTTCAGTAGACCCGCAGTTTTCTGAGTTTGTTCCACATGTGAGGACCATAAAAATAAAACAGAGTTAAGATAAGAATGTCTTTTACAGGTTGGACAGAGCTCACAGTAGGCTACAGGTAGGATCCAAGATGGATGCCGAATTAGCCGTTAATAGGGGGCGCATCACTGAGAAAATGGCAAAAGTTCTGTATTGTCTCTTTAATAGTCAACATCTTACTAATTTTTTTTAATTCTATTTATACATTTTTTGGACTTCATTCTTTTATGTGAACTAAAGCACAATGTTTCCCTCCACGTATCCAAGGAATTAAGTACTGATGCATGAACAGAAAAAGAACCATAAATGACCAGATAAGGCTTAGCCTACTGTCTTTATACTAAATGTTCATTTACATTCTGATTCAGCATCCAAGAAGGAAAAAAGTGAAAGGGAGTCCCTGTCATTATTTGAGGTTAGAGGTAAAAGTCCTTCTAGGTAATTCTCACCTCTTCATTTCGGAAATAGATCTTGACAGCTATTTCTGGTTTAATCTAAATGAATGGGGAGAGAGAAGGGTCATTCTTCCACCATGCATACACGTTTTATGGCCAAATTCCAAGTTCTATGGTGAGATTGAACAAGGTTATGAGTGGTTGTTACAGAACACTTCCCTTACTCTGTATTCCTTCACACGACTTCCTACTCTTCAAGTTACTCAAAGCAACATCGGCCAAACTGTTGTGCCTTCGCTCTCCAGTACAACACGATTGGCTGGATTTGTTTCCCAATTCACAAGACCAGCTCTTTTGGGGTGTCAGGGATGGAAAGGTGTCAAAGAACTGCCAACTCTGGCGTTAGAAAACTCTCTGAGAGATTTATGTTCTTGATTCTCAGGTTTCTCCTTTGTAATGGTTCTTGTTGCTGGCTGGATCAGACAGCAGAGTTGGCTCAATAAAGACCATAGGAAAAAGCTGTTCACGCTGTTTTCACATGGTAATTTTCTGAGTCAGAGATATTGGAAATTTCTGGCACAGACGATACGTCCCACTTGGTAAGAAAGATCTTCAGATATGTCCTCAGACTAAATGGATGCAAAAGTCCAAGACATTCTGAATCATTCTTTACAGCTGCATGTCTAATCTTTAGCAGTAAAGACCGAGCTTGTCAAGTCTCTTAAAAAGATGTAGAAAATCCATCAATACCCAGGAACAGAACACTTTCTATCCTTCCATTTCTATGTAGTTTTAGATAAAGTGGCATACACATTGTTAGTTGGACTTTTTTAAGATGAGTTGTAAGATTTCACTATGGTTTTTAAATCAGTCAGTGCTGAGACATCCCTGCTAACAGTATATCAGCACAGATTCGATCAGTCTTGCTTTTGATTGATTTTTATAACTCAATGAACAACTTGGACTGCGTGAAAGTTTGTTTTGATTTGGGTTTTTTTCTGTGGATTTTGTCTTATCTTTTTGGCAGAGATGTTATTGGAGCAAATAATGACAATTTCCCTGAGTGCCTTAAGATGTTTAGATAAACTTTTCAGGCTTTTAGTTGTTAATTCATATATTAAATAAATGATAGTGTCATCTGGTGTCTTTTTTTTTTTTTTCTTCCACAGCTCAGTATACTGTGTCTCACTGTGAAATATAAATATGCTTTATATGTCAGGAGCTGATGCCTTGAATCAGCTTGGCCCTGATAGGAACTAATGTATGTTTTTTTTCCATCAAAGGTTAGACTTCTGTAATTTCCAGTCTGATCTTCTAAGTGCTGACAAAGTCCAAGGGGAGAGAAGCCATTGCAGTTCTGAAAAGTCTTTACATTGTTGGCCTGTCAGTTTACATAAAGATTTGAAAATTCTGCAACTTGTCTTTAAAGCACTTTCAGGTTTCATACCAGCCTATTTTTCTGACATGCCTCCAGAGTATGAAGTCTCCCAGGTTTTCTTGTAGCAATGTTTCAGTTGTTTCAAAACCACAGGACAAAAACTTCTGGTGAGGCAGTTTTTAGTTTTGAACTCTTCTAACAGTCGGCCTACATAACTGTGAAAAGCTCAAAATGTTGAAAAATTCATACCAATATTTCATGTACTAATTTATTTTATTGTCTTTTATTCCCTCCCTCTGGTACATGCTATCATTAGTATTTTCTGTTTGTCAGTTGCCACTACAGACACAGAGTGAATTTCCACCTGTCTTGAAGACAAGTAAAATCTATCTCTTGTCTCTTTTTGTTTGTCACTTTTTGCTGTCATTTTCAGAGCCTCTTTGTGGAATGTTACAGTCAGTAAACACATTTCTTTAAAGAAAAAGTTAGCTGTTCCCAATCTTTCTGCCCCAAGTACAGCACTCTCATCAGCTCAACAAAATAGTAATATGCATGTTTCCCACATGTTCAAAACACAGTGGTGCCACAATTAAAAAGGTGCAAAAATGGTAAAATGACAACATTTATTTCAGGGAACAAAATACACATCTGTAAGCGTGTTTTGTTAATACTTTAGTGGAATCACCATGTTTTCACTAACCACATATTTTTTAAAGCATAACTTACAACAACTGACTACAAGAAAAGTGATGGTTGTGTATTATGATTTTGAAAGACAGCCAGTCATGAGTTATTAGTCCAGAGAATGTTGTACAATCAGACATCTCACATGTAAATGAGCGCTTCCTGGATTCTTGTCCAAGGTGCTCTTTGGATAATAGATAGGGTAGAATAGAGACTCCCTGATGAAGGCCCGTGGGCTTAAATGCGTTGGTGTTTTTAAAGGTCACTATGACAATGCGACAGTGCTGCATTTTGGTTACTTTTAAAGAGAGTGCCTTGGAGTTTTTTGTGTTAGTTTGTGAAAAGAACTGGTTGAAGTTTGTATAGGCTCTGATTTCATCACTCCTTGTGCATATGTTTTCTCAACTTGATATTAGAGGGATGAGTGAAAATGAGTGATGATGCTGGGGTGGTGGTAGGGCTAAAATAGCGGGCAGTATATTGTGTTTAGGGGTAGTGGCAGCAAGTGTGAAGCAGAGAACAAGACAGGAACTTTGCTGCTTAAATAGACTTCCCAGATGGGCTGGGTGTGTTTAATGAGTGGGATGCAGCAAAGCAACAGGAGTTGGATACCTGAACTATCTTGCAGGAAACTGGTATGCATTATTTATTTTCACATTCCAGCGTGAGACTGTGTTGCCTCCATTGGAAATCAGCATATGTACCAGGGTGTTGTGTTCTGCTTGATGCCAATCAAAGCAGGAGCCAATTAATTCCCACAACTACAGGAGAGTCATTTGCCAAAGGACTAAATGCCAATTAAAACCCTTCTCAGTCCAAAGCCAGATGTTAGTGGGTGTTAGCAACTTTGATGACCGATGTAAAAAGGGCTGAACAGAACTGACACATCAAATTAAAAAAAGAAGTATTAGTTTGTACCTGGACATACTTGTTAATGAGCTGTTACAAATACATAACATCACAAAAGCTTTAAAGAATCTACTGAGGTTCACACAAAGATCTATGACCTTGGAATATTGTGGTAATAATGTGGAATGATGTGGGTGGAAGAAGTGTTTGTACTGTAAACTACAAATTATCACTGTAACCTTTTTACTTTTACTAATTTTTACACCAGAACAGTGCCTCAGAGAACTGAGTTGTAGAGTGAAGAAAAAATTATGCACATGTCTTGTGAAGAGGTTAAATCAGCCACCTGTGCTGGGGTTACTGGGATTGTTTTATCTTGATGAGAATGACATGGTTTTCAGATTTATTCCATGCTGCAGCTCTTCAAACAGACTTATAAAAGCAACCCATTTTGAGAAATAAATTGTGGACATTAATTGAGCCGAAGCTTGGAAAGGGGCGGATGTAGCCTCAAAGTCCCACCTCACTTCAAGGCTTGCTGTGTTCTTCTCACATCTATTCCACCATGCTTTTTTGCATAATGGGTTTACTGCACCCAATTTTCCCTGTGAGCTTCTTAGCAAATTATTGACTTCCAACCAACCCTTGAGTGGATAATATCTTCCTATTTTGCACATTTATTATTTATTGTGTCTGTGTTTGTGTGAGGGTTGAACCTTATGGTATGTGTCTATGTGTCTGTGCTCTGGGTACTAAAAATAGACACAGTCCCAGAACTCCAGCTTGAGTGACAGGATTCCTTTTCCTTGCACGCAAAGGTGACCTATTTCCTTTTCACCTAAAAAGTCATGTTAAAGGTATTTCAATAAATTTGCTGCTTTACTTAAATTCAAATCTTAATGGCATGAAAGCTGAGTAAGCTGCCTTTATTTTTGTTTTAGAAATATTTTTTCTGTACCTTTTAGTTTATTCTGCTTTCTATTTTTCAAAGAGCCGCACCACAGCAAAGAAAACTTAACTCAACTTAAATCAGCTACTGTTCTGGAAACCTTTTTTTTTCCTTTTTTTTCTGTCCTTCTTTTCCTTTGCATTTTCACACTGGAACAATGAGCATCTGTTTCCATTTTTCTGTGTTTCAGCCTCCATGCGAGGGATTGCAAACTTGCTGCACAATAACAAGGCAACAGCACTTCCAACTGCATGCTATAAACACTAAACTAAAATAAAGCAAATGTTCCCAAGTGCTTTAACATTTTTGACCGTAAGATTGTGATGCCTTTTACAGATAAGCTTGTTTTAGGGCTGAGAAACGGTTATGTTTTTGCAGCTAAATCACACAGTTGGAAAGCAGTGAGTCTAGTGCATTATATTTATTTGTACCATACTTTTCCCCATTTATTTTTACAGATGTTTTAAAGACAAAGGGAAGGCAAAAGGCGAGGCTCTGTCATCCAAAAGAATTTAGAAAGGAGACAAGTCTGGATCCATGTTGCTTGTCAGATTTTAGCCATCGTAGAGAGTTGAATGCTTCTCTGTGCTTTATGTGGTGCATCGAACTTATTTCAGCAGTCTGCTGTTGACACAGATCTCATGAGACTGCATAGCT
>JAOXYM010000008.1:16787435-16835055 GCA_028567055.1 Leptatherina wallacei | reverse complement strand
ATCTATCTATCTATCTATCTATCTATCTATCTATCTATCTATCTATCTATCTATCTATCTATCTATCTATCTATCAGTTTTCCTAGCTTCCACTCTCACCCTGACCTTGTAAGGACACTTTTTCTTGCCCTGACAGGCATCTCTCTTCATGTTTCCTTATTCTGTGTTGAGTAAAATAAAGCACACCTCACTGTGTCAACCAATATAGGAATTATAGTCCAGTAATGCCAAGATTACAAATGAACCTCCTTACATTTGCACGAACACAAATAATTACTTTTTTTTTTTTTTACTTTTCTCGAGTTACTGTTAAACTTGGGTTTATTTTTATTTTTTTACCCAGCCTGTAACTGCCTAAATAATCAGCTAGTTAAAACTAACATGAATGAAGGAGAGTAAATATGACACATAGATGACCCAAGACTTAATGAAAATTGTCAAGATTAAAAGGACTCAATATATATTTAATAAAAATTTTACAGGTGGGGATACTTACAATTCTCCTGTGAAGTCTCTCCTCATGAAAATAATCCATGTTGTTCTCCTGCTCTTTATCTCTTTGTCTGGGTTTTTTTTCTATTTGGTTGATTGGTCCAAGCACATCTGGCAATTAGAAGTCCGCAGGTTCCAAATTTTAGGCTTTAATTAGTTCGCCCTAGAGGGGCCTGTTGGACCCACATGGATTGGTGAAGAAATTTACGGCATGCGAGCCTCGCACTCAAGCTGATGCTGGCACTGTGAACTGCCTTTCACTATTTTGCATATATGAAGAAGCTTTCTACATGCTTTCAGAGGTCTGCAGACTCCACAAAAAAAGTGTTAACAACACACAGTGAAGTAGAAAAGAGTCCAAAGCCATCAGCTTATACTTTTCATCAATGTGAATTCTCTGGACAGTTTCTTATTCTGGTCCCACTTGGACTTAACTAAACATTGGACAAGTATTTAATTTGTAGGTAGGCTGTTTGGTAAAGTCAGAGTTTGGCCTGAATAAAGTGGATGTTTTCATTCCCACATGAAGCTCTTTTGATCAAGGTCAAAAAAATTCAGGGCTGCTGAAATGTTATTTCTCTGTGTACATTTGCAGACTGGTATTGAAGATTGATAAATTGTTTTTCCTATAAAAGCAAATTGTGGACATTATGCTTCAGACGCTCTTGTGGTTGATTCCTTTAGCTCATTGCTTTTATTTATTTAGTCTTATACATGTAAATTGATTTCATTTGATCAGTAGTTCAAAAGAATGTACATGGAGCCTATGTGATGATGAATACAGTGCAAACCCACACTCGTGGTCCTCAGTTGAGTCTTTATCTTATTAGGTTTAGATTAACCCCTGGTGGAACCATTATCAAAAATACTGTTTTATCAGGATCATGATTATCCCACACTTTCTTTACCATTTTTTCTGCCTTGTGATTACAGAAAAACAGAAACTTCTCCTATAAGCAGGGAAATGGATGCCGCAAGGAATATGCTTCCTCTTAACGCAGATAGAACAGAGAGATTGTCTTTCTGCATGGAACAAGAGCATTTAAGAAATCCCATGGAAAATCCTCAAAAACTCAGATCCTTTGATTTTATTTTATTTTTTTCAATAAATAGCTTTTCCCTCCAAGGTTTGAGATTGCCTTTGAATTTGTGGCTTTTGATCTTAATGAGTAAAACCATCTAATAATGACTCAAGACATATTTACCGCAGCATTTCCAGCCACCCTCTTATGTACCGCATGGATGTTTGTTGAAACGCCCCACATTATTACATGAGGTTTTTTTTCCTGTTATGTGAGTGGCACTTTTGGAAAGAGAACACACACAACGCATAGAGGGGAAGAAAAAAAAATCAAAGACAACATGTAGAGGTGAAGGGACTTGAATTCTGAGGTTGTGTCTCATTGTGGGGTCGCTTTGTGGCAGCAAAGCCCACAAAAATTCCACCACCCAAAAAATTTAATTTTCACTCCTATAATTTCCTGTAACATTTGAAGTTGAGATTCTCAAGAAGTGGATGTCTATTTTTAGTGCTTGTGTGCGCTGTTGTTTTCTTTCAAGTATGTGCCCCTAATTTGTCCGAAAAGAATTAAACAGAAACATAAGCACAGTTTCAAGTCAAAGTAATTACAGTGTTATGAGTTAATGTCTAAATAACAAATATAAATGGTGTGTTTGTGCAATATAACCACAATGTATGGACAAATTTATACATGTAACTGTATAAAGCAGATCAGCAGGATGCTTGTTACAGTCTCTGCTGTAATAGAGTGAAAACTAGTATCCTGGCATCCACAAGTAATCTTAGCTGGTGTAATGTGTATGTATGGATGCGAGTTATTCTCCCCACTGCTCATTAAAAAAAATTTAGTGTTCATGTGGAAGTTAAGTTATTGACAGGAAATAATAGGAGTATGTATGTGAAAAAAGAAGCATGTTGTTTCAGTGTTTGTGTAAGTGGCTTGAAATAAACATTCCTAATGATTTGTGATTTACAAGATGAACTGAGTTTTCATGAAAAATTATATGCACTCTGTGGATGACTCAGTAGGAAAAGTGAGGCTTGATTTGGTCCAATTGTGATATTACTCTGGCCTGGGTTTTGATTGTGCACCGAACGCAGGCAAGAATGACAGGCTGCAGTGTGAAAAAGCAAAGCCTAGCACTTTCTGACAACTTCATCACCTCCCAACAAGAAAAAAATGGAGAAGTATAAGAGAAATCACAGACAAGGGCCGGCTGGGTGTATTTACATATATAGTGCATTGACCACAATGAATAAAACACCAGCAAGTCAAGCTCTCCTGGGTCAGTTCAAATGAAATAGAGAGTTTACACTTTCAGTAGTAGGCCATACATAAACATTGTTTCTCTAAATAAGGATGTGTGCCACTGGATCAGCATCATTACATCTGTTCTCTTTTACTTAGCTATTTTTTATTATGTAAAAGTACTCCTCGGAAAACATGCAAGCGCTGCACTAAGCCTCTCACTTTCCACCTGGTGAATTTGACCCAAATTCACATTTCCACCATGCGACCAGGGGACTGATTTTTTTAATGAAACCATGTGTAACAGAGACCACTGACCTGCCTGTGTACTTTGGCTCATGAGTAGAAGAGAAGTGATATTTAGAATATTAATCCTTGGTGATCAAGTGTTTGTTCTCATACCGACTGTTTTCAGGCAAATATGTCCCCCGCTTGAATTTGCACCACTGAGATGGCTCTTTTATTATAATGCTGCAAAATAAAGATCTAAAAATAGGAGTGGTGTTAGGGAAGAATGAAAGCTCCTACTAACTGTATAATATCATGTTCAAAAGAAAGCTGCGTGTGGCTGAACTTTAGAAACCGGAGGAAAATGTTACCATAAAGCTGCCTCCAGCTGTGCAGATCTTTTCCCCTTCCAGTACATCGATTGTTGAGAAATGACAAAACAAACTTCACCTGATATTTAGAGGCAAAATGACAGAGCTTAGACGGCATATCAAAAAAAGCTGCATGTTGTCTAAGAAGAGAGGTTGCTGTGCGGAGACACCTCTGCTTGAGGGCACAGCTGGTAATAAAGCTCAGGTAGGTATTACACATCTCATAATATCACTAATGTGGTCTGTTGCATTGGCTTATTAATGATAAAATAGTTTCTAATGATAACCTTAGTGTGGTTACTGAATAAATCACAGCATTAAGAAATACATGTATGCCTTTTTGCAGACTGTTTTCTGGCACCGAGAAGTATGTAGCCCGCGGCTGATCCATCCAGCGCCATCAACGAATCATGACTGAATAATTGTGAATCTGCCGTGCACAAACATACTGCTGTCCAGTTTGTCATTAAGATTATATCATATTTGTCGGCAAATGGAAATTTAATGCTAATGTTTTGCAGCTTACTGTAAAATCTTAATGGGCTTTCGGCTTTGAAGTGTAATTTCATCAAGAAAGCCAAATCATTTCCACTCAGCTCAGTTATAGTTTCATGTTTTTGGGGTGCCAAGCCTGTTACAATTCTGGTCTCCATTCTCGACCGTAAAATCAGGATTCAATTTGCCCCCCGTGCTTTGTGAGCAACATAGGAGGCTTGGTGTGCTTTAAAACGAAGTGAGGATCAATGAAACATAAAATTCCTGCATAATGGAGGACTCTGACTTGAAGATAAGTGCCTGGGGAAACAATGGCAAAATGACAGACACAACATATTTTTCAATGAATAGACAAAAACTCCATCTTTCTTACATATTCTAATGATGACTTATACCATACTAACCGCCACTAAAATGGTTATATTGGCATTATATGCTGTTTACCTCTTGCCATTGCAAAAAATATAACCTGAGTATGCCAAATGAATGTTACACATTTGTCCCACAGCTATATTTGCCTCAATTTAAATCCAAAAATCAGCCCCTCCTTGAATCCTCAAGCTCAAGTTTCAGTCCATGTTTGAAACTGCTTCAGTATTCATTTGAAAACCCTCCCAGCAATCTGTAAAACTATCACCGAGTCTGTTCACGTGGCCATAAAAATCTGATAATGATCAGATGCATTTACGTCCACCTCAGAAATGTGATGACCATAATTGTAAAACTATTGTTTACATTTGTCAGTCTGTCTTTTTATTGATTTTGGAGTATGTATGTAAGACTTAAACTTTCTGTTGTTTTCAAACCATCCAGTTTTGGTTTGTTGAACATGGCAGTGCCTCCGGTGTTAGCATTAGCTGGCCTGATTGGGAGCAAATACGCCTACAAAAGAGCCTATACGTCGCTCCTGTCCTCCGTTCATACTCCATGAGAAGAAAATGATGGTTGGCTTTCATATGGCAAGTGTCTACCCTTGGTGTGTTACGTCTTTAGTCTCTTTTCCACATGCACGAATTTAAAAGAATTAAATAAATCTTGTCGGGTATACAGACTCAAAGAGATCAGATTATGAGTTAGGGTTAGAGTGCCGTTATCTGATTAAGCATATCACAGTATGCTGTTTACAGGATCACCTGAATATTCAGCAAACTCGAGAAATAGGACAATGATCAGATTTTTTGGTGTGAATGGGTTCGCTGACTAAAATCTGTTTATTGGTGTTTATTTGGGTTATTATTTTCTTTTAGTTTATAAGAACTCAAAAGACATGACAAGAAGGAAAGTCAGTTTAAAGGGTGAAGGGGATTAAAGAGGACCAAAAACCAAATCACTGCTTTTCTAATGTTTTGGTATCTTACATTTCATTCATTTTTAACTATTGTTTTTTTCACTTGCTGATTGTCTAGCCATTAAAAACTATCCTACTTGGTGAGGGTTGGGAAATACTTTATGACACTGAAAAAAAAACTACGAAGAAATACAACTATAATTGAGGGTAAAAACGTATTCTTTCATCACAGAAATTCACATTTCACAAATTACATGAACAATACTGGATTTAGTTTTTCATGTGAAATTCAAGAACATACCAGTGGTTTTGCATTATTGAGTTCCTCCACCACATGTGTAAAGCGTGCTTTACATTAGACAACCAATTAGGCATCCAATTAGCAATAGAGCTGAATATTAGAAGCCTGGATGTATTCATTCAGCTGCTCAAGGTAACCACTGGTTTCCATTAAACTGTTTATGGTATTAAAGTCCATGAAACTGGGCTCTTATGCTTCTTTTTATTTAATAGCATCTGCATGAGGGATTGCAAAGCTGCACAAGACCCAGAAAGGCCAGCTTGATGTTTTTACCAAACCATATTTCAATTGATATATTCTCTATCCAGATAAACATTACAGGACATCTTTTTGGTCTCCAATTTGTGATATTGTGTAAAAAAACACACACAAATAAAATAAGGACAATAGAAAAGAAAGGGGAAAATATTGTCCTTGCCTGAAAACTTCCTTGAATTGTGGTTTATTTAACAAACTATCTACATAACTATCTATCTGATAAATTTCTGCTGTTACATTTAAGCAAAAAAAAAAAAAAAAAAAAAGATTCTTTGTCTTTCCAGGGGTGAGTGGCTGCCTGGAAAAAAAGGAAAACAGCAGCGTATGCAGGTGAGAAATGTCAGCAAAAGTCTGATTTATATATGTTGTTACGCACAGACTGGCATCGTTTACATGTCCGAAATATAAAAGATGCCAGTTTCGAGTTATTTTCTATTAATTATTGTTGTTTCAAACAACAATAATTAATAGAAAACAACTTAAAACTTAATCACCTTTCAGTTTGTTCACCTATAAAAGCCTGTATGTGAGATTAACGGGACATTTTTCGAAGAGATTGTAAATACATTTGCATTTGATTAAATACGGAGATCTCATTAGCTGAATCCCAGTGATATCATATCCAAGCTTTAAGTGGAGCACAGAAATGTCTCAAAGTGCAAAGTCCTGCTTTTGATGTTACGTTTGTTTTTGTATGAATGTGTGTGAATGTGTGTGTGATGACAAGAATAAAGGGAGGCACAGAGTGCTACAATCACTTTCCATGAACATATGGGTGAATACTGAATGTTTGCACAACATCTGCTCTGAGGTACTGATTGAGCATTACTGCCAGTGTGATGGTAGCTTCAGTGTTTGTTTGAGTCTTTGCCTACTGGATTTATTTCTTACAGAGCTGAGGTTTAGGTGAAGTTTTCCTTAGAAAGTCCTTTGAAGCTTAATGCATTTTTCTGTTTATTTAAACTGCACATTCCCACTTGCTGTTTATGTTGAAAGGCACTTCTTTTTGATGTAGATTATCTCGTTAGATTAGATGTTTTTCTCCACATTTTTGCTCATTGGATTATTTCTTGGCCAAATGTACAGCTGATCTAATCCCATGAAAAGCGACATAAAGAGTGCAGAGGGAAGGATTTTCATAAAAATTAAAAAAAAAAACCTCAGTTGCTTCTGACAAAAGATGATATTCTTATCACCTTGATGCATTTTGCATTCAGTAGCCTACTTTATCCATAAACTCTGGCCTCAGCCAATTAGAACCAATCTTGTTTCAGCCTCATTATTTTTGTGCTGATGTGTTGTTTTTATTAATACTAATGATCCAGGTGAAACCCACTGGCCACACTCCTGAAATTTTAATGCGGTTGAAATGAGTGTGTTATTTACTTGGACTGCAACATGGATTTAGGTAATTAATGTCCTTGCACCTTTTTTTTTGCTTCTCCTGATTAAACCAGGGAATGCTGATTAAAACATTGTGCTTCGTGGATTATTAACATCACCTGGAGAGAACAGAGGACAACCTGTTTGTGCTTGAACACATGCGTGAAATCTGAACACACACTGGATGAAGAAGTGATATTAGTCTTGATTAGCATCAGGATCCATTCCGTGCCGCGCCGTTAGTCCGCGCCAGCTTTTGTGCGCTGCCCTGCACAGCCAGCTGCTGCAGAGCAGGGGACCGGTGCGCCGTTTCTCCTCGTCTTGTTTGCCTCCAGTCCGGCTATAGCTCCGACTGTCTGCGCAGCGTGTGGATGAGACGCAAAGGGAACAACCGGGAGCGCACCAAAGACAGGCTAAAACAAGTCATATTATCCCTCTTACATTAGGCCTTGACTGTGAATCAGACCGCTGGGGACTTTCACTCCGACTTGACGGGCTCGGAGTTTCATTTTGTAGCCAGACTGGGGCGCATCTCGTCTCCTTGAAGTGATCCTTTTTTTATGCAGTCTACCCGTAACGCTCCGGTCGGAAGGAGTCTGGGTGCACGCACAAGAGGAGGAAGAGGAGGAGGGAGGGGGGAGCAACGATCATTACTTTTGAACAGAGCCTTCGCCATGGAGCTATTCGTCCGGTCTTGGACGCATTGGCTTGAGGAAGAACAGATACCTGCCTCGGGAAACCACATCATCTGTCCTGTGTGAAGACGCTCGAGGATGCAGCAGAGACCCAGCCGTTTTTCTGTAGTTTCAGTGGGGTTCTTATAGAAAAAAAAGGAGAGAGAAGAGGTGGGGGGGACTCCTGGTGTTGAACTGAATCGGATCACACTCCGCGCCGGGATATTTTGGCACTGCACTGTAAGTAGCTTTTAAAAGCGCAAATTTCAATTTTTCAGGGGAGATGCTGGGTTATGGCTGGCTGAATCAATACCATTTCTTTACACTCCCAAGATAGGAGAAGGCAAATGTCAAAAAACGGGCCCACGGGCTCCTCAAGGAGTTTGAAACTGCTGTGTTGAGATCAATACATAGCCCATGGTGTGGGATGTTATTTTGTGGCGGCTTAGCATCCAGACTTCAAGTTAACATCACTTCAAGTTAATATGGATTCTATTTTAATCCTATTGATGATTTTATGTATTTAAATTTAATTCAAATGAAAAAGCCAATTGAGAGATATATTTTTAGTTCACGACAGATTGACTGAAACTGCTCTTGTGATTACACATTATGCAAATGGGATTATGTTTATAGGATGCTCAAGATGGCAAAAAAGAAAAATAAATCCTTTGATGTGATAAAAAGTATTTAAAAAACAAATGGCAGCTGAGTTTAAACCAACTTATTAAAATGAAAAAAAAATGGTGAAGAAAAAAAAATAGTGAAAACATCTCCACCCAGTCCAGGACACCACTGAGCTAAATAGTTGGATGTCAGCTACTGTCTCCATTTACTTCTCCATTTTGCGGCTGTAAAATAAGATCATTTCACAGGACATGTATAATTCACAGACCTGAGCCAGCCATGTGAGATGATGGGACACACACAAATACACTTACACTTACACACACACATACACACACGTATAGAGTTTTTACAGGCTAAAGAAACCATATTTCATTCTCACGTGAGGCTTTTAGAGATAGGGCTGAGTAGATCTCACCAAGAAACCACAGGACAGCACGGCTGTGCCGGGCTGAAATGTCAAGGTTAAATAATATTAACATAAAATCCATACTGTCTATACCAAATCAGGATCGTGGCGCAACATTATATAAGCCGTACTGACAAATTGGAGAAACTGAGAGCTTCCTTTGGCATATTCTACTTTAACAGCTTTATGCTGAAAATTACGGATGACTTTACAGTTCCAGCTGTTTTTGGCCATGAATTAACAAATATTTCTGTTCCCTTTTCTGCTAAAAAATAAACCAGCAGAATTTTATTTGCAGCGACTCCAGTGTGAAGATATGTTTCGCCACCAGGAAAATCCCAGCGTATTCTGGCCGTGGTGGAGAAGTTTTTGTCATGCCAGCCATTTTGGAAGAGTAGAAAAAAGTCTCCTTGGCTGGGATGACGTTCAGTGTCAGCTTAATGCTGACATTCCCATCAGTGATTCCCAGTGATGAAAAGGTCACCTCCTCCCCTGCCAGTAATGGGAGGCATTATTGTTGGATATAGATGTTGCACTTTGGAAACCTCTAAGAGTTTTGAGACAAGTGCTTGCACAGTGAATGGTCGGAATTCAAATTGGGGTGGGTGTGGTGGTGGGGACAAATGGTCTCTTGCTTCTTCCTCCCACCCACCTCCCCCCCATCCACCCTCTCTCTCTCTCTCTCTCTACCTCTCACCCACCCTGGCCATGCTGGTTTGGTCCATTTGTCTGTGTCTTCTTTGGGAGGAAGTGCTATCTCATCTCACATTGCACAAATGGTTTCAGAGCATGCTATAGTGTGAATTCTTGCAGGTTTTTGTAACTGCCAATTTCCATATCAAAGTGTCTGCATTTCAATAGGGAGAACTTGAGCTACCAGCCCCCTTCCTCCAAGCAGTTTTGTTCTGATAGATCATTGCTTCTGCTGCTGCCGGTGGTGGTGTCGATGGTGGTGGAGGAGGCTACTGACAGGATTTTTGGACACGGCAGTTGGTTTTTTGTGTGCGCGTGTGTGAGGATCAAGTGTTTGTGTTGGAAGCAGATTTAGTGTGGATTGGGAGAATTTGTCGGCCATAATCTTAACACCAAAAGCCATGTATTTAGTGGAAATTCTGGATGCAGCTCAGAGACGTGGTTATGTTAAAAAGATTTCCTCTGTTAAAACATTTTCTACCAGAATTCCTCAGCATGAACAGAAAACGTCAACAGGGATTTTATGCTCTTTAAAAAAGGCAACCCACAGTGCTCTGGCGAGAAAAGAAAATGTATAAATATGTAAAAAAAAAAAATCAGTTTTAAGCATTTGAACTATTTCGGCTGTGGCAATCTGTACTAAATGCTCAGAAAAGATTTTTTTCAGATACCTTCTTTCAAACCAAATGGTTTAATTTGACATTGATTGAGTGAAGATGTAAAGACACGGAGCATTCACGCCTTGTGCGAGACTGTGATTGCCTAGTGGTGTCTGATTGTTTTTCTGTGGCAGAGATAATATTTATTTCCAATTGTGTGCAGCTGTTGTTTGTCGGAGAAAGAATGCAGAGACACTACTTATTTTGATGGATTCTTTTTTCCTCTGCCTCTTTGTCTTGTGATACACGGCCTAATGTTCACTTCGATTTTCGGCAGGTTAAATAGATGAAAATAAACACTCCAACACATTTGAAGTGTGCACAAAGAGAAACAAAAAAGCTATTTTTTTCCCCCCTTTTTTTTCTTTATGCCTTTGTGCATGGCCTTCCTTTGAAAATAGGATCAGTATAGGTTAATAGTGAAAGAAGGTGCAGCGTGTGAAATGTTATTACACAGAGACAGGGAATGTAAATGCCATTGGAAGAGCAGTAGGGGTCAGTGGCCCCTTCATGGTCGCCCTGCTCCTGGGTAATAACACGAGCCAACTGCTTCCCAACTGGCTGGTGAAGAGAACTGGCTCCTTCCTCTCCTTCCTCTCTTTCCTTTGTTTGGACAAAATAACATAAAAAAACCTCGGAGACGGGGTAAGAGTGGGAGGGCATTTTCCAGTTTGAAGCCAAAAGAACAGGATAGAGGGGGAAAAAGCAAGACTTCACCTGCCATCTTCACTCACGGCAGGCGGGTTTGACAGCTGTCTTGTCCAATTCCGCTAGCTTGCTTATTGCACTGTGAAAAGTTGGACAAACAAATGGACAGAAAGAGGGGAGACAAGGAAGGATGAATTATGGCAGATGAATTAAGATTAGATTGATCTCAGAGGGGAAATTCTTCTTAGATGCAGTGCACATTACATTTTCCTTTAAATGTTGTGTTTCTCTCCTCCTGTCACAGTTTTTTTTAATGTTTCTTGCTTGTAACAAAGCCCCGAGAACAGACTGCCTGTATTGTGTACAACGTGTAGGAGGATAAGGCAGGATAAAACTGTGGTAAGTTTGTCGAGTCAAGAAAAAAGTGAAGGTGGAGTGGAAACCACGCTGCGGTGCTGAGCTGAGCCCAGTCGTTCAAATTATTAAAAAGCTGCTGAGGAGGAGAGGTACATGCATTCTGCTCTGTGGAGGCTGCTGTCAGTGAAGAAATTGGCATCAGTGCTCCCTAGGATGGATTTCCTCCTGCTCGCTGCAAAATGGTCTAGAGTGTAGAAAGTAGTGGTTGTATTTGAAGGGATGACACAAAACCTGACATTTGCTGGTGATGCTCTGAAGAGGCCTCCTAGTTTCTTTAAGATTTTTATTTATTTCTCGAAGCGATGCCAAACCTATCCTCTTCTTGTCCACATTTTGCAAGAAAAATAAGAAGAACTCACCAAAGGAATGGGTTTTAAAAAAAAACAAAAAGCAAAAGACACTATTAGTATTTAAGTGCTCTAGGGTTAGTTTTTCGTTTTCTGCAAAAGCACATCATAGCCATTTTGTGGCTTGCCTTAAAAAAAAAGAGACAGATGAGTGAAACGAATGATTATGTGTTAGGGTAATTAAACTCATGGATGGATATATGTTCTTTTTCATCTAGAAAATACCTCTGAGGGAGGAAATTTCTGTCATAGCACCACCTCCTGCGTTTAAAATGACAGTTAACTTTCCCCCACTGGTTCGAAATGGATGTTTAATGATCAACAGAGGCTCTGAGCCCAGGGTCTAGCAGTCACAGTGGCTCTAAGTGTGCACTCGGCTAAGAAAGCTACCCCCTCTGTGTCTTTGCGGGACGCTCTGCAGAAAAAAAAGAAGAAGACAAAAAAAAAGGCTAATTCTTGAGTGATGGATCATCAGAGGTTTCTTTGGGGTGTGTGTTAACCCTTTGGAGTGTGCAGATCTCGCCCAGTCAGGAGGCCGTCGGCAGCATGTGATGGATGTGTCCCGGGTTGTTAGGCTTCATATATCAGAAGATTAGCACTGACCTGTGAGTTGTCTGGGCCGCCCTCAGAGCTTCTTGTCCAACGCTGGCAGATATTAGCATATGAGGACACTGCTCTGTCTCAGGGGGAAACAAAGATAGTGTTCTTTATTTGGTTCTGTCATAGCATAGGTCACAGGAAGTGCGTAGATTAAAGGCTGAAGTCTCTGTGTTGGTATTAGGTGTATCTGACAGGTCATCTGTCTTCAGTACTTCTCTCTTCCACAAATTCCTAAATAGCACCATATAATTATGCTAGAAATTGAAGTTCAGGCCATGCTTCACTGCAGTTCCTCTTCCATGGCATTCATGAATCATATAAATATGTAAATCAGTCAGGCGATGTGTTGTAACACTATTATTTCTCATTGCATTGAAATGAAATAAATTGGAGCAGGTATACACCCATGTTTTATTTTCCAAAGAGTAATCTCCAGAGCCTCCACATGTGATGGACAGCTTGAATTCTTCTATTAAGTGCTTTTGCATGAACAGCACAGGCACATCTGCTCATTGAGAAACTAGTTATTTGAAGCATTAAAAGACTAAATTAAATACTACATTGAGGCCCTTTCACTCACCTCAGTCTTGCTGCAGATTCTTTCAAATAGTCATGAAATCCTTTTGCATTTATTGCTCTCATGCACCCCTTAAATGTCACCGCCCACGGTATTGCCGACGTTTGTTCTTGTTGTGACTTTAAGTGTAGAAAGAATTCTTTAAATGCCAGTTTTCTGGGAACTGTTTTCTGCATTGGGGAGAAAATAGGCATGGGATCACCTGTAATCTTTGGGGTCTCTATCTGCCATGTCTAAGGGCTATTTGATGCCTTCTTGGTGTCGCTCTGTGTCTTGTGATGAAGCCAATCTATTTTCAAGGTGAGGAGATATTGTCAAAGCCCTTGAATGTTCCCTGGGTTTTGATTGGCAGGCGTTGTCACAGAGGATAAGCAGTGGCGGGAGTCATACTGCAAAGAGAATCTATTACCTAGGATGGCATAGGCTTGCTTTCACACTGTGTCAGTAAAGTCAGCCATCTTGCGCGTTGTCTGTGTCTGGAATAGTCTCTAGTCGGTGCAACGAGGGAGCAGCTTTCAAGTTTAATTTTGGTAGTTGCCATAAGTAACATTATTGATGTTTTATACTTTGAGCTTAATACTATGATGAATCATCCTGTAAAAGCAAAAACTTTGAAGCGTTCATCAGTGTCAGTGTAATCTGTTTTGTGATCACTAGCAACATTAAACAACAGAAAAACGTTGCAACATAAGTGGCATTCTGGCAAGAAAGGAAAAAAAAAAGCAGCAATATTGAGCTCAAAACTCAGCTGAGCCCTTTCTTGTAGAGTTGTGCTGATTTCCGCCATTTCAAAAGCCTCTTTAGTAAAGACAGAAAGAGAGTGCGGGCTCTGAGTTGCAGCGAGAGAAGGAAGCTTGTTGTTGATCAGCCAAGCAAATCAGATCTTGATATTTGAAGAGTGGAGTTGTGATTGCTAATCACTCCACTGCTGAGTTTTAATTAGGAGACTCATAAGCATTCAGTCATTTCTCGGCAGAGCATAGTCAAAATGTACTTAAAAAAACAAATCATTAGATGCCTTAGTCGTCAAGACAACAAAAACAAGCACAGTTTTTTTATATATATATACATGAATGAGTATTTTATTCTATGCACGGATTAAAAATTAGAGCATAACTGTGTTTCCTGTGACCGCTTGCGCTTTACACATCCTAAATCATTTCTTGACCTTATTATGAGATGAATTAGACATGCTATGAGCAATGCAGCCGTGCATAGACACTTTTCTCCACGTGCTTATCACCAAAGGAAGCCTTAATCTAATCTTGAGCTGTTTTCTAGGGGATATTGCCATAGATTGGACTGAGCTTATTTTGAATGGTTAGGTTTCTGTCCCGTGCTCCTAAGACCTTTGTTAGGACATTTTAATTACAGTGGAGCTGGGTGTAATTGATCTAGGCTTAAAGGGATTTCACTGTCAATGAGAATGAGCCCGGGCGTTAATACAGCCGAGCAAACGCTTCCACCTTTGTGCTGCATTAGAGCACACACACTTGTGCTGATGGAGATGAGAGGTGGAGCGTCTTCTCGTTGGCTTGCCTTTAATTCACGTGCCTGTCATTTTATGTACAACTTGGCGGGTGAAGATGGGTCCCCCTCTGCCTCAACTTTAACATATCTGTTGCGAACATTGTTACTACCTGAAGTGTCCTCTTACCAAGCACTTTCTTCCTGGTTCCATGTTGTCACCCACAATCTTAAAATTTTAATCAGGCTGTTAGATAATGCTTCCCAATGACGGTGAATTATTGATGGTCTTGTTCGTATGAGTGGGACAGGGCAGGCTTTTAACTCTCTGAGCTGCATGGTCTCTTATCCGGTAACTAAGGGACACTGCACAAACACCCAAGGGAATGATGTACTGGAGGAGGAAACAAACGGAGGCAGGGGGCTGAAAATAAAATAAAAGAAGCATGCATCCTTTACACTACTGTTGGGCTAAGCCACAGCACAAGGAAAACTTGGCAGCAGAGAACAGCTTTGCATCTACAGAAGCCTTTTCCTTGTTATTTGAAGCAGCCAGAAGTGCTATGGTGGCTGTGTATGTGTTGCTTATATTCGTTGGCTGGAACACACACTAGTCTGGCTCTGCATTCTCTCATTGTGTGGAAACATGTGTGTAAATTTGCTACAATTATTAACTTGGGATTTTAGAGTTGGAGTGGACAAATAAACGTCATGGTCACTTTGTGCTCATTAGAGCTTCAACGAAAAGTTGATTAATCGATTAGCTGATTGAATGGAAATTAATTTGCAGCTGTTTTGCTAACAGAATAGTTATTTCAGTCCAATAAAAACGCATCATTCTCTGGCCTCTGGCTGGTTTTTCTGCTTTTCTTACTCATTGATTATTGTGTTTTCTTGCGCTTTAAAACTGTTGGTGTGCAAATTGAACAATGAGAGGATGCCACATTGGGCGGTGGGGTTCAGGGACAAGCATTTTCACTATTTTTCGGACAGTTTTTTTAAAATAGATTTTTAATAACTGAGTCATGTTGATGACCTACTGATGAATTGGTAATGAAATGAGTTATCAGTCCTTCAAGCGTCAATTAACTGACCGGATGAGGCAGAAAACTCTTAGTCCATATGTTTTTATTTAACTGCTTTTTAAAGTAAAAAGCAAAGCTGTCCTTTCAGTTGATTTATGTGGTTTCATAAACCCTTTATATTGGTATTTACTTGGTACAAGTCTGTGTAAAGCGTACATTTCTTGGAGGAAAAAACCCAAACAGGCCAAGTCTAATCTTTTTTTATGGTGTCTCTCCTTTGACCCTAACTGGAAAACTGTAGCACACTGCAGACACATATCGCTTGTCTTTGTCTGATTGTTTCAAACGTAGCTTGGTTTTAGTAAAATCAATCCGTAACCGTGAATGTGCACCCGCACACCCTGACAGCTGTCCTGAGTCTTATTGCATACGCTCTCATCATTGTTCCGATTCACACTCTCTGCATTCGAATGGCCCTGGCGTTTGCATTACAATGGAAGCAGAGCAAACTCTTGGAAATACTGGTAAAGCGTATAATTTAGCCTGCAGAAATTCAGCTGTGTGGTCCTTGAGTTTAAACATCTATTCAGAAATGGTTTTGGCCAAAAATGTTTCATTTGGACCCGTAAACATCTTTGTTTTGGTCAAAATGTCACAGATTTGACGCATTCAAGGAATCTGACCAACATAATAGCTTGTTCACCTTTCTAAAGGCTGTGCTATATTT
Organism: Leptatherina wallacei; assembly: GCA_028567055.1. Lineage (NCBI taxonomy): Eukaryota > Metazoa > Chordata > Actinopteri > Atheriniformes > Atherinidae > Leptatherina > Leptatherina wallacei. Next base: position 16,819,099 of record JAOXYM010000008.1, on the reverse strand, counting down.
ATTGCCAATTCTCTGAAACCTTGTGTTGCACTAACTACATTCTTGGTATTTTTTTAAAGGCAGGTGTGAAGCTACTCTCAGCTTTTATCAGAGATAGATAGTCTCAGTGTTATTATTTAAGAGTGTCTGTGTAAGTCAGGAGTCACACGAGAAAGTACTTATGTACAACAAAACAAGAAAATCAAGTCAAGCCAGTCTCCATTTCCCAGTGGAAATACTGCAGACTGATACCTGTTTCTTGGTTTCTAAAGAAACCAACAGAGTGAGTGGACAAATTAATAGATACCAATACTGAGAAAAAAACTTTCAATTTAAAACAAGCCGGAAAACTGTCCAAGCTCACACTATGTGCATATTAAGTCAATGGCGTAATTCCAACCCAATTTAGCCAAATAAAGATCTGTGCATAAATTTTTTAGCGTCATATCATAAACCTTGGTGAAAAATTGTATCTCTTCAAAAGGATTTTGTCTAATCAGTGCCATGATTTAGAGGAATTGACCTGTGATAAATCCTGTGAGATCTGAACAGACTAGAAAAATTCACAAATACAAAAAAAACTATGAATTATGTTTTAAACTAACTGAATTAATACACATAATTTACAGATTATCAGGTCCAAATTGCATGCATGAGAGACATGCTTTTCTTGTTTTTTTTCAAGCACATACACACCCTACCACGTCTCATATGTCATTAGTCATACCCACTTTTCTCTCCTGCTCCTACTTAAAGTGAAATATGACTTTAAATTTCAGCCGCTTGCCAACTGCATCTTCTTGAGCGAACAGTTCTGAATTCATTACAGAAGATGGCAAACATCAAATTTTATCCAGACATTGTGCAAGTAACAGTTATAACTTTAAATCATTTAGAAATGTGACAACATAAGTCAAACACTGAGCCAAATATGGTTAATGTTAGTCAGGATTTTTTATCAGTTAGGACAAAAAGAAAAAAAAGTTCAGTGTTGAAAAACAGGATCAAGACAACAGCAAAAGGCAAATATATGCAAACAATTTATCTTATTAATAATGACATGCCCTTTATGTACACGTACAAGTAGACACACATTAAATTTGGTCCCAATTTCTAGAGGTGCTACGTAAAAAAAAAAAAAATAAATAAAAACTGCAGCAGATCAAATGAACACATGGCATGAAAGAGTCCACTTATAGTTATGAATCCACGAGAAAAAAAAAGAAAGAAAAAAAAACACACCACCTGGCTGCCATCAAATCACAGACAGACAAATTTAGTGACTAGCTAATAATGCAGCACTTAGCAGATTAAAAGCCAGATATTTCCCTCGGGAGGTTTGGAGCTTGCAGCAGAGCTAAAATTGAGCTTATATTGACCAGAAACGCTCCTCAAAATGAATGATAATTTTGGTCTGCAGTTGTTTGGGAAGACTGTTCTAAAAACACACTTGGTAATAATATGATATTGTTGTGCTTGCAGCTTATGTTATGTTGCTGGCCCTGATTCTGAAATTGAACAAATTATAACTAATCTGCCCATGCTTTTTTTGTGCAAATTTTTAATAACAGGTGAAAATGTACCAAATTAATATTTCATATCTACATATCCCAGTGGACCATCATGATAAGAGTAAGAAATAATGATATGTTTGTTTAGCTGCAGGAGAGATGGCATACTCTATTTACTGGAAAGAAAATCCAAAATTGATATTGGATATTGCCAAAAATGAAATATTTTACATCCCCATTAAAATTTTTGTCACCACCAGCTTAAATCAGTTTTCATGCAGACATATAGTGAATGTGAATCAAAGCTCCACAACACAGAGAGCTACACACACAGTAAACACATTTAAATTTGGGAAAAGAAGGAAGATTATCTGTAAACTAACACATCTATAAACATACTCAGCTGTTTATCTTTGCAGGTATTAACAATGTCCTTCAGAAAGGTCTTTAATCTAAGGCCAAGCCATAAAAAGGCAGTAAGTTACCCTGCACATATAGACGCTAAAAAAGTAACACAGTGTTAAACGTTCTCCTCGCCTCATGATGGGTTTACCTGCAGAGCAAACCGGTGGATATCTGCAATCGACTGTTAAGCATGGTGGTGGGTCTGTAATAGTATTGGCAGCCCTCTCATGGGACTCATTAGCACTGGCGATTACTCCACGCGGTGCTATAATGGCTGAGGTGTGTGAGGCAGTTTTATAGGACCACTGTAGCTGCACCCCTGTGTTGCAGCGGTTTTATGGATTAAATCAAATTCCCGGTCTGGTTTCCCACCGTCACCAGATCTAAACTTCCTCTAACATTATGGAAAATACTGGAGAGGGAGTTTCCACCTACTTCAGACACTTCAGGACTGCAGTTCTATCTTCCTCTCACTAGAGTAGTAGTATTTTTATTATAGTGGAATAAGTTTATGTCTGTATCCATTGAAGGTAATACATTGCTAATCTAGCTGTGGAGAAAAGTTTTTAACAATTTCTGTGTACAGTTTCATGTGGTGTTTCATTTGCATTAAGCACGTTATCAGTTTCAGATTGTGTTTGTATCATCATGAAATATTAGGATATCATTATACTTTTATGTTTAAGTAACCAGGTTCATACTATGTATAAAGAGTTTAGCTTGAAGTTTTTCTTCATATTGAGTTGTTTTAAACATAATCAGAAATTTAGTGTTATTATACAACTATATACAATTGTTTTCATCATCTCTTAATTTGCTCTCACTCTCTTGATTTATGATGTACTTTCTTGTCTCTAAAGTGTTAAAAAAAGCTGTTAAAAATTACCCTTGTTATTTCCTGCAGTGCAGAATGATTTGTACCTTCGTGACTGACTTGTTGTGACATGCCCCACTAAAATGACATAATTTAAGATTCATTTTCCTTGTTGTGTGCTTATCACAGGGGGACTATATCCCAGAGTAAACGTAGATCAATGCATGTCAGTCACCGAGGTTAGGAAGCTATATTGATAGAGACCACACAGACCGTTTCGCAGAATGCAGCCGGCAGGCTGACCGTGCAGAGGTAATGTGAAGCAGACTAGAGTTTGGACGAACCTTACAGTGAATCCGCTCCAGGAATGTGATGAAACCAGGAGGATGGCTGTATCAATGTGTGTGAGGCAAGCCATGAAGTTGTCATTGTGGTGAAACAGTCTGCTTGAAATTGTTCCCATGCAGCGGAAAGAATTTCCCCTTGAAATAGTTTCTAAAATCTGGATGAAAATGCAGCGGTTGCGAAGTGTTGACAAGGATGTCAGGGCAAGTTGAATAGTTTGTCTAAATGATGTCAGATATCCATTTAACATATACGTGCTTGTGATGCAAAATAAATCCTTTACCATATGAGAAATGATGCAGCTGTATGTATGACTGCATGAGGGACTGACTGCCCTGCAGCAGGTTTGAAGAATTCTAGTCAGTGTTGCAAAAGCTTTGTACAAGCTACATGATTTGGTCTAATTTATACAGGGTACAAATTCAAAATAGTGTCTTTTATAGATGAAATACTTTAGTTTTTAACTGTCTCCTTTTTCCTACTTTATAGTTTTAGTTTGATTTAATCTTACAATGTCTCAAGAGGATTGACATTGTGTCAAAAATAAAGCTCAGGCCAAAGTGACTTAAACCTGCAATTAATGTGGTTTGCATAGACATCGTCGTAAATTGACTTCTCATTCGATTTGTGATATCAATAAACATATTCATAAGGCATTTACTCTCTTAATGGATAGTTTTAAGTCTCACTGAATGCAACCATCCAAATGAGAAATAGTTTCATGTTAATTTGTCCTGAGTTTAGACTCTTAGGTTACTTCTTTATGTTCACATTTTTGGATATATTACCCGTAGGGCAAGTTAAAACAAAAAATATACATAATGATTAAATAATAATAATAATAATGATGATGATGATGATGATGATGATGATGATGATGATGATGATGATGATGATGATGATGTCAAATATTGATGTCTACCAGAATTTAATGTATTTATTTACAGTCTGAATTCACATAAAAAAGATGCTGGAATGATTCATCTGACAAAATTGACATGAAAGATAATGCTCAATTATGTTGCAATTACATTATCATAAAGTATGAGATGCAGCTGAAAGTAATTATTGTTGCTGTTATCATTAGATGTGCACATTGTTTGGTTCACTTTAGTTGATCAATCACTTGGTCTACAAATTTCAAACAGCTGCAATTAATTTGAAAACTAAAGCAATGCACCACATTTTACATTTAGATGTAAATCCCTAAGTCTGCCTTTGATTTCACATGCACCCTCTCTTTTGAAAACATTCAAATGTTAAAATCTGTTTTTGGTTGAAGCATATCTTATCTCCCTTTAAGTATTATCAATTACATTTACACATATTCATTAAGAAACAGCTCCTTTTCAGAACCCCCCCCCCCACAAAAAAAGTATCAAACTTTGTGAGTAAGTAAAAGAGTTATTCTTAGACAGGATAATGTTGAAGTGAGAGAGATAGAACGTCTTAAAAAGTGGACCAAGTTTATAGATTCAAGCTCAACCACGATTTAGCCATGTTATTAACTTGAATGTATGTATGTTAGTTCTTAGATCTTGCTTCAGAAATAACCTTCTATAAGCCTCAGTTAGCTCCCCCCCAAAATGACAGGCCTGAAATATTTTGCAAATAATGTGTCATATCCTTCTGAGAATGAAGGGCTCTGCAGGCTTTCCTGGCTTTCACCCTGAAACTGAGATCACTGCAGTCCAGATGCAACATTTCTTTTGTCATTGTTTAAACAAGTTGCTGTCAGATGCGGAAATTATGTTTGATTATTATGATTGAGCTTTTGGTGTGATGGCAGCACATGAATGAAGTTGTGTAATGTTGGATACTGATAAGACAGATTTCTTTTTGCCTGGATGTTGTTCATTAATATCACACATGTTACGTATTAGCTTTATGTAGTCTTTCTTGAACAGCTAATCCAGTTTGCATTTGGTCTAGAGTGTGTAAAAATTTTACATCACGTCAGTGTGTTTTTTTTTTCCCTCAGAAGGTGCGAACATCAACATGTTACATGCAGGAAACGCACTGTAAGTGAATGACTGTGCTGTGTGTTGCTGTGCCGCTCCTGTTAAGTGTGATCAGGTGGGGTTGACATTGCAGAGCCGGTTACGGCTGCTTGTAAAAATGCAGTTTAATATCGGAGCGAGCCAGCGGTGAGGAGAGTGTGTGGGTGTGTTTGTGGATAAATGCAGAGGAGTGTGAGAATTATGCATAGCGGAGGTGAGAAGTGAGGATTTTACAAAATGTATGAAGGGACTGATTAAAAGGTGAAACTTTTCTTTTCAATGTCAGCATCAAGCCGCTTTCTGCTCCTCTGTAGTGACCTTCTCGCTTAACCAGCTGTTCCGAGGTCAGTCCTTTGGTTTAACATCAGTGAACGAAACTGACTTTTCAGTATTTTGTCCATTTACTCTTTCTTGTTAAAGCTTTCCTTTCTTAAAAAAAAATTCTGGCGTCTATTTAGCTTTTCGGAAGAAAAAAAAAAGGTTTAGAATTTGAATAATAAGAGTCAAAACAGCAACGCTCACAGTTTATGATGTGAAGTGAATTATGGCCAGTTACCAAAAAATAATGAACAGTTCTGATAATGTAGTCATTTAAATCGGTTATTAAGCAAAGTGCCAAACGTGGACCGTTTACAGATTCTCAGATGCAAACATTGATTATCATGGAGTAACAAACAATCTGTCTTCTATGAAGCATTTTAAGGCTACATTTTCCTCAATGTCAGACAGTGAGAGTGCACAATCCCCTAAACACTCAAACAAACCATGCAACATACATGCAGACTAGAGCCAAACATAATATTCCATTTCCATTTTTTGATGCTCTGAAAAACTGGTAAAATGGTTGGTTCGGGATATTGCCTTGCTTGTAAACTGCTCTTAAATCTATTCAAGGAATCTAGAAGTCCCAACTCTTCCTCTGAGAGCATCTCCAAATCAAAAACAGGAATTCATCATGTTTGGGTTTTGCATTGTTTTCTTGCACTCGGTGCATTTTGCTCATTGAGGAATCAATGATTATAAATGTTTGTTGTAAATTTTGCCCTTGAGAGACAAAGCAGATGAAGTCATAACAGTAATTATTTTAGCCATGTGTAATTATTTCATGGACAGGTGATTGCAGCAACTACACTTTTTCCGACAGTCCGCTCCCCCACACAACTCTCTTTGAACTCGTCCTCTTTTTATTTTGGCTTGACACTAACCTGGTTGTTCAGCTCAGGTCTTCTTTGTTCTCTTTTCTCTACTAAGCATCTCTGCTCAACCTTCTCTGTTTCACTATGTCCATTTGCCCGTTGGCACTCTATCTTATCTCCTGCTTCAATCACTTGGCCAGGAGCTGCAGAACACACCAACTGTTGTGCGGTCTCAATAAAATAAAGAAACATTGCACCTTTCAGGGAACTTCTGCGTGGAGTTTTTGAGCTATAATGAAGGACATGCCACTTTAAAAGCATGTTTTAATTTGCTCCAGTCTCATTTCAATTTAGAGCCATTTATCCCAAAAAAATGACAACATACATAAAAGCTGCAGCTACCTTTAATTTGCAGTTTGGCTTTTAGATGTTGCTGGAACTTGTTTTGGTCCATACTTATATGTTATAAGAAATGTTGCCTTCCTTTAACCATCTTGAAATCACATCTGGACATGTAAATTACTTATTGGAACTGGAACAAGTGGTTATTAAAGTAGAATAAGTAGCACATAATGGCCCATCTTAACATGAATTCATTTTGAATATTAGTGAGGTAAAAGAAAATCCCAAATTGACATTTTATTTTTATGTTATTTATTACGTTTCTAATATTCTCAAGCAACTAAATTGTTTTCCTCACAGAATGAGCTAGCAACCAACTAATTAATAAATCATAAAAAGAAACGATGAAAAGAATGAAGTTGTAGTTAAGATGTCTTGATCATGTTTTATTGTTTCAGCATGTGCAGCTGTAAACCACAGCTTACAGCCTGTTAATCCTAACAGTAGTGTATCTTATCAGCTAAGTGTTGATGAAGCACATTTGGCAGACTGCTCTCAGTGTTGGTGCATGTCTGTCTCTGGCAGCTGGTTGCAACTTCTCTTCATCACTGGTGGAGCCAAGGAAATGACATCATGTCCCTACAGGGTTTGAAAGGGCATCCCTGACAGGACTGTCATGACCAACGAGTTCCCCGGGAACATCATGGTGCACCGATGACAGGAAAAAAAGAAGTGTTTTCTTAGTCCCTGTAGTTACCATCTCCCACTTCTAGCCCATCAAGCATTTTCTGGTGTTTGAAATTCCCCTCTCACATGTGTGTCTTTTTTGGTCCTGAATGTAGGGCATGGGGGTGGGGCAGAAAGTTCTCCAAATTAGTAGTTATTCAAAGAGTGGAAGAAGAATCATTGTGTTGGCGAGATCCAGCTCTACAGAGCCACATCTCTTTTTCACTTGTAGGTTTTCAGCTTACACTTGGACTTTCGCATTAGTTTTGTTTCCAGTCTTACTTGATATGTATGTATGCGCTCTTTAACGCTCTCTTCTCGGCGTTGACAATTGAAAATAAATTAACATTCCTAGGCTTTATTTTCGTCTTCTCTAAGCCTGTGGAGAAAACTTGGAGGCGAACCCAGGAGGTCAGGCCGCACTCACAGCCTGTCAATCCTCCTTGGTGACCCCACCGCCTCTTTCTTTCTCCCCCTTCCATTCTTCACCCTCTCTGCTACCCCCCTCTCCCATCCATTTAGTCCCTCCCGGCTAAGAAACTCCCAAACTCGCCCCCTTCTCTCACTCTCTCTTTCACTGGCCGCCTCTCCAGCTTGAGTGAGGCAGACACAAGCTTTGTCAAAGGAGCCTCACATTCATTCAGCCGGCTGTTGCGCGAAGCCTGGTATTTCATGTTAAGACATGTGGGCCGTCTTCTTCTCCCCATTTATTTTAATTTTGTCTTAATTGCCCACTGTCCCTTTTTAAATGCTTGCTTATTATTTCTATCATGCGGATGTGAAAAATTTGCTGTGGACTGTCATTTTCTCCATTATCTTAACTGATGATAGATCTCTCTCCTTGGGTTTCTACAGTGTCTGTAGGAGAGACAAAAGAAAAACAGATGTCATGAATGTTTGCGAATCGTTTTTCATTTCATTGATGGTGCTTTTGTCCTATTTCCAGAAAGATATACTGTTAATGGAGAGGAGACCTCAGGGAATATACCGTATATCCTTATATTGTTTTAGGAAGAGGAGCTTGATCTGCAGATGAAAATGAATAGCTTTTATCAGTTGTCCTCTGGTGTATATTACATGTTTGAACTCATTAAATATACTATATACTACACCACATACTATAGTCATAGTATGGTCGTGACAGTTAGTCATAGCTGTGTTTCTTTTTTTTAATTATCTGCCTCAGCTGAACATGTTGATCATTATGTTGAAATCACTGGCCGAGTAACAAATAACCCAAATTCCCCTGCTTGGGGGGAGGGGGGGCTCCACGTAGATAATTCCTCTACACAATATCTCAGGGGTTAAGGATGCCTCTCTCACCTCTTGAAAACATTTTCTGCTTGAGAGCATCGTAGCCCCCAACCCCCCATAACTACGCCCCCCCCTCCCCCCCCCGTCCCCTGATGTGAAATTATGATGCGTCTGTCAGTACTTGTGTAAAGCATCTTAATGTTAATCGCCTAATCCGTTTATCTCAAGTCCGGACCGATTCAGTGCGGAATCCCACCAAACAAAAACAGTGTTTTTAGGAAGATGAGCATGGCTGTGTCCTTCACCAGCTTAAGGGAGAAAGGAGGCATGTTACTCAGCAGGGCAATCGCTGGTGAGGAGAAAGAACCCCAGGGTGGTGAAGGCAAACAGGGCCAGGCAGCCTCTCACCTCCTGGTGTATGGAGGAGCTGAGTAGCTCAGCAGGTCTCGCAGGGCAGAAGGGCAGGGGCATGTCCCCCCCAACAGTTTCCAATCTCCTCCTGTCAGCTACCATTATGGTTACCCCGTGGCCCCAGGCCTCATATTTTGGGGATGATAAATGGCTGCGGAAGAAGTCCCGTGTGTCTCTGGAGATTTGATGCTCTACGACATTGAACTGGTTGCAGTCTAGTGGGTAGACGGAAGACTATGAGATGCCTCAGTAGAGACTTCTCATGTAGGAGAGCAAGCCCCCTCTACTTTGCTCTTATCTGATCTGCTTTGGCGCCACTGCCAGATAAACAACTGCAAGTTGCACATAAAAGTGCAATTTTCATAAAGCCACCCAAGTTTAGCTGATAAATTATAAGTAAGCTGTACGAGTATTTCCTTGGCACAGACGTTGCTGTGACCTCAAATGAAAATAAATTCTCTCAGGCTTCAACAGGCTGGGTGAGGATCCAGCAAACTTTCATTTCACCTCTATCAAGCGCTGGTTACTTAAAGAATGGACATAATAGTGACTTGAATAATGGCTCAGTATGCTAATGTGAAAGCTCCCCATGTTTTGTTGGTTTTCATGTTGCCAAAAATATCTAAGTGTATTAGCGAAGCCTAGAGAGCGATCAGAGCTGACTGCCCTGCTGCTTAAATTTAGCTTCATTATAAAATGATCAGAGCGGTTACGGGTGGCTCAGAATGAGAAGTATTCAGCAACAGGAAACATTCAGGAGAGTGAATGCGTAGTGACGGCAACCAAGTGACCAATCCTGCGCATGTGTGTGTATGTGTGCGCGCATGCATCGGAGAGATGCTGGGTGGAAGCCACAAGGGAATAAACAAGACACACTATGTTTCTGTGTGTGCTGGTGTGGGTGTATATATGTCATTTCTAAATGTGTCCACATCAGAAGGAGCATGCATCATCTTGAATATATGTTTGTGCAGGCATGCATATATGAGTGTGTGTGTCTCTGAGTGGCATTTCACATATGACACACAACACCTCTCCTCAGTGTTTGATTTTTGGTAAGCAGCTTATCTGTCTGGTGTGTTAGTCTGTCTCGGGCTCTAACCTTTTGCTGCTTTTCGCAGACAAAGAACTGTTTTGCCGCCCCTTGATAAGGAAAGAGACAAAAGTAGCTCTCAAAGCAGCCGTGTCTCTAATGGCGTTCTGTGTGAACGTGTTGCCGGAGCGACAAGCTTTCTCCCTCGGGGATCTGCGAGTAAATGGGGAAGGTGGAACATAGAGGAGTGGGACAATGAAGCAGTGTAAACATTCAGTTGTAACACGCTGCAGAGTGCTAAATAAGTGCCAAGCAGCAGGCATGCCGTGTGCTTTGTTTTTATGTCGGTGCTCCCATAAACCTGTGAGAACAGAAGTTTGGATGTTTCTGTGAAACTTGTGCTCTCAAAAATGAGTTTGTTTGTTTGATCAAACCACAGGAAGGAGTTTTGTTTTCATGGTGCTCTGACATTTGTTTGACTATGTGTCATAAGCAACTCACACATGAACTGTTTACTGGCACACATGTATAACACAAAGGCACAAATTGAACTAGCAAGGCCAAACTCATGATGCTAATGACAACCATCGATTCCCTCCATTTTTTTAAGGCAGTTTTTTTTCCCTTTTCCTTTTCCAGATTAAAAGATGAGTGGTGAAGCTTCTCTGAGAACTACTGATCGTTGAAATTGTTCCAGCTTTCCGTTCTCCCACTGCAACACGTTGAGCCACTGCTATCAACCATTATTCCCCTGGATTGCTTGGATACAGTAACACAATGGCTTCTGCACTGTGGAGGTGTCCAGTGTTTCACTGCCTCCTGCTCCTTCTCTTCTGCATTCACTGTTCACAAGGTGAGTTACCATGGAGTTGCATTGCTGAAAGTTGTTCTTATGCTGTTATTGTCAATTTTTCAAGACGTTACTTATTATTCAGCTTATGAATGTGTTGAATTTATTAGCATGCATTGTTGTGCCCACTTTCGAAAAGTGAAGAGCTGTTGTGCGGCAAGGTTGCCAAGTTTTATTCTGTGGTATTATTACCCTTGAAATTTCAAAGAGTTGTTTGGGACACATGGTTCTAAACTTACTGAATACTACTGGGAAACTGAAGACTCTGACTCATGTCAATGCCAAAAAGGGCGCGTTAGAGTCCTCCCCATCACATTTTCATAACTACACCTTCTCTGTTTCTCAAGATTCATAAGAGATTATTAAAATGCACTTTAATGCACTGGTTTTGTGAAAAAAGAAAGGGCAGGCGATATGGCCTAAAACTAATACCGTTAAAGTTTTTGGCTTTTATCACGATACACGATATATATCTCGATTGAATTTGAAATCGCCTCGAAAACACTGTTGACGTTGAACTCAACATAATCATGCATTAAAAGGCAACAGTCGCATTTAAGTAAACTCTGTCTTAAGGGAATATATTTAAAGTTAAATTTAGCAAACTGACCTGCACTGACCTGCTTTCCCTACCATTAAATTTGGGGGGGGTGGAGCGGCCCCGCCCCGCCCCACCCCGTCCCCTGACGGCACATCACACTATCCCTGGATGTTTATATTATTTTAATTTCTATTACTCGATTACAATTTTATATTTTATTTTAGATTCAATTATTAATTTTTTTAATTAGCATTCAGGTTATTTTTTATTTTGCGCCAGATCACAACAGAAGTAATTAAGGTTATCTTTCCTCGAGAACAGACTAATATTTTGTCCTTTCATTCTAAAAACTAAAACAGCCCAATGCTGTTAATTTTATTTACACAATGACATCTCATCAAGTTGCTTCATATCTCTACAAGCCCAGCAATGCACACACAGGTGAGCAACACACCCACCAGCGGGGAAGAGCGCATGTCGCGTCAACCACATTAGAAAAAGAAAAAAATATCTGCTTTTTTAAACACTCCCGGGGTGGAAACACTCGCTCTCTTACGAGGAGCAGATGGAGGAGTTTTCCTATTCCCATGTACTAAGAACTCCATATCCATCGGGGGAACGTGCACGGCTAAAAAAATCAGAATCTCCTTGACAGTGTAGTCATTTCTGAGGCGTATTATGGCTGGAAATATGCTGTTTCATATTCAGCTTCCATCTCTTAATGCTCAGAAACTAGCTTGATGTCCATACTCCACGGCTCCATGCTTCTTTTCCTGGTTCTCCTGAAACAATAACATACAAGCGTGCAGGAGAGTTTTCTGGAAGGGCAGGGGAGAGTGCTGTCTGTCTGCTGTGAGTGAGAAAAGCCAAACTACGAATAAAATCACATGTAGACATCTTAAAACACTACCATGACTATTTGTATACGATGTTTGGGGAAATAGCCATTTTATATATTGCACGTAAACGGGATATATCGAGTATAGTCGATATATCGCCCATCCCTACCTGGAACTATCAGAAGGAGGGCACCCGAGCGAGAAACTTTGAAATAATATGGTTCTGTTTGAAATCTGTAATGGCATCTCAGACCTTTATCGTCCTCTTTCTTCCCTCCCTCTCTTCTGATTAATACATTTGACTGTAATTACAAGTATCGTGACAAAACACTCCTGTCAGTTATATGCCCATCAAAACCACTGATGTTGGTATGTCTGCATTAATGATGATCGTTTCCTTTCTTCCCTTTCAGGCCTATTGTACAGGGAAACAAAGTAACCCAAAATCACATGCTTGTGTGCCAAGCATTGATTACAGATAAATGTTGAAGTACATTATTTTGAGGTCTTCCTTTTCAATTTAAATTTTGCCCTTTTTTTCTCCCTCTTTTTCCTTCTTATTTTAAATCTGGCTGTGGTGTGCAATTTGTTAACAAAGAAGGCTTACTATGGAGCAGGCTACTCCCAGAAATATTTCAAACTGAGATGCTTTTCTATTCTTCTTTTTGATTAACAATTTTCGGTAATTTGGAGACGAGTCGAGCTGAGGTACCTGAAGAATAGCCCTCTGATTTGCTCTGGCTTCAAAACAGAGTTGAATAGTCTTGTTGAATTTCTTAAAGAGGAATACTGCTTTGGTATGCAGAAAGTGCAGGTTTTAGGTTTCAGTTGATGTGAGGGCTCTCGGGCTCAAGAATGCATATTTGCCGATCCGTCAATAAAGGAATGTGTGTGTGTGTGTGTGTGTGTGGGTCCATCTGAAAACAATATCTGATTCTATCCACATGCCACTCACCTTCAGCCTGTCCGGCCCTAAGGGCCTGCATCCCAGCACTTATGATCTGTACTTCCATCAGAGTCCCTGCAATGCAAACTCTACTTGATAATTGCCTCCTGTCCCTCACCAGGAGAGAGTATAATCAGGTTATGATTTTCACCCAAAACATTCCTCACGCTTTGAAATGCTTGCTGACATACCTGAAAAGAAAGCGATTTTTCTTTCTCTTGGTATTGACTTTCCCAGCCAGTTGGAAGAATGAACACCAGTTTTGCCTCTGTTTTGACAAAGTGCGCAAAATCAAATAGAATTGACCGCCCAGTGGCAGAAAAAAGGAGGTCAACATTTCTTTTGCTTTAAACATCTGAAAAAGTACATTTCCAAGGGCAGAAAGTTAAAGATGGCAGACATTTTTAATATTTTAAGCAGCATTACTTTATTTATTACCATCTTTTGCTGGTTTAGAATAAGAAAAAAAGGGCATAAAAAAGCTTGGACAGCCTGAAAATTCAGAACATACAGTATTTACAGACTGTCTGGCAAATATAACTCTTTTTTTTTTTAAACCAGCTAAGAGTTTTCAGCTCTTTTGGGGATTTTTTCTTATTATTTCTGCAAAAGGCTTTCATCTTTGTGAATCTTGGGCAATCTTAGATGCATGGTTGTTTTGAGCCCACAGATTTTCTATAATGTTTAGGTCTGGGACTGGGCGAGCCAATGCACAACCATCAATGTCTACCCCCTGAGGTAGTCCATTGTGAATTTTGAGGTGTGTTGGGATCATTATCCTGTCAGAAGGCCATCCTCTCTGCAGTATTTTTGCAAACGTGTGATGTCTCCTTCCAGGATTTGCTGGTATTTATCTGGATTTATTCTTCTCTTTAGCAAAATGTTACCTGTGCCACTGGCTGCAACACAAGCCCAAGGAATGATAAAAACACCCCTGTGCTTAGCAGTAGGGCAGGTATTATTCTCATAAAAGTATTCAGCTTTTTTTTCTAAACAAATCTATACTCACTGCAGTCTAAACATCCCGTTTTAACATGATCAGCCCACTTTTCTTTCTTCCAAAATACATCAGGCTTGTCTAGATGTTCAGCTGCAAACGTCTGAAGCTGGTGTTTGTGTTGAGGATGCAGGAAAGGTTTTTCTTTGGTTGAATGATCTTTGAAGGTCATTTGTGCAGATGTTGTTGCACATAAGAGCGCACCACCAATGCAAAGCCTACTTAATCTTCTTGAAGGGATTCTGCAGTCCAGTAGGGCGTTTTATCCCCCACCCCCCGGCAGTTCTAGTAATTCTCTGATAAAGTTTTCATGTTATTTTAGATTTCAGTTTGACCTTTATTGTTCCTGTTAACTGCCGGTCCTTAATTAGATTACGTAATGAGGAAATGGCTACCTGAAGACATTTCTTTGCCTTTGAGAGCATCAATTACTTTAATCATCAGACTGCTAGGCAGCTGCCTAGAAGAGACCCTGGTTGGTGATTGGTGGGGCAAAGTTTAAGAATTATCTAAGCTGAGAAATTTGCATTAATTGGGCTTTATATTGACGAGTGTGTGAAGAAGCCTCTACCTTAACAAGCTCATTAAGACCTGAGAGACCTTTGTTAATTAACTGAGCTCCATTTATTTAAACTCTGAAGCTGCAAAAACATAAACAACACACTTGTCTCAAATGTATGAAAGTATATCCCATCTTTAAATGCATGCACGCTGAGGCTCAACATATCTACTACTTGCTTAACTACTCATAGAAATTCTGTTCCAATTTTTGCATGGTGCTGTATTTACAAACGCAAGTATTCCAGCTCAGATTGTTTTGGTAGTTTCTGCAAAGTGAAAGCTAAGCCTTTACCTAGCTATTATCCAGATTCTTATGGTAATAATGTTTCAAATGAGTGTGTGAAAGGCTAGTGGGATATGCATGATGAATCCACTCAGAATTATCTCCTAAATCTGCAACTATGTTCATCTTTGCAGAGTTTTACAAGTTTTGGCACATTGTTAAACTGTCCTAACTTTACACTTTCCTACTCTCATAGCATAATTTTCATCTGCAGTTGGCAGAGGGAAAAAAAAGTCACTTGAACTTCTTGTTAAGCACCACACAGCAAATAGGCACATTTAGCAGCTATCTGGTGAACACAGTGGAGCACTTAGCAGCTGAGAAGTCAGTGTTTCCCACTGGAGTTTGTTGGATCCAAAAACAGAACTAAAATCACAAGAGGTATTGGATTTACATTCTTTAGATGAGGAGGTGAGGAGATAGAATTAAAAACACTAATGCAGGATTACATGCATGCCTCTTTTTTTCCGTTTTTTTTTTTTTGGATCCCCTGTGTGTGGAATGAAAATTTTAATCTTGTGCTGGAACAGCAGACAATGAAAACTCCTGTGCAAAGAGGTAATTACCAGATGTAAAGAGATTAAATTGACAAAAAGGGTGACCATAAATGGTCTTAAAAAGTTGACAGACTTCATTCAAATCTATTTCAAACTCATTTGTAATTTTGCTTAATCTTTTTACTGATCAAACTTTCGTTTCAAAGCTTCTCTTATAATGCAGACTCTTCCTTTGCTTTATAATTTTTTCTCTGTTTTATCCATTTTATAATGGATATATAAAGTTTTTTTTTTTTGCCACAGCAAAGTAGGTCATGCAGGTATCGGATTTGTTGCAGGTCTTTCAGTCCACTGTGCCACTGAGTCTAAAGATAGGAAAGACAACGACCAAACTCAGAAGGAGCTACAGCAAATGCAGAGCAGATGCGCTGCGCCATATCAGCTTTGGCTAAATGACAGCTGTTATCTGAGTCATTAACGTAAAGAAAGACAGATGTGGGAGGAGGTTATATCTTAAAGTCAGTGTCAACACGTTTTTGTGTTTTATTATCAAAAGGAGAGCTGGCACCAGAGCATTCACATCTAAATTTTCACACAGAAGTCTAATGTAAAAGATGAAGTGGTTTCTATTTTGTAGCTGAATCATATCTCTGTAGATTGGGATCAGGGCAGAGACAGTGTTTGTTAACGTCCTGTGGAAGTTGTTCCAGCATGACCAGTGAGTGAAGGGAGATTTCAATCTGCTTTTTTTTCTTTAAAAAAAAATGCTGAAGTCAGTAAAAAGAACTAAATAAGAAAATGCTACACTAGATTTCTGGAAAGGTGTTTTGTGATGTTTCTGCTGGTTTCCGGCTCCCGCTGCACTGGATTACACTGTATCCCTCTCACGAAGGGGGGATTTTGTTAATTGTGAGAGATTCCTCTGTCCAACACAACGTCATGCCTGTGCTTCTCCCTGAAAGGTTGCAAAGGTTAACGCTACGTCTCGGCACAACATTTGTCTCAAGCAGAGCCGTACATTGTGCTGATGGAGGAGCCTCCCTCGTGCCACACTGGTATTTCCAGTCCTGGGGTTAACTGAATGGGGGAGGCTATTGTGCTCTAACTCCTCTCTGGCCCTGGGCCATACACATCCAGTCTGTCATCCATTGATATGCTTGGCTTGCCATTTTATAATTCATATCGAATGCTGCGGGTCCATGGTAGGGGGATCATGAATTATCTGCTAAACCGTGGGAGATTCACAGATGACTGGTCAATCTGTGTGGTGAGAACAAGCACAGAGGAAGGGGGGAAAAATGTAATATATAAGTCTTTCATTGAAATTCTGCCCAATTGGAAGCATTTCAAGAAATAAGGCCAGGGTTCATCATTTGGACTGAATGGACTTTCCTGAAGATTGGGAGCCACTTGGAGATGGAAAAATCATCTCATTTCAATTTTTTTCTAGATTGCTAATACAGTTTTGTCAGCATTTTGCCCCTATCCCTGGCTGCTCCAGCAGCTTTTTGGTGTGCAGTGCACTAGACAAATTTCTGTATGACATTGCACTACAATATGCTCTTTTAATAATAACCTGGAAAGTTTTGAATCATAAGGGAACATGAAATTGAAATGAGCCAGACCCACATGAATCTCCAGGATCAGGATTTCACTCGAAGGAAATGAAATACAATATCACCCTCGATGGGGTCATCCTAGATTTATTGCAACAGCGATTTCCTGAGTGCGTTTTTTGGTAAAGCAAAAGCAGCAAGAAATGTTTCCATCCAGTACTCGAGTGTTCGAGTATGACTCTTTCTCCTCCAGAGTAGACCATTGTCCATTACTGTGTGTTCAGACAGGGTTGTAAAAGTTTCAGTTATATGGTGAGCTGATGAACAAGCACTTAATTTAATGGCCTAAGAGCAGCAGTTGTCTGGCAGTTTGATTTCATTTGTTAAGGATGCCCTAAATCTCACTTGCTTGCAGCATCTCTGAGCTGCACGATTCACGCTCCTTATGGCAACAAGTTGTAAAAACATTGAAACATAGGCCTACCTCACTCTTTCCTTTCTTAAATGCTCTCTGTGTGTTTTCTTTTCTTTTCTTTTTCTTCCAGCAGCCTAAATCAAATAATAGATGAGTCCGGCTTACAACCACAAAGTAGTTTGCCTCAGATTCTAAACTTTCAGATTTGCTCGCAGTAAGTAAGTTTCACATGAGGGTGAAACCATCAGCTGTTATCACAAAGCAATGCATCTAATCTTGAGAGGAAGAAGAGAGGTTTCACATAAAATCAAGACAAGAAAGCTGCTGAGTTTTTGCCTTTTCATTGTGTCTTGAGAAGTGTTTGCCAGCACTATAAATCACCTTTGGTGTACTTTGTAGAATAAAAAGTATTTTTGGAAGCAACAGGAACCTGTTGGATTTTATTGTGTCTTAAAGTTCGCAATAGTTTTAAATAGCTCTGAGGCATGTCAGAACTAATTTATTTGAAGCGCAGAAGCTAAACAAACATGCAAAACAAAAAGCAGTTCACTTGTAACATTTTTGTGCGAAGACAATCAAAGCAGGTTGCTTCTCTGAATACCTGCAGCAGTATTACTGTAAGCACTGCTTCTCCATCTGTTTTGTCTTTAATCCTGACATATATTTGAAGCAGTAATTTGTCAAGAAGAGCAAACGCATGAAGTGTGCAAAGTACGCAAATGCCATTTAGATGAAAAGCAGCTTATTGTTATTCTAAAAAAAAGGATGTTGTGTTTACTCTGTGTGAAAATTGTTCCAAAATGATGCATTTTTCTCTACCTGTCATCCATGCTCCATTTTTTCAAATACCATAACAGCTTAGATCTCACATTTTAACTACTGATGGTTGAGACTGACACTATAAATGCTAGGGCTAGAGCTGATGTAGACATAGTGGGGAAAGGATGACAAACAATACAAAATTGTATTGGATTTATAAGTGTTTCAACAGTAAGTGTTACAGAAATGTACCGTTTCTGTGTTTTCACATTTTCATGCGGAGGCACTGGAGAGTAAAAATAAGAAGGAACTAGTTGCACTGTGGTTCAACACGCTCTGGTTTCTGATTAGCTTGCTCTTGCATGAGTCATATATGATGTGTGTCGGTGTAATGATGTGTGTTAAGTTTCTTTCTCTCTGTGTCTGCTGGCTAGCTCACACTACTGGCCATGAATGTAGCTCTGTTTTATTCCCTGGTTTAGTAATCTCCTCAGGCTGAGAGTCAGTGCCATAGAGTATGACCACACATTTTTTTTGTCCAGGAATTAAATGTCGCCTCAGGGCAGGTCACCTGCAAACAAAAGGCCACCAGACGATTTGCAGGTATGAACAGTCTCAGATAAGGAAGCCCTCTCCTGCCGTGCAGGAAATTGAATAAGTACGGAGCAAGAGAAAAAGTCAGCAAAACAGCCAAGCACAAAGAACGTTTTTGTTTGCCTTATGCTATCAGTATTGACCTCTTGTAGCATATACTCTCATTGAACGTGCACGGCACAATGGTTTCATCGAAGATGAGGGGCAGGAAGCTGTCTGTCATCTAGATCTCCCCATCTTGGCATCTGTTATCAGCGCTCCTGTTTTCTGCTCTCATTGACCGGAATGCTGGTGGAAGGGAATGGACCAAGGTCATTGCGCTCAAGTCAATCAAAGTGGTCAGTGCTGCAGAGATAGCAGGAGGTTATTGCTAAGGAATGTGCTTTTTTTTTCATTGACTTTCCTGGTAAATCTTTGTGATGCTCCAAACAGAACTGTAGAAAGGTCTTTGCACAGTATCACAGTATCCGATCGACCCCTTATAAAATGACTAAATGCCAGGAGAAATGGTAAATGATCAAGCAGGAACAGTAGAAAAAATAGATATAGTATTTCTGGATGTTTATGTTCTGAACTTCCTAACAAGCTAACAGGGCACAGGGTCAGCCATGATACGGTGCATCTGAAGCAGACAGAGTAAAGGGCTTTTCCCAATGATAGCCCTGGAGCCTGAACGCTCGACCTTCTCATCAGTACCCTAATGGCATCATTAGTACCATACATCACTGTGTTCTTACTAAAATCTAGCTATTGTAACCTTTCATGATTTGATTCTAAACACAAAATCATCTCAAACAAAAAATCATCTTCCCTCAACCAGTCCCACACATTCCTAAACATTGCGTTAGCTTGCCTTTGTTTAGAGTATGCAAGCAGCAGATGAAATGTCACAAAAAGGGACACAAGTGAAAGTGCACACTGGTGTGACCAACACATTTTTTAAATTAGGTTGTTGCGGAGTCTGCAAAAGGGCTCCTGCAGGATGAACACTGGGAGCAGGAGCTCAGGATGTGTCCTGAAGACATTACTGATAAAAATCACTTTTTAATCTAAGTCAGCACAGACTCTGCCTTGATTGCATTAAAAGCTGTATTTTAATGTGCAGTGAAATGTACATTAGATTAAAAACATTTGTCAGAATAATAGAAGCATAATAAAACAATTATAATTATTTTTGTTTGTTTTTGTGCAAACATGAGCAACAAAAAAATATATATTTTGTTGGGATGAAACACAGAAACACAATTTATTGAACCAGTACTGTTATTGCACATCTGCTTAAACAAAAATAGCGTCGCCACTTTGCAACACATGGGTTTGCTCACGGACAGGAAAATACCAAACCTTGACCAGTGGAAGTGCTGGTGTTACTATGTTAAAGACCAATTGCTTCATCTGCAATCAAGATTAAGTCTGTACTTCTTATCAGAATTGTCTTTCTATTATCCTGTTGAGGCCCTGATCTTTCCCTCCTCGTCGTCATTGTTGTGGTTCATTATTCATGTAATTCGTGTTCCAGTTGCAGCTTATCCTGACGCCCTGTCTGTGCACTGTACAGGCAATCCTGGGTGAAAGGACATGGGGGTTGATGAGGGGAACTCTGCCCCAGTAAACAAGAACAGAGACATGAGCATGTGACACAGACTAACTCACATCCTCCTGTTCTGCCTCTGCTTCATCCTCCTCTTTCTTCCTCTCTATCCTCTGGGAGGCACCTGACTTATTCAGAGATGTTTCTTGCGTGGAAAATCCAGCTGGGGCTTAAGTGCAAGGGTAAAATATGGGCTTCAAGGGGAGTTAGGCATCACTCAGGGTAGATCAAACCTGTGAAACTATAACCCTGCTGCACTCAGGAGAGTTGCTTTAACTCACCTCTTTCTGTGTGTTTCATCAACTTCCCTGAAGAGATGCAACAATATGTTGGATATTGAACAAGCAATGAACCAGTTCTGTCACAGAGGCGCTCTCCTGAGAGCATATAGAGGTTTTCATCTTCGGAGCCAAACATTTATTTCTTTTAAATGTTTAGCCTCTGTGACAGTTATTTAATTTTTTATGAAAGGGCTGTTTTCTCAGTAGATTATAAAAAGGTGTTGATTTATGCTCCTCTTAGCTCTTATTAATGTGCCTATGGACCACACAAAACAAGATATTGCAGCTCACAACATCTTCAACAGAATAATGCCTGTCATGACTTCTAATAAGCACTGACCCCCCCTTTTGCATTTAGAGGATTATGTGTGTTAGTAATGTAATGATACTCCCCTCTTTCCATCATGTTTTCTTTGATGTGCACCCACAGGGTCAGGGATCATGCTACCAATTGATGGAGGAGAGAAAACATTGAATTTTTGCAGCCAAATTAAGACATAGTTATCATAGCCTCCCCTTTATGGTATTTTTTTCTTCAGTTTCTGACCCCATGGGAGAAATTCTTCATCTGCAGTCTTCTGCAGCTGAGCCGGCTGTTCTGCAGGGCCAGAATAATCCACCATGTCCACTCTGCATCACTTGCGGCAAAATGAAAACATTTTCTGTGTGTTGTGTAACCCCTGAGAATGATTTCTACAACATCAAAATGATGTCGTCTGTGCACTTCAAGCATTTCATGTTGTTAGATGTTCTAATAAAGAGTGTGTGTGTGTGTGTGTGTGTGTGTGTGTGTGTGTGTGTGTGTGTGTGTGTGTGTGTGTGTGTGTGTGTGTGTTTTGGGGGGGGGTTTGTTTAACTGCAAATTCCTGTGTCCTGTTTTCCTGTGTATTGTCTTTCTGGTGTTTCTTTTTATTGCAAACTCTTGAAAATCAAGTCAAGTAAAATCAAGCTTTTAAAACATCTTTTTTTTTTTTTTAAACATGTTTTCTTCCAGTATGACAGAGATCAAGTCCTCCAGCCTTAATAGCCTCACAAAGCTGTTTGTCTCTACTGTCAGAGATGGCCATATCTGTGTTTATGCAGCTTAAGCATTTCCACCTTAAAAACTACCGCTAAATCCAAGGAAGGCCAGGACTTAGGAGCTGAAGACCTCCGTTTGAGATCTCCCTCCGACTTTGTTTTTGGTTAATTTCAGGATCTTTTCACTTGCTGTATACTTTGTGTTTGAATTGATATCTTTACAGAATTTACCCAGTTGAGATAGCCAGGACATCAATTGGTGTACCTCTGTCAACATTATACATCCCTATTTGTTTTTACAAAAAGGCCGGTCTCACCAGTGTCATTAATAGAGTCTGTTTTTACTCTGCAACCTCACAGAAATAAAAAAAAAGATTACAGGAAACACTTATAAGTCTTTTAAACCCAGAGAATGTAATTTTCTTGCATGGATTAAACATATGATATCAGCACTGGCCAAAAATTAATTCCCCATTCATCTTTAGTGTTCAGCCTTTTGACAAGTACTTACAATTGCTTTATTTGTTTTACCTTAAAGTGTAGACGGGCTAATTTTGTTAGCTTTGGACTACGCCAGTCTCTTGGCATAATATGTTTCCCATCTTTAGGCTAATTAAACAAATTAACTGCTAGTTTTAGAGTTAAATCACAGATTTACCAGAAACACAAGAGAGTGTTGTCAATACTTGTGTAAAGAATTTCTTAACATTTTGAAAAGATTTATCATTTGAAAAGCTATCATTCATATATGATGTTTTTTCAGCTTATCTGGACTTCCATAGTCTTTAAAATCAGTAGAATTCTGAGTTGTCAATATGAGCCTAATGACTCGGGTTGAAATATACCACATTTTCTGTTTGAGGTGTGACTGCTCACCTAACAGAGAAAATATTAAAAGCCTCCATCTGATGTGATAAAATCTAGATTTCTATAAATGGACCCACCTGAGGAGTCAAGAGGCAGCTGCGGGATCTGTCACACTTAACCTCAGCAATATGACAAATCCCTCTGTTTAATCCCTTTCAACCAGACATGTGTCAACATGGAATATGTAATTTTTTCCTCCTATGGCTCTTTTTTTTAAGTGAAGAAAACATTTGAAGAATAAATTGGTCGAAAAAGCAGTGGTCATGAATACAAATTGTGGCTTTGGAATTTGAACCTGCGATGCTGAATTCACGTCTCACCAAAGAGAAAAGGGATACGACTCAGAGTGCTTCATCTAACCACAAATGGACTCGATCCTGTATTGCCAGTTGCTATTTTCGAATTCTGATATGGGAACCAAGAGTGTCTGATAGCAGCCGTCTGGGAAAGGCTGGTGTAGCCCCGGGGTTTGTGGTCTTGTCTGACACTGTCTTTAGAAACAATTCCCAGCAAGGTGGACCAGAGCGGGGACTAAAGTGTCATGGGAAATGGTGCCATATGTCCAACTTGATTTTCAGTGTTTCACCGCATTTTGACAGTTGAAATGAAATGTGAACTGTTGAGGCTTAGTGAGGACTTCTTGGAGTGTCATCTCTATTTTAAAAACAGGTGTTACTTTGCAAATCCCAAATCTCCTTTCTAATCTCCCACCTCTTTCCGGTGTGCCTCTCACATCATCATCTCACATCTGAGAGGTGGTCTCTTTTTGCATTTGGGAACATTTTGAGCATCATCTTAAGATGCCTTATGAATCAAAATGTGGTAAATTGATCATTTGGGGTATTTTTTCATGTCTTAGTTGTTTGGAGTTACTTATCTAGTTTAGAAACATTTGCACAGAGAGTGAATTTTTATACTGTATATATGATATACATAATATAATAGGTCAGAGTTTCACTGAGGTGGTCTCTTCATTTTTTAGTTTTTAGGCCCATTTTTCTTCTTGGCCATTAATCACAAACATTCACTGAACAGTTCTGAAATAAAGAGCAGTGAAGCTGAGGGAAAAAAGCAAAAGCAAAACATTGATGAGGCTTTGTTCCATATTTGTTGAGAAATAAAATTAGTTTTTAATATTTTTGGCCCACTCTACAAGTTTCTATTCAAAATCTTTAATCCACCAGAGTAAAACTGCAGTATGACCACTTCGGATATTGGATTATAGAGGCATCTCCCACTGTCGGAGGAAAAGCCTGACTCTAAGATTTACTCTTTCATCCAGAGATGTTGGGTACCAGTAGTATCGGGAATGAAGCAACATAAAAAGACAAACAATCTTGGAGTTCTCCTGCTGTGACCACGGTGGGGACACTCTTATTTGACTAAAGGCTACACCCTTCTTTATGCTGCAGAAGAAAGCGTCCCTGTCAAACCGAAGCTCAGAACAATTGGGGCCAGCCTCGGGGAAACAGGGCCATTTGCATGCAGCTGTTTGCCGTTTCCAGGACCACAAAGGCCAATCAAAGGAACCTTAATGGGGGATGACAAGCATCAACCAACGCCTTTGCTCTTTGTCTGTGCCAGCCCTCGTCACTTTCTCTACCCTCCAAAAAGTGGTCCACTTTCTTTTTTCCCCTCTCTTTTGATCAAACATTCCTTCAGTTTTTTTTTCTCCCACTGTCTGATGTCCTGGTGTGCAGCTTGATGGGTTAAAGGTTGGTCATGACTACACTCATGATAGCTGACACACAGCAAAGATGAACCTGAACATTTGTGTTATAGTCTGAAACTCACAGTTACCAAATGGCAATATTTCAACATCAAACCTCCATTATCTTTTCATTTCATCTCCAGGGTTTTAAACGCCACAGTGTAACTCTGTGGATGGTTTCAGATGCACCCATCTGAGCCACAGTGCCACTTCCAATTTCAAGGGTGTTGATAGAAAACAAAATATGTATTATGAGGGGGATTGTCACCAGTGAATTATAGGCTGTCAAGTGGAGAAAAAAAGAAAAAAAAATCCCAGAATGCAACATATTGAGCCGCAGTCTCAGCCTTGCTTTGCTCTCTTGAGCTCAATAGACGGCTTAGCAGGCAGGTCAGGGGGAGGAATCTGAAAAGCTACTTTCCGCGCAGTCACTCACTGACCAGAATGCATGATAAGGCCTCGTGTCAACAGGGGCAGGAATGAGGATCAGAGCCAATTATTGCTAAGTCAAAGTGGTTACCATGGTGATTTGACAAGATAGTCTATATCAAGCTTACAGGTTCCTTACTGATTTTGTAATTTAATGTCAAACTGAGGCACTGCTACAGCAAGAGCACTCCGTTCTCTACACGCTTGCACCAGGTTTGTGCTACAGATTTTGTCCTGCAGTTTTCTTGACGCCATTTTCCCTGCAGCTGGTGGCCTTCTGTCGCAATCCTCAACTCCTGCAAAGTTGAACAGTCAAACAAAGCACGAAGCGTGAGATGAAAAGCTTTCATGCCCCCCCCCCCCCAAGACACACTGTGCACACAAACAATCCTGCCCTCTTTTCAAGATCTCGCAAAAACTTGTTTAAACCAAGGAAATCCACACAGAAGAATACACACACGCAGAAACCTTTGTTGTCACATGTTTTTTTCCTTTTTAGCTGTGTCTAAATCCGGGGATCTCAAGCAACATCAAGTTAAATCGCCAAAAATAAATGTCCCTTTATTTCAGCTTTACTCTTACTGCACAGTAAAAAAGAAAAAAAGACAAAAGAAAAAAAATCCTCGTCTTAACACAGCATATTTAAGATTTTTTTAGACAGATTTGTCATTACATGGCCAATTACAAATTGACAAGACAGTCATTAATGAGACCACAACTATCTGCAGTTTGGTGAAAGAAGCAATTTGTTCTTTAGGCCGCCAGCACAGACCAGATACTCCCCCTAATTGATGTAGTGTTAGCCTATGACCAGGGAGATCTATACAGGCGAGGGAGGAGGAGGCCAGCAAGGCACAAGCCTAATCAATCGCTGGGCTTCTGTTGACAACAGCATGCCATCATGCCATACTTCTCTGATAGATGGGCAGAACCACCACTGGACAGCTAGAGAAAGGAAGTTTGAAAAGGCAGATGGTGTGTGTGCGTCCATGTGTGTCTGTGTCCATGAGGGTGTTTTAGCCGAAAGACTGTCCCTCCGCTCAGAATTTTAAAACCCCATGAGATGCATTCTTTCTGTCTGTTCTCTGTAGCTGCTGTGATAAACCCGTCACTCCTTCCATGAGGAATAGCAGGCGGGGCGATCATTAGTCTTCGCAGTAAAGCCGCCGACTTCTCTCTGTGTTTTATCATCCACCATTCTGGACAGGTTTTCTGAAAGGTTTGGGTAATTGTCATGGTTATTGGAAAAGATGGAGTGACCCCACAGCCCTTCACTTATGATTTGGCTACACTGACATCTTCTAATGAGGTGATAAACAGTCCAGCTAAGCAGAATCTACTGGGCATTAGATGGATCATGGTTTTATAATGAAATGTCTAGTGGCTGAATGCCAGAGAATTTATGCCATTAGTTTAATATTTTGTTCTCTTGCTACCTTTACTAGCGTGTGCAGAAGTTTTTCCTAATATGCAATGACTTTAACATTATATTCTGGACATTAAATGCTTCGCAGATGTAATATCTCTCAATTTTTTGGTGTGGCATGTGCAGAGTTATATAGAATATCATTATAAGTGAGCTGGGCGCAGCAGGCTGAAATGACTAGCAGACATGTGGGTCGGGTTTTAAGGGTAGGAATATCAAGTCGGAATCGCTTCAGCTTTGAGCAGTTCAAACAATGCTAATTGCATCAGGTCCCAACTGTCAAAAGTGTGTGGATAATTAGAGTGAGGGGGCAATGTGAACCCAGGGTGGTAAGTGTTAGTACATGACAATGCTTGGGAGCCAATAAGAGCCCGGAAAAGGTAACAGGCTGAAAAGAGGGCTAATTAGGAAAGAGCAGTGCAGAAAATACAAATGGTAGCTGCTCCCCCAGGGGCCCACCAGTGCTGAAAACAACGGCCATTATTGACAGTTCATGCAGAGCTCTGCTTGCTCTTCTTTTAATGGAACGCATTACCATGTTCTACTTAGATATTTCCTAATTGTTTTCTCAGAATTGAAGACAGTTTGGTTCTTCAGCTTGGATTATTTTAACTCCATTTAACAAAATCTTTTCTCCGTGTTTTTTCCCCTCTCTTTGCAAATCTTCATGTGTAGTTCTACAGTATTTATGACAGTACATTTCATTACGTATAAAAAAGAAAATAATGAAGAGTAACTTCTTCCAGTGTAATTTGCTGAAAGGGGACACAGATTTGAATGAAATTGTTAATTTTAATCCAAAGTAGAGCTATTTGGCCTCGCTCCCGACCGCTCTGCTCCATCTATAGATTATTCCTCCCGTGTGGACTCCAGACTGTCCCCTGTTCGATCGCCGGCACTGTAAAATGGATTATGTTTCACTCCATTCTGCTTGGATTCTGCCTTTCTTTGTAGAGCAAATAAAGCTAAAGAAACAAATGAGGTGGGTTCATACAACTCTAAAACAAACTGCTCTCAATCCAAACAGATTTGACTCTAGTGGCAGACGCTCTTCATAGATGGAGACCATCCTGAAGCACAGCAACCTTTTTATTTGCTCAGGAATTTATTAGATTACCACTGTTCTCCAATGAGTCAAAAAATTTGACAGCCCTGACCACAGAAGGATGGAGAAATGAATTGTTTCGTCTTTCCCCATTCCTGGATCGCGTGTAATGATCCATCTGTTTAAAGCTGTGGTAAACATTGGACCACTGCTGCCTATTTATATTGTGCCAGCAGATTTTTACAGCATGATGTGAAGCCTTATTGTATTAAAGCAGTGAACCCCTGACTTATTAATTTTGTGATTTGCTGTCTTTTCTGTCTTTGTGTGTTTCTCTGTGTCAGGGTTCAGCCGTGCAGCCTTACCATTCGGGCTCGTCAGAAGAGAACTCTCATGTGAAGGATATGCAATTGATCTCCGCTGCCCGGGTAGTGATGTCATAATGATCGAGACGGCCAACTACGGCCGTACTGATGACAAGATCTGTGACGCTGACCCGTTCCAGATGGAAAACGTCAACTGCTACCTCCCTGATGCCTACAAGATTATATCACAAAGGTAAAGCGCTGGGGAGAGGAGGGATCTTATTTCATAAACATAAACAGAAGACTGGCCCTCCTTTTTTCCTCTAACATTACTACTGCACACAAAAGAACAGTTTGAAAAGCCTGTTTTATGTACACATTTATCATCTTAATTTGGGCATATACTTGAACAAATATACATGTCTTAATTAAAAAATAAAACACATGGATTCTCATTTCTGTCCAGAATATACCCACCTCTCTAAAGCTTTGCCTCCAAAAAGGCTCAGTCTGCTCTAATTGTTCAGATTACTAGAAGGCATAGCACAATGCAGCTACTCATTCTTCAGTTTAGGCTTATCGGACTAATAACTTTGGAGGCTTTATCTAAATATCTTACACGATGATGTCATTGAGTAACAGAAAAAAAACCTGGAGAATAATCAAGGCTTTTTAGGCAGTCCAAGAGCAGCGTTTTCTGTGTGAAAGATTAGCTCTCAAGGGTGAGGGCTTTGGGCTTTGTAACTCTGCAGAAGCTTGCATGCACAAAATAGAATATAAGAAACTGAAAGAAAGCATAATATGTGCTGACAGTTGAATATGTACAGTCAAATTGGCATCATCTTACACCTTTCAAATTGTTATACCACAGTGTACTAGACTATGTATTTGAAATCTAAAAACAGGGGCGCAGATTAATTCTTGACAGGCAGGAAGCGACATCCATGCAACAGAACTCTTCACACCAGCTGCGCGTTGTTGCTTCTGTTTGAGTCATAATCAGCATATCTCAGAGAGACCGTAAGTCACATGAACACCCTCTTAATTCCCTATCTGGAAGACTGCACTTGTTTTGTTCAAACACTTGTAGTTCATTGAAGTGGCTTTGCCTCAGGTAGTGAGCAATGCCCATCATCATGCCTTTTATCCTGGATACCCCCTCACAGGATGCTGCCTCGTTGTCAAACGACAGCGCAGCAACACTTCAGCTCGACTGCTGCTCACCCCTAGAGGTGTGTGTATTTTTAAAGGGCACTGGATGAACTATTCATAAATAGTAACCAGCACAGTTCGCTTTCTAATGCACTGCTCTGTCTTAACCTGCCCCCTTTTTAAAGCTGGCTTCCGAGCATCATCGCCCACCATGTCAGGCCTCTGGGATTCTTCCTGCTGCGTTCTTTTCTGTATTTACTCCCAAGAGATGAAGCTCTACAGAAGAGTTCCATGAATATATCTAGTCCTGTTGTCTTTTTTAAATTTACACCACAGTCCCACTAAAGCCATACCGTAACATGCCTCTGAGAATGTCCATGCCCTTTGGTTTAACTGCAAACTGCTACACATCTGTTGACAAGTCAGATTCAGATTCAGTGGAACTGCACTTCAAACTTAACTCCATCAAAGATTCCCAGGAGGCAGTCTGCAGCAAAGGCTTTGTGAAGAGCCTGCACCACAAGCTCTTAACCAGAATTATTATAATGATTCAGATCAGAGGAAACAGGCTCCTGACTGTAATTAAAGTTGACATGATAACTGGGGATGTTGAAGCACTCACAAATCTGTTGGCGACCATGATCAGGCCACCACCGGTGTGCAGTAAAGTACAACAAGGGTATTTAAACTCAATCACAATGCCCTGTCAATACTGTCAAGATTAACAAAAGGCAATAGCTCCACAGACGGATAAACAAACATATTAAACACGACTGGGGAGATAGAAACAGTTGGACGTCAGCTGCAGGAGTGGCAGTTTTCTTGGTTTAGAAATTGCGAAAGAAAGTATTCATCAGCAGCCCGTTCTCCACAACAAAAACAACTAGACAGAAATCAAATGGCTTGATTTTCTCCAAAGGCTACATCAACGTGTTTTGTCAAGAAAAATGTTTTGGTGTTGACAAAAAATTGTCTAGATGAAAGATGTATGAAGAGAATGATGGAAGCTCAGGTTAGTGGACCCTGTTTAATATGCAGGTGAGCATTCCCGCAGAGATGTGCTGTGAATGGACGGTGTGTCCGACCTTTCTCTCTGCCTGCTTTTTTCCCTTCACCTTTCAGCCAGCAGGTACCAAAAAAAACTTCACACACATGCAAAAAAAAAAATAAAAATAAAAAATCATCAAAATACATCTGTTTTTCTGCCTTCCGTTACCTTATTTCAATGGCCACCTCTTCTCTGACCCTTTAAAACTATCAGAATGAATCTTTTATCTGGCCAAAAGTGCAGCTCTTTGATAGAAAGAAAGCATTTAATACTATGAGATTGTACTCAGTGCAGTCAAGATCACATGCAGCGATTAGAATACTTAGCAACAACACCTCCCTCTTCTCAAGCAATCAAAAAATTACAGTAGAGCAAAATGCCAACGTGGATTCTTACAGCTTGAAATAAATTAACAGCCGTGGAAAAAGCTATTTAGATCTTTGCAAGAAGATACAACACACTAATCAATATTTAGTTCTTACAAAGGATCAAATGATGTAACATGAAAGTTTTTTTTTTGTAGTGGTGAACCTTTAGAGAATCATTCCCCGACTCATTTTCTTTTAACTCATTGCTTTGGTTTTCCAGCCAACTTAACTGTTTCTGTTCGGTCACACTCCTCTCATGAGACTACCTGCTACACAGCTATGTGCCACAGATAACTCCCTACTAGAAAAATATGTTTTCCCATGGAGTTGGTAGAGACAAAAAAGTTGAGTGAATATTCTCTCATTGGCTGTGTACCATATTATGCTGCTGCTGTATTATTGACACGAAAGCTTAACTGTTCTGTATACAAGTAAAGGTAATGGATAACTAGCTTTTGTATAACCAGAAGAGATGCAACCTTTAAATTGTCCCTTTTAGACAATATAGACGCTATTTATAGATCATTGCTATTGTTTTTTTCGGTAAATGAGCTGATGTATTCTTGCTGATGAATGTGAAGCTAATTTAGCTTATTTTACTGCATTGCATATCAAGACAATGAACTACATCATATCATCTATATATGATGTTCTAAAAGCAGCCATGACAGTTACCTGTACATTATAACCTCTGTACTGAGCTGAAAAAGAGTCAAGCACATCTCAAATCTCAAAACATACAAGGACAGTACTGTTTATTTTCCAGCACTGGAAGCTGTTGTCAGTCAGGCTTAAAAACACTCAATGCTGAATGAAGTGGAATATTTGTGAGTGTATTTGAGGTGATGCAGTGGCTTTTACCTTCTGTCAGTCAGTTCAAGTTTCGATAAAGTAACGCTTCTCCCTCATGGCAGCTCTCCGGAGGATTTGCTGCAGTGCAGATATAAACGTAACTCTCTTGTGTACCTGGAATTGTATTGAAGTTTAAATCATCGCTGATGATGCTGATACTATTTTTTTAAATTCCACAATGAACTTTGCACCTGTTTGTTTTCCTTTTCAAATTGATACATTTTTGATAATCTGTTCCTTTTAAGAGAATGGTGTTCCTGGGAAAATGATAAGTAAAGTCATACTTGAATATTTACCCCCCACCACCCATTTCAAAGGATTATTTCAGCATCCCGCTTCAGTCACAGTTAAATGTGTTTTTTGTGCAGCACCGTGCAGTGACAAGGCATCTTCGATCTCTAATGGTTTGTTGTCCAGTGCTCAAATCTATGTTCGACTCGCATCTCTGCCTCTGACCTTCTGAAATATTTATCACAGGCTTGCAAATTGTTGAATGTTTCTATTTTGGAGCCAGTTTTCTTCTTTGCCGCTTTCTACTCACATCATTCTCAATCCTTCTGCTTCAAGAGAGCTTGATTGAAGTGGAGCCAATTTCAACCTATACAGTATTTACACAAACTCCGTCCTGTACTGTTCTTTTTTTTCTTCCTTCTGCCTCTTTACTTGAACTTCTTAGCACCCAGAAACATGTGCCAAGGCGCATACACACACACACACACACACACACACACACACACACACACACACACACACACACACACACACACACACACAC
>JAOXYM010000008.1:16776890-16787335 GCA_028567055.1 Leptatherina wallacei | reverse complement strand
ACACACACACACACACACACACACACACACACACACACACACACACACACACACACACACACACACACACAAGCTGTCTTTGCAATTCACACAGGCTGTTAATTCACTGACGGACACCATATCATACTGGAAGGCAAATAACCTTTCACTGAGATGACACATTCATGTCTTGTTTGGATGAACATGCAGAGGAGCTGCTCTGTTATACTTGAGGCCACCCAGTCCAGTCCTCTGCATGTCACCGCCACCTGTCGTGTGTGTTTTAATGAATGTCTTCTCTTTCAATAGCGGTATGAAGACAGTAATTCCTAACATGCCTTTAGCAATGCTTTCTCTCTCTCTGTCACTCATCCCATCACCTTCATTTATTTGCCTTTAATGCTTTCATTCCTCTCTCTTCCTGCCAAGGTTTAAACTAGAATGCATAAATGACAGTGCTGCCTGGGATTTCATCAATGTCAATGTGACTGTAACAATTAACTTTTCCCTCTTCTGTGTCGTTAATGTTTTCTCTGCGGAGTACTCTTGCTGTAGGAAGTCATGATAAAATCTCTGGTCAATCTTTCTTTTTTCTAGGTGCAACAACCGTACGCAGTGTGTGGTTGTCACTGGCTCTGATGTCTTTCCTGATCCATGCCCTGGCACCTACAAGTACTTAGAGGTCCAGTATGAGTGTGTTCCCTATAGTAAGTATTGCCATCCAAATATCATACTGAAATCTTACTGTGGGATATTTAAGTGTCTGATGTGACAACAGCCTCTCTTCATTTAAAAGTATTTCACAGTTTGTCTTATAGATGATACTTCAACACGTGTATGTGGAAAGATATTGTATTATCAACAAAGAAAAGTCATACAAAGATATAGATTTTCAGTCTTTTAAAGGTTCAATATACCCAGGTTATGACAAAGAGCCTATTTTCTCAATTACCTCTAATGGAGTCTAGTCATGTGTATAGTATAATGATTTTATGGGCTGTTCTTGATATTTGAGACATTTGCCTCTAGGCTGAGGTCCAATCCTGCATCTGGATCCTGGCTTGTAAAATACATTAAGTAATTAAACACCAAAGCAAGGAAATGACTAATTAAGCTACTTGTCTTTCCTCCTTCTTAGGAAGAGAATTTCAATGTCATTATTACCATTTTTTATCAGCAGTGCCTGTCTAATGACAATAGCCAGACACTTCTGAGACTGAAGACTGTCTTAAAAAGAAGGCTTCACAAAGTGCTTGAAACCTTTAATCAAGCAATCAACAGGAGGTGACACTTATAATCAGAAAAAGGTGGCACTTTCCATTGGTGTTTGTGGGGAAAATTACTCTACTGCTGATTATATTTGCAACATCAATGAACAGTTATCTAAATGAGTTTACGGTCTTAATCACCATGGTTTTACTCATGTTTCCACCTCCTCTCACTGACATGAAAGAACAAGCACAACATGCCAAATTTAAAATATTTATTGAAGATTATGCTCCTCCTCATGTGTATAACTAAAGGGACTGGTTTGTTTAATCTTCCTTTTCAAATTTTTGTTTTCAAATAGTGACCAGTAGACCTTACAATCTTTATTATAGCCATACATAATGTACAATGGCCTATACTGCCACCTTCTCAGGCTACTACACAGGCAAAGTTTACTTGTTGCAAACCAGGTAATGGAAATATGCCTAATTTGCATTTTCCCCCCCTCTAAAGGTCACATTAACTTCTCTTGACAGTTTTATAGAAGCACAGCTACTGTAGACAGCTGACATGCCAAGTTTCACTGGTGGGAGATTAACTTGAGCTAATTGATTGTAAATCTCCAGCAGCAAGATTAAAATTTTGGCTGCTGTCAGTTTAATATGCTTTCTGCTACTAAGGAAGTTACACGCGCTAACCAATGGCGCTAACACATATCAGTATGTTAAACTCATCAGCTCAAGTCCTCTGATGCTGTCAACATAGATCATAAACTGTGTTGATTTAGTTTTGGTATGGGTGAGGAATAAAATCGTACTTTCTAAAATCTATATTTTTAGCTACAATCACTAAAGCAACATCCAATCAGGGGAATTCCAAATGTTTTAGATTGACCCGCTCTGTTTTTTATTTGGATTTTGATTTGATTTAATGCTGTTTACATGTCCTGTACATGTCTATATAAGAGTTCTACTCAAACAGCAGTAAATTTTATTTCTAGTTTAGATATTGTTGTCCTCATAGCATTTAATTATCTTCTTAATGGTGAAATCTGTTATAGAAACAGTATTGCTGTTTCTGTGGACAATCCACAGACCCCACTGTGATCAGTTGACATTGGCACCACTTTCTACTGAACAAACAAGCCCCTTCATTTTCATTTCTCTCTCTTATTTGTGCACTGATAAAAATCTCTGAGCTGGATATTTCCACACCTGGATAAATAAAAATTAACTGTCTGCTTGACTAGACATCATTAAGGGTGAAGGAGAAAATATGTTTTCTTGTAATTTCTGTGAACTGACCTTTTAAATGGTTCCCATACTATGAAATATATTGGGAAACATGTTTTTATTTCATATTAGTAGCTTAAAAAAAAGGGAAGATTTCACTTTAAGTCAGTGTAAACATGTCAAAATTGTAAGATAATTCTGCATCTTTTCCCAGATTAAACCAAATTCCTAGACTCAGTCATAGATCATCTCAAGTCTTCCAGTGGTTTTAATTAAATATACTGCAGAGTTGGTTAAATCTGGAGCTATTTTCAAGTTAATCTTCCTTAAAAGGGTGCTTTAGAGTAGTTTATAAATGCAGCTGAAAGCTTCATTCCTGCCTGTGAAAGTATTCAGTATTTAAATTGATGAACTGTAAACATTTCCAGAAATATTCACTCTTCTTTTCTTCTTCTTTCAAACAGACCTCCCTTTCACCTCCAGTCCCGTTCCCCACGACTAACCTCTTTGCTCTCATTTTTCCCCCCAACTTCCAATCTTTCACATAGTGTCTCCAGCTTCTCCCCCTCCACCCAGTATATGCAGCTGCAACAGTCCACTTAAGAAACTCCATATTAGGCCGACTATCCATCAGTCATCTCATGTGCTGTTGCTCTCGTTGGCTCATTTAAGAGTCGGGGCTGTAACGTTAGCACCGTGTCGTGTTTTACGTGTGTGGGCGAGTAAGTTTGGAATCACGTTTTGATTTGTGTTTAGAAAGTTTGAACAAATTCCATCCTCAGTCAAGACATGCCAAAAACAATTTCTGTGCTGTGCTGCTCTAAGAATGTTATACATCTAAATATGACCAGGGTTTCGAGATTTTTTTTTCCTCCTGCCACTTAGGGAAAGTATTTTTTGAGGGATTTATTCTGCTTTTACAGTGGCCAATGCATTATTTTGTTGGCAGATAAAGATGGTTAGAATGAAAAGTTTAATGTGCTGGAAAGCATGGCACATAGCTTGTCTCTAGTCATAACTTGTCTGTTTTTATATCCTAGGATGAGAAGCCGTTTCACTAACAAACACCTTTTTTCACCCTCAAGCTCTACTTCCTCCAAGCTGCCCTGTGTTTCATTTCATGGTCATACCCTCCAACTAATTCTCTTTCTTTGTACCTGCTAGTTGACTCATGATAACCTTTCTCTCCCTTTTTGCACTCTTTTTTTGCTTTCTTTTCCAATGCCTGAAATAGAAGTGGAGCAAAAAGGTAAATGAGTGGTCTGGTCCTTCCCTCCCCCTCCTTCGGCTCCTTGTTCTGTGGTGTTGAGTACAGCTCCCTTCACGTTCCCTCCCCTCCCCTCCTGATTGCCTCTCCTGTCAAATGCTATACCCATAGGAGGGTTGTTTGCACCCATGGAATCCAAATGATTTGCAGAACTGAATTTCAAATGACAACCACGGTCAGCAAACTTCGCTTTTCTTTGCAATATGAAAGAAAACACCAACTGTTCAGTGTCGATTCGTTCCTGGGACCCTCTACTAGTAATGTAACACTTGAAGAATGACTACTTGTGTATATATACTCTTATTTGGCTCAGTGTTAGTTTGCCTGGCCCGACTTCTGCTGCACCCATAGCACGTGACGTGAAATAGCAGTGATGGCTGAGTGAGTTTGGCACCGACTGAAAAAAGTTTGAACAAAAAAATCACTGTGTCCCTTTTTATCCAGAACTAATTCATTTAAATGGGAACGTTGCCATGGCCTCCCTCACCCATCAGTGGTTACTCTTGTCTTTCACCACAGAAGTAGTGAAAATCCTTTACCACTGTTGTATTATCTATTTCCCAACCTCCACTTTCTTTTTTACCTCTGCTTTGCTGCCGCCACTACCATCGACAACCTGTGTTCACTCTTATCACAAGATGTGAAGTCTGTTTTTCCTTTTTTTTTTCTCCTCCATTTTACTTTATGACCTTAGTCATGTGAGTATGCATGTGCAGTGTGTCCATATACCCAGCTCTTCATGTGGCATTTGACATTAGAGACAGGCTGGTATTTGATCAAAACAAAACAAAAACACTGTGAACTCTACTTCCTCCATTTCCCATATCTTTCATTTGCAGGATTTTTGTACTTATTTTATTTTGTTCTTGTTTACGGAGTAGCAGCAGAACCTTGAGATGCAAGTAACCTCATTCTAAATAATCTCGATGACACATACATTTGTTTTCTTTGTTCCCTACTCATTAGTACAAAAGCACTAGTCAAAAGCTTCCTCCAAATTCACAGTCCTTGATCTTTTTGTCCTGCACTTGAGTCGCACAGCAGCGAGAATCATGTCTGTCAAATGTGTAATTTGTGGTTTTAACATTTTGCCTCGTTGTACTTTGTTTCACTCTCCTCTCTATCACTAGTTTTCATTTGTCCCGGGACTCTGAAGGGGATAGGAGCCGCCACCTTCCTGTTTGAGGCTGAGCAGCAGGCTGGGTCGTGGTGCAAAGACCCGCTGCAAGCTGGAGACAAAGTCTTCTTCATGCCCTGGACGCCATATCGCACAGACACCCTCATCGAGTATGCCTCCCTGGAGGACTTCAAAAATGGTCGCCAGACAACCTCTTATAAACTGCCACACCGTGTGGATGGGACAGGTTTTGTGGCTTACGATGGTGCTATCTTCTTTAACAAGGAACGCACACGCAACATTGTGAAGTTTGACCTGCGCACACGCATCAAAAGCGGTGAGGCCATTGTAAACAATGCCAATTATCATGACACCTCACCTTACCGATGGGGCGGCAAGACGGACATTGACCTTGCAGTAGATGAGAGAGGATTGTGGGTAATCTATGCCACAGAGCAGAACAATGGCCGTATAGTGGTGAGCCAGCTCAACCCATATACTCTCCGCTTTGAGGCCACCTGGGAAACAGCCTATGACAAGCGCTCAGCCTCCAACGCCTTTATGGTATGCGGCGTGTTGCATGTAGTGCGCTCAACCTATGAGGAGAATGAAAGCGAAGCCAGCCGGAGCCAGATCGATTACATCTATAACACCAAGCTGAGTCAGGGCGAGTATACCGACATCCTATTCCCCAACCAGTACCAGTACATCACCGCTGTGGATTACAACCCCAGGGACAACCAGCTGTATGTGTGGAATAACTTTTATATCCTGCGCTACGACCTGGACTTTGGGCCGCCGGATCCTGCCGAAGGTGAGAACAGCTTAGTTTTGTGTTGTCCATTGTCTTTGTTTAATTCCTCTATTGTTTGGCTGGAGCGTGGGATGTCACAGATGGCTGCCTTTTAATTTTGGATGCAATTCAGGTGTGATAAAGAAAAGGGGGTTGTGTTATTCTCAGGGAAAGGCCTCATTTGAAGACACAAATTACAGATTCACCTTGGAATGACAGATAGCTCCCTGAGGGGTCTCGCTGCCACAATATCCCGCTTCTTTATTACCATGAGGCAGGCTGAAGCATTCAATCCAGCAGATGCGGGGACCCCATCAAATTCTTCAATCTCTGGCCTTATCCAAAACCATTATGAACACTGCCCTCCTGAACTTCCCTCTCATGCTGGGAACATGTCTGAGAAGTATTGTGCACAGTATGACAGAGGTTATCCTCTCCTCCCTAGCTCAGAATTTCAAGTTGTGTTTCCATGGTTACCTCTTTAACTTCGCTGTAGCCATTTTTTTGGTAACAGATGAGGAGATAATCGACAACCTTTTGTGGGCTAATATTTTTCAAAGGCTTAAATCTGTGTGAGTTGTGGACCACATGGTGCATCTGTGCAGAAGAATGGCTGGAAAGAGACATCTATTACAGTGAAGAATGATGTCAGGCGCTTAACGGTCTTAAATTAATCTGTGAAGTGCTGAGAGGCGACATACGTGTCGTCAGACAGGCACATAACATCAGGCTGATAATGGGTTTAATTACCTGACAGCGACCAATTTATCCCATACAGCACAGATATGTCTCCTGTATGAAAAGGGGAAACAAGAATCTTGACCTGACTCAATGATACATTAGACGCTTAGATTAGGGGGGGGGGGGTCTGAGTCTTGACCTGTGCTGTTGAAGGGAGGGGGTTGATGTTTCAATGGAGGCTGTGTGCTCATGAACTCTGGCCTCTTGTCAACACGTCTGTTTGTTTTCCTGCTGTTCCCTGGAATCTCCACAGCATGATAACTCGACACCCAGGGAGGGGGATGCCAAGTTTGTGTCTGTTTTGCTGAACAACTATAGCCTCAATAAAGAGTATGCTCATGGAGATATGAGAAATACTCAAACTTTAATGAGTTTGTCATTCATGCAAACCAGTAGCTCAACTGCTCATATCCGGGTGTATGTAAATGTAATTAACAAGTGAATTATCATAATTACCTTCCTTGTCTCTAAAGAGTCTCAGGGAGAGGAGGGAAGTAGCCGTCACAAAGCATTTTCAGCTAAGGGTTTAATGTCCTGTCTGAGATACTGTAATGCCTCGGTAAACATAAAAGTCACATAGGCTTGGTGTTGCCA
Organism: Leptatherina wallacei; assembly: GCA_028567055.1. Taxonomy (NCBI): domain Eukaryota; kingdom Metazoa; phylum Chordata; class Actinopteri; order Atheriniformes; family Atherinidae; genus Leptatherina; species Leptatherina wallacei. The sequence continues at coordinate 16,780,403 of JAOXYM010000008.1, read as the reverse complement.
CTTGCTGCAGCACCAGAACATAGCTGTTGATTTCACTCATTACTCTTAAGTGCTGGTTTCCAGCCACTGTTCTGTCATTGGGATACAATCAGAAAAGCATCTCCGCTGCAGAGCCTGTCATTGTGGATCATTAAATGTGTTTTACAAGGACATTTTGAAATGCTGTATGCTCAAGAAGGAGGGATCTCAAGATGCCAATACCGGCGGCAGCAGCCGCAGCACACCGGGCTGTGTGAATGGCACTTGAAAATAATTGGTTCTTGTTTATTAGTTGTTTTGTTCAGATCTACACCTTTAACTTCTTTACTGTCTAGCTATTAGGATTTATTGCTGCCCATGATATGTTGTTGAATTAAACAACTTATTCTCCAGGGTAATCTAATGGTGCTGAAATAATGTCTCACACTCAGAAACAGAGGGGCATTTGAGGCGTAAAGGAAATTAATTGTGCCCATTAAGATTCATCGACCACAGAGGGAAATAACTACGAACACCAAATCCAGTCCATCTTCTCTCCCTTTTAAAACAAACAACTATTATTGTCCGTGTCATTTTTTGGTCACATGGATCAACCTCGGCTGTTACGCTCAATTTAGAGCGGCACTCAGGATTATGGGTCCATATTAAGGAATTTTGGCAAAGGGAATTAAGCAGAAAATAATTGACCTCGGCCAATTGTTCCTTTACCTTGCAGAGACTTTAAACATTGTGGCCTGTTTTATTCTGGCCCTGATGTTATTAGCTTGGATCATTCTGCCATATTGCTTTTTTGTTCAAAACATTTCATGCAGATTTAGAGAAAACATCTGTGTGCTGTTCATGCATTTTGAACACAAAACCGCAACTGAAAGAGTTCAGCTTTTCAGATGTCTGCCCTAAAAGAAAGTGAAGGCCAATTTTTAAAAAAAATAAAATTCCCTTCTAAGTGTCTGTAGTTACAAAAGTTAGAGGGACACCTGTAATGCATCCTCTGTGATGTGAAAAGACATTAACTGATTTCCTAGCCAGTAATTGCAGAGTGCATTTCACACTAACAAGGAGAGAAAGGAGAAAATGAATTTGTCTTTGAGGTAGCATTGATTTATACCTTAAAGATGAGAGGCGTAAAATTGATGGCTTTGTCTCTGAAAGGCTTAGCTGCTTGGAGTAATCTGGTAGCAGTAGGCAATAAACAGGCTGTTGAATTTTTTTAAAAAGAAAAAAACAAAACAATTATTTTATATGTTGCATTCTACACTTTATGAAGTTGGCTGTTTTTGTTGTTGCTTGTTTGATTTTTTTTTTTTTTAATTTCACTTTGTGTCTAAACCCAGCTTAGGATTTCATTGCACTTTGCTTTTCTTTGCATTTTGATGCCTCCAGGTGAGCCCTTAAGATGGACGACATTTATAGATGTATCATGCACTAAGCCTGTGTTCCATCCTCTGAAAAATGTTTGGCAACAGAAATCTGACGTAAAGGAGTCAGGGGATTTGGAAGAACCCTAATTGTTTTGCTTGCTGGATTATGGAAGGAAACTCTCTTAGTGGGCCTCATAGGTGTACATGACACAGAGTTTTGGAGGGTTTTGCTCCGAGTTTATTTTTGTCTCCACATATATCTTCCTGTCTGCATGAATGTGTTTGTATGGCGAGCTACTTTGCAATCTCTTTTCGACACATACTGTCTACTTGTGACTGCTACGCCTGCTGCTCCACAGTATTCAGTTTCAGGCTTCATAAATTACCCCACACAGACACAAGATATGTCGGGTAGAGCTTTTCTTGTCTATTACGCATAAAAGAACAAGTGTCAATAAAGCTGTCAGCCCTGTGACAATTCCATAACAACTTTTTTTTCCCCATTTAAAAGGGATAATGATACATTCTTAAGCATCAAATTAAAGACCACACACAAATTGTCTTGTGGCTCTTTACTTTCCAAGCTCTCGTCACGTAAGCCTGAATCGAGCAGAACAGCGTGAGTGCATATAAACAGCCTGATGTAAAATTCATGTCTTGTGGGGTTTGTTTATCTGTCATTAATTATCAGTGAGGGCTCCAGGTAAAGAGGCAAAAGACCAATTGCACTTGAGTTTTTATCCTCTAAGACAGCCTTGTTATTGAGTCAAGCTAAACCAAATCACACATGAATTCATAAAGAGGTACAACACACAGTTTACATGGATTCACATGTCTCCCCATATGTGCTAAGCTTTCCAGCTGAAAGGAGGTAGCTTTGTATTTATCACACCATACAGTGTATTTACCCCCACAGCATTTAGTATTTAGTAATGTTCAAAGAAGGAGGAACAATAGGAAGGCGGCAGGTCATTTCCTCATCATTTTATTTAGCTTCAAACTGATGATGATAGTTTCCTGCCAGCTGCATGACTCTGTTTATTATAATATAGTTAACTGAGAGGATTAGCTTTGTAAGTGATTTATCTTCAAAACTGAAACCAATTAAAACAGCTTGATTTGATGGCAAATTGTCATTCTTTCCTTTCCTTAATAGCAAGTATTAGGCAGCTTATGATCAATTTATTATGAAGTTCCTTTTGGAAAGATAGAGTTTTACTGCTCTGACTGCATCATTTGAATAGAAAGGGGGGGTTGCTCTATTAGTATGTGCTATAATAGCAAGGCCAAACAGAATATGCAGACCTCTCATCATCTGATTAGGGACTAATATTTTTATCATCTTCCCCTTAGATGCATGAATGACTCAAGGGTGCTATAAAGTAATAAAACTAATTCTGCTTAATCTATGTTTCGATTGATGATTAATCTCACAGGACAGTTTCCCTTCCCCTTAGCTCTGTTTTAATTTATGCACTCTGTTTTGACACTGGTCACAGTCATTTTTCAATTGCTCAATCTCAAACTCTCCCATTATTTACAAGAGGTATTATTCACCATATGGCAACAGTATGTCTTTGGTGTCAGATTTCCCATAAAGAGTGACTTCACTGCCTCTTGAGAGAAATGGCAGCTAATTGGTGCAGCCATCTCTTGGATGAGTGCTATCAGAGGACACGAGTCTCTTACTGGAGGGGAATTTGCTCTTTGCAATCAAAAGAAAATTGTAGCGCACATGGTGCAGAGGCATCAGAATAAGCTGCAGTAGCACTGCCATTTGAACACATTACTGCATGTGGTAGAAAGGATATGTGTGCATATCTAATGCTTTTGATGTTACCCACTCTGGTTATAAACTCAAGACATGATGACTACAAACGTTCACAAAGATGCTATCTTGTCTTTTGATTAAGACTGCTTCTCTTAATAAATGATAATGAACAAAAAGAGACCGCGACCGTGTATTTAATAGCATGTTCAAATATTGTTCCGATGCCAGTGCCATCTTTGGTTGTCATAGATGCCGCTTAATAAATATCTGAAAATGTGTGTGCACAAACATACTTTCTTTTTTATGCTGGATATTAACGTACCATACCGTACCGTACCGTACCATCCTCTTCCGCTTATCCGGGGTCGGGTCGCGGGGGCAGCAGCTTGAGCAGGGACGCCC
>JAOXYM010000008.1:16732242-16775607 GCA_028567055.1 Leptatherina wallacei | reverse complement strand
TCTATCTATCTATCTATCTATCTATCTATCTATCTATCTATCTATCTATCTATCTATCTATCTATCTATCTAAATTAATAATTGAAAGGTTAGTTGATATGCAGATAATAAAATAAATTCAATTCAATTTTATATTTAAAATTATTTGTATAGCGCCAAATCACAACAATGTCATCTCAGGGCGCTTCACAGACAATCAGTTTGAGCCAAGCTGATTGTCATTCATCTCATTGTCATTCACAAAGTGATTATCATAAAATATATGGATTGTTACTTGTAGTCTTAAAAAGATACTGTGGATAGAACACAAAAATGTGTTATTTTCTTCATAATGTTTAAGTTTACTCTGCATATTTGCCATTGAATCACTAATGACAAAGTGCATTTTAAAAGATGTTATCAACAATATGATCAAATTTGGAAAAGTTGACAATTTGCACCTTTTGATCATTTACACAGATCTGTGTGATATCTGTGTTGGAGAAATATGGTCTCAGGAGCAGGTTAGTCAGGCGATGCACACATGTTGTTACAGACGAATGCATATTAGGGTTTATATCAGCCTGTGGAAAAGCAGAAATTTTCTCAGGTATGGAGAGGTTTAATATTTTGAAACCCAATTACACATGCCCTTGTATTGCATTATATGCGTCAATTGAATCAACCAAGTCAACTTATGAATCTTCTCACTTTTCCTGAGTCAATGAAAAAACTTCTCCTGCATTACATAATATATTTGAAACTTTTTGTTTGCTCTTATATCGTTGTACATTTGTAGCCTCCAAGCTTTTGGTCTGTTTAGGAATAGATAAAGGATACCTTGAAATAAAGGTAAAGACTCAGATAACAGATGCTTTTCATGGATTACCATTTTATGTGGTTCTGCAAACTGCCCATCAGCTGTTAGTTATGTTGTCAACCTGTGAATGTGTTGGTGACAAGCACACGATGAGTGAAGACTATAAGGTAATTAGCCAGGGCTCCTCTCTGAGGGAAAAAGGTCACTGTCTTAAATGTCACAATTCAGCCAGACTGTAATGTTATTTATTTTTTCTTTAGTCAATGTCACAGAAAAACTATTCCATCACTCCCTCTACTGGGGCCTCCTGGCCTCATCGACAGTCATCAGCTTTGTAATAGACTCAAATATTTCACTTTGAAAAAAGCAATGATCCCCCCAGACCTGCTGATTAGGATGAAACATGAAATGTCAGCATTGTCACCATTCTCTTTCAGGAAATGGAGCTAGGGGTCTGATGATGAAGTGTCAGATAGCATGATATTGCATTTTCCCAGAAATACCCAGGGAACCTGAAGACAACACTGTAGTGCCTTTCACATTGGCAGACCCCATTGTGGGAAGCTGCCGTTATCTCAAAAAACAATCAGGAGGTTGTGGGTGAAAACCTATGGTCATTCATGCACGAGACAAGTAGTCTTTGATATCCTTGTAAGCACATGCACACATCCACACATACACTCTGTTTTCTCTTTTATCCATATTGGCTATTCATACTATATAAAATTTATAGATTTCCCATTTCTGCCCTCATTTCCTAGCTATCTCCAGGCACTCTGCAGTAGATATCAATCTGTGCGTAGGCAGTGATTTTAAGCAGGAACACACCTGAGTAATAGAGCGCACAAGCACACTTGTGGACTTGCATGCGTGCAATCACACATGGATTTGCTTGGTAGGCGTAGTATGAATTCAGTGGAATTGCATTATTGCTGATGTATGGTTTTTGCTGGGGGGCAGTGTAGTTTTCCTTCCACACACTGACTTTATCAAAGAGGAAGAGATGAACAAAGCAAGGAAAAAGGTAAAAAGCAGAAATTATTTTTTCTCTATTTTTGACATTTAATCGGTGCAATACCGACTGCGGAGGGGGGGGGATCACTGCCATGTTTGAGACAGTCCTGCTGCTATTGCTTGTCTTACTTATTGGCTTTTATTGGCTTAAGCAAACTATAAATAGCAAGAGAAAATATTTGCCTGGTTTGTGTTAATTTTGTTTTTATGATGAAAAAGGTTAGAGGTGGAGCTACAAGGGAAATCTCCAAAATTCTTTTATTTCTGGGATTTATGTACAGCAGTAACTCTACTAGCACTAATAAACCACAGGATTCACAAGTGTTCCAGTTCCCCCACTGACAGAAACAGCAGAACTTAAAACAAGGGTATTTGTGACTCAATAGCTAACAGCTTTGCCACTGTCTCACTTTAGTGCCAACCATTGAGGATATCTCCGTCTCATCATCCACACCCAAGACCACTGCAGTATTCACCACCACCACCAGTATACCCACTGTGAAGGGGCAAGGTGACACGACAGTTGCAGGAGCTGATCCAAGAGATGGAAGAGATCCATCTGAAGACATCCATAGCTCAGGAACAGCTGAGCCTACCATCCCTGAGCTGCCTCCAACACCCAGACGCTTCTGTGAGGCGACTAGGAGAAGAGCCATTGACTGGCCCCAGACCCATACTGGGATCTCTGTTGAGAGGCCCTGCCCCAAAGGAACCAGAGGTAAGCATTGATATGCTATTTAAATTTACTTTGAATATAGATATTTCTAAATTGCTGCTTTAACAGAGATGCAAGCCTTTTCAGGATATGGGAAAAGATGCCCTATGTACACTTTTACAACAGAAGCTAAAAAAAAGTCACATTTTTCCCTGAGGAATACAGAATGTGAGGATATGCCATACTGCCTTGCATGTTCTGACAGGAATGCCCTCTCCTAAGGAATGCTTTCATATTACCTACATTTACAACCCATTGTTATCTGGTGTGGAGAAGGGATGGAGTTTAAAAGAAGGAGAGAGAAGCTGAGCTTTGCTGGTAGTAATGGAATTGCATCCCTGAATGCAAGATCTGCCCATGAACTAGCCACTTCTATGCCAAAAATACATTCAGCAATACGTTTGTTTTATGGAGTCAGATGTCGTAGGTTTTATGAGACACTTCCGATAATAAAGATGTGTTCAAATATTGAAACTTTTTTCCCCTTTTTGCAGTGGACAAATATGTTTAATATTTGGTTATGAGGAGTAGAACAGGATTCAAACACAGTTTTAGAGTCTGATCCTATGTGAACTCTATACAGAACTTACAATTAATGGTGTGGGCATACAAGAGACCCTCAGAGAAAACAAGACCATGTTGTGTCAAAAAAAACCTGACACATGACATCAACTTCACATTTTCTGTAGTTGATGTTTTGGTATGTGTGTACTACTTTGGAGATCAAGCCATCATATAATACTCTCGCTCTGTATTAAGTAGCCAAAGAACTACGAGATTATTTTAATTTACTAGTTTAACAATCTCCCCACTAGGGCCTCTAAACGTTTCTAATTAACTTAATCTAATTAAGTTTTATTTATTCAATGAGCGAACAAAAATGAGGGAAAAAATGTGTTAGTCCTAAATCTCACAACATTTCATTTTGTGAGTTTTAATTTTGCTAGCAGGCATACATTTGAGCCTGCTGTTACCCCGTGCTTCCACTTTGGCCCAGTTTAAGCCTTGCTAAGCTAACAGTCTTCAGGCTTTAGGTTTAGTTGACGAACATGAAAAAGGTGAACATTTTCTCATTTAACTTGAAGCAAAAAGACTAAAATAAGTCATTTTACTCTAAATGTCAAGTTATTCCCTTCAAAGCTTATTTACAATACCAGGGTTGGAGCAATATTTTTTTTGACAGTGCCTCGTCCTCTCAAAGGTTTACAGGGAGAAACACCAAATTTAAGTTAAATGCAACTGAGGCCATTTCATAACATGATGTAATCCTGTGCAACACACAGCACCTCAGAAATTGTCATACTGTAGATCTGTGTAAATAATTTTTAATTTTTTACTAATAAATTCAAATTGATATGTTTAAATCAAATGTATGTTTTCTCTTATTTCATAATGTTATTTTGAATGACCTTGATTAAGCCTTAATAGACAGACCGATCAAGTGGAGAAGTGTAGTATAGCTAAAAAAATCAAAGTCAAAGCTCCCAAGGACCTGACAAAATGTTTTAGGGTTGCCCCTTTTTGTGCCCAAGTCGGTGTTATTTCATCTTTATTCATTTGAACTAAGTTGTTCATGTTTTAGCTTGATGGCATGTCACTTTTAAAAAAAATATTGCATCCTTAGAGCTTGTCACCCCCCACACTCATCCCCTCCCAAAAGAAAAGAAAAATAACAATCAAAATGCTGTTGCTGTTTTCGTTTGAAAATCCATTTCCTGAAATGAATGTGCCCTGAACACAGCGAGAATAAACTATATACTGTTGTCTATTTCCTCTTTAAAAGTACATGTGAAACTAATGAAGATGATGGATAGTTTATTTTATAATGTGAAAGCTCTTTTGAAGTAGTTAAAGTTATAAAATACACAGTTTACTTAGCTGAAAACTCTACTGAAAATGTTAGAAGTCAGCGGTGTGGGAAATATTTTTGTGATATATATATATATATATATATATATATATATATGAGTTTATCTGACTGATGCTGCCGCAGTAATCTTTCTGAAATTACCTTTGCAACCCGTCACAGAATCTGACAGTAGTGTCAAAATATAAAGGAGGGCTGCTGCAGAAGGAAGCCAAGAAAGAGACAATGTTGAGAAATGGGAGGGAGTTTAAATTCTGTGTGCTGTTGCTTTTTGTGAGTGAAGCAGGTTGTAATCTGGAGTAATGACTTGTTTTAGAAGTTAGAGAGCATAAGAGATGTCTAAAGTTGTGGGAAATGTGTTAGTCTATAGGGGGGGGGGGTCAGTTGCTTGTTGTTTGTAAAACTTTTCGACACTTTCTTGTTTTTGTTGTTGTTTTTATTTGTGAAAATCCTTCCTAATGCTGAGCATCTATTTTCTTGCTCAGGATAATCATGTTTAAATGAGTCAACAGCGGGAGACTATGTATCTGAGCAAGGTTTTGGCTTCCATCCAACTATTGTGTTTTTCTGTGCTTCTGCAGGGATTGCCACTTTCCTCTGCACTGTGGCAGGAACATGGTGCTCCAAAGGACCAGATCTCAGCAACTGCACCTCCCACTGGGTGACTCAGGTGGCACAAAAGGTAAAAGGAGAGTTTGTCAAATACAATATAGAGCAGCAGACGAGCATGTAACATGACCAAAGTCAAACATCTACTGTATGTGCAGTAGTTGACCCCTTTGCTGGCTTGGTTTATTTGCTGAACAGGTCAAGTGTAGTCATCATGAAAATCTTCTTTTTTAAGGGGGAGCTAAAACTATGTGGTAGCAAAAAGAAAACACGCTATCTAAAACATCAAGAGTAAATGCAAGAGCTGCAGTGTGCCTCTGAGAATCAAAGAGCCAGGGCTTTTTTCCTCAGTGCCTTGGTGCTTTGAAGTCGTGCAGGTAGAAATGTAGATGTACAGATAAGAGCTTCAGTAGCCCGAATGCACAATAATGCAACAGAAACACAAACCTACTGCATTTTAGGGGACGAATTATTGTTACTCTTGACTGGAAAAAAAAGAAAAGAAAAAAACATGAAATGAAAGTAGATAAAAAGATTAAAAACCACAGACTACTACAGATTCAGGCAGGGTTTTTGGAAAAATATAGAAATTTGTGATAGAAGAGCTGTGACCTGATTTGAAACAGTTTTCATCCTAGCAGCAGCACAAATTTAGTATAGCTCAAAAACTATGCACACTACATTAATGTGGATACTTTTCATCCTGGATTGAAAGTTCTGTTTGATATCGTCCCTTAAGGCAAAGCACAAAGAACAATGAGGGCAAAATTTATAAATAAATAAGCACAAAAATACAAACATGTTTTTTTGTAAACAGGTAAAGCTGTATCCAGGCAAAATAGATAAAAAAGTATTTTAAAAAAACTACCATTATTTATATATTGCAGTTTAAAGGCATTATTTATTTATTTTGTTTACCATTTTTCTTATGTGACATAGTATAGGAAGGATTTTTCATTTATTAATTAATTATTCATACACAAATTTTGTGTACTTCTAATGTAGCAAATTATATCTATGATGCTGAAAGATTGAACCTCAGTGTATGTTTTGTACACTCCCTGCAAAATAATCACGCTTTGATGATTATTTTACTTCTAGTCAAGTGTTTGAAATGTGTATGCAGTTTGAGAGAGGGTCAATGCTCAGTAAAAAAGTAAGTTACTGGTCACTGAAGGCGGCTTTAGATGATTCCACGCTGGTTTATTTTCTCAATACTTTCCTTAAACCTGGGGGTCACTGAAGCTTTGCACTGAGCAAGCCACGTTGCAGTGGATTTGGACTCTCAGATGTATGTGCAATAAATTATTCAGGTGGATGTTACATAACCATCATCTTGGGCCTGCATCACCAACACTTCCCTGACACCCCCCCTTGTTTTTCCCTGCTGCTGTTTTTAGATCCGAAGTGGCGAAAATGCTGCTAATTTAGCCAACGAGTTGGCTCGGCACACTCAGGGCCCAGTGTTCGCTGGAGATGTCAGCTCCTCGGTGCGCCTGATGGAGCAGCTGGTGGACATCTTGGATGCTCAGCTACAGGAACTCAGGCCCAATGAGAAGGACTCAGCTGGACGCAGCTTCAACAAGGTGCTGTGAAAATCCTCCCTGGCTTGTTGTAGCCTGCCATTAAATTTTGTCTCCCTGTAGCCCTAACTTGAAGCCAGCATTACGGCAGACATTCATTAGCAGGATACTTACAGAAAAAAAAAAAGGCCAGTCTGTGCACTCTCTCATATGTGAACATTCACTATCATGCACACACACAATCTCTGATGAGGGGAATAGGGAAGGCAGGCCTAGCCTCGAGGGTAAATTCATTCCTTCACAGCTCCTGGGCAATTACAGGCATTTTGAAAAACAGGCTCACCTGGCAGCTCCACCTTATCGAGGCTAATGGTCACAAGCCCCCCAACAACACAGAGAATAACTCTTCATTGCTGACAAGAGCAAAACTGCTCCCTCCTGGAGCTTCTCCAGGCACCCATTGAGAAAAGAGTGGGTCCAAGACATAGCTACTCCCCTCAGCTGCTGGCAGTCCCATGGAGAGATGAGTGACAGTTTGATAAATTGCATTGTTATTCAGACTATGGAGATAGTAGCTGCTCTGTAAACAAGGTGATTTTCACCAAAGTGACACCCATAGTTTGTGTCCACATGTTCAGACGGCAACACGATTATTACTGGGGATTAGAACCAGCCATTGACTGGCTTCTTGTAAAGCTAGACTTTTGTCATGTTTCACTGCAACACACTGCAGTGCTGCAGTGAAACTAAAGAGAAGAAAAAGGAAGAACACCAGTGCGACACAGAGCTTGCTGATTTTCAGTGATTTAACTTCTGCAGTGATGTGAAGGTGTACTCAGTGACATCACTGTTTTGTGTTGTTACAGCTGCAGCTACACACACTTCTCACCAGAGGCAAAACAGATGGCAGTGAAAAATTGCTTTCCGTCTGCTATTAAGTTACTCCTGGAGCAGGCTACTTCGACAGCAGCTGAATCTTTCAATTGTCCTTTTAACTAGACACACCCGTGTAATATTAATACAGTACATTGTGCCTTTTTAAAAAAATAAAATCTACATACATGGCAAAAATCCCAAATAGGGCCGATTCAGAAAACCCGGTTTCTACTTTGGATGCAGCAGCGAAAAATGAAGGGAATTGTAATAATGTACTGTGAATGAAATAAAAAAAAAAAGTAAAATGTGTGGCAGAACTTTGATAAGATTAATGTGCTTTCTAAGGCTAAGTACACATTGTTTTTCTCTCTGTTATAGCTGCTTCATCCTCCAAAAAAGGTTACATTTTCAAAAGAATATGAAAAAAATCAGTCCACAGAGAAGCATAAAACACAAACAGAACAACTTTGTGTTTTCTGAAATGCTGCTTTTCTGTTTAGCTGTAATACTTTCAGAAATTTTATTAGTATTTTATTTGTTTTGTTGAGCTCTAAATGTTGTGTTTTGCTTCTCGTGGACACCATAGGTTGTTCTTATTCCCTGGACTAATTATAGAAAAAACCTTTTTTGTTCATAAACAACCTACAGAAGGCAACCTCTGACTTTGAATGCATTTAAACACATTTAAGACTTGAGTTAAGTTAGGTAAGTTCTAGAGGGCAAGTAGTTGATTTCTGTGCCTTGCAAAAATAAGTTAAAAGAATTGACAGAGGTAGTTACCATACATCTGAATAACTACATGCATGGAGTGGAAATGTTTACTTATAAACGAATCCTCTAGACCATGGCAGCCCCCAAAACGAGAAAAAGGATGTTAATAATCTGTTGAGGGGATATTTTTTTTGTCTTTTACATGTTTTCAGAACTGGTTTTGATGTGGAAATCTGGGCAAAATGATCATTTAATCTCTTTTTTTTCCCCCAGTTCTGTCATAGCTGCAACATGTGATTTTTTTTTACAGTTTGACTCAGTTAGGAGAAGATGCTGGCTTACTTAATACCAATAAAATAACAAACGGTTATTAAACAGCTGCCACTATATCATTTTCACCATGAGAAGAAACACAGATGACCTCATCCCAGATTGTTTATCTTCTTAGTGTATTTTTAAGCATCACTAATGGGGAGCATCAGAATCCAATCTCAGCATTTTTTCCCCCTCCTACTCTGTGCATTTCTCATCTCTTCGTTCCACTTGTATTTGATCCATATTCATAGTAAGGACTCAAACACTTTTAACATCCTCTGCAAAGACTTTTTGGAGCTGTCGCATTATTTTAGGTTATAGTTTACAGATCTGTACCTTTCCTTCTTTTCCTTAATTCTGTAATTGATGCTAAGTTGCATGGTTTAATGTTTCCTCTTTTCTTACCATCTCTCTCTAAAATCTGTCTCTTATGCTTGATCCTCTTGTTGTGTGGAAAAGCTTCAAAAAAGAGAGAAGACATGCCGAGCGTACATGAAGGTATAACTGCCAGGTTTTTCATGTTGCTTCCCCCCCCCCCCTTTTTTTTATATACCCCGATCCCTAACGTCTGACTCACAGCATGCAGCATTGTCTGCCTTTGTGCCTTTGGTTGTCTATGTGTTAGGTGACCTGCTTGTACAAAATATAGCTGCTTTGTCATTTGTCTTTGCTGTCTGCTCTCCTGTCATTCTGTCCATCTGAGGATGCCTCTGTCAATATCACTCCGTTTTGTCCCATTTTTTCCTCCTCAGTGTTCCATCACTTGTACATCTTTCTGTCATTTTTTCTCTCCTCCTTGTCTCCCTCCCCCACTATTTCACTCTTTCCATCGCTCTTGTTGGTTCTTTGCACGTTGTGTGAATAATTGCCTTCCCACGGTTGTAATTGCACCTCCCTGTCAGCCAGGAGTATGATCAAAGTGGCAGTGTGCTCAATTGTCACTTGCTTACACGCTACAATCTCTAGTCTCCCCTGTCCCTACAGCAAAGAAGAAGAAAAAAAAACTCCTCTCCAGCTGCAGTTGTTTCATCTGAGGGATTAAATCCTGAGCCCATTAATATGTTTGTGTTTCTCTCAGATTTTTACTTTTTCTCCGCCATGGTAGTTTATTTTCTTGGGTAGGCCCTGCTGAAAGACAAGGGCATGATGTAAACACAGGGAAGAGGATGGCTTGCACAGAATAAAACTAATGTTCATATTTGTTGTATTACTCGGTGGCCTGTGGCAGTCTAAGTTGAGGGTTTTCTTTTTTTTTTTACTTGATATCTTGTTTTACTGAAAGAAAAAGGTTGTGCATTTTCCTCTGTTCATTCAGAAATGTCTTCTTTGTCACACTAGCGGCAAAAGGTGGCATGGGATCGTTTGTGTCATAGCTACTTTGGTCTAACTTTTCCCGTAGCTCAATGTTTGAGTGTTTCAAAGTCTAACATTGTGGGCATTTAGGCTTTGAAATGAGAGAATTCATCTTGCCAGGCTTCAAATGATCTTTTTGTTGCCAAGGCATGGGGGTTCTACACTGGAGCTACGAGTGGGTTTTAGGAATGACGACAGAAAGCATATACTTAAGATACTGGCTTAAAGCACCAGTTTTATCACAACTGGAGTATTTCTGGAAAGCAAAGAAAGACTATGAAGACTTTTGTTGTTGGAAAAAGATATCATTTACTCATTTCCTGGCTGTATTTGACCAACAGTGATTTGTTGTATTAAGTCTTTTATTTAATTACTTTTCAATGGCAAGAAAAACATTGCCATTTTTGAAGAGTTTTCAAAGAGGACCTCCCAGGTGGATCGTATGTCATTCCAGTATGAGGACCTCTTCTCAACCAAAGTTGATCACTTTGCCTCCAGTCCAGTACATTTTCTATATCACCCACGCTGTCCTACTTGTTCATACTATAGCGAGCTACCCCCACAACCATGCATAAATATGCAAAACCCAGATGTTCATTGCCACTGTGTTTCTGGTTTCAAAAGTTCACTCTAACTCAGTCTATTCTTAAACTATTTTCATGACGTTTTAGATCACATTAGGTTAGATTAGATACAGAGATTACGCAGATACTTTATCAATCACAAGGGAAATTACTGTACATGTGGTCTGCTGCTCACTTACATCACACTCATTCCCATATAAAAAAAAAACAATAGAAATACTAAAAACACTAGAAGGACAGGTTATTGAATATTAAGAAAAACCACAAAGAAAACTCAAGTAGTTAGCTACACGTTTGTTACAAACAAAAAATCTGATGTCATTCTGATTCACATTTGAAATTATGGGCCCTCTAAATTCTTTCTTGAGCTTTGTGTGTACTCAGATCTGTTAGGATTTATTCAGTATTCCTGCCTCTGGGAGTTTCTCTAAATATGTGTTTATCTGTACTTCAGGGTTGCTTGATAATGTATAAAAAGGCTATGTCAGCCATGTTAAAGAGGAATCTCACTTCACTCAATGATCCTGAGACACATGCAATAAGCCTCATGTAGGCTTTCTACTCATTCTGGTGCCTTGTGCACTCCTGCGGGCTGGCCACGTGATTGCAAAAACAAGTTTTCAAACATGGTTTAAATCTCACATTTTCTTTTCATCTTAATAAGTTGTTGCTGTTAAGAAGGTTGTTTTGGCACAGAGGTTTATATATCATTTATTACCCATGAATGGCAAGTATCTAGGTTTTATAGCTCTAGTTCTGGTGCATGCAAGTCTGAAATAACTCACATAAGTGAATGACACCCCTGCCTACATCTGCACCATTAAGAAAGCATTTTGAACCAGCTATTAGCAGCTCCTTTTTGAAGTGTAACCACAGATGTACAAAGAGTTGTTACTGAATTATCTTGCTACCAAAGATAAGCCCTTTTTTCAGTAATTGTTGATTGGCTGTTTGTTTGCAGATGTAATGACAAATCACAGCATATCCACAAATATATTATTCTGTACATTAACTATTTATACTAAATGCACTGCACAACTGCAACGCAATCTACCTATCATGTTATACAGGATCATCTTCCACTGCTCTTATAGTCAGAGCAGCTTGAATGTTGACTGCCCTGTTCAGTGAGCTTTCACCATATGTTTCTCCAGCTATAGTCAACCACAGAGGCTCCCCTGATTGCACCCCTTGTGGTTTGTAAACTGACCTCCCCCCAGGCGAGAATTAAAGCAGATTTGGTCAGGACACACGTTCTTTCTTTTCAGCACAAAATAGATACAGGGGGTTTGGGTTTTTATTTGTTTTTCTTACTTTTGGATTTCATGAATCATCTGTGGGTGACTTACCTGTGGGTTTGGGGAGACCATTTAGTGTTTATAATTGCCTCCCCTCTCTCTCTCCTTCTGTTTTTCCTCCCATACACACATAACAAACCCACTTGTGGTCATAGTCGCATCACATAAGCTTCAGGTTGCCTGCAAGGTCAGGGCCACTGAGATTGATTTTTGTGTTGGAACCCAAGGTATAAAAATGCACTTAAAGCCCCGTGTCTAGATACAGTCATTGCTGTGGTTACGATGAGCTCTGTGGTTAAATGCCACGGTTAATCAAATATCTGTGCAGACTGTGGTTGATACACTTTGTTTTTAGTCCAGGGGTATGGATAATCCTTACAGTGGTCAATTAGTGTTTGGATAATCACAGCTGGGACTAATTGGTGCCGTGAACAGTGGTTTGTTGTGGTTAATTATCATCATTGTGGTGGGTCTTTCAGCAGTTAATGGCACCTATGGTTAAATTGTCACTCCGAGTTATCATACCAAGCACTGCTCCAGATCTTTGTGCAACTGTCTATTTTTGTGGGATTTTATGAAGTTAGTCATGTTGTTTCTTAATTTTGTTGGTCCTGAGTCATGAACTCACCCAGCCAGGGTCAGAGGAAACTCTTGTTTTATCAACATATGATACTTGTGTTGGTTTGGTGGAATGTTTTGCTTACTTATGGCTTATCAGAAACCAGGAAATTAAAGGATTGCCTTTGAAAACAAGCAGAAATTTTCCCCCCATTTTGACTTAGACTACCGCTTTAGACATGGATTTTATGATAATGCCCGCTTTCCTCCAGGAGAATACTATCAACGGATCCTGTTATAGAAACAAAAGCATTGTCTTGGAAAAATGAGCATTGTCCATGAGAGTGATTGTTCTTTGAAAATTGTAGCTTAAAATAAACAAATGAGAATGCAGCATTGTAGGCAGCTTCATTTAGTGGAACAAGTTAAATAAATATATATTTTTTCTTTTTTAATCCTCAAGCGTGTTGGTATTCAATAAAGAAGTCTATTCATAAGAGAATTCATTAGATAAGATCGTGTTTTTTGTAAAAGAGAATAATAAATAATACCCACTAAATCATTTATTGTCATTATTATTTTAACTACCCTTGATGAGCTCTCGTGTTTGAAGTCAGAGTGATTTTGATATTTCAGTTTTAGTCTTTGGCGCTGTCACTTTTGGCCACTCATGTCATTTTTATCATTTTCTTCCCAGTCCCCGCCACTTTCTTATTAAACTCAAGTTACGATGGGAGGAAACAGCCACCTGACATTTAACTTGTCTCTATGGATACAGGCAATCGTGGACACCGTTGACAACCTCCTGAGGCCGGAAGCGCTGAAATCTTGGAAAGACATGAATCTCACAGAACAAACGCATGCTGCCACAATGCTCCTGGATACCCTGGAGGAAGGGGCGTTTGTCCTTGCAGAAAACCTGATTGAACCTGCGATTGTAAAAGTGCCTGCAGAGAATATCAGTAAGTTCATGTAAAACAGAGATAACCACATGTGCACAACTGTCAGTCATGTTTTATGATGCTGATGATTTTTTCCCCCTCTTTAGCTGCACTCTGCAGGATGACTAGTTCTATGCTTGCATACAGGCAGCCTCTGTCATGAAGAATATAGCTTAAAAAAATTGCCACCTCTCATCTTGGAAAAAAAACACAGTATAAGATTCGACTTAAAACACACCTTTACAAATAAAGGACAAATTAGTCGTGACAGGCAGTCTATTAGCGACTCAATCTCATTAATTTTAGCCAGCTTTGTGGCGTGAACTGTCATGTTTCTGCACATAGCTCTTTGTTGCTATGGTTATGGTTTCTCACTCGCTCTTTTTGTCTTATACCTCATTGATTTTTAATCTTTCATTGTAAAGTCACCTCATTGAACGTGTGCTGCGAGATGAACTGTCCCGACCTCTGGGGGAAAACAAAGGAACCAATTGAATGGCACTGCTCCATTCACACAGCACTCTATCTGCTCTCTCCCAGCCTTTCCCATTAGGTAGCAGTTAGCTGAGCTTATAACTACTAGTTCTGTCTTTACCACAAGAACTGATTAATGTAATATGCTGTATTGACTGATTAATCATTGCATTTAGGCAACGTTCATGAGCTTGTCGAGCTCCAGCTTATCTGCACGATGAAGATAATATTCAAGTGAAGGAGCATAAATACACCCACATGAAGAAGAACACAGCTATAGAGACCAGCTTACCTGACCTGAAAGAGTTGAAAATTATTGTTTCTTTTCTAAGTAGCGGTTTTCTGAAGCCAAAATGGCTTCTCAGGGTGAAAATCAAGGACAAAACGAGGGGAAAGGGAGAGAAACAGAGAACTGAAAGCTAGACAGAGGGGGAGAGCAACTAGAGAACAATTCCTCATCTCTGTCTGTCAGAAGCCATCTATCCACGGAAGTGAGGCCGTTTCTTAGGAGGGAGTGTGCTGATACGTATGTCCTCCTGACCCTTTAGTAATTTCACACTTCAAAGGGAGCACCACCCGGCAGCTGGCATACCAGAGAGAAGGGCTGCAGGAATTCTGAGGATTTTCAGAGATTTGCTCATCGAGCCCGGAGTTATCTGAACCCACAGGGGAAAGAAAAAGTAAAAGTAAAAGCTCAATGATATGTTTGATCCTATGAATATTTGACATTCATGCTGCAGTAGGCTGTGTGCTTGCATTTACTCATCCTTCATTGCAGCACTTGTCGTTCCTTTAACTTTGCTCTTGCCTCGGAGACTTTCACAATGCCAACCAACAGCTTAGTGACATGGTTTTTTAAGTAAATGACACCCTACGGGATCTTGCCAATATAGTGAACATCGAGTCTTTAAAGACATGCCACTGGGCCCTAACGGTAGAGCTCTATTAAACACTGTGTAAAGCTTTTAAAATGTTGCCTATGAGTAATACTTCTCTCTTTTCAACCCCTCCCCTCACCTCCTACCATCTCTCAGTGTTGGATGTGTACGTGTTAAGCACCGACGGCCAGGTGCAAGACTTCAAATTTCCACAAAATAGCAAGGGTGGAGCAACTCTTACGCTTTCATCCAACACCGTGAAAGTCAATAGCAAAAATGGTAAGAAAGCAAAGGCTGTGAAAACATCCTTTTTTATATATTTTTTGGAACTAAGCTTTGTTGATATCTCACAGTAATTTCATGAATTAAAGGGGAAATTTTTAAGCCGACCAGAGTTCATACAGGAAAAGTGAAACATTATGGAAATAAGCTGATTAGTAGAGTGTTGTACCTTGCATGTCCAATAGAGTCAGGCTGGCGTTTAGAGGGTAGTTTTATGAAGATGAGTGTTTTCCCTTCAAGTATTTGCTACTGTCCACTGACTTGATTTGTAGTGTAGTGTTTGGCCTCTGCACATGTACTGATCCTATATCTGTGATATCCCAAACAAGGGCTGCTTGAACACGGACAAATTGGGAATTAGTTTGAATAAAATTCTGTGATCTACAAATGTCTTTCATATTTTTGTTGCCATATTTCAACTGTACAACAACTTATAAAAGGTACAATAAGAAATAATTAAGGAGGTTATACAAGAATTATCTTAGACCAGGGATCTCAAACTACGGTCCTCGAGGGCCTCTGCCCTGTATGTTTTTGATATTTCCACGATCCAACACACGTGATTCAAATGAGATGGATCCAACAGCTTGTTGTCAAGTTCTGCACAATGACCCATTAATTTGAGTAAGGTGTGTTGAAACAGGGAAACATCTAAAAATCTGCAGGGCAGTGGTCTTCATGGACTTGAGTTTGAGATACCCGACTAAGATTTTCTAATCTGGGAAATTTTCCAGAGAGAGAACTTGCAAATATATTAAAGCGGTGAATATACTCTCAGATTGTGTTGTAAGTTATAATTTTCATCTCTTGTCCTTTTTTCTTTTAAATATCTGAGAGATAATTAGGAGATTTTGGATTAAAATCTTAAGTATTAAATCATCACTGTGAGATGTAGTAGATATGAAACATAGACTTAAACTCAGGACAAAGGCAGGGGAAAAATACATTTTTATTTAACATAACTGAAAAGGTTATAGTGGCAGGTAGTCCAAAAAGAAAGAGAGAGAAAAAAATGTAAACAAATCCAAAACACACAATGTTAAAAGAAGACGAAGACCAACAATGAACAAAGGAGCTAAGGAAACCTCGAAGTATACATACTGAGGGAAGTGAAGACTAATACAGTACAGGTGTGTGGTAATGAGTAACTGAAACCAGCTGTGAAGCAAAGACAAGGAAGCAAAACTGAACCGAACATTTTCAAAATATACCCGGACATAAATCTAAAACATGACACATGGAAATGCAAAGATAAAAAAACTCCAACAAAAAGAAAAAGAATAAAATAAAATCGTCAGCTCATCTACTGCAAGCACTCCAAACAGTAAAACGCAGCTTCTGCCTGTGTGGAAAAGCTGACCTGATTCATGCAAACAAAAAGCAAAAGGAAAATAATAATTTTTTTTAGTTTTTAGTTTTAAGTAGGCCATAGTGTACTTAATTACTGGTACCTCATCTATACTTAATGTTTGTGATATTCGTGTAACATAAGTGAATGAACACATGAATAATTGCTAAGTTGACGTTCTTTCGGTTGCAGGTGCAGCCAAGCTGGTATTTGTCCTCTACAAACACCTGGGTCAGTTCCTCAGCACAGAAAATGCCACACTGAGGGGAATGGGGGACCTGAACAAACACAACCTCTCGCTCACAGTCAACTCCCACATCCTGTCGGCCTCTATTACAAAGGAGTCCAGCCGAGTGTTTGTGGCTGACCCTGTGATCTTCACCCTGGAGCACCTGGATGTAAGCCTCCTCCTGAGATTCACCCAGACCACACTGCTGAGCTATTTCACTGTCTTTAATAGTGGAGGGAAAAAAATAAGACTTTTCAGGTTTTATTTACATGGGAAAATGATTATAATAAGAAAATATCAATTTCATGATATGATCAAACTTGTAGAGAAGAGTTGTTGTTTTGTTTTGCCTCAACATTGTCACAGTAACCTCACACTTTCCCATTTTAAGGTTCAATTTTTTCTCCATTTGGTACAGCTTCATGTCCAACAATCAGATTTATTTAGATGTATTTTAAATGGACATATAATAGTATGCAAAACAAAGCAAAACCTAATCTACAGGCAGCACTCGCATATAGTAAATCAGAACTAAAAAAATAAAATACACAATGTGTGTTTATGTATTCTCAGGTAGTGAATGTTCAAATGCTGGATGTTAAATATTGTATCTCTTTCTCATGTTTTCTGATACGCAGAAGGAGCACTACTACAACCCCAACTGCTCCTTTTGGAATTACTCAGAGCGAAGCATGATGGGATACTGGTCCACTCAGGGTTGCAAACTGCTGGAAACCAATAAGAGCCACACCACTTGCTCTTGCAGTCACTTGACCAACTTTGCTATCCTCATGGCACATCGAGGCAATGTGGTAAGTGGCCCTCACTTTGTGGTTTGCATGGGTTATTTTTCTTTCTCAATTAGTTGTTCTTCCTCCTGTCCTTGTGCACAAGCAGCAAGCGTAAGAGTGGCATTTCAGAGGAGCTACTTAGATTATAGCCGGAGAAGGTAACGGTGGATAGAAGGGTGGAGAAAAGGCAGAGGACTGTCATTTTAAAAGAGCGAGAGTGTGGATCAGGATAGGAAGTGGCACAGTATTATCACAAATAATTATGTTTCACCTGCCATCCATGTGTAATATTGTTCCTCCATGCATGCCCTCATGTGTATCATGAGAAACAGCCTAACCTTGGTTTTAACTTCTCTTTCCACCTCTCTTGAAGTGGTGCCAGAACCATTTGGTAGCGAAATGCAATTACAATCCAATTACAAGATAAATAGCGTGTATAGCAAGGACCTAGCCAGTAATAAATGTAGAGGATAAGTTTGTGGTTTGTTTAATAATACGTCCCAACTCCTGAACTCTGTGCCTGTCATCTGTCTTAACCTCAACCTTAACCACAGCTTGAAACCAGAGCCCAGAGGCTAGGCTCAACCTCACACCAATCCCCCTACACAGCACCTCAGCTGTAACTCCTGCCCTCAATAAAATTACAAATATCACAGGAGTCATTGCCTCACTCTCAGGCCACCATGTCTTTGAGTGATATTTCATATGGGCAAGTCTGCTTTTTTCAGATTTGCCTGGTGTCCATCATGAAACACACTCGGGTTTAGATCTTCTGAAACTCTGCACGATTCAACACCAATGCACACATGGTTTCTGCTCTTTGAGGCAGTTTGTCTTCTGATGTCACTTTCTGCAACATGTGCTGCATGAAATGATGACTGAACATGTTCAGTGTGTGCCCAATGACGTGAGATCAGTCGGTCGAATTAGGACTTCATAGCCTGCAAAAGGGTGCCCATTTAAACCTTCAAGCACTTCTGACATTAAAAAAAAGATTGGAACAATTACTTGAGTTGAATTGAAAGGGAAAACGTACAAGAGTTATTTTTAATGCCATAAACACTCAAAATCACTTATATTGCCTAAAGATTAAAAAATGCAGAAGTAATAAGTATTTCTATTGGCAAGTATGAGGCAAACATTTTTTTTATAACATTCACATGGCTCTCTGGCTATTCAAGACAGACTGACAGAAATTTGTGAATCTTTTCTCTCAGAACTAGAGACCCCATAAATTTACATCTTCATGATATAGATGGATGTTTCCATCAACTCTTCAAGGAATATAGCTAGAACCATTATGGGTTTAAATGCCATTCATAATGACAAGTGCAAATGGGAAGGTCAATCATGCTTTATGTGTGTGTGTGTGTGTGTGTGTCTGCAGAGAGATGGGAGCATGCATGAGCTGCTTCTTACCGTCATCACCAGGATGGGAATCGCTGTGTCTTTGGTCTGCCTGGCTATCAGTCTCTTCACCTTCTGCTTCTTCAGAGGTCTCCAAAGTGACAGAAACACCATCCACAAAAACCTCTGCCTCAACCTCTTCATTGGCGAGCTTCTTTTTCTTGTGGGCATAAACATGACGGAACCAAAGGTACAGAGGAAATTATACCGGAGCGGCCGTTGGTTATTTTAGTCTCATCTGAAGTGATTAACCTTTATATGCTTGAATTTCTCCCTCAACTTTCCTTTTAAGTGGAACACCACTTAAAAAGGCTAGTTCATTTCATCATCTAGAAATATAATCAGAGATTTCCTACATTATTTGTATCTGCGGAAACTTTGCGGGATCTATGGGATTAGTACTATTTATGGCAGGAAAATACATCCTTTCTGTTCTGAAATGACAGTTTGCAATCTGTGGTCCTAACTTTTCCAGATGTGCTTTTATATTAAAACAGAAAAAAAATGATGTTGGGACATGATATTACTTAGATATATTTACATTTACATCTTGACATTAGTTTGAACTTTGAATTAATAGACTAAAATGTAGAAAATAGAATAGAATTAATAGTATTGTTGGACACTTTGAAACTGCTATTTAAACATATAATGTTGTTTATTGTAAGTATTGTGGAGAAATTGTTCTAGGTAATTAGTAAACAAACAAATCTCATTTATCATTCTCTTTAACTTGTGTGTGTGTCACGTCTTTGTGTTTTCTCCTGACAGTTGGTGTGCTCCATCATTGCGGGAGTCCTCCACTTCTGCTTCCTTGCTGCATTCACCTGGATGTGTTTGGAGGGCGTGCAGTTATACCTCATGCTGGTCGAAGTGTTTGAGAGCGAGTTCTCACGCAGAAAATATTACTATATCTCTGGCTACCTCATCCCAGCTGTGGTGGTGGGCATCTCAGCAGCCATCGACTACAGAAGCTACGGCACACAGCGGGCGTAAGTATAGCGTCTTTGCAGAGGCTCTTCTCCTTCTTGGCAAAGATGGGATAAAAATCACAAGTATCTCCATTGACACACCCACACAGCATGTATAGTATGTTATGTGCTAATGATAGTTATATCACAAAGAGTAGTCCACCTCTGCCCCCTGGCAAATTTACAACCTTTCACTGTAGAAAGAGGAGGCTGCAAGCACAGCAGCAGTAATAATGAATGTACTAGCTAGCCGCACTGACTTGCCCGTTTTTTATTCTTCGCATGTGGATAATTGCCGCCCTTGTCAGTAAAAAGTTTATGCACTTCTCTGTTGGTCCTCATCCAAGCAGCAAGCTTTATGATTTGTAAGACTGCAATCCTCTAATTTATGGGACTGAATTAAACTGCCTTTTTCACTGCAGTAGTCTTCACTTCATTTCTTTTTTCTGATAAATACAGACCGAGGTGCAGTTAATTCTTAAACTGTCTCATATTCATTGTTTACTGTGCACAGTCTTAGGTACACACAGACACCTCACATTTGCAGACTGTGAAGTCATGAGTCCAATAACCACTGCCCTTTTACACTGCAGCTTCTCATGGCACAAGGCCAACAGTCTCTTAAGGTTGAGTTTTCTTCTATGCGGTCAGAAGACTTGCTATTCTGTTGCCATAGCCTATCATCCAACCAGTCCTGCTGGTCCCTGATCGATGAGACACAAGTTTGTTTTGGCAATAAGATGATTTATTGCGCTGAACATTACCTTTTTTGCATTTTGTAGATGCTGGTTGAGGGTGGATAACCATTTCATCTGGAGCTTTATTGGACCTGTAACCGTCATAATAGTGGTGAGTTTAAAATTTATGCATACTTTGTTTTTTTCTCAAAAGAGAATCTTTGAATAGAGTTTATAGATTTTTACTCTGTGTTTGCCGGCAGCCTCTTAGCTCAACTTTCTCCGATCAATTTGCATGAAAGGAAAGTGGTCCCATTATAGCTGACACAAGGACATCAGTGTCCACTCAGCTATGAAATCCTCTGAAATCAGAATTGTTGAGCAGCAACGACTTAGAGCTGTTTGGTCCTCTCGGAACATCTAGAGAATACTCCCTTCCTGCAATCAAGAGGAGAAATCGCTTCAGGCATGAAGGTCATTTGCTCAGCGGGGAAACAAGGGTGATATTGGTGAGGGGTGAACATGGAAGTAATGGGTGGGTGGGCCAGACAACCATTACCACAGCTCATATCCCTGCTGAGGATCATGACACATCCGCAGCCAATCGGAGCACACGGACATCTCCGTCTTCACCTCTTAATATTTCATGGAGAGTGCAGGGTGTTCGCATAGACAGACACACAACATGCATGCACACAGGCTTGAACAAATGCACAATGTATATTCATATGGCAACATTAACGTGCGTAGATCTGACGAATGGCTGTAAAAGTATGCGAAACCTGGAGACGATCTGTATCAGCAGCACTGATTTCATGCGCTTCATTTGAAGGAGAAGTAAGAGACCTGAAAACTATAGAGGACGGCTCCTTAGAGACCAAGCATGTGGGGGGAGAACCATATGCAATCTGCTTCTGCTTTCTGCAGAGTGCCTCCTAGCTTCTCACCTCACTGTCCATCGGTTTGTCTGTCTCATTGGATCTGTGTCATCACTTACGGCTGTGTTAAATGCGTCTCCAACCACTCGACTCATGCAGATGTAAATTGGCCCCAGTGGCTGGGAGACTAAACTCTGATCTAAAAAGCATCTTCCTGTCTTTTTAGCCACTCCTTTCAGGCAATTTACAGACCATTTTCTTTTGCCTCATAGTTTTTGCCTTGACTTTAAAGTGTGTTTCAGAATGCATCCATCTGGTATAATAATCAGGATCTCCCTGCATATGAAACATTTTAAAGTCAGAACACTACATGTTGATCATTATGGTTCGTTCAGTTTCAAACTAAAGCAGAATATGTTGTGCTTTAAAAATGCGTGCTTGGAGCACAAATGGTACTATAGTTTTTAATAACATGAAAAGAAAACATATGTTGGGTTTTTCATTGAATATGTACAGACGTACATTTGAAAGGTTAAATATGGTAGCGGTCCAAATAGAAGCTCATCCCCCTCCCTTCCCTCTTTGTGGCTATGGGCCCTGCAGTGCTCGGAGAGAGACATCCTGAGAGCATGGAAACCTTTCTAGATGTATGGCTTGAATCACTTAAATGTTTTTCCTGGCCTCAGTCAAACTTGCCTCTAAAATATGGCATGCTTTCCTCTCTTAATGTTTCAGGAGCTTTTTGGCTGTAAAGTGTTAGATCTGTTTGGGCTTTATTGCATGTACATTCTCATCTCCTGCAATTGCACTCAGTGTTTGGGGTGGACTATAATGGCAAACGCGAGAAGGGAGATAAACATTGAAGTCAGCTTATGTTGAAGGCTTGAGCTGCGAGAAGACGACGGAAGCGATAACCTCTGTCTGGGTTTTTTTCTTCCTTCTGCAAGCCTGTGTGCTTCATGATCAGCACAGAGCCATTAAATTTTTATCATCCTCTCACTGAATGTATGTATGTTTCTAACTTCAGAGCCGACACCACAACAGACCCAGCAATGCATAGAGATGCTTAGATGTTAACGCATCGGTAATAATAAAGAAAGGGTATAATTGAATACATTTGTGAAAAGTGACATTTTTAAAACTGTTATACCCTTTATTGATAATACTTATATATTTTTTTACTGAAGTAATAAGCAAATACAAGGTTTTTGCTGATTTAAACAGGTATTTCTACAGAGTAGAAATGGTACATGTGAAGTATTTGAATACTTACGTCTGCATTGCTAGCGCAAGGAATTGGATGCCTTCCTGAGTGCAGTCTCTTAACTATGATGCACATCTGTTTTGACAGGTCAATGTCATCTTCCTGGTGGTGGCGATGTACAAGATGGTGAAGCATTCCACCTCCATGAAACCTGACTCTTCCAGGCTGGGGGGTATCAGGTGAGGGGTGTCACTCCAGGAGATTAAGAGGGCAAGCTGTTGTTACTTGCTGTGAGACTGTGTGGGAATGTGTATGTGTAGTGAGAGGGCGGGTGGGGGAGTCAGTTACGTGTAAGATGAAAAATAATATGCGCCCATCACTGCTTCTGCCTTCCTGCTATGATTTAAAAAGCTGCATTTATTTGATTTTCCAACTTGACCAACAGTTTTTCCCCTTTTAGGTTTCATTTCAGTCTGTCAGAGCTTCCTTTTTACCTCATTTATGATCTCAGTATTTGCACTACACATGGGCATATTGCCCGCTTTATTTCTTCATAAGTGCATTTCTGACCTTTGGCGTCTTTTTTCCTTCCTGTGCTCTCATACTTTAAAGATATCTTTGGAAGATGGATCCCAACCACATGCCTTGTAGTTTTCAAGATGTTTTAAACAGAAAAAGTGTCCTCCCTCTTCTTGTTTCTGGTGTGCTGCATCGGGTTGATAAAACAAGTCCCTGACCATTTCTAAGCTCAGCCTCATATAACAATATGTTTGACGGCATGCCAGCATATGTTACGTGGGTGTTTGATTTTCAGGGAGCTACTCTGATTTTTGTCCAAACAAACAGGAAAAATAAAAAAATAAAAACATTTAATTGGCTTTCAGGTTTGTTTTTAGCATACCGAAAAACCACATTTGTGGATGTTGGATTTTACACATTATAACAAGCAGTCAGAACTCATTAACTGTCATTAATTAGTGGCTACCTTAGATCAACCATGTTTTTAATTTCTGTTTTGAATGCTGGAACTTTTGAAAAAAAAAAAAAAAAAAGGCAAAATAATTGGTGACATTAGTTGTGATTTTACAGACAGGAATATCATGTCCTTGCACAAAAAGCACAAGCAAAGGGACGGCATGTCTTATCAGGCATGATTATTTCTCTGTGGTTCCTCTCTTAGTGACATGTTGATGGCCCGTTTCTTTTCTCCACTCCAGGTTCTCTGTATCGCTTTCAGGGTGGCTCACTTCTTTCTTGTGCACCAGTGCAACCAGCCTTCGTCACTGAGCTTGACTGTTAAGTTGTCTAGTTTCCTCTAGGCTTTCCTGGAAGACACCAATAAAAAACCTGCTGTGTGTGCGGTCTCTTCTGCCAGCAATTCTTGAGAAAGACCACAAAAATGTTGCTTGACTGATTCATTCCAAAACTTTGTATCCGCATTCAAACAGAGGTCCAACTTATCCAAAAGTGAAAAAGCAAATGACAATGTTTTCTTTTTTAAAGGTGCAGTCCATGAGTAGTAAAACATCAGGCAGAGATGCAGCTGAGCAAAGTTTTCTTCTTTCACTCGTTAACATCACTCTACCTCTTCTTTTACAGGTCATGGGTGTTGGGAGCGTTTGCACTGCTTTGCCTTTTGGGGCTCACATGGTCCTTTGGCTTGTTCTTCCTTAATGAATCCTCCATTGTGATGGCTTACCTCTTTACCATTTTCAACACTCTGCAAGGGATGTTCATCTTCATCTTTCACTGCCTACTCCAGAAAAAAGTAAGAATGTCCTGCTTCAGTCTTGATCCAGATAGTGCTCAAAACCTAATCAACAAAATGTAATTTACCAAGTATAACCAAATTTAGCCTCTTAAATGTTTTTAAATAGTCCTTTAGTTGTATAACTGCTGGTTTGACAAGAAAAGACATCTTCACAACTTAAATTGCTTTTTTCTTTTTTTTTTTATAGATTAACGGTAGCGTAACTGACATGATGAAGCTTTTAAAACATAATTTGATTGACAGAACTTCAAGAAGTTTGAAGTAGTTCTCTTTGTTTTGTTTGATTGTAAAGTCATTGGGTCCCATTCACCAATATCTTCTTACAAATCTTTAAACGTGTTCTGAAGTTGTCCTTAAGAAGTTTTTAAAGAAAACTCTTGTCAGATTCATGACCACGTTCGTAGATGGTGAATTGTGCTCATCTTTCCTCTTGGATTGATTACTGCCAATGTCTTTGTAAGTTGAAAGGACATCCCAGATGACCCTACTTTGCCTAGGTAAATGCATGAAAATTCCCATAAAAGGTCATGAGTCTGATGGGCAGTGTGCAGACACAGGCAGAGGTAAGATAAAGATGAGGAAAAATAGCGTGCAAAATGCCAAAAGAATTAATGAAAATAAATAATAAAGATGTCCACTGAAACCTGTCTGTTCTCATTTTTAAAAGGGTACACTTGGTTATAACTAATCACAGGGTATTTTCAAACAGTATACAATCAGTTCTATTATAATTGGCTATTTAATTACTCCCATTAGATAGCAAGTCTGCAGTCTGCTACCATGAACACATAAGGACCCACATCCTCATGTTGTTGTGGCTAAAGTTAAATATACTTTCTCTCTTTACATAGCTTCTGCAGTTTGTAAAGCAAATTGACACTTGCAATGTCCAAACACATCCAGCATCATTTTAAGATGCGGTGCACTCTCTGGATGTGCATCTGAAATAAAACCTCTGGATGACTGAAGGTTGGCCAGTGGTGGTATTAACTGGGATTCAGGGCATAACCTCCATCTCCTAATAAAACTAATCATTATGATAAAAAAGACATTGTTGCATTCAGTTTTAATTGTGAAAGATTTCATTCAGTCAGTGGTTCTGGGAATCGCAGATAACTTGTGGAGTGATATTGCTTTCAGTTAATGTGGACACGTGTGCAGTTGTTGAACCAATGGTTTTAGAAAGACCAGAAATAGAATTGCATCCATCTTGACTGTGACTTATTCTTGAATGAATGAAAAATACTTTATTTTTCCCCTGAGGGAAATTATTGTGTTAGGACACATTCTGAAATATCTTATAGGCAAGGCAAGTTTATTTGTTTCCCGCATTTCCCGTACAAGAAAATTGAAAGGTTTTACATGCAATTTATTTTAAGATAAGAAAAAGCTTTGTAAATTACCGAAAGTTATTATTAAAAACCTGACGCAAATATTACTGTGATTTTATTATTGTAATTTAATAAACTGAGCAACAAAGAACAGATTTGATTCAGATGTTTGAAAGACTACTCCTGGTTGCTCATAGATACAAAGAGTGTCCACAATCTTTGTAAAAAGTTCATAAGTAAAACACAAGATAAAATTTGTTCTTAAGAATGAGGCCCATTGAATTTTAGATTAATAGTCTGATAAAATGGGACTGAGAAGCCTTTTTTTTCCGGCTCAAATCAATTTAAAAAATCACCTCTTTCCAATTCTAAGGTAAATAATTTACATTGGAATGGTTTCAAATTCTCCACACATTTTTATGTTCTTACTTAGCCGCACCCATGTCAGACTGTGTCTTTGCTATAATACAGCATTATGTCTCATATTGTCTGGTATCCCATTCTTTACAGGTATGGCATTTAAACTGCTGTCAGCCGGTTGGCATTTGATAAAGATTTGGGATTTGCTACTCTCCTGAGGAGACTGATGGGTCACTGTCTGTCTGTCCTGATCTTTTGTTCTTCTGCAGGTTCGGAAAGAGTATAGTAAATGTTTCCGTCAGTCCCAGTGCTGTGGGGCGCTACCGTCTGAAGGTTCCCACAGCTCCGCCAAGACAGCCACGTCTCGATCCACAGCCCGCTACTCCTCTGCTACACAGGTACTCCAGCAAGAATCAAATAAATCAGGGATTAAGCTTTAGAAAGTCATGAGTGAAAATGGAGAGAAGTGCATAGTTTGCAGGTCAGTCTCGGTTCATTACATGCCTCTGGTTTATGGAGTTCTCTGCAATAAAACAAAATTTCTTGTTAGTGTTTTAACATCTTTAATAGAAATGGTGATATCATTGCCCACAAATTCAATTACAAGATCAGAACTAAGGCTGAAATTAACTTAAAGTATTTTTTCCTTTTCTAAAACATGATTATGTACTGTTAACTCTAATTAAAAGATTTTAAGGTCAGATTTTGTCTTAATTGAGTCTAGTCAAAAGTTAGAAAATATAAAAAAGCACTGGCAAGGTCTGGTGGAAACTTTGTATCTCCATAATTTGTATCCCCCCCTCCTTTAAACAAAGCTGTTGGTCACCCTTTAATCTGTGAATTGACTTTTAGAAATAAATAAAAAAACTACCAATGAAAAATAACAAGAGTTTGAAATGTAACTATTAATCTATTTGTCTTCAAAATCTTATAATATAACACAACCACCATCTTGAATGAAACACTGCATACATTAACAACATTGTCCAACTTTATCACCTCTAATAATGATGTGATCTACTATTTTAAAAACATCTTTTTGTTTTACAGATACAGAGATATTTTAAATTTTTAGTTTTTTTTCTTTATTGAAAAGGTCTGACATTTATAATCAACCACACTGAAAATATTCTATATTTCTCTAAATAACCCAATGTACTAGATAATACAGAGGACTGAAACAAATGTTGTCAAATGTAGACCCAGTGTGTTCACTTAAATATCAGGCATTTTCACAAACAGCTTTCAAGCCAGGACTAATACATCCCTCTGTTACTGCCTCCTTTGCCGGCTTAGAGGCGCATCACCTGCAGATTAACTTCAACCGAGCATGCTGCCTCTGCACTTTTACACAGCAGACCGATGCTCTGTGAAGGTGCATCGCTGCCAGCTTGAAAGGCGTATATGAAAAGCCTTGTGTAAGGGCAAGCCAGCATCGTGGAACATATTGCTCTAAGCAATGACCTGTGATCACTCTGTGAGGACACTGTCATCATTCCGCGATGCTGGCTTGATGTTTGTAAGCACGCACTGACGCAGGTCTGAGCATTCTCTGTTTGGCATGTCTGTATTACCAAAGAGAAACATTGGCGGCTAAAAGAGGATTTAAGAAAAGGGCTGCTAATTGCTTGCTGGCAAACAAGCAAAAGGTGCATGTACTGACAGGATAAAAAAAAATCCTGATGCCATTAGATTGGTGCATGTACTGATCAGGAAAAGATTGGGGGGGGTAGATGACATGATCGCCACCAAAACCAGTCAAACTAAAAATAAGTTTGCAGCCATTAAACCCTATCCTTGGGTGTGATTGGGTGCAGTGACAATTTTGGATGTTCAAGTTTTGTTCCAAACAGCAGCAGGAAAATGTTGAATTGACCGTACTGTGCATGCCTCTCATAATATCTGCTCAGATGACTTTGTGAGATCTATCTTATAAGCACCACTGGGAATTGGCTGGCTGTTTCTGCTCTTACGGTTGAAAGAGAAAAAAAAACTTGCTTGCAGCCAATCTCTCAAATTACAAACTGTTAGATTCTCAGCACATCCATTTCTGGAAGCAGTAGGATCAATAACACGTGTGGGGTTTTGTAGCACAAACATGTCATCACACAGCAAGTCAGCTGAATGTTGTACACAGGTGTAGGTTTGTGTCACAAACCCACATATCCACTCAATCCTCTGGGCTAAAAGCCCTGGAAAACAACAGCACCACGTCGAGCCCTGATCAGTAGTTGCTTTTTTCTCAACACAGAGCCGCATCAGGCGGATGTGGAACGACACTGTGAGAAAGCAGTCGGAGTCCTCCTTCATCTCAGGCGACATAAACAGCTCCTCCACGCTCAACCAGGGTAAGCAACCATCGCTTCTATCTCCACCAGACGAGACACATGCTCTATTCTCTTTAGGATGAGGCTCTGAATTCACAATAAACACTTCATTGCTCTGTGGCGGCTGGGGAATGTAATGTTGCTTCTCTCTTAGTGATCAGCAATCAAAAGAATAGCAACCAAGTTTATAGCACCTTTTCTTTTTCTTTTTCAATTGTTAATGCTTCCCAAAAGGGGCAAAACAAAGATAGACAAGCGGCGTGGTATTTAGTGAGGTGTAAAATGTTATAAATGAGGATGCAACAACCCTGACTGACTGAGGAGTGAGCTTCTAAATCATCTTCATCCCAGAGTGACTGTCAGGATGAAAGTAGGGGAGGGAGATGAGCAAAGTCAATTAGAGGTCAGAGCAGATTTTGGGACTCTGGACCGTGCCAGTACAGATTTGGCTGTAGACCTGAATTAGTTGAATGTTTTTTTTTTAAAGATGCATGCATGTGCATCATTTCTCAGTGACCCATCTAAATAACTGAGGATAGTTATTACATTCTAGAGGGCATGCCAAAGTTGATAGGGATACTGCGTTATTCGTGGCAGGCCACTCAGACATGTTTTGTCTACTGTCTCAACTAGATGAGTTTGTTTAGATGAATTTGTGTCACATAAACACTGCAGCTGATTGTGTTGTCATGCTTTGGTCAACACTTGTCATCATAATATTGTTTGTCAGTTTCATCATCAGACTGTTTGAAAAATGGCCCCGTTCTGACCAGCTTTGTCCGTAATAGAAGGCAGACGGAGCGCAGGTCATAAATCTTTTTGCGTGTCAGATTCTGGACAGTGAATATCAGCGTGTGTTTATGTCGGCAGCTACCCAACGCACCACCCCAAACCATGAAACACAGAAGCTTGAGCGCTCTTCCTCTACCGTTTTTCACTTCCTAATTTTCTCCCTTTCTGTCTCTCTTCCTGTTATTCCAGGGATGACTGGCAACTACCTCCTAACTAACCCTCTCCTCCGAACCCACGACACTAACCCTTATAACAACCTGCTGGCAGAAACGGTGGTGTGCAACACCCCCTCTCCACCCGCCTTTCACTCCCCAGGTGCACATCCACCCTCCACCATTTCTCTTGCATATATTTGTGGTTGTTTTAGAGCACATGTGCAGCATTTTGAAAAATATGCATGATCACTCTCTAGACTAGAAACATATTGTAACCACTCTCGTGTCTAGCCTGTTAAACACAAAGCCAAATAACCACTGGGAAAGATTAGCTTAGCATGAGCTTAGTACGAACACTGAAAACAGAACGGAAATAGCTAGCCAGGCTCTGAAAACAAAATCCACGTAGCACCACTTCCAAAGCTCAATAATTAATAAGTTTAATCTGGTTGGTGTAAAAAAAAATAAAAACAGGTTGTGGGATTTAATTGCAAGCAAGGCTGCCTTAGTAACAAAATCTGCCTATCAGCACCTTATAAGTACACTAATTAACACTTTATATCTCATTTGTTTAATCCGTACAAAAACAACAATTTGCCATTTAAAGGCGGAACATTTGCCAGACTTGCATCTGAACAGTTCCCAGGCAACCAACAGAGAAAGAAACTGTTCTTGGCCAAGAAATACTTCAGCACTTGATCCGGCACAAAAAAAACACAGAATTACCATTTTTATAAATGAGTACTTATATAATGAATAAATCAGATGCGAGATGTTAATTAGTGAGCTTTAAAGGTGGCTGCAGTTGGATTGTGTTGTCTTTTGACACTGCCAGGTTAACAGCTTACCCCCGCCTCCCGTCTTTGTTATTTTGAGATAACTCTCTTGGCTATTGCCTGTTTAGCAGATATAGACTGGAAATGATATATCAGTCTTCTCATCTTCTTCTTCTCTGCCAGAAAGCAAATGCTTCTCAAAATGTATATATGGAATGGAAATGTTCCATGAAGTGTGTTGGATTTATTAAACATGAAAAGCTTGAGATTGTCCCAGTGACAAACTGAATGAAAATGTGAATAATTACACAGGATTTACCTTTTGTTCTTCTTCACTCGCTTCTTCTTTCTATTTTTAGTCGGTCTAATCTACCTAGGTTCCTCTATTGTAAACACAAACGTGAGATTAACGTAAATGCTTTCTTATCTAGTCTGCTCAGCAATCGTTTGGGAATTCCCCTCTGTTAAATACAAATACTTCGAGTTCATTTGTGCCATTTATCTGTTTATAATATCATGGTGAAGTGATACCATGTAAAAACATTTAATGGAGAGTAGACTGAGTTTGAATAGCGCTAGTGTTTACTGTGACCCAGTTCCTCTCACAGAGCAAAAGAAACCCAATCAAAGGAGAAAAACAGAAGCACATGACGCAACGCGGGCAGAGTTACAGGCTTCAGTTATTCAAAGGCATTTGATGATAAAAGGGAATACGCAAAAATGGCAGTATGGCGAAAGTGTGTATGGAGCGGATACGTCGATTAACCTGCTTCAGTCATGACAGTGTTTATTTGTGTTGCAAGCCGGCTTATACCACAATGAAAGCACATCACACTTAGAGATAATGAAGTGGGGCCACGACCAAACAATGTCTGCACAGGAAATCAAAGACATTTTGTGATTTTGTTTATTTATTCATTTATTTATCTATTTTATTGGGGGTGAGCTCAGCAGCAGCCAAGCAGCTCAGACGTGCAACTCAGTGTGTTTTTAATGCACTAAAATGTTCACTTGCTTAATCAGTGCGGAGCAATCGCATGTTTGGAGCACAGGAGACAGATAAAAAGAGGGAATATTTAATTAGCAGGTAATTGTCAATGTGGGCATAAACTTCTCATTTACATGTCTCCTTTACACTTTTTCTCAACCCTGAGATGTTATATGCTATATATTTAGTTGTTTTCAAATGAGGGTGCAACTGTGGAAAATATTATACATATTTACAGCAATGCAGTGACAAATCGAGCGGGGGGGGGTCAGAGATTTAACATGTGGAAAATAGTTTGAGGAGAGGAGATGTGTGACACGAAGTGAAAACCTGGTGTGAAGATCACCAGCCAAGTATAAAATGCGCGTAGAGAGACTGTCAAGTTTAACACAAGCTTATTCTAAATTTTGCCTGCTATAGTCATTACACTTAGCTCCTGCAAAAGGATGAGCCTGTCTTCTATTATAAGTGTATTAATACTAAGTAATACTCTGCAGATGTTCATCCGATGCAGCAAA
The DNA here is from genome assembly GCA_028567055.1 of Leptatherina wallacei. Lineage (NCBI taxonomy): Eukaryota > Metazoa > Chordata > Actinopteri > Atheriniformes > Atherinidae > Leptatherina > Leptatherina wallacei. The sequence continues at coordinate 16,744,287 of JAOXYM010000008.1, read as the reverse complement.
ATTGGAAAGGGGAACATCTTGGATGAATATTTGCTGGAACGTTTCCCAGAGTGCAGCTGTCGCCGTGTCCAGTTGAATTCTGTTCACATCACTTCCCCCTCTCCCAGTAGACAATACCTGTCGGCAATAAAATCACATCCTGCACATAAACAAATGCAAATCTGAAAGTCTGGTGTCTTTTTGTTATTAGCGATCTTTATTTTTTGGGGGGGAAATGTTTTTTTAAAATTGTTTTTAGAGCTTTATTTCCTTTAGTTATCATTCCATTTTTTGATGCGCTCATTTTGAACTTTACAGTTCACAGAAAAACCAGTTTCATCTTTTTTTGTGTGTGTGCAACGACACCACCCTCGCACTACGAAATGTCATCCACACTAACAGTCTACCTAAGACATAAAAAGTCCTCTCCTTTTCAAAGCACTTTGAATTGTCTTGTACATTAAACGTGCCTCTACAAATAAATTTGCCTTTCCTCGCCTTTTATCCTACTAAATCTTAGTCATAGAGATTCCCAAAGTTAGAGTAATTCGATGTATGTGTGTGTATTTTGTGTACATAAAATTGGAACTCAGAGAAGGAAACAAAATAAAATATTCATATCATAGTGTTATCAGGTAATGCCAGTTTTACTAAATCCTATAAAAAGATGCTGCTTGCTGCTGAACCCTTTCACCTGCAGAGTCCTGGATTCAGTTGTCCTTTATTTGGCTCTTAGTTCTCAAACTTGGTAAACATGTAATTTCATCCTCCATTCACCTACAACAATTTGAGCAAACATGGGTTAAATTATAGTTAATTGCAAGGATACAATCCAAGTTAGATCAACTGAATCCAGGCTGAATGTTACAAGCTTCCACTTTTGTCTTATTTCAGTGATTTTGTTGTTTCTGCTGCAATTGAAAAAGCATCTGTTTTACTTTTTTTGCTAATCAGCTGTTCTTAGGCCAGATAGCCTGAGCAGACACACTTGATGTGAGTGGTGGCAAAGTGAGTCATTGCACGGTGCCTGTCTGTTGTGGTGTGTGGGGGTTGTTGCTGTGCTTGTGGGGCCCCACTACAGAGAGGTGGCTGGCCATCTGTGTTTGACATTACCCTTTTGTCTTGCCTTCTTTTAACAGGTGGAATGATTTATTCATTGTTAATGTCACAACACAACCCCATCAGCTTGTATTCATCTTTTTTTATTTTACTTGCATCCTTTTGCTATTTCTCCTGCTAATGTGTTGCTACCTGGTCATAAGCTACTTTACAACTTATTACTATACTATGTATATTTATATATATACTTTTTTTTGTTTTGTTTTGTTTTAAGTCATCTTTTGTTTTCATTTCTCCAATATTGTTCAGGATAATCTCTTGTATTGGCTTAAACAATATTCCATATGAGGTTGGACATGGCAGGAAGCTAATTGGGTTCTCCTTTGAATTTTTAGTTTCTGTACTTGCATAAAATTAAAATACACTCATAGATCAAAGAGCAAAAGAGTGATGTGTCCTGAGCAGTATCAACTATATGTGGATGGAGTAGTGGAAGCTGTTGTGTGCTCTCAAAAGATGAAAAATGATATCTCACCTGCTTCTTTTGCCTTTTTTCCAGGACAGCACTCCCTCAGCAACAGCAGGGACATCAGCGCCATGGACACCCTCCCCCTCAACGGCAATTTCAACAACAGCTACTCCCTGCGCGACGACGACTATGAAGCCGTGGGCGTTCGGGCACCAGGTGACCTGGGGGGCCTCAACCTGAACGATGCCGCATTTGAGAAAATGATCATATCTGAGATTGTCCACAACAACCTAAGGCCCCGCGGGGCTCCAAAAATTCGTGAACCCCCGAGAGAGAGGGACAAAGCGGTTCCTCCGCAGACCAGGGTGACAGTGGACCAAGGCGGGGGTGGGAGTGGCAGTGAGGATGATGCCATTGTGGCAGATCATGCCGAGGCCTCATCCCCCCAGAGAGGAAGTGGAAGAGGGGGCCACACCACCCTGGAGCTGCTCTTGCACCCCCACCATAAAGAGGTGCTGGAGGCCCCCCTCCTGCCCCAGAGGACTCACTCTCTGCTTTACAGTGCCCAGAAGGCCCCCAGGCGCCTGGAGGGACAGAACGGCCATGGTTCCGAGACTGTTTCTGCAGTGGAGGACACAGGCTCTCAGTCACCCAACAATAATAGAGACTCCCTTTATACCAGCATGCCAAATTTGAGAGACTCTCCCTCGCCTTCAGCTTCGCCATACGCGCCGGAGGAGGAGGAGGAGCTCTCACGCTCATCTCAAAGCGAGAGCGAAGACGCATATCATAAAAGCATGCCTGAGCTTGGCGATGAGCCGCAGCCTCTGTCCTATTACCACATAAACCGAGGCACCAGCGACGGGTGCATCATCCCGCCCAACAATGAAGATTGTACACAGGAGGGAGAGGCGCCCAGTGATGGACAAATGCAGCTCATTACCAGCCTCTGAGAAGGCCATCATTGTTTGCACAGGTTTTAACAAATGGGTGCTTTCAGCTGATGTCAAGAGAGCCGGTGAGCCTTGTTCCGCACACGCTCTTCCTGTTAGGACAGGAAGTGAAAAGTTGCTGGGTGGGAAAAGGAATGAATGACTTTTGCACACAGATCTCATTAACACACAAAACACATCCAACTAAGGCCAGACAAATGTGGACTGTAGAAAATCTGCTGCTGGACTAATGAGGTGCAGAGGATAACACAGAGGTCACAGTTTCAGTGATAAGTCTGGCATTTTTGTTGTACTGAAAGAAAAATCGAAGAATAAGGGATGAAAAAAAAAATACTCCAAGCAAAGAACCATGAAAATCCTGACATATTCCTGGGGGACTTTGCTGAACCAGGGTCTTTTTAGTCAAGAAGTGCAGAACTAGAACCAGTGTGGCTCCACTACACCGTCAGGACTGTAAAGTTAAGAAACCACTAATTCAGACTCAGGCCTTATATTTTCTCTATTGCACATTTAACTGTTGTCCGAGTAACAGCTGAAGAAAATATATTTTGCTGTACCACTAATGTAAAAAGTAAAACAAACACAAAAAAGACAGACAAAAAAAGACAAAAAAAGAAATGACTACCATTCAGTAGTTATGCCCTTTCAATGTTAAGATTCTTCAGACCAGGCTAATCAAAATGGTGGCAATGTGCTTTTCCTCTCACACTTGACTTGTTGTAGTATGTTTGAATATGAAAACAAAAAGAAAAAAAAAGTTTTGAGAGATATCAGTCCATATGAAACCATGCTCACGTCTCTGCTTGTGAAGTGCTTTTGCTTTCATGAATGATGAGTTTTTGCCAGTGGTATATTTGTTAACACCAAGCCATGCACAGATTTGGAGTGAATTGGATACTTGTGTAATTTATTTTACTTGAAAGAAATAGTCAGCTTTGAGACCTTTCTCCATGCCATTGCAATTTTGCAGGTTTTGCAGACATGTTTCATCCTTTGACACTAATTAATTTATTAACTATTCAAGAAAAAAAAGGAAGAAAAAAAAAGAACATGGTTGGGAAGTGTGAAAAGTTGTTGCAGCACTGATTAGGTTCAGTTTATTTCTTTTGTAAGAGCCCATCATCAGCTGATATTTAATTCAACTTCTGTTTGATATCAAATAAATGTGAAATTTTCTTGTTCGCAGATGTCTGGCTGCTTATTTATGTTATGGTATTAAAATCCACAGCGATCATGCATGTAATGAAAAACGGTAAATACACACTGTATTAATTCAAATAAGAAACTATTTAAATTTAGACAACAAAATGTTAATCCAATCAGTATCTGTTTGGCTTTGTAAATATTAACATCCATCAGGGGACAACATTTCATTTGACGCTGACCTTTAAATGAAAACAACAAAAAAAGCCTCATGTGGATTTTCGCCATGATCTTCTCAGCAACAGTTTGTCCCTGTCCTTATTCTGTCTCATCCTCTGTGCGCTTTTGTTGTCTCTTTTTAAAAAAAATGAGACATCCGTTGTTCCCCTGTAAGAACATCATTTCATATCCAGCAGTCTTCATAAAAATCCCCTCCAAGGTATAAATGCATTTTTAGAAATGATGGCTGAAGAGTTCCATGTGGAAATTAAATTTACCAAGATGTTATAATTTTTTTTAAAATCTAAATGTGATTTGTTACTTATCACTTTAATAAAAAAGGTTTTTGCATTGATACAGTAAATATGTATTAATGTTGTGTGTGTCAGGATCCATAGGAGACTTTTCATATGAGCTTTCCATTTTGGAGCTGGAAAAGAAAGTCTTGCACTCAGATAAGGCTAAAATCTGTGTAACACGTCTAGTTGTTTTGTTTTGGACTTTTTTTTTTAAGTATTTTTTATTTTCTAATCAGACAATAATGACTGGAAAAACAGAAAACTGAGTTTGAACTTCCATATTTGAGTTTTTTTTTTCCCACTGCAGCAAAATTTCAATTCTCACATTTTCATCAACGCTTCAATTTAAATCTTTCTGTGCAAGAAGGTGAAAGATTTAAATGAGATTTTTTAGAAATCATGTGTGAATGTTATAACAAATCTTAAATAATTGAGTGTTGATCAGATACACCAGAGAGCTATTTTCAAGCCCCCAGTCAAGATTTCTGTACTTTAAAAAAAAAATGCAATGGAAAAACAAAACCTATGTTGGCAAATTTATTCAACTGATCTGTTTTTCATACTGCCTCTAAAAACTCATTTGAATCACCGAGTCCTGACATGAAGCAGGTTGCTGACATAGTGACCTGCATCATGTCAGCATGATGTTGAAATGTCTTGTTTTATAGGTCATCCCAGCATCAGGCCAACAACAGCAAAACCCCTAGTTTTTAAGGGCATCTTAATGGTATTTAAGAGTTAGTTATTTACTAAAAAAAATTCAAAAAACAATCTGGCACTCATTGTTGCTATTAGTTCAACATCTAATATATATGATTTCAAATTTATGCTAAGGTGATGTGAAATTGTGGGCAGTGCCTGCAGTAGTATTAATCAATCAGAACACTCTTCTTCTATGGAAGTGGTATGTCCTCTGAAATAGCTGATTCTAAAGGAAACATGAAAATACATATGCAACCATCCATCTATTCTCTATATCCACTTAACCCTTTTCAGGTTTGGGGAGATACACCTTGAATATGTCTTCAGTACATGCAAATTCATGATATGGAAACAAATAGAAATCAACTGGCTGTGTCATGGGGATTAAAAAATGTAATAAGCATTGTTTCCTACTGCTGCAGATGTTGAGATTCTGCAATACCCAGTTGACACAATTACCAGGGAGACAATGTCAACTTGCTTCAACTTGATTTTAAAATCCCCTCCATTTATGGTGACAAACAAGCAAATAAGTGGCAAACTCTATATGGACATGTCATTTTGGTTGCAAGAATTTCCAGCCTGTAGTCTGAGACCATTATAATGTACATTGTTACAGAATAGCTGACCCAGAATCAAATGTACAGAATCCTCACAAATGCCAGATGTTGCTCAATAAGTCCCACATATCCGCTAACAACAAAATAGATGTCCAATTGTTAGAAAGTACTGCACATTGTTTCATTACCCAAATTGGGTATCCCTGGATACGCTTCATGTTTTGCTCCAATGTACCTTCAAGTATGTATTGGCATGGACTGTGCACCACCAGTACAAAAACGTACACTGTACATTTGGATTAAATTCACTGTACACTGCAGTATGTAATCTTAAGCCAACATATATGTTTGCAAAGCAGTGACAGTTGGTTCAAACATTTTGCATGAGAGCATTTTCATTTTGAGCCTGTTGATGTGGACACATATGAGGATATCATTACAGAGCAGTTTAATCTATAATGATAAACAGATCCTACAGCATAATCCATCACATGGATACTGAATTATTCTGGGTGATTTGTAGTGAGAAAGTTAAATCTTAATAAAAAAATCTTAATAGTTTTTGGACAACAGTGATGGTCCATGCCACAGAAGAATGAACTGTAACAGATTGTGTAGGTAACAGTTGTTATTGCATCAGTCTTTTGGGATTTGTCAGTAAAATAAAAAGAAAACAATAATCAGCCACAGCCTTCGACTGCTGCTGTAAGAATGCTCTGTGAGCTGCATTGTTCACAACACATCATCAAAAGACTAGATGAAACTCACATAACAGATTTAGCATTCAATATGTCTTTCATTTGTGGGTTTACAGGAGTATTCCCCTTTAGCTGACCACACACACACTCAGCAGGCAAACAGTCCAAGCAGTCGCCGCAGGATCTGGGTGGTGCAGTTTATTAACTGGAAGTTGGGTGCCAGTTTGCTGTCAGGAGACTGACGTGGAGGCCAGGGCAAAGCTCTGAATCCACTATGGCTCTCACAGCATTGTTGTTTGGATATCGGGCTCTCGGTTTACACAGAGTCCTCCAAAAGCCTTGAGAGACACCAAACTCGTCTATATCATACAGAAACTTGGCTTGCCGTCAGTTCTAAATCAAATTAAATGCAATGTTGACTACCGGCTCAAGGTTTAGCATGAATGGGCTGGTATTGTCTGTGGAACCTTCCTTATTATAAACACTGGAGCCCACAACAGGATTCAGTTGAGACTAAACCTCCAGGATGTGTGTGATGTCACTGTGAGGGCGGTTTCCCCGTCTGGGTGATGAGTTTCCTGGTCTGTGTTTCATAACAGACAAAATTGTGATGAATGAGTGTGCTGAGCTCCTTTTGCCAAGCATAAGGATCAGTTTTGCATGATGCATATATATTGGTTCATTATCACTTAGTCACCTGTGCCCCGCAGAAGCTCTTTCAACCTATTATCTTTAAGAACATTGGATTCTGAAATTGAACAATGTATAGATGATCCCATACTTTCCCCAAATAAGACAGGATGGTCCTAAATACAAAGATCTGCATTTCCTGGGCTCTCCTTTTCCCGCTGTGGTGATTTCCGGCCATTCGTCCTCTTCAAAGATACTCCTTACACCTTTGACCTTTCATTGCGTTGCTGACATTACCATCTGTTCTTATCTGATTATATTATGATGCAGCATATTAGCCAGTGTTTGCAGTGTTTGCGTTGCAAATGAAAAAGTTGCCAAAGTTTCTTGGAGATGAAAGTGCTTCATTTATCAACTCATCTTTTATATGTCTGTAGTCAAAGCCCAGCTTCCATGGGGCAGTGGCAAATGAAGGCGCACTAAAGCCTGGTCAGAGAAGACATTACCGTGTTTTCATTTGGAACTGTTTGATGTTTCAGCCTCTGGTGATTTGGACATTATTTCATGTCCATCATCAAAAAGACATCAAACGAGATGTTTCATTCAAAATCAGATCACAGAGCCTGGACCAAAGTGTGGTTTATGTGTGCCTGGGTGCTCATTGCAATTTACCCATATATACTGTGTATATTTAAAACTAAGCACATATATCTTTATCCTAATGAGTTATCCCAAACTTCCTGAACCTATCATTATGCTTACAGAATCAGCTTTTTGACCCACTCCTCCAAGGTCTTGCTTAAACAAAAAGTAGCATTATTATTAAAACTTATAGGCAGTCTTGCAGAAAATGTTTATATTATTAGATAGCCATCTTTTTTCAACTTATACAGAACCTATGCATAATGATATTACCACAACCAGAATGCAGGATTATTATATATCCTGAGGGCCTCAGCTTACATTCCACTGCATTTCTCTCTGCAGCGTGAAGATAAAGAACATCTAAATCACTGCTGCTGCTGTCCCACCAAAACCGCCAAGGTGAACCTCGACTGCGTGCATCTAAACCTCTTGTAAAGACCAAGAACTTCTGTCTGCAAACAAAGCAGAAGGAAGTTCCTCTATGTTTTGCAAGCTATTGATATAGTGATAGGATGTAACGTGTTGAATGAATGTAAATGGCAAGAATATGTGTTGGAAAATGTTGCGTGTACCTAAGTAGCAACCACAAAAGCTGCCTTGAAAAATTATTTTAGTCACATCAACCACCCATGCAAATTTTGCTGTAAAATTCTGGCATTTTAGCCACATGACATTTTTCTGCTTTGTTTGAAAAACTTGTTATATATATTAGGAAATCACCAGCACTAAACCAATCCAAGAAAGGGTCGTTTATGAAGAAATATTGACTTTCTTCTCAGCGTTTTACAAAGAAGCCTATTATAAGACATTTAGGGCTTAAAATATGCTCTGGAGTCCGTTTTGAGTCTGGCTGAGAAAGCCTTGTTATAATTTCTTACCTGTGTGTGGGAGAGGAAAGAAAAGACAAAAAAAGGATTGTTTCACACAGAGAGTCTGAAGAGGTGAAAGTGGGCGAAGAAGAAGGGGATACATTGTAAGACAGACGGTGAGCAGCAGCAGCCTAACATGTCAGAAACAATCCGAGTCTTCGCCCCACAGCTGTAAAGCTGTCATACCTCGTAGGGAACCCCAGCAATGACCTCAGAATTGGGCTAAGGTAGCATGTCACACCCATTATACAGTAAACACTCTATGGAGGCCTGTGTTTTTGTTGGGTTACCTCTGTTAAAATAATAGCACTGCATTCCCAGGAGATATAAACATAACATATGACTGCTATTAGTCAAACACTCAGCAGAGGAATTTTCCCATATTTAAGTAGTTGGTCCCACCGTTTCTGGCCATTTGAGACGAAATGTAATGATTGTAATTTTTTAAAAAATATAGGAAAAGGAGAATGTGTGAATAAAGTTGAAGAGTGAAGAACATGTGGTAATAGAACATGATCATTTTTACATGCATGTCTCACCTCCAGGTGCATCTTAATATAACAATTCAGAGAAACAACATAGTAAAAAAAACTACTTGATATAAAACAAGGTAAAAAAAAAATGGGTTTAATTTTTCCAGTTGCATATTATGAAATGGAAATGTTCTTCTATTATTTAGTGTTGTTTCAGGGTGATCATTACAGGTCATACATGCAGATGTTTTCCATGTATCTCCTATCGGTGTAGTCATTATTTATAAAATAAAAAAACATTACTGAACTAACACATCGATGCCTATTTTCCATTCGTAATTTTTCACAAAAATACTGTATATCAATGAGAGACACAACGTTGAAAGAGGTACTGCCGGTTTTGATTCCTTATTTTTGTAAGACTAAAGAATGAACATTATAACAGTTTGGTGTCAAAAGTTTTAAATAAATAATTTCCAGAAAGAATGCACAGCTTTTGTTGTCACCAACTTCACAGTTGGATCACTGGAACGATTGATAGCATTAAACTGCAGGGTGCTCACGTCTAAAAGGCTTTTATTCACAGCTAATTTACTTACAGTTGCTACAATCACTCATCCAAATACCGTATACTGTATTTCACATTCACAAGGCTGAATGTGAAAAACAGTTTTACAGTCACATGTGGAGATAATTATGAAGCTAAGATAATCAATGTCATGCTTGAGGTTGCAGTCAAAAGATGCCTGAAGCAATGTTTTTTTGAGCCATTGGTTTCAAAATCAAAGTGACGGATTTAAAGAAAAAGAAGTTGAGCTTGAGCTTTGGAACTGCAGAAAAGTGATGAACTGTATAACTGACTGCACACACTAACATGCTTTAGTATGCTTCCTTGTAAATAACCTTTACTATACACTACACGCACATCAACAAGGTTCATATTTCAGCAATATGTTTAGTTTACGAGGTAAGACAGACACACATGCTCCAAACCACCCGTAAACTTTTTTAAATAAATTGGAAGAAAAAAAGAACAATAAGTAAAATACTTTAAATAAAATACAATTTGATTTATAAGCACTTTTCATACAAGTAGCACAAAGTGCTTTCCACAACAGAAACTATTTTTGAATGATAAAAGCACAAACTATCACACGCTCAAGTTAGGACAATTTAGGAAACACACACGCGTGTGTGAAAGTATGACTGCGTAGTCATACTTTCTCTGTCTCACACACACATTAAGCACACATAGAGCCATCCCCCAACCCCATTCTAAAGACACAACACAGACTGTTTCTAACACAGTATGTTTATGAAAATAACAACGTAAACAGGTAGCCTATATGTCTTTAGTGCAACAACTGTTATAAAAGTATTCTATTATCTAAACTCCACGAAGGAGTAAACTGGGTTGTGTACTTTGATGCTTTGGGAAAAAACATAACAATTTCATAGAGGTTGAGATCAAATTTCAAAAGGAAACCCGTCGGTCATGTTAGCTAACAATTAACATGCCTTTTAGAAAGCTATAGCTCTATAGATCTTTCCAAGGTTCAACTACCTCACATCTGGGAATTCCAGAGTGTGCCATGTAAGTGAGATGCATAACTTTCATTTCTGCTGCAAAGATAGCATACAGGGGGCGTGGAAAATCAAACCCAGCCAGAAAAATCACAGGTTTATTTTCTTTCTCTTTCTCTTTTTCTTTTTCTTTTCTTTTTTTTCTTTTACCAGATTAATTCCAGAGGCTTTTAAAGGCAATTTACTATCAATTCATAAGGCAAAAATATAAAAATATAGAATAAACATATATAAAATAAAGATAAATAAACATAAAATGTAAAATTCATTAAATGTAAGACTCTACTGAAGTCTTGGAAATTGAATCCCCCCCCCCCTTTTCATTGGGGATTTTATCGGTCCATCATGTTTAGCATATGTGAGAGATTTTTATTGTTTAATGTTGTCATGTCTTGAGGACCTTTCTGTGAACAAAGTTTTCCTTTGGGGACAATAAAATTACTTGATCTTGATCTATGCCATCATCAGATGGTTGTACTGGGTTTCTTTGTTAGCGTGCTCAACCCAACCTAAACCTCTACTCAGAGATGATGCATACTACGACAGTGCTGCTGGTGTTTCTAAACTCAGGCTTTCCTCTCAGGTATCTGTGCAAGCTCACATGAAATGAGAACTTTACACATCATTTAACACCTCTTCCGCAAAAAAATCCACTCATCGCTTTCACTCATTAGAAAAGTGGCTTGTATGAATTAAGAAGCGTGAAAAAATTAAGATCATTACAGAAAAATCACAGTTAGGCAATAAGGGAATTCTGCCAGAAATGGTTAGATATTCAAATTAATAGTTAATATCTTGAATGGCATAACATCTGCACAGAAAGCTCTTGAATGTTTAACTTGATAAGAAGTGCTTTTAGCTCAGTGAGCAGACACTGACCCATAATAACATGGAAATAACTAAAGTTATTGATCTAATAAAAGTTAATTATTATTGATGGAATATTCTCTGATATAGAATTACACTAATTAATTTACTAAGCCAGAAGTGGAGTTTAGGCCTCCTAGATACCTCTCTAATGAGGTGTTAATTGTGAAAAGATACAAACTAAAACTCATTCTGGATCAAATACTGAAAGCATGGTTCAGGATTCATGCAGATGCAAAACACAGCCTAAATTTAGTAACTGTAATTGCAAAGCTTGGCTGACAGGAGATGTCTGGATCAACAGGTGTCAAAATTTCAAACTGCAGTTACACTGCAAATTCAACACTGAGCTCTGATCTGTGGCAGATTCAATATGTGATGTGCAGTTGTAGCAAATGCTGAAGATGCAACATTTACTTGTTGTGTAACTTTTTTCAAAGATGCTTCTGTATCTGTGAGGATGAACTATTGGGGATCTTTTGGGGATCAAGCCAGGCTTAATGACAGTTTATAAAGAAGGTAAAAAAACAAAAAACAAAAAACAAAACACCTTCTTGACACTAAAAACTCTAACTACTTTAACAGATCATCTGCTTATCATATGACACCAAGCTTGTGGTTTATGTCAGAGAAATAAATCTTAAACTAAATACTATGCAATTAACATTTTTATCTGTCCATCTACATACAGTTAAGTATACAATCAGGTGTTGGGTATAGACATCAGACCTGGAAACAACTGGATTCTCTCCTTGAATTAGCATAGTAAAAAGAAAAAAAAGCTGTCTTAGCTCACTTGAACAGCGATGCTTTAAAATTTTAAGGCAAGGCAAGGCAAGGCAAGTTTATTTGTATAGCACATTTTCAGGTTCAAGACAATTCAAAGTGCTTTACAT
>JAOXYM010000008.1:16692283-16721465 GCA_028567055.1 Leptatherina wallacei | reverse complement strand
TGAATGAATGAATGAATGAATGAATGAATGAATGAATGAATGAATGAATGAATGAATCAATCAATCAATCAATCAATGAATTTTATTTAGAACAAAAAAAACCGAAAACAAAGTAAAAATTTAATTTTAAAAATTAAAAAAAGAGAATTGCAAAGAAAAGTGGAGTGGGAAGAAGTATGCACTTTTTTGAATCCCCACTCCTTCCTACTCATCATAATTCCTATATCTAATTACTATACAATATCCATAATTATCCAAAATCATTATATATATAAACACAATATATACACATGCAAACAATTCATACATGCATACATACCGCATCCATAATATACACACACACACACACACAGCAATAGAAGAAAGACACAATTGAAATGATTAAAATTCACTAAATTTGTTGTTTTTTTCATTAAGCAACAAATCATAAGAACTATATATACTGCAGCTTGTAGTCTTAAAATGAAAGAATAGACATATTAACCTGCTCTTTGTGTCTGCATTTATGCCTGGGCTTATTTGTTTGGTGCATTAGCATACTCAAATATTGTATGAAAAACAGTTGTTATATTGGTGCATTGCTTGCACCTGATGTGCTGATGTCATCTCCTCTGTTGAGACACGGTTATTGCAGTACAATTCATCAGGGAACATCAAAGTCTCTGTCTTCTATGTAATACAGCAGAAAGCTCTTGACGGTTTCGTATCAGCAGCTCAGTCAATTGCCACTTCAGAATGGATGTGGAATATCTGCCGTACAATGAAACGTATGAATATATCATATTGTCAAATCAGTCTGCAGACACAATGATGCTCTGTAAACATGAACTGATTATATTACATAAAACGAAAGAAAAAGGCATTAAAAATATCTTTGTGAGAAAAGCCTCTAATACAGAATATTACCACTTTGTGTTTCTGTAAATTGAATAGGCAGCTTCATTTTGTTTAATTTTTCACCTCAGTATGAAATTATTGATTGACAGCTGTTATTATTCACAGCTCACACATATACTGCATAACCCATTCAAATGCAAAAGGGAATTTGTTCTCCATTCATCTAACATTACAATAACGTATTACATGATCTTTAAAGGATTTGTCAAAGATACAGCCTAACAGTGTGGAGTGAAAGTCCCTACACTCAGGGTTTTTTGACATTCACACTAATATCTAGAAACTACATGAGGCCACAGTCAGATTAAAATAAAAGAAACAGGCCTATTTTCTTTTGCTTTTTGTGGAATGATTTAATGCTTACTGTTCAAGTGTAAAGGTGTGACTAGAGTGAGGAAGGCAGATCAATTCTGATACAGGAGAAAAACTAGATTATTGCCTGTGAGTCCAAATTAAACAGGTTTGTTTGTTTGTTTGTTTTTTTTTCATTGTTCACAGTGATTGATTGCTGAGTGTAGGCATTGGTTATGCTTACTGCAGAGCCGTAAATAATATTTTACTGTGCTAAGGATGCATGTGTGTCTGTCTGCATGACAACTGGGTTTTAATTCCATGTGAAAAATCCCATATCTGCATGATCCTACTAACGTAAGCCATCTGAAGAGAATACAGATGAGAAACGGTTCTTCTATTCTCCCAGAACCTCCTTCAACAGCAGTGCGTGGAAACACACACAGTGACCTTGGCTGATTAAATATTCCTCTCTAGTCTCTATTTTGAAAACCCAGCCTTTACTATGTCTGTGTAGTGTGTTGGTATGGAGCACCTACAAAGGTGCTGGACTGTGAAAACGGATTAGAAATGAAATATTTTAATAGTGCAATGGTTTGAACTGCCCCTGCAGGGACTTGTTTGTTAAACTGATATGTATGCATATGATGAGGACGAATATGTGTGTTTGCAAATCAATATGATTTCATTTCACGTGGCTTGTGGGATTTATTATCATCACTCATTTTAATGAGGTAGCAAGTGATAGGGCAACAAGATTACTAAGAATAATGTTCCACTGGGAGAGTGCAAAGGCTGCCAACAGATGGTTTGGTTGGCAATGACTGGAATACCAAGCAGACTTTGCAAACAGAATTGTTCGACTCACAATGTTACATAGTATAATTTCCGCCATGTTTACAAAAACAGAATTTAGATATCCTGAATCCTGTTTCAACAAAACTGCAAGGCAAAAGGGATGATGCAGTGCTCTCTAATTCAAACATCGTCTTCAAGAAACACATTATAATTCATATGCAACATGAATGAACACCACTCCCTCAGATGATGCCACAGTGGGCTAATATCTACAAGAAAATAATGTTGTTTAGGAATCTCTGTTGATGGCATGCTAAATGTCTTCATCATAACATTTCACACTGCATCGCTGAAGATATACAGTATTTCTGGCTTAATTTCATAGCAAATTGCCAGTTCTTTGAAGCCTTCGGGTACCACATGGTGGCACTGGAAATGGTCCATTTAATACCTGTTATATTGTCACTAGACCCACCAGTCATTCAGCTGCCGCAAGCCCTCTGTGAGATTGGAGGAGAACAAAGGGAATATAAATTAAGTCTGTAACTGATCTGGCCCCTGGCATATGACTGAATTCAGCCTTTCTTTATGAGCCTTTCATATGATTCCAGTTTGATAATTCTCTGTCTTAATTACAGGGGTAGCAGGCAAACCTAGGCTAGAAAAAGTTGTTGAACACAGAAGGAGAGCTATCAAAAGAGAGAGAGTTAAAAAAGACTGAGATGAGCTAAGAATACCACTCCCACATTTATTTGTGATTTATAAAGGGAAAGTTGGAGTCAAGTTGAATACTGAAAAGATCAGAAAGCCCTCCTGGAATCAGCTATATCTTGAGCAGCGTGTTTGAGGAGCCTGTGCAGACTTCTGAGCTCTGAGGTTGGGGCTATTTAACAACCCATTCCCTGCTGAACACTGAAGCCTTGGGCCAGTTCTGTCTCCCATGTCCAAGGCAAAAATGTACAGCTATTCGAAAACAGCAGTAATGTGCATGGAGTTTAAATCCAAAAAAAAGTCACATGCTATTAAAGCAGACACAATACATGAAGTGCGTGTTTGCAGTGGGTAAATATTTAAAGCACAGGCAGTTGACATATTATTGGCTTGGAAGTCACAACTACAGTGTCTTGTGCTGTTGCCAAAAAGTAATTTACTCAGTACTCAGAAAACTAAGGAGTGAAAAAATAGAACACTGCAGAAGTTATTAAGTGAACTGACACAATTGTAGAAGCTTTATTGATAAGACTGTTGGTTAAAATAATACATGCTATGCTGAAGATAAGGAAACAGCAGCTGACTCACAAGATAACTCATGCAATACTGAAGGCTGTGTTTAAAAAACTAAACAAAAAAATAAACACAGGATTTTCCTGATGAAATAATCTATCCAGTCATTTTTTGTTTGCCCTTTCTTGAGTAACTTTAACACAACCCAGCTAATCAGCCACTTGACCCATATCTTGACCTATATAAATTGCACATAGATAAATCAAATTCTTAGTTACACTACGAAACGCTTTCATCTTACCTTTATTTAAATTACTTCACATATAAGAAATGTTCAAGGACACACAGGAAAGTAAAACATTGGCACCAAGACTGAAAGCTGTTGCAAACCAATCCAGGGCACAGCTAAAAAAGGGAAAGGGGACGAAAAAAGACTTCAAACGGATTGATGAAACATCATCAAAATGAGAGTTCCTCCTCAGTGTTCTCACCCTCACTCTCACAGACATTAACAGGCAGTCCAAGAGATGCTGCCAGTGAAATTGACAAGCAGGGCCAGGTCAGGTGTTTGATCTGAGTCATGATCATTATGATGCTCTTAAATGATATACGTTTGTCCCCTACTGCTTCAGGTCCAGGTGAAACATTTGATCCATGCTCCCAGAGGTAAACCTTTCCCAGGAAGGTGCCTCTATATTGTACCATTCACCTCTGTCCCCGAGGCACAATCAATCATTTACGAATGCAGGATCAGAGTCTACAGATATTCCTACCAGGGTTTACCCATTTACTATGTACTGTGCATATTTAATGCTGCTGCTAACTATTTCCCTAAGTATACAGCAGCTTTTTAGGTTGATCAAAGTGTTTTTATTCCTTCAAGAGAGCCACTGTTTACTGTTTAATGTTAGTTCAATTTGAAAATGTATTTGCAGATTTTTTTAAAGTTGCTTGGAAAAATTGATCTAACAAGACATTTATTCTAAGAGATTATTTGTGAATGAAATATTTGTGCCGTTTCGGTATCACGAAGCTTAAACACTGCTGAATCTGTAAATTGCTTAAGCATAAGTGGTAGATTCAAGATTGGTTTTGAATCTGAAATACATACATGAACTTATAATAACCTGTAAAGCAACTCTTTGCAGGTGGAACCTCCAATCAGCATTTTTTAAAGTGTTTTCATCACAGCTCAGGCTTATGAAGTGTGTTACCATTAATGTTACACTGGCTAACAATGAAGACAAATTTCCATTTTGATGGATTACTTTCCCTAAGAAAGGTTCAAGTCTCTGATGAATTTCACATCACACTGAAATAAATGAAAACCAATTGCTGTCTGGGAGGTGAAAAAAATGTATCCATCATTCTGAAACAATATGTATAAAAGTCAAAGAGGCCAAATGTCAAAGACTTATAGGAGGCTCATCTGCCAAGATGTATAGTGATGTGCTGCTGTTATATACAGGGGATATATAGTGATGAAATGAAAATGAAAATGAAAAATGCTTTATTAATCCCAGAGGGAAATTACCTGCTGAGTTTGTATAGTTTTCCTGTATATATTTCCATTTATTTATTTGTGGTTTTGTACATATTCTGTTTGTTTTATTTGTGTTTACATTTTTATTATATTTCATATTTGCTCTTTTATTCCTGTTACCTCTGATGGTTACTGTGACTATATACCTACCATTGTAAAACATTAGCTTTATTCTTCTTTAACATCTTTGCTATACCTCTTGTCCTTTTTCAGTACCCAACTTCCCTGATAAAGTTTATAGGCAGATGTCGGTTGCAGCCCTTCACTTGCATTCAGTTGTTCAGTGTTCTCCTAAAGGTGGTCCCATTACCATTAGTAAATGGGAGCATGAGCTTCAATTATTTAGAAATTACCCCGCGTTCCTTTGTGACCTTGCAGACTTTTGCACATCTTGCCCTTGGGATGAACTTTATTGCACAAACGCGCTAGGTGTTGTGGGAACAAAGGAGAGCAACAATGGTCTGGAAGTTCCTCCATTTGTACTAAATTTTTCTACTGTGGTTCAGAGAAGTCCAAACATCTAAGAGACCGTACCGTACCCATTCCCAATTTATTGAGTGACAACTCCTTTTCTCCTGAACTCCTTTTCTAAGAAATCTCTTTTGTTGATGTCATCTTACACTTTTGCAAACATGTTGTGAAAATGAGACTTTTATAGATGACTGTTCTTGAAATAAACCAAGCAGCTTATTAATTTATTCTAATTTCATCTTCAAATAAACTGCTAAAATAAATCATTTAAATACTTTGTCTGCTCACAGATTTTAATATTGGAATCTTCTCCTTATTTTCCTTAGTCTGCTCCTAGACCTAGTAGGAAAATCTGCTTGTGCTTTAGATAGCTTTTATGCAAACAGACAGACCATTCTAAAAGGTTTACCAACTTTCAAGCACGACTGTGTGTCATATTCTAACCTGCAGTGCTCGAGCCCCATGTTTTAACTCTTTCATGTAAAACCATGCACAAGTAAGGATAAATCGTTTATCATGACAATATTACATAGCCTAAATCCGAACCATAAATGATTATGACCAGTGTCATGTCTTATCAGTACTAGCATTACACAGGCTTTACAGCCGACGACTCAGGTTTAATATCATCATAGGTCATTTAGTGCACTGTTTGCATTCCTTTGAAGGATTTATGTCTGGCCTACTCGCTGTCCAGTTTTCAGGCATAGAGGGCTTATGCCGGCCCCAGAAGTGGAAAGACTGGGGATGGAAACAGTTGAGTTGAGGGTAACGCTTGTGCTCTGTCGGGGCGGGGGAGGCAGACATTTAAAAGAGCTTATTGCTGTAGCTTTCACTCTGGCTTTGATTGTCTTTGCTTTGATCTCGTTTGGGGCGGCCATGTTGTGCAGTGTTATCCTCCCATAATCTCTGCCATCTCTGAAACTCTGCAGTGGTGCAGTGGAAAAGACACTGACTGTGTTTTTTTGTTGTTGAATTTTTTTCTGTTTATGCACTGGACAATATTTTCACCCTTCACTGAAAGCACAAATCATCCTGTGAATAAAACTAAGAAAAACCCATCTAAGAATCCATAGTTTAACCTCCCAGGGAAGAAAATAATGCAGAACTTTGAAATGGATTTCACAGGGTGACCCAGTCTTCTTTCTGGCTATACTTTGTGCTTCCTCATGCATGCCCTCCTTTGTTAATGAATCAACATTCTACTTAATCAAATGCATCATCATCGTCTTCCCTTCAGCAAATAAAACCATCTTCTACAGACGCTGTAATGTGCTGTTTTCTAGGGGGATGCTAGTGCCGGCTCTAAAGCAGAACTTCAAAGGGATATTGTGCATCTATCCTAAATTAGCTGCCAGTGCAACTGTCTGAGCATTTGAGACCATCCTCTGCTGGCAAGAATACATTATCTTGTGGTTGTGAAATTACAGGCATTCATGCTGTAGTGCACCACTGGGCCTGCTGAAGGACAAAAAACATGGATATATATTCCTGCATGAAGCCACAATGCAGACCTGTAACAGTGAATAGAGACTGAACTGAGACAAGCCCTTATGGTTTTCAAATCAACATTCCCAGGCAGACGTGCAGTAAATATGCAGCACCTCTTCATGCTCGGTGTTGCTTGGAGCTTACACAGAAAAATGAGTGCCAAGTTGCAAATTCAAGCCTCAATACTTGAAGGCTGTAAAACAAAAATGGGAGCGGAGGATACAAGGCATGTTCTGCATACATGTTCCTGTCAACTTTGAAATATCTTTATAAAAGCTGACAAAGAAAATTCAGCTTTATGGAAAAAAAATTACTTTGGATCTTTGCAACAGGTCATTTGAGTCTGTTGTCTGAAATCCAAAACACATATTCAACAGAAATATTTTCACGGGAGAGCTGTCACGTGTGTTGAAACACACTTGGAAAACCTTCAGCAGTTTGCACATGATTTGTATCACCTGCATGTCATTAAACCATGAGCATTTGCTAGCAATGTGAACTATAACAAAGACAGGACCTACATCATACTGGAATATCTGATCAAACTGCAGCTGAGGACAGTACAACACAGTTTTCTGTGCTATTTTTCAAAGCTTAATTACATAAACAATGCATGATTAAAAGTTGTGCTGAAGCTCTGCTCCAGCTGTATGAGGCAGGCTGACACAGCTGTATACTACATGTGTCTTTGTACACTAAATCAAATGTCCCATTGTGCTCATCTGGAGTGAATTAGGCGCTGGAAGGGAGGGGGACCTAGAGGCTTTGATATACAGAAGAGGAAATGGGTAATGTCCTAGAACCGCATGCAATCTCTTAATAGAAGCCGGTGACTGATAAGAGCTAGATAATCACACCATCTCTGTCTTTCTGCAACTTGTAGCCTTCTTTTTCTCTTTTTAACCAGCTCACAACTTTAAAATGATGCAGGCATTACGTAAAGGCAAACTGATTAATTTACTCTCCTTTTTAAAAAAAAAACAAAAAAAACAATCAGGATTCAGTAATGACTAATAAACAGCAAAAAAATATATATATTAACACAGCTAGTGACGAGCAATTAATTCACATCACCTGCCCTCAAAACAGATTTTTAAACAAAATGAGTGAAATAATTGCAACCTCCAGCACTTGGTAATCCCAAAATGATTGCAGTAAGCCTGTTGTCTTGCAGTCCTGTTGGTTTGAATCCCAGCAAGATGAAGTCAATTTAGGGAGTCAATGACAACCAGAGGCTGGAGAGCTGCAAATATAACACACCCTACTCCCTATAAATTCAACTGATGTGCTGTGGAGGAAGCCACTCAAGCCCTTACCACTGGAGTAGAGTTGGTCGGTAGCCAGCAGAGGAAATCTGTGGTTGTACTAGGCAGCTCTTGTGTGAATGTGAAACAGGGTGTGTCTGGAATACAGCCACTCTGTCCAATATTTCAATTGCTTGGACAAATAAATGCTTAGAATAGTGTTAAATCTATGTGTTATACTAATAATCAAGTGAACATAGATTCATGGTTATGGCAACACAATTACAATAATTATCACTGTTGTAATCAAAACTAAAGAAATGCAGCACATACTACAGCTACCACTCTAAAAGGACCAAAATCTTAAAACAGGATAGATTTTGCTTTTCATTCGTTCATTTAAAGACATGAATCATTCCCTTTGAAGCACAGCCAAGCCTGTTTGCAAGAAACATAAGAAAGCCAATATGGAGAGCAGCTGGTCAACTGGGATGAGCATGACCTGCTCTTTGCTGAGAAGAAAACAGAAAAAAAGGAGAAATGAGGAGATAAAAGAGTGAAAACATTCGATAACAAATATATCTCTTCACAGACTTGTACACATTGTCTATGTAAAGCAAAGTGAAGTACTACACTGTTTTTAGAGGGGGGAAAAAGCCTCTTGGACGGCTATCAATCCACAAAGTGCTTCTTTTTTTAACCATCAGACATGCCAGAGCTTGAACAGGACACCCTGTCACATGTTTGCTACAAAAAGTGCAACTTACTTACAAGAGAAAGCTTTGTAGTCCTAAATATACACAGTAGACAACCAGCAGACTTACATCAGCCAAATCAAATATAAACAGACACACTGAATAGAGTTTTACTAAACTGACTGCAGTGAACTTGAATCAAGAAATTAAATCAAGCCTTCAGATGGTGGTCAAGGCAAAATCATGAGTGCACACACATAATTTGCAGGGGTTAGTGCTGCAGAATATGTAACAGAGATCTGCTGCCCTCCTGTGTTGTGAAGTATAATAAGCAGACAGTATGTCTGGATCACTTGATACAATGCCAAGACAGCATGCAGTGAATAGAGCATTTC
The DNA here is from genome assembly GCA_028567055.1 of Leptatherina wallacei. Classification (NCBI taxonomy): domain Eukaryota; kingdom Metazoa; phylum Chordata; class Actinopteri; order Atheriniformes; family Atherinidae; genus Leptatherina; species Leptatherina wallacei. The sequence continues at coordinate 16,712,416 of JAOXYM010000008.1, read as the reverse complement.
ATGCCAAGCAGCAGATTATTCAGCTGACAAGGTGTGAGCTGAGGCAGATGCAGACTTTCAGCTCTGTTTGTCAACAAGTTTACATCAAAAATCTAAGAATGAATGTCATAAAACTACATAGTAAAGTTGAGTGTGGGTAATGGAAGACACCCACCTCTAAGTCATAAAGCAGATGCTCTCTCTCTCTTTTGTTGTTTGTTTGTTTGTTTTTAAAGACTGTGAGTTGTGGGATACATTTTACTTCGTGAGTCCTGTTCTAATATCATGGTCAGGACATTTTGGGGGGAAATCTCAAGGTTTATAAAACATTCAATGGGATGAGAAAGAAGAATCTTTGTCTTCTTTATTTTAATTGTCAATCTATCTATTCATCAATACATTTTCTGCAACTATTTGGTCTGGGTGTCCAAGAAGACTACAGTCTATCCTGATAGTGACTGAGTGAGAGTGAGATGCTCCCTGAATACAGACAGACAATCATGCACACTTTTACCTTTTGTACCTATGGTTAATTTATAACCACCATCTTAATACATGTCTTTGGAATGTGGGAGGACCTGGAAAAACCCACACAAGCACTAGAAGAACATGCAAACTCCCATAGAAACCCCCCCATCAAAACTCAAACTGCCAACAGTAAAAATCCCTGCACCAGTGGTGCCCATCTTTGTTTTCCCAAAACTGAAATTTGGTATATGAGTCTAAAACGTTGGGAATAGAAACTTTGTTTCTAGCTTGTAAGACAATGCACAATTTTAGATTATATATCCTCATATATATTTCAAATCAATCAATCCAAGAAAAAATGTAATAATTGCTGAGAATAATTGCAACTCAGGTTTTTACTAAATGTCTGAAAATGCGGCACTCAAAGAACTGCATTAACTTACTTGATATGTCAAAGATGTTGCAAAATTTCTGTGGTTTATACAGATGGCTAGATTATCAACAGTGGAAAAGAGTTCAAACATTATCTTTATTTTAGTATATTGACATTCTGTCAGTATAATTTTAAAATGAGTGGTATGAACCCTAGAAATAATTAAATAACATTTTAGGAATGACTGAAGTCACAGAGGAAGAGGAAGCCAAAGTCTATTCTATAATGCCCTCTGTCTAACATAAAGGATAAACACAATCTAATTATAAATAAAATTCATGTACTTTTTTGTGCTATGGATCATATTTGTGTCCTTTAATACATTTTTGATTGATTGATGGAATTAGTGTAGCTTCACCAGAGAATGTCATATTATATATGCAGTAAGTCTGCACTCAAACAGGAAACCAATCATCAGACACCTTATCAAACCATGACAGCTGGTTGACTCTGTCAGTGAAGAGGGAACCTCCCATCCCACATGTTGATGATAATTAAGCTCATGATACGTGCACTGGGCAAAGCAGTGAGCTCTTCCATCTCATCCACTTCTGCTGTAATCACATGTACTCTCTAATGCACTGTGCCTTGAGAACTTTAGGCTTATGGTGATCCAATAATTTCCAAACTCATTATTGGTCTTCATGATGAGGTGGTGTAGGGGACTCTGGAATATGATCATTAAAACGGTAATTTAGTTAGCAATACTACGGTGCCAAAAATAAGTACTGAGATGTGCACTTACATAGTAGTAAAGGACCACATGCTAAAAATACAGTGAATTATGTACTGGAGTTCATTTCTACATTACTGTCAGTGATGCAATGATATTTAGAAATCATCATATTTTGCACAGAAGATTTTAAAGAATAGTTGACCTTTACACAATGGTCTCTTTTGTTAGTCATTTTTACAGCTGGTTTAACAAAACAGTTCAAATGCAACATTTTCTGGATGCCCAAAATCATTATCTTTAGCTCCAAATACTTTTTTAGGGTATGTCTTGCAAAAAGAAGACAATTGAATCTATCACTGGATCCCATCCATTATTAAAATAGAGCTTTTTCTAAAGTTTCTGTAAACTACCCTTGTGGAAGGTGTCCTTGAGCAATCTATGGTTTGCCAAACTGATGGCTCAAGACCAGTAAAGGGTTGCTGACCCCTCATCAGTGGTCCGTCCTGATCGGAGGCTGCCAGGGGTTCCTGTCCAACAGACTCAGGATGTGAGGAATAACATCTGTGATAAACTGACCTTAATTCCTACTTCAGTCATTCTTCAGTAAACATTCTGAGTCTATGCTTCCGATGCTAGTTTTAAGTCTTCTTCAATATTGCATGATATCCACTTTCAAATTGTGGTCCCATTTACATTAAGATATAGGAGAATGCAGGGCCTGCTTTAGGGTGATGACACCTTGTGATTGATAAATTGCTTCCACATGGGGATTTCTAATTTCTGCGGATTGTCTATCAAATCAACTCCTCTCTTGTCATGTTCAATTAAAAAAAGAACGAAAAGAAAAATAAATCAATGCCAAAAAGCCAAACTAAAGTCTTCAAAATGGGTGACAGATCACTGAAGCTATGTCAACTTTTTGTTCTCTGTCAAAACAACATAACAACTCCAAATCATTTGTACAGAGCGAGAGAGCAGCCTCAATTCCTCAAGGCTCTGCCTCTTGTGTTATAATAGTAAGTGTCTGCTTGAGTCAAAGAAAAGAGAAAGAAGTTGGCAAGCATTGCCTCTGAATCCCGAGTCAGCCCAAACGGTGAAAGGGGTCCGTTATGTTGGGTCAAAAGAACTTTACTCCCAGCTCACAGACATGCCTAGTGCATTGATGAGGGTCATAGATGTTTTCTGTTACATTTCCTGAAAAGAAAGGGTACAAATAAGCCAGAAGTTCAAGTGAGGATCTTTCCATTCCTAAGGCACCATTATATGGAGCTGTCCTCATGCATATTGCAAAGATGCAAAGATGTTGACAAGAAAGTACAGCATACTGATATACATGCACTTGAAAGCTTAAACATACTTATTTATTTCTTAAAATAAAGAGACACAATACTTTTTTTTTGTAAATCTGTAAAGGTGTTTCAGTAATATGCATGGATGAAATGGATAGAACGTGGCATCCAGATTAGAAAGACCTGGATATTGGTTAAGCCGTGATTAAGACAGTCCAAAAATCATGAATAGCATATGTAAAAGGAAAATATATTCAATAAATTCCCTTCCCTGCTTCTGACTCAAAAAGCAGACTTGGCTAAATTTGACAATAATCATTAGATGGTGGCCTGAAATACCATGATCACAATTCACAATATATATACATATATAATATATGATAATATATATATATGATATTATCCTGTTGAGGTGAACTAACAAATGTCCTCCAAAATGCAAGTGATGGGAGAATTTCAAGGACTGGAGCAGGTTTTGTGCAATAAAGACTTGGTCAAAAATGTGAATATCAGGAATGAAAAGCCAAACTTAATCAGGGCCACTCACATCATTGCCTGTTTTATTTCATTTATATATTCATGTGTACTTTCTATCTATCTATCTATCTATCTATCTATCTATCTATATTTGTGTGCTTAAAATACACATACAGTCAGTTCCATATATATTTGGACATTGACACAGGTTTTGTTATTCTATATGTTTACCAAAACACATTAAAGGTACAGTTATCTAATCAATATGGGCGTAAAGTACAGACTCTCAGCTTTGATTTGAGGGCATTCACATCCAATTTTGAGGCAAGGGTTAGGAATTACAGCTCTTTAAATGTAGCTGCCTATCTTTCAAGGGACCAAAGGTAATTGGACAGTTAATTCTAAAACTATTTCATGGGTTATTTCCTCATTAATCCATTATCAATCAAGCAGCTAAAAGGTCTGGAGTTGATTCCAGGTGTGCCATTTGCATATGGGACCTGTTGCTGTGAACCTACAACATGCAATCAAAGGAGTTCTCAATGGATGTGAAACAGACCATTGTTAGGCTGGGGGAAAAAAGAAGAAACTCCATCAGACAAATAGTATTAGGAGTGTTAGGATTGGCCAAATCAATAGCTTGGTACATTCTGAGAGAAAAAGACAGACACATTGGTGAGCTTTGGAACTCAAAAAGGCCTGGACATCAATGGAAGAGAACATAGGTGGATGTTTGCAGGGTCCTTTCCATAGAGATGAAAACCCCCTTCACAGCATCCACACAAGTGAAGACTAATCTTCACAAAGTAGGTGAACCAGTATCTAAAAAGAAGACTTCATGAGGGCAAATACAGAGGGTTCAACACAAGGTGCTAACAGTTAATCAGCTTCAAGAATAGGTCCAGATTAGACTTTACCAAAAACCATCTAAAGTCAGCTCAGTTGTGAAACAATATTATTTGGACAGATGAAGCTAAAGCTCAACCTGTACCAGAATGACGGGAAGAAGAAAGTATGGAGAAGGCTTTGAACAGCTTGTGATGCAAAGTATACCACATATTCTATAAAACATGGTGCAGGTATTAGATGGCATGGGAATGCATGGCTTCAAATGGCTATGGGTCACTGGTGTTTATTGATGATGTGACACCAGACAGAAGCAGCTGGATGAAATCTGAAGTTGAAGGGGATTTAATTTCTGCAGATTCAGCCAAATGCAGTAAAGTTGATTAAATATCACGTACAGTACAGATGAACAATGACCCAAAACATATTGTGAAAGTAACCCAGGGTTTTTTTTAAGGCAGAGGGGAAATATTCTGCAATGGCCAAGTCAATCACCAGATCTCATCACAATTGACCATGAATTTCACTTGTTTAAGATAAAACTTAAGGCAGAAAGACCCACAAACAGGCAACAACTGAAGGCAGCTGCTATAAAGTTCGAGCAAAAGATCACAAAGGAGGAAATCCAGTGTAAGGTGATGTTCATGGGTTCCAGACTTCAGGCAGTCATTGTCTGCAAAGGATTTTCAACAAAGTATTAAAAATAAACATTTTATTTACAGTAATGGTAATCGTCCAATATTTTTGAGCCCCTGAAATGAGAAGATTTCACATGAAAAATGATGCAATTCATAAATGCTTCATAGGATTATTTTTTTTCAACCACTTGAATTTAACCTGCACTTAAATTACATCTCAGTTGTTTAATTTCAAGCCCAATGTGGTGGCATGCAGAGACCAAATCATGAAAATTGTTTTACTATCCAAATATTTCTGGGCCTAACTGTATGCTAAGTGCTTCACTCAATCAGTAAAACTATCATGCGATAAAACCAGAGAGTGTAAACAAAATAAATACAATGATATAAGATAAAACAATAGGGTATCCATCCAATCAACCAATACAAATCAAAATTAAAGGAGCCGTGTAAAATCAGGAATGGTTAAATCTACCTGAATAAAAGAATGTTTTAAGAAGAGATCTCTGACTGCTGACCTGATTTCCACAAGTACTCTGCTCCACAGTTTAGGAGCTTCTGACAGCAAAAAACTCTGCCTACCTCTGGTCTTCAGGCATTCCTCTTGAACAAACAAAAGGCCTCTGCTGAAGGATCTCAGTTTATACATGGGCTCACAAAGTACTAAAAGGTCAGGTCCAAAGAGTTTTGAAAGCCAATAGTTGAATCCTAAAATCAATTCTAAAATATATCAGGAGCCATGAAGGGCTGAAACAGGTGTCATGTGTTCCCTTTTTTTTGTTTGTTTAGTTTAGCAGTTGATTTATGTACAATTGGGAGATCATAGAGTTTGGGTGGGACTAATTAGGAGACCATTGGAACCATCAAAGCATGAAAAGAGGAAAGTGTATAAAACGGTCTCTGTCTATCCAGTGCTTGGAATTCACAGAGATACAGGAGGACAACAGCCAGCCATATTTATGCTATGGGCAGGGCAATGAGTTTCCCTCTGCCTGTAAGTTGCCATGGGCAAAATAGCACACATCAAAAGTAAACTGTTCTTTCCTTCCTTTGGATGTGCAAGTACAGTATAGAACATAAACATCCTTCTTAGTGAGAGATACACCTGCATCTGTGAGAAGATCTGAGAAGTCAGTTTACTGGAGACATATTGACTTCTTATAAATTGTGATCCTGGTTCTATGGGATCTTTGGATCAGACAGTTCTAGTGACTACCTGGGGGTAACTGCAAACTAGGAAGCTGCAGCAAATATATTCCCTCAAGGGCATTTTTATGTTTGTGTGGAGCTAACAAACAACTGTGCAAACTTCAAAGTCTTTGAGTTTTTGGATCTTTTAGGTTTTGTTCTTGGATTGTCATTTTTTTCACTGTTTTTATCTTTTGGTGTTATTTTGTTCTGTTCTGCAGTGTTAATGTATTTCTTGTTTTATTTTGCAGAATTTATCTCCTTGTGTATTCTGTAGTTTTTACTTCTTGGCCCTCTATTACACCTGGTCCTTTGCTACTGATTGCAAGACATATTCTTTATTAGTCTCTCAGTATATAATCGGCTTTTCCTTTTTGTCTGTTAATTTATTGTTTGTTGCTGTTGTCACTTTTGTTGTATGTTTGTTTTAGTCAGCATGTCCATTTGTCTATTATGTGTTTTTTCCTCAGTTAAGTACTCTGTGAATCCTGTCTTTGCAGCATCTTTTGTTTGTTAAAGATAAAGCCCAAGGGTCTGTCTGCCCCTGCCTTGTAGTCCTGCATTTGGGTCTGTTTTATTGCACATTTTATGCTAATTAGAAACATAAATCACCTAATGTGCATCATACCCAACCAAATAATTTAACTAATAATTAGGAAAACAAACCTTTTCTTTATGAAGACCACAAATCAAGCCAGCAAAAGAATCATATTCCCTTAGACTTCGATATAAGTATCGTTTTACAACCACAAGACCTGGTTCCCGATGGCCATGAGGTACATATGATGCAGGTTTACAGCACTTTCCCATCCATCTTCTTTTTAAAACTGGAGGCTATGTCTGTATTTATAAATACATATTGCAGATCTGGGAACAAACAAACAAACAAAAATAGATAGAGGAGTATCTCACTCACACTAGAGATTACAGTTAGTCCCATAACAATGAATCAACAGTCGGTTGATTCCCATAGGTAAACATGGATACATGGAATCAAGACATGAAAGGCAGAGGTTGCCTTCACATCAGCCTGAGTGTAGTGCATGGAGACATATTTATTTTGTTCAGTTTTACTGGCTCCCACAACGGAAGAAAACAAACTTTCATTAGTCAAAGTGAATGTGTACCTGAGATAGATACATGAAATCAGTTTCAGGAATCTGCCTCGCTATTCTAAAATAAATAAATAAATAAATAAAAATCCTGTAAAAAACAGTTAAAAATGTTATGAGTCATCCTGCAGCTGGGGGCGTGTATTACTTTAGTCTCCAATGAAATGGCTTCCAATTTCAATATTACAACAGCAGTGGATTAAAAAGGTAAGATGGGGTGGGAGTTGGAGCATTTGCAGCATAATTGGTCTTCGCAATAATAAGTATTTCTAAAAACTATTTTATTATTTAATAATAGCCTATCTGTTTGAATAGGTTATAATAATATTTTCTGTCAAACAGTAGGCCTAATATAATTTCCAATCAATTCACAAAAGAATGTCCTTAAAAGTGCAACAGAGAAACTTGTCAAATAGTGAGAGTGTATCATTCCCAAGCTATTATTGGTCGGATTCGTAAGAAACAAGAATCAATCCTAAAAATCAAGCAAAGTTTTCAAATGTCACCCCATATCTATGAACACCATCGTGATAGTCCAAAAACGCGGAAGCAAACCCACACTGTTATCTTGTCCACAATATATCGGGCCAATCCACGTTCTTACCGCTGTGCCGTGAATGCAGCTGAGAGCTGGTGAGGGCTGGGGGGAGCAGCTTAGTCAGAAACACAAGTGACCGCTAGCTTCATGTCAACTGTGCAGACATCACTGAAGTAACAGCAGCGGAAATCTTTCAGAGGGAAAGAGGAGAGGGAGAGGCAGAGGGAGAGTGAGGGGGCAGTCGGAAGGGATAAAGGACATTATTTTCTCACATTTGAACCGGGTAAATATTTGTATCGATCTGGTTTCAAATATTTTAAGGACCTCGAAAACATCAGCTGGAAGGTTAGCTAGCTGCCGCCATCTCCTCTCAGTCGGAGCGACCGCCGTGTCTTCCACACCATGGGGAACGCTGCCACCGCCAAGAAGGGCAACGAGCTAGAGAGCGGTGAGTTTGGTCTGATATTTGCCCTCTGCGTTCTTTTATGTTTTATTTAGGCTATTTGCGAATATTTGTAAAGTAGCTAGCTAGCCTGTGATAAACCTGAAATTGACTGTCAGTCATTGTAAAGCAAGCGAGGGCCGCCCGTTATCTCTCGCAGCTTTTCATATATTTAACAAGCTCTGCAAGCAGTCTTTCTTAAGTTGTCGAAAAGGGGCCAAATGGAAATGTTCATAAGATTCTGCATATGAAATTAGCGACAGCCTAAGCTAATGTAGTTTGCTGAAGAATTACCCAATATTGTTGTGGCTGCCTTAGCATCCAGGGGGTGGGGAAGAGGTGCACTGATGGTGAAAACAGGTTATTATAGCCTATAAAGGAGCCGTCAAAGGAATACTTCAAGATATATTCCTGATACTGCTAATTGCAAACGTTTAACAGACATTTGCATGCCAGCTGGAGCTCAAGAATGATCAAGCCTAGAGACCAGCTAGCCTGCTAACATTAGCTTTGATGGGGGGGGGATTAGCACTCAGAAGGCCCCTCATTCCCTCCTGATGGTGGTAGCTGTTCAGGCCCCTTATAGTTAGCCCTGGTGTGCAGACGTTTCCGTTCAAAATACTTGGATATTAGCTAGAAGTCTTAAATCTAAAGTTTCACCCCAACAACCCTTGTGCAGTGTAATGTTGAACTTAGTTGAGGATGTGGTTCTGTACTGTATGTTTAGCCGCAGGCTTTTCTCAGCACAGCACAGTCTGACAGAAACTTTGCAACGATGATCTTAAATCTTCAACAATAAACCACAGACCCATGAATAATTGGGATAAATAGGCATTAGGTTTTATTTGAAGGCAGTGTGGGACTGTTTCTGCCTCAGGCTTCACTGCCACATCTCATTCTTAGCTACATAAACAAAGCGTTCCCTCTGTGCAGCACCGTTACCAAATATGGTGAAGAAATTACAAATCCCCTCTTTCCATTCATAAAACTGGAACCTACAACTGTCTTTCCGGTATATGCACACACCCCTAAATCATGCAACTTGTGTTTGTTTAGAGCCCCTTCTCTAATCTTGCTGTGGTAAAGGTCCATTAGGGCTCACTTCTCACACTCAGCTTGTCATTGACTGGAGCAGCTTGTCATCGGACCTTCGTCAGAGGATAAGGGGTATTACAAGCTTTGTAAGGTTTGACGTAACTCGGCCTAGGCCAGTGTTACTTTGCACTCATATACTTTGATGTGTAGCTGATCATCATTGAACACCCCATGTAATACCATGTAGTAAATCATAACTGTTTCCTTATGCTTGGTTGTAAACACTAAAGTTGTTGGGTTTTATTTTGTTGATCCAAAATTTGTTATTCTTGGAAATGATAAAGTTATATAATACATTTTCATTCTTTTAAAAACACAGAGAACCATCTGTGTTCACTTTGTTTAAAGTAATTTTACTTTATGATGCAGTCAGTGCCTTAGTTATGATGTTCCAGGGCAGCGAGTGTGTTCCTTTGAGATTTATTGACCTGTTGAGAGACACCAGGCAGGCACAGTGAACGTTGCCAACCATGAGACAGAGATGATCAGATCAGTAATAGTATCTATACTGCCGAGCACTTCTTTTGAATGCAACTATGATCCCTATATCCTGGGCCGAGGCTAACTGTTAAACCCATATAAGCTGACACTGTGCCCTGAGCTGCAGATTTGTCTGGACTGTAGTCGCTCTTGACAAGACGGCCTGGTTACCTACAGTGCTGTATGTTTCCTGTGTTTACTGTATATAGATGTCACTAGCTGGAACAGTTGGAGTAACACCAGCACAGTCCCACTTGGACGGGGGGATTAAACACTTGTCATCGTGACACCTATTTTATTTCACTGTACCCATGTACTGTGTTCACACCATAGTGTAACTGGATAGGTCGACATAACTCAGCCATGTTATGCTTGGCTGAATTTTGGCATTGATCTCAGAGAGGTTGGCTAACCGTGCAGACTTTGGAGTAAAGACGTTTTACCCTCCACATACAAAATGTCACAGAGGTCTCTAAAAAGCCTACAGACTTTTTTTTTTACTGTTTAGAAATAGTTACAAATCTTTAGACAATAGTTATGTTGTTCCAAGGCACATGTTTTCACTAGTGATTCATCTGAGTCACTTTTTAAGAAAAACTGGGAAACATTTGATGGCTCCAGCTTTACAAATGTGAAGATCGACTGTGCTTTACATATAAATATGTCATTTTGGCTTTGAAACTCTGATATCTGTAGATAATAGTCAATAAGGTTGTCATGTTAAGCTAATAATGAAAGGAATTGTAACTGTCAGTTTTGCATAATACAAAGGCTAACAGCCCATCCTCGCCATTGATAATCTGGAACTACAGAAATACTGTATGTACAGTAATATTTTTTAGAAAGTTAAATACTTGTCAAAATATCTACTGATTTTTTTATTTTTTTCTAAAAAAAATTTGTCAACTACATTCATTATAATTTGATAGTTATTTTAGGGAGAAAAGTCCAACCAAGGTGCAGGGAAGGAAAAAAGTGAATTTTTCCAGAGTTGCATGGTTTGATGTGTGTGCAAAATTTGAATGTCTGTTTTTTATCTGTTGCTTTGGAGCCTTATCCTTTCAATCTGTCCTACTGTGCATGACTGAATTTCTACTATATGGCATTTTGGTACACCTGTTCTTCGACTGCCGCCGTAGACACTTAGTCTCTGTTTTAAATTCCTCAGGTGATTGTCAGCTATGTTCTCATTCTTGTTCCTATGATTCACGACATATGCTTCATGTTTGTTGTTGTGATATACTTGTTGTTATGTACATGAACTCTATATTTCTCTCTGTCTTCTCTTCTGTATCATCCCATCCATGTGGGTGATTGTTCCTGCAAAACCTTGGTGATGAATAGAGATTTTTGGTATGCTTATTTCTAAAAAAAATGAGCAGAATGGCCGAACAGCATTGGTTTCATTGTGAAAACCTGCTCAACATGCTTGCTTTTATTGTGTGCTTTGATAATAAGTCAGTGGTTTTTTTTTTTGTTTATGTTTTTTGTTATCCGCATTCTCTCAATCTGGATACCCGCGGTCTGCTGTGTTTCCCATACATTGGTTTGTCTTTGCTCACCATTTTTAAGCTGTGTTTAATAGCCTTCCCACAATCTGTATTACTGTAAGTGATGCACAAGATGCTCAGTGAAACTTTACCAAAAGTTTCTGAGTGTTGTGTTACCCTTTTAAATGAGGCTACTAAATAACAGAAAACTTAATGAGTTTCTTGGCATGCATCACTTCTCTGCCCGTTGTGGATGTTGTTGTCTTGTGTTTGTGTTTTCCCCCTTTTTAAGACTAAACTAATTGATATTTTATTTCATATCCAGATGAGAGTTGACTCTGCCCTTGTTCTTCTCCTTTGACTTACAATTTAATTTCCATTCCTAGCTTTTCCTCTTTTCCTCTTCTCTTATGATAGCATTTGACCTTATTGCCAGTTCGGTTAAACCCCAAACATGTTTTTAGTGCCTGTAACCAAAAACAATATGTGCCAACTGACTCTCTGCACTTTTTTCTTTTTTTAGTGAAAGAGTTTCTAGCAAAAGCCAAAGAAGACTTCTTACGGAAATGGGAATGCCCACCACAGGTCAGACTGATGAGTAATTGAACAAAACACATGACAGTGTTTGTTCAGCAATGATTCTAACATGATGCTATTTCCACAGAGCACAACGTGCCTAGATGACTTTGACAGATTAAAGACTCTGGGTACCGGCTCATTTGGAAGAGTCATGCTGGTGAAACACAAAGGGTCAGAGCAATACTTTGCCATGAAAATACTGGACAAGCAGAAGGTCAGTGGCAGCTTTATCAGGCCTCATGGGGAATTTCAAACAAGCAACTATGTTGACATGAGCAGTAAATATGCACAGATAAGAAAAGTTGGGTGTTACGTGAAACAGCCAAACAAAATGACTAATTTTCTTTAAAAAGAAAGCATTTAAAACTATGTTTTCCATTCTAGGATTATGAGGGGGATACAAATAAAATAGATGATTGATAACTAAAATCTGCTTCTGCTTTTTGGTGTTCTCTGTGTGGGATTCTCTTGTCAAAGTTATCTTATCTTTTTGTCTGTCAGGTGGTGAAACTCAAGCAAATAGAACACACGTTAAATGAGAAGAGGATATTACAAGCAGTGAGCTTCCCCTTTCTCGTCAAACTTGAGTACGCGTTTAAGGTACAGTTTTTTTATTTGATTAAAGTTAGAAAATTGAACTTTATTTTTTTTTTGTTTACTGCAAAATTGAATTGTGTTTCTTTTTTCTTTTTGTGTGTGTGTGTAGGACAACTCCAATTTGTACATGGTAATGGAATATGTTCCAGGTGGAGAAATGTTCTCACACTTAAGACGAATTGGAAGGTTCAGGTGAGCATTCTTTGTCAGCTCTTGAATATAATTAAGTGGTGTCTTTGTTTTTAATTTCACCTTTTGTGGTTTTGATCTATAGACTGAATGTCAGGACTTTCTTATTTTTGATCCTGAAGACGCTTCTCTTTTTCTTTCCAGTGAACCACACGCACGATTTTATGCCGCCCAGATAGTGCTGACATTTGAATACCTACATTCACTAGATCTCATTTACAGAGATCTAAAACCTGAGAATCTTCTCATTGACCACCATGGTTACATTCAAGTGAGCTAAAATGCAACAAATTGATTCATAATGCTGCTGCATCTTGCAACATTAATTACCAAGACGCAGAATACTGAACATGGTTTTGTCTCCCAGGTGACAGACTTTGGATTTGCCAAGCGCGTAAAAGGCAGAACCTGGACATTGTGCGGGACACCGGAGTATCTCGCACCTGAAATCATTCTCAGCAAAGTACGGTTTTTTAATTGTTCAGATTTTTCAATTTGCAGATCAGTGAAATGTTCTCTGCCCAATACTCAAAACTCCACCCTAAAGGTCTTGAAACTGTTTTAGTTTACATATGTTTAGCTTTGAGTTTTTTCCAAGCGGCAATCTCCGGCGGAGAAATGTGAAGCCTATGCAGAAGTGCCAAAAATTGCAGTTCACCCCTCATCCGCCAGGGGCTGGCTCCAAAAGGGAGTCAATCCCCATAGACTCCCATGTTAAAAAGGCCATCTTCACTGTAGAAATAAAAATGTTTACAGCCTGATACAAAAAACATTTTGAGTTTAATAGGTCAAGTTAACCTTTGTGATAACTGTGAGAGGAGTAAAATTTTTTTAGAACTCATCCATTTAGATGTTATTCAATCTTGAAATATTTCATAATTAGGGGTGTGTCCTTTTGATTGACAGGTGCCAGATATCTGGCAGAAAGGAGGCAGAGGGTAGCGCAGCCGCGGCTTTTAGCTGGCTAACAGCGCGACTTAGCTTTAGCCCGCCTACCTCCGTTAGCTGGTTATCTCCTGTTAGCTCTGAGTTAGCTTTTTAGCTACAGGCACAAAGTTTGATGGGTGTCAATCATCCGTTCCCACGCTCACAGCCCCCCTCTCAGCGCCACGTTGTCGGCCGTTTTTGTATTTTCCGGGAGTGATGAGACTCGTGACGCTGCCAAGATGGCGACGGTGGGAACCTCCCAACTAGTCTCAATCAGCTCTTATTAAATTAATATTTTACAGTCAATGATTTTTTCCTAAACACTCATTTTCTTGTCATTGGTAAAAATAAGTCAGGTTATGGTTTTAAAATAAATATTTTGACCAAATACCAACAAAACAGCGTAATAATAGATTCAACTTTGATTATTAAAACAAAGTTCTTCTCCTACTGCCTGGTTCCTCAGTACATCATTTACATGTAGCATTGTATAACTGAAAAACAAATGTTTCTCACTCTTGTAACAGATGAGATGTTGCATTCAGGGACATGTTAAAACTGCAGCCGAATTTAGAAAACTGTCAAACCGCTAAAGTAGTGCTCACACACAACATAGTTTTCTTTTTAGGCTATCAACATCACTTTTTCATTTCTTTGAAACTAAGTTACAGACTATTCCATTGTTTAAATAATATGTCTCAAATTATCTTTAAAAAAAAACCTACAACAAAACCTTTTAGACAAACCAACCACCAGTGGAGTAGTGAAATAAGAAACGGAGCGAGTTGTGGTAGAGAAGTACAGTGAACTCTGCAACATTTCAGTTCAACTGTAACTTATCATTTGTCATAAAGACATTATGTTTGGGAGAAAAATAGTTGACTCTTCTTTTATCCAGTGCAGACATTGGCCCAGCGTATTCTTTATATTTGTCTGTGGTCCTTGCTTAGTCTGATGTATTCAGTGAACTGCAGATCCTCTAAATGAAGCTTCTGCACTAAATTATGCTCAGCACCACACTGTGCCCTCTCTAAATATTAGCATACTGTTCATCCTGAAAGAGCCAGCTGTTTTCATCCCATTTTGTGTCACAAAAACTGTTGCTATGGCAACCACAGACACACTCTGGGAGTTTTCATAGTCGTATATAAATGTCTCAACCAAGGTATATATTTATTTTGATACATGTTTTTTGGGATTTGGATCAAATGAATTGTAGTTTCCCTCTGTGCTAATGTCAATGTACCATGCGCCTTTACATGACATCACTTTTCATTTGTAAATATCAACTTTACAGGCAGGTGTACTGTACATCTGTTACTGGATTGAGTTTGTAGCCTGTCACTGTTTAAATGAAAGTGAGAAATGAATGTGTTTAGTAATTAGTTTATCTTGTTATTTTACCCCAGTTTGTTGTGTTATGTCAGTGAACCATATTTACATCCAGACAATGCTTTACTTGTGAGCAATTAGGTTGTTTGATTTTGGGAGGGTCTAATACATTTAATATTTCAAGTTTGGATCATGTTGAGAAATCCAGAAGCAGATGAATTTTTTTACACCATAGTTGTGGAAGTGTTTCTATTTCTCTCAGGTTTTTTTCAGTTGTATTAACTTTTGTCATGTCTGTTTTAGGGCTATAACAAAGCTGTGGACTGGTGGGCTCTCGGAGTCCTCATCTATGAAATGGCAGCTGGCTACCCTCCTTTCTTTGCAGATCAACCGATCCAGATCTATGAGAAGATTGTGTCAGGAAAGGTAAGAATGGTTTGGTTTTGAATAAAACATTTAAATGATCTTGCTACTGGTAACTTGGAACAATCTTGTATACGCACAGAAAATAAGTCCCTACAATTTTAATGTTTAAATAGAAATTTAAAATCGTTCCAGGTACGATTCCCCTCCCACTTCAGCTCCGATTTGAAGGACCTATTGAGGAACCTCCTGCAGGTGGATCTGACCAAACGTTACGGCAACCTGAAGAACGGAGTCAACGACATCAAGGGCCACAAATGGTTCGCCACCACAGACTGGATTGCCATCTATGAGCGAAAGGTAAGACACCAAACACATTTTACACCAAACAGTACAAGAAATTTGAAAATGTATTTGTTACATATTAGTTTGTTCTTTTTTCTTTTTGTGGTAGCAAGATTTCCACCTTTTATTGCGTTTTTGTGTTTCTCGAAAGCCTAATCCATTATTTTGGTCATGTTTATAGATGGATGTTTTGTTGTAGGTGCATACAGGAAAGTACTTTCACAACTGGAAAGTCAGTGTTCTGTGTATTTTCTCACATCACTAAACTTTACTGATCGTTGGGATGTATTGGAGTTACTTGACTTTTTTTTGCAAAAACAGCAGCGATAATGGTCTGTTTCAATTAATCAAGCTTGTTATTAAGTTCAGGCTTGATGGACATTCATGCAATGATTTTGTTTAGCTTTTGCTGATATAAAGTCACATATTAGTGTTTTTATAAAATCTTGATTTGTTGCAGGATGAAACTATTCATTTTTCAGCCTTAATTTTAGTTTCCATTTATATTTTTTCACAGTTATTGTTTATATCTTCCATGTTTAAGTTTTACTGCTTTCAGAAGAGCAAGTGAATTTCAATTTTATTATGTTGATACACAAAAAATTTGTTTTGCAACATTCACCACATAAAGCGTTCTCTAGTTCAGTTAAAGTTGCATTTTTTTTCATATATCATAATTCAGGGTATTTGAAAGGGGTGCTAACTTGAGGATAAACTGGATTTTTTTTCTTGTTCCTTTAAAGATTGATCCATAAAAGCAGTGAAAAGACATCTGCAAGGATGAAACAAGTTAATTAGATATTATACAAAAACTTAAGCTCAAGGCTCAACCAGTCAGCTGTCCTGGTTTGCACACAAACATGCCATTTGTTTCTGTGTGTCTTTTCTCTGGGTGCCAAACACACTCCATGTTTCGTAAATACAGCTTTGATAGAGGTGGATTGAGTCTGAAGAACTGGCTTACTGACTGGCTTACTGCCAAGATTTTGCCTCAAAAACATGAAATCAGTTATTTATTCTATTTGATTATTTGTTTTTCTTTTGGAAAATTTGTAAGCTGTAATGTTGCCATGAAATGGAAAAACTCATGAAATAGCATAATTTGACCAAAATAGTAGTTCAGGAGGTAGGTAGCATTTTGGTTGGAGAAGAATAAAACCTCAGACAGCACTATGTACAGTAGTCTTTATTTACACATAAGCCGAAAATTGAAATTCCCAACTTAGAATAAGTGTCAAATTAAACATCTTTATGTGTTTATAACATTAACATAAGCATGAAAAAGTTGGGATTTTATTCAGAAGCCCTGCTTTGTTTTATAGTATTTCATGTGTGAAATCTAAATGGCTGAGCTTGAGGTTAGTTTTTGTGCACATTTCAGTTAATTCACTCGCACAGTTTATCTGATTTGTGTTCATTAGATTAGTGTGCACAAAATGTCAGCCCTCTGAAACCACAGGGTACCATGAAAGGAGTTTGACTCTTCTAAATAAGAGATGAGCCCTCTGGTTTTCATGGTGTGGATTATTAAGTAATTGAAAATATTTTTATAATTCTTTTCTCAATCTAGTAATCCAGTGTTCTACCTAAACAGAGAAGACTGTGTAGATGCTCAGTTCTTTTGTCCATTAGCTTGTGCTAAAATGTAATGGCCTCACTGTATGACATGAAAATGAAATAGAAAATACTTTATTAATCCCAGAGGGAAACTACAATTATAGTAGTTTTTTGTTTAAAATTTTTTTTTAATAAATTTTAAAAAAGATAGTGCTTTGTTTCAGAGGGTGATGGCTGCTGGCAGAGATGAACCTCTCGTTTCTGTCTTCCATTGGACTTGACTCGCACTGAGCACGCTCTGTTGTATCCTCAGTGTGTTGCGTAGAGGATGTGAAGAATCATCCATTATTTTTAGCAGCTTGTGCAGTATTCTTTTCTGGACAAGCGGCTCCAGAGTTCCCCCAGCACAGAGCCAGCATTAATCAAACTGTGAAAAATCACTGCTAGCAAAGGTCCCTCTTCAAATCATAATTTACTGGACTATGGAAAGAAATTCCATGACTTCAATTATCTTTATAAGCTCAGGCTTGAGATGATAAAAATGAACTAGTTTCTACAAAGTGTCGGGTGGAAACATGTACAGGCACAAGCGCCCATAGCCGTTTCAAACTGAGGACGAAAAGCCCCAGGGGGATGTAAGGCACACTTTGGGACCAATGCTGCAATATCAAGAAATTCCTAGTTATGCACTCTGCTGTATACATGAGAAGTGTTGGAAATCAGGCAGCTGAAAGCTGTGTAAGCTGTTGCCTTTCCATACACACTGCATGAAATGCACGATTATTTGTCTTAGACAATTACAAAAGCAGGTGGATCCAGTGTGGAGGATTTCAGATGCTGATGAACATATTTATAACATAATGCTACTTTTAGACTTTACAATAAAGCTGTTGTAATCATGTATAGTGAGAAAAGTGTATGATTTCAAGCTATTTTGCCAGTTTCCATAAGCTGTGTTTGTCTTTATTTTTTTGGACTACAATGTAACACAGTCTGCATTCCCACTCTTTGCAGCATTGACTTCTATCTAATCTTGCCCTGGTGTAAAAAAAGCATCTCTATTGCTCTCACAGGTTGAAGCTCCATTCATACCAAAGTGCAGAGGCCCTGGGGACACCAGCAACTTTGATGACTACGAGGAGGAGGAAATCCGTGTTTCTTTAACAGAAAAATGTGCGAAGGAGTTTGCCGAGTTTTAGGACGTGAGAACATGGATATATCAGGGAAAATAAGGGGGTTCTTTGCACTCTTTTAAAAGACTTGGGATGGAGCAGAGACCATCTTTTTCAGATCTACTACATAGTCCCTTCATTCCACAAGGCTGAATGAGGTCGCCATGATCCTTGGGTGCCGATAACCTCACACTGTTGCATACACCTGCGTATTAAAGCAGACACATCACTTTTCTTTTTGTTTTTTACTCTTTTTTTTTTTTTTCTTTTTGTTTTTTCTTTTTACTTTGAAGGCAGTTTAGTCTTGGGTGTTTTTGTCCCCAATTAAAATGTGATATTTTTCGAATCATGAGGAGAAACTGAGACAGTGGCCAATAGCAATCCACACACTGTAATTGACTTGTCTGTGGCAATTTGAGACACAGCTGAGTGGGTTGTTTGTCTTCCCTCTCGTCACAAGCGATGTATATTTGAAGTCCACATCACATTTAGTTCTAGCCAGCATACAGAGGTAGATTTTTGTCCTATGTGCATATCTGTCAGTTTTTAAAGACATTTAAACACAGTGTGTGTTTAAAGCATGACCAAATAGAAAATTCTGGGTGACACAAGAAGAGAGGTCCTTTCCTTTCTTTGCTTTTTGCCTTAGAGAGCCAAGTCCTCAGATCCCCACAAAAACATCCATTGACTGTCTTTTTGTTATTCTGATCCAGGCAAAGGAAGTCATTGCAGAAAATGACAAACCTTGCATTTAAAATAATGCAAATCCACTCATTTGTTTGACCCGTTTGGGTCTGTTAGTTACATGTAAAATTTATCATTTGCTATATTTCAGTTTCTCTTTCTTTCTTTTTGTTACCGTGTTTAACATTTAGTCATTTTGTCCCTAGATTTCAGGTCTGCTTAGGACCATTTGTTACAAGTCTGTGGAACAACGTGACTTCAGTAAAAGGAAAGGAGAGTTGAAATCTTTTTTTGAGGATTTTTTATTGAGCATTTTGTAAAGTCACAAAGGTCATTGTGAATAGTGATGGGGCTTTGCGCCTTAACATAGTGAAATGAAATCAGAATTTATAATTTATCAAATGAAGGAAGCTCTAACCTTTAAAGGCTGGAATGCAAAACAGTATCTATGTACCATGTTTTTCCTTTTATCCCCCCCATTCAATTTTTTGTTTCATTCTTGTCAAAGAATGTAGATTTGCAACTTCTAGGTATGCGTATTTAAAGGCTTGATTTTGAAGTACATTTTCCTCACAATACACTGGCTGAACTAAAGACTGCTCCTTTGTATCTCACATGTAACCCTGTTATTGTTAAGCTCATTACATTATACGTATATGCATTGTTTCATATATGTTTTATTTATACACATTAGAGATGCTAATAAATTTTATTTTTAAAAGTGTTGAAGTTTGGCAGCTTTGGAAATTCTGCTTCCTCCAGTCCTCACTGGCACCCGTGTTTGAAGCACTTATCTCTCTTATGATTTCTTGGCTGAAGAGAGTTGAATCCTAAGGCAAACCTGAGGTCTTCCATGAATTACCAGGGATCTGAAGAGAAAGTAGTTCTTTATCCAAATCTTTGGAAGTTAGAAATTGAGATTAAGTGCTTTGGTGACAGTGCAAAAATATTTCCAGTCATATTGATCCAATGTGCTTCAGTTTATCACATGTAGGTTCATACAAGCACCTTTTGTTGCCAGTATAAAGATTTTTCCACACTTAATATTAAAATCACAAACATAACTAATGTATATTCATGAATAGATGTGTGTAGTAATAAATCTATAGACATTTAATAGATTAGGTATGTTACTAAAATAGAAGCACCGTACCGTACCGTACCGTCCGTACCGTCCTCTTCCGCTTATCCGGGGTCGGGTCGCGGGGGCAGCAGCTTGAGCAGGGAAGCCCAGACT
>JAOXYM010000008.1:16659864-16692183 GCA_028567055.1 Leptatherina wallacei | reverse complement strand
CCCGGTGACCCGCGTCCGGGCAGGGGAAACTTTGGTCCAATTTTGTTGGTCATCATAGGGGTCTTTGGGCCGCGCTTTGTCTGGTCCCTTGACGGGACACGCAAACCCCTCCACCACGTTAAGGTGGCGGCCCAGGGAGGGGAAAATAGAAGCAGATGGAATAAATTAATTTATTCCAAAATAGAAGCTGATGGAATAAATTAAATTTATTTGATGAGAATTCTATTCAATTCTATGACTTGAATAAAAAATGACTAGAACAATTCGTAGGAATACTTGAAACTGCATGTCATCTATTTCAGCTGATTAAAAATTACGGAAGAAGCAAAAATACGGGAACATCCATAAGGATCCGGGTCTCTTGCCAGTGAAAACAAAGGGTTGCTAACCCACAAAGCCATTGGATTATCAGACTCGATCTTCAGCGATTTGTCTTTGAATTGCGGCATGTTCTTGTGAATATGCCGAAAAATTGTTGTGGTTGGCTGCCATAAACATAATTATTGTACAGAAGAGAAGAGGTCATTCTTTGAGCTGCAGAAGAGACACAAAAAGCTCTATCTGTCACAAAAGCACAACCTAGTGTGTTGACGCTGAGGGTACACCTTGGAGTCCCTCGAAATATTTGGCAATTTGTTTGGATCATTTTGTGACGGGTGAGTTGTACCTCTGCTTGAAATACCACAGAACCATTGCTGGGAAATTGATGACGGACTACACCAACAAAGCTTGGTCATTTTTCAAGGCCTGATGAGCAAAACAAAGAAACAACTTTGCAATAATCCAGTAATAAGCATTATTTGTTGTGTAATATATCATTCCAACTTTTAGCTTCTCTGCTGATGAAACCATGTGAGTGTGTTGGTCAGTCAAACCAGGTAAGGGCATTCTTCAGTCCGACTGCCACTAGCTTCACCTCATATCTTTTAATTGTATGACATAATGGATCATTTTCTATGCAAAACCCTACACAGAAAACTTAAAACTATAACAAGTTATACTCTTCAACAGGGATGGGGTTGTTTTCACCAGCAAGCTGTTCATGATCACGTGACTACCAAGTGTGACGTAGGTTTGCGCCTGTCCAATATGTACTGTTGGACCCTGCCGTAGGCGGTCTCTTGAGTGGTTGATGGGTAATGTAGTACGACAGCAGACACGTGGGACGTTGCGTAGCTGACTGTATAGTTTGCGGAAACATGGCGGGCCTGGAGCTTCTGTCTGACCAAGGATACCGTTTAGATGGAAGAAAAGCCAGCGAGCTGCGGAAATTTCAGGCTCGTATGGGTGTGTTTGCCCAGGCCGACGGTTCTGCTTATTTAGAGCAAGGAAACACGAAAGCTCTGGCTGTGGTCTACGGTCCACATGAGGTACGTAGCGCGGGTGTCTGGGGAGAAATACTAAGTGAATGACTGACAAGTGTTAGATGTGATACAGTTTTCAAAGCGTGTTAGTTACAGAAGTCTTTTGTAAATGAGTGCATTTCTGTTGGTTTCAGACATAGTAAGCGTAAAAGGCAGGGAGGGGGGGTGGGTCTCCAAAAGTTGAATCTCAGAACAAACCACCAAATACATGCCAGATTGAGTCTAACTCTCATTTTCTCTTTTATTTAAAGATGTCTATGCCGAATTTATTAAGAATTGGGTTTGGTATATTAAATGTTAATTCGTACTTAAATCAGTTTCCACATAAAGTTCAGCTGCCAAATACGTTGTTTTTTTTGGGCAGGATCTGAAAATACAGCTGGAAATTATTGCAGTGCTTATAAAACTAATATGTTTTGAGTAATCACATTAAAACAAAAAGCCTCAAATTATATGTCTTATCTGTGAAAGCAGGGCTGCAGGGCCACTGTTTGATGGCATCTGACATTGAGATATTTCATTGGTGTGTGAGAACTCAGCATTTAGCTTCTTGCAAAGCCTCTTCTGGATGATACTGTATATTGGAAACTCGGAACCTTGGAGGCCTGGATCATCATCATGAGCTTTATATTATGTTTCTGGAGCATTTCCTTAGTAGTGTTTTGGTAGGGTTAATAGTCTTGCAAAGACAATTTGTTGCTATCAGGGAGTATAGGTAGTATGTGTTTGGCATGTGTCAAAATAAATCTGCATGTATGCTTACTTAAGGTTACCATGCAGAGCATTGTATAGTAATGTGCTATTTACTTGATGAGTGATTGGTATATACCACTATGCAAAATGTAAACAATATCACAGATTTTCATTTTGATATTAATTGGAGTAAACTTGATGATTAATTTAAGATGTACTTTTTCATCAGTATCATGACACAAGTCACCCAGCTCTAATTAGATTTTAGTAATATAGTTTTAGGAACTTAGTATGGATTCTTTTGTGATCCTCAATCTATTTCCTCCAGATGCGAGGCTCAAGAAGTCGTACCCTTCACGATCGAGCTGTCATCAACTGCCAATACAGCATGGCTACATTCAGCACAGCGGAGAGAAAGAGGAGACCGCATGGTGACCGCAAATCCACCGAGATGAGTCTCCACCTCAAGCAGACGTTTGAAGCTGCTATAATGACTCAGCTCTACCCACGCTCTCAAATAGACATTTATGTCAAGGTGAGCTTTGACCAAAAGTTGACTCTGTCCCTGCATCTTGAGAAAAGTAAAACAATTACTTGTTTTTCACATAAAAAGTTTTTTCATTTTCCAGATTTTGCAGTCAGATGGTGGGAACTACAGCGTATGTGTGAATGCTGCCACACTGGCGGTGATTGATGCTGGCATCCCAATGCTGGACTATGTATGTGCCTGCACAGTAGGCTTTGTAGATGAGACATCCCTTGCTGATCTTTGCTATGCTGAGGAAAGTGGAGGAGTGAGCTCTCTGGCTTTAGCACTGCTGCCCCGAGGAGGACAAATAGCTCTGCTTCAGATGGACGCCAGACTGCATCAGGATCACCTCGAGACTCTGATTGAAGCTGCAATGACTGCTTGTAAAGGTGTGAGCAAGGTGCTGGATGAGGTGGTGAGGCAACATCTTCAAGAAACCTCAATGCTCACTAGAGAGTGAAGCACAAAGAAGGGAGAACATATGAACTGTGCTTCTGAGTGAAGCTCTTTATTATTTTTTTATTCACATACAACATTCACTATATACTTTTTGTATATGTTATCCTGAAAATAAATATGCCAATTGACAACTTAATTTTTATTTACAATTTATTTTGTTTTCTTTATTTCTTTATTTGAACACTTGAATAAAACCTGTTTTGTACTGCTGTTTGTTCAACAGTGTTTACCAGTAGAACAGGCCACATTTAAAGGGGATAAACTGCAGAACTGACAACAATTTTGAGGCCAGATAAAATTTTTAGAAAGTTTTTCATCATGCGCAATCTATCCCCCCGCCATAGCAAACATCAAAAGCAGTGGAGTTCATTTTTAAAACAGCTCGTTATTACAAACGTTACAGGGAATTGTCCTTATCTCACTGCAGCAAAATAATTGCACACAGCTGTTTGACTGGGGTACACTATTGCACTTATGAATTTCCTCAATATGCATGCAGCAATGGCTTCCAAATTTACAGTCTTTATTCCAATTTGCGGGATTTGTTAAACAAGTTTGCAGTTCTGCCCGAATTTTTATTTGTATTCATAATTTGGTGTTATTTTTTTGATGCAGTAACAACCATTTACTTTACTGGATTAATTCATTGTATCTAACCAAACTGAAATTGTTCCATATAAGTAACTATATTCAAAACATATTCTGATTGGCCTAACACCGATTTCTGTGAGCCATTAAGGATTTTTCAACTACTTGATTTTATGACGCAAAAAAAAATAATTGTTGTAATAGGTATTTCTTAATATGGTGCTGTGGTAGTATTTTCATGAAGTTAAAACTAATTGATAACAGGTATTTGCAGCTATTATTATTATTATTATTACTACTACTCATTGAGCGGAAATCAGTCCGGAGGTTTAGTGTTCCCCGAGAAACAAGGAAGTTGCAAACGTTACGAAGCGGCAGTTGTGTGTTTAACTTCCCCCTCGCAGGTGGATGTGACCACTGGACGGAGGTATGTATCCGCTTTTGACTATGCAAAAAATAATCCAATATTTATAATTTCCAGTCTATCTTCATAGAGGACAACGTTTTGGAGTATTAACTCATGGAACCTGTCTGCTAACTAGCTAGCGTTAAGCTAAGCCTAGCTGTCAGACGCTGCTGTATGACAATGGGTTGCAGAAAACGACTCTAACAGTATGGAAACCTACATAATGATGTTTGTCTGGTTGTTGGACTTTTTGCTATTGATAAAACCCCATTATATCAAGTTCCTCAGATTAATGGCAGTAATTTATATTAAAATCTCAGGGTCCCCCGGTCTTTCCAGGCTTTAACGTTACAGCAGTAGCCAACATGGGATTGTTGTCTGACCCCAATAGAAGACGGGCTTTGATCAGCCTGTTGACCCGCCTCAATGCTCCGATCTGGTGAGTGCTTGTCACTGGAGGACGTCTTTGAATCTCCGATGCACTTGAAATTAATTATTTTACACATACTTAACCATTTCTATTCCATCTCTCCATGTCAGTGTGGTCTGCTACTTTGCGGGTGTGGCTTGGTTCATGGGTTTGGCTTTTGAGCCGTTCACTCTGCGGACCTACATGTCAGAGAATGCAATGGGATCCACCATGGTGGAGGAGCGCTTCCCTGCAGGAGAGAGGGCACTGGCCACGGGCAGAGAGTTTGCTGCTCACAAGAAGAAAGTTGGGTCAGTTTTTCTTGAATGAATGCATTTATTTTGAACAAAAGAGAAAATGAAAAGAAATAATAAAAAAAAAGAAAAAGAAAATAATAATATTGCATGATCAAATCATGATATAAAGAAGTTTGAAAATGGAGTGGGAAGAACTATGCAATTTTTAGAATTCCCACCCCTTCCTTCTTATTTGCATTCTTCTTATTGTTTTCATAAAATTTGTGATAATGTTAAATGTTCTGTTTTATTATTTTTTTCTTTTTCCAAAATAATGACTTATTTTTCTGCAGGGGGATGCCAGTGGATTGGCTGGTTAAAACTATGCAGGCTCGAGGGCTGGAGGTGTTTACACAGAGGTTCTCTCGCACACTACCCTTTCCCGATGAAAACAAAGAGAGATATGTAAGTTGATGACAGGAAAGATATAAAATTTTCCACTTTTGTGCTCCCCTTAGATTTCTGCTTTCAGATAACGGCAGATCGTCTTTTATTTCGATTTTCGTTTATCTGCAGATGGTGAAAGGCACAAATGTATATGGCATCCTTCGGGCTCCAAGAGCTCCACGGACTGAGGCCCTGGTGCTCACCGCTCCCTGCAGCCCGGGCGACAACAACCAGGCTGTGGGACTACTGCTCGGCTTGGCTCATTACTTTCGGAGTGAGTTCAGCACCAACTGCTGTTTCCATGAACTCAGTTGGACAACACTGGAATGATGTTGCAGTTGCATTTCTTGGTTAAGTTTAATCTATGTTTAATAGATCAGATTTACTGGGCCAAAGACATCATCTTTCTCGTAAACGAACATGATCTGATTGGTATGCAGGCATGGCTGGAAGGCTACCATCACACCAACACTACAGGTAATCATCTGGATTAATACAGTGAAAATAAGCATTAACAAATGTCCCTGAAACAGTTAAATTAGTCAAATACATATAGTTAGTGCTATCTGCTATTGTCAATGTGCTTTTCTTCTGGAATGGTCCATGTAGGTATGGACTGGTCTCCATTACAAGGCCGTGGGGGTTCAATCCAGGCAGCCCTGTCCTTGGAGCTTAGCAGTGATGTTGTCACCAGTTTGGACATAGTACTGGAAGGCCTCAATGGCCAGTTACCCAACCTGGATTTAGCAAACCTCTTCTATGCCTTCTGTCAGAAGATAGGAGTCCTTTGCACCATCCAGGGCAAGGTAAAGGCGTGTGAAACCATCCAGTATGTTGCATTGGTAGAGCAAGGAGTTAATTTGTTGTCTGTGCACGTTTCTGTAGCTGCAGAGAAATGACTGGGACAGTGTGTCAGGCTACAGCCATGCAGTTCAGACAATGATGCTGATGGTTATGAAGCAGGCCAGTGGGCGGCCTTGGGGAGACCACGGTCTGTTTCTGCGCTACCACATTGAGGCTGCCACCATCAAAGGCATCAACAGCTTCCGCCAGTACAAGACTGACACCACCACCATTGGCAGGTTAGAGTTGGTGTTTTCTGGTTTATTTAATTATAATTTTTCATATTAATTATCAAGGGTGTTATAATCAGTATATTTATGACTTTTAGGCTGCTGGAAGGAATGTATCGTAAACTAAACAACCTCCTGGAGCGCCTCCACCAGTCCTACTTCTTCTACCTCATGCCATCACTCTCTCACTTTGTTTCCATTGGATACTACATGCCAGCCTTTGGCCTCCTCGCCGTTATCCTGCTGCTCCGTGTATCCTGACCTTTTAATTTTTTCAACCATTTTCAGATGACCTAAAATGCTGTGCAGGATAACTGAAAGTCAGTGTAAACGATTAAATGTTGGCTGAATAAACTTTATAGTTTTCCCCTTAACTGTGATCAAGGCCTTAGATCTGTGGGTTCAACTGTCGACTCCACCGCCCAGAAATGAGGATGGAATTGTTGATATTGAGCAGGTTAGATACAAATAAAAACGTGAAAAATTAAACAGTCTTTTTTTAAATGAATATGTCTAATCATCTCTCTAAATGCTTTCTCCCTGCAGTCCAGTCCAGGAGTGCTCTCTGTGCTGACTCCTCTGGTGATCAGCCACCTGACTGGGGCAGCTCTTTACATGCTGCCAATCCGTTTTCAGGAGATGGCTGTCGAACACTTCCCAGTTTCTGAGACTGAAGCTGTTGTCTTGACAGCCATCGCTGTTTACACAGCAGGATTGGCTTTGCCTCATAACACTCACAGGTAGCTACTTCAACGGATTTAGATTTATCACTTATAGACTTTTCAGTCCTACGTGCCATTTTCAGTCTCTTAAGACTTGAGTTTTGAAGTATTCAGACTGTCTTTCCAGTTCTGTTTTTGTCTTTACCCAACTGTATTTGGATTGATGCAAAAAAGTCTAGGCAACAAAAAAAGCAACATGGCATCTTATTTATGTTAAATTAGACCCAGGCGGCATTTGGAGGTGGTTTAAAATGTTATTCTGATCAGATATAGTTGTATCTCACTGTGTTGCTCTGGCAGCAGATCATCAGAGAGCTTACACTAGATCTTGAAAAAAGGCTTTATCAACATGAGAGCTGAGGTTCAAAACAGGAACCCACTAGAAATTTAGCACTTAGTTCTCACACTGTTCTCACACATGGTTTTATAGCCATCGTCACTGAAACTTATGTGCTTTCTCAGGAGGGTCCACAATGATTTACGATGGCCCCAGTACACTGTAGATGTATAACCCGAGGCTTTGAAGTAATTGACTCCTACTCAAAACAGTTTGCAACGCAGATGAAGGGAGACTTGTTTCAGTAGAGTGAGCCATTTGTCTTGTCTTGTGTTGCAGACTGGTGTCAGGTGAGGGTACAGAACAGGGTTGGAGGGTGCTGAAGCTTGTTGCCATCCTGTATCTGGCTGTGCTGCTGGGTTGCACCGCCCTCATCAACTTCTCCCTGGGCTTCATCCTGGCTCTCACCCTGGTGCCTGTTGCTGCTTTTGTCACACCCCATGTGCCCAAGTAATACCCCTGCACAGTTACTTTGGTCATTTTGATTCTGTGGTGCCACAGTTCACTCTCACTGAAGTAAAACTTCACTGTTCTCATTTCTCCTCAGAACTCTGTCAGCTTTCGTCCTGGTTATCCTCAGTCCTGCCTGCACACTCCTCTTTTCGGTCTTTTTCTTCCAAGAGCTACAGGAAATGCCCATCAGCTTCCAAGATGGTTGGTTGCTGTATCTTTCCGTCATTTCACAGGGCATTTTGGACCACAGCCTGTACGGATCTCTGGTGTATCCACTCATTGCCTTGCTCATCTATCCATGCTGGCTGCTTTTCTGGAACATCCTCTTTTGGAAGTAGCCTGCAGGTCCACTTAAGGCTTTTGAGTTTACAGCCACCTTCCAGGATGTTCTCAGGTTTGTCTGTGCTGGAGGAATGTGAAGAACTAACAGTTAAACCCACTGGAAAGTTTAGAAAAGAAGATTTTCTTCGGAGAAAATGAAATGACTCCCTTTTTAGACATTTTATTATAATATTTACTCCCAAGTATTTCATTCTTTAAACGCTGAAGTCATTTTGGAATTAAAGCTGTTTTGGATTTGTACTTCACATCACTAGTAGAATGATATAAATGTCTAAAGGAGAAGGGAAGATCTTCATTTGATTTAAATGTCAGGTTGGGGACAAAGTTTAATTGGAGGCTTTTTTGTGGATTCTTTTATGAACATTTGGTTTGTGGTACATAAAGAACAGCAGTGCACTATTTTGTGTGTATTTCCAAGTTTCTTTTTTAAAATTATGTTTTTTATATTTGTTTTGGACTTTTCTTTTGAAGTTTATTTATAACTACCAAAATAAAGGTATTAAAAAGTTGGAACACTTTCTGCATTTTACTGCACTTGTGTCAAGCATACCTTGAAATTTGAGGTGTTTTTAAAAAAAAAAAAACTTTACAGGTGGCACTTGATCTTTCAAAAAAGGTTGTGGTTGCTGTGGAAGACATTTAGTTACCAGTAAGTGAAAGTTAGTGTATAAGAACATACACTACTCACAAAAGATTCGGGATATTTGGCTTTTTGTATTATGTCAGAATGGATCTAAAATGTACTATAACTTTTACAGGTCAGCTTAATTTGACCTTTTCTAAACATTTAATTGCACAGGCACAAATGTTCAATATTTAAGTATTTAGTTCTCTAACGAGGCAATTTACCACAAAATATGCTAAAGAAGTGTCCGAACCATGACATGATGACTTAACGTCTTGGTTCAATGACAGCTTGTATTTAAACAGTCCTCTTTATTCTATTCCAGTTTGACGAGGCCTAATGAATGACATGTTATTGAGACATTGACATTGGATGATGTACATACACCTGTTTTCTTTCAATTAATGGTTTGGGATGAAGGAATTGCCTTTAAATGATTCTACTTAAATGTCCAACATTCATGATATAAAAATCAGCGTAGTATTAACTCTTTACATTTCCATAAATTCCTATCTTTTGTGAGCGGCGTATATGATTAAACAAATGAGATATGCTCTTTCTGAATTTAATGCCAGCAACATGTTTGAAATAAAAAAATTGATCAGATAGAGCAAGATATTGGAGAATTTGCACTACAATGCTAAAACCAAAAACAATGCTAATCTTCGATGATCATTATCAGAGAATTTCTTTGCAAAAGATCCAGATCAACTTGCTCTCTTTCTGAACTTCAGCTCATTTCAGAGACACCGACGTAAGGTAGAAAGCTCTTCTGATGGATACAGTTTCGTAAAAACTAAAAGATTATCAGACTTTTCTGCCTACGGTTTAGACGCAGCATCCTTTGCTTTACTAGGATACGTTCATAAACACAAAATGAGGAACTTGCACATTGCGAGGGCACCAAGGACGCAGAATAAAATGACAAGTTTTGGAGCAACTTATGCTGCAATCTCACATCTTTGTCACCAGCTGAAACACTTATAAGGTTTTTAAAGGAAAAGATGCAACACAGTGGTAAACAAACAATCTGCTGTCCTACTATGTTAGAACATGTCGATGGCACCAACATCAAGATTAATCGCTTCTTTTACTTGGAATGTACACTTTGAGTAAATGGATTTTGGTTATATTCATAAGGAATTAACCCCTTTCTAAACATGTGAAGCATGGATGTGGCTGCTCATCCAAAATAAAACTGCTTTGGGTCCAACCAAATAAAAATGTGAGAAAAAGAATGAAAGACCAGACACGCAGAGAGATTCTTTACTTTATCATTAGATTATGTACTGAAAACAAATCATTCCTTTGCTGTCTCAACTCAGATAGAATTGAATATAGTTAGAACACTTGCTGAAATGTACATCAAATACTCAATGCATCTTGTTAAAAATAATACACTAAATACAACGTTATTAAAATTAAAAAAAACTTAGCGCACTTGACAACCCTGTAAACAACCCATTCTTCCTCCTCTCAGCCACATTTTCTTCTCTCGTCTTTATACTTCCAACATTACTTTGGCACCAACGATGTAGATGACACACTAACAGACAGACATACCAGGGTATTACACAAGGCTTCACCTCTCTTCTTAGTTCACAGTTGGCAGACGCTGAGGATGACAAGTCTTTCATCTTCAGCTGAAATCAGTCAGAAAGAAATTACATCACCTCTCCCCTAAAATAAATATTGGACTGTTGGTGTTGTTTGCGCCACATACACACACGCAGTCCCTCTAAAATAAATAGCAAAGAGGTCTGGCCGAATGCATATGTATGTCATGGTCATGTTGTCCATATTAGCAGACAAAGCTCTGTCAGCATTTTATCGCGTGAGCCTCGAGCGGTGCAACTCTGCGTCATGCTACACTGCTTCCAAGCTCCAGTCTTCAGCAGCCAGCTGTCAGAGGACTCTCAGTGCACTTGACTGTCTTTGTGTGAGTATTTTGTCATCATAAATGTGGCAGAATTAGCCTCTTCACCCGACCCTGTGTGTGTGTGTGTGTGTATATATGTGTGGAAGTGAGTGGGATATTAAATCCAGAGAACGATGACGGGCAGTCAGCTGCTGCTTAAACCAGACTCTCCACGATCCTCTCGCCTTCCTTTCTCCTTTGAATGAGGATGAAAAAGAGGTGACTGTCAGCGTGGAGAAACTTTAAGAGGAGTGTATGAAGTGTATTGACTGGTATTTATCTTGCAGTACCTGTTGGATACAGCTCTGTGTGTCCGGCCTGGCTGTAGCACAGATCTCACAACCGGGACGAGATGGCTTGTTGATAAAAGTGCATGAAGGACAAGCCCACTCGGTCTGCTGCGAGAAAGAGTTACATCTATAATAAAGCTCAGATGTGATCATAGGTGATTTTCTATGACTATAACTTTAATCCTTAGTAAGAAATAACAATTTTTTTCACCAACTACTTATGTTTAGTATCACTGTATCCCTTTAAAGAAGAGAAAAAGGTCAAATACCTGGGTTTTACTGGCTTTGTTGGTGTGATCATTGAGCTGCAGCTTCTCAATGTCAAGGACATCTTTGATGTCACCTGGTCTATCCCCCCCTCCACCCGTACCTGGTAGAATCAGTGAAGACCGAGTTAAAGATACTGGTTAACATCTGGTTTCATCGGGCAGAAATCTATAAAGTACGATGGAGTTATTTCAGTAGTTTCCTTGGATGTTCAGATCTTCCAGTTTATAATATTCAGATATGTCTTCTGTTGTCGGGCAGAGATTAGGAACGTTTTGAGGACTGAGTGGCTATTTTTTTCCTGTGTCAAGAAAAATGCCCGTTGTTATAACGCATGCTGGGTTTTAGATTGGAGTATTGGGGGGAAATTCACCTACATAATTGTTGTTTCTTGCTGTTGTTTATAATCTTCTCGATAAAGATTGAGAAAATGCAACATAGGAATTGTATGAGGTCATCAGCAGTCAGATGGGTCTTTTCTTTTCTTTCTTTTATTCCAGCAGCATATTTATATACGTTGAAGAAGACAGACTGGATATAGTCATGGTCTCAACAAAGCTCTCCCTCCTCCTGATTTTGGTTTATAAATTCGTATTTTACAGTTGTGTCAGCTCATTCATTTATTTAGTGGCAAAGAAACTCTTATGTTCTGTAATGATGAATAAATGGAATAGTGAATAAAGTGCATGCTGCACTTTCAGACTTCCACAAGAAATAATTGCTTAAAGTGTTGAAACTGGACATCTGATGTCTACTTAGGTTGTGCTGGACCTAATGTGCAGCTTTTTACCTTTGCTTCAGAAAATGTTTGTCTTAATTCGAATATTCAGCACAATTAAACAAAGATGATTCGATTCATCTGGCCAACAAAGAGCAGCTTGCCCTGAAAAAAAATCTTTGCTGTTATGTCTGTTTTTTCTGGATCGCTGTAATGCTGGAAGGTTTTTCCCGCTCCAGCATTACGGAATTGAAGTCTTTGAAGAGAATGTTCTGGAAGTGGCTAGCTGACATCTAGCAGCACCAGGATTTACTTGCATAAATTCAATGAGCAGAAGTTTGTTAAACTCACCATGATTGTTGTGGGGAAGCTTTGAAGGTAGGGTGCTGTAACCCCTCCAGTCCTGGGAGGAGGGGCCATTACCTGGAGGGAGAGGTGGAGCGAGGAGAGCACCCTCCAGGTCCTGCTGGAACAGCTGGCGTGTAATGCGGGCTTGCCGCGCAGAGATCAGGTACAAGTATGCTGTATCGCCGTCCTTCTGCACCCCGTAGGAAGCCAGCGACCTCGGCTCGGTGCACAAGCACTGACCAATTACCCAGCGCTGCACGCGAGGATGGAAGCCGTACTCGAGAAACACCTGAAGCAGAAGAGTTGTGGAAGTTAGCGGATGAAAGTCCATCTATAGCTAAGCTTTCATCGGCTGACGTTTTTCTGACCTGTTGCTTGAGTGCAGCCACGGTCATGTAGGGGAAAACTTTCACTGTGACACAACAGGAAGAGGAAACATCCTCCACCACCACAGATAAACTACAACACAGACGTAGCATTGCACATTAATACACACAGTCACCTGAAAAACATTTGAAGTCATATGAATCTCAGTCCTCTTCATGTCTCACCTGACTTCTCCATCAGCGTAGTTTTTTGGGGACAGTTGTATCGTCAGCACTGCTTTCTGTTGAGCCAGTGTCGACGCATGCTGGGAAGCAGCCTGAGTGTCGCCTGCCTCAATCGCCCTGGCCAGCTCCAAACACAGCTCCTCTGAAAACCAAATCAAAAGGGATTTTTGAAGCCCGTGAGCAAAGAAAGCGAGGCCGTGTGGAGATACACCGAGACACTCACCGCAGAGTGGCAACGAGGCTGAACTCCACGGCTCCGTCGCTGCCGATGTACTGTTCAGTTTGCCATCCGATTCATATGTGTTAATATTTGCAACTGTCAAGAGGAGAGATGAGGAAAAAGTGTAACTCAGGTGCTTTATAACACCCAGCTGCGAACACACTCATTATGACTGATGCCAGTATTCCAGCCACAGTGAGCTTGACAAATTACCCATGTCCCCGTCACCATAACACTGATCTATGAATCAGTTCAACACAAGAATCTTAAGCTCATAGATTCTTCTGGCAACTGTGCCAAAGACATTAAATCCTCCAAGTTGTTGTATTATACTGTAGTGTTTATTTTACTTTTTAACATCGAGATCTTACGGCAGAAATGTAACCACAGAAACTTTCCCACTGGAAGCTGGCTAAAACCGTGGCTTTCTGAAATACGAGTTAGAAAGCTTAATTTAACAAACCCTTCGCCTTTTAAACTTTTTTTTTTTTAAGTTTGTAGCAGATCCCCATTTCACATTTTTATCAGATCCGTTTTTACAAGAGATTACAGAGGTACGGACGGTACGGTATTAGAGAGGGGCCGTTATGTTAAACTAAATAATAAAAACCCAACTGAGAAAACTGGAGTGCATGTATTAATCCTGTTCCCCATGTCAAATTTACCTTGGCTACAACTAGGGATGCACCAAAATAACATTTTTTCAAACCAAGTACATGTGCAAGTACTTATATTTGAGAACTTACCGATACCCAGAACCGATATGAGTACTAAGAAATCCCATTACAGTTCACTGGTAAGGAGTGTGGACCAGAATGTACCAGCTGCAATGTCATGTCTCAGGATGTTTCATTGTGTGAAATGTCAGATGGCTCATCCTGCAGCCATCTAATAAATGTACAACTTGAAAACTATCAGAATCTTCTTCAGTAAGGAGGATAAAGTGGTTTTTGGTGGATTTGGTTCATCACTGTGACAAAGCACCTACATGCCCAAAAATCTGATCTCTCCCCAAGATGATGCCAAATTCGGATTTTTACTTTTGGGGTGAGTAATAACTTTGTTGTTTCTGCGTAAAAAAAAAAAAAAAGACATGTTAATTCCACAGATTAATCTCTTAGCAGTAACACGTTCATTTTGGCAGCCCCTAGTTTTTTCACATCGGTACCAGTTTCTGTCGTATCAGATCACTTTTATAAATATCAACTACGAGTACAAGCACATAGTACCGGACCGATACCGGGATCGGTATGGGTGCATCCCGAACTCAAACACTGAACCTCATTGTGTCATGTGAGTGTCTGCGTGATAAAAACACACAGTACGCTTCATCTCTAGAGTATGAATAAGTGTCAATGAATGAAGGTAATGGAAGAAATCAGTTATACTGCTGCTGACAATATCCCCAACTACCAGTTAAACTAACGAATTTATAGAGGAATCTTACTGTTATCTGTTTGACAATGACACAAATCCCTATTTGATAACATCCATAATTTTTAAGTCTTTCTGAGCAGGAAAAAATAGGCTGGGTTAAAGAAAAAAAAAAAGGAAAAGGGAAGAACAGATGTCAGACTAACCTCTGTGTGCCTCCCTTAGTGACGACATCACCACAGTGGCCCACTCCTCAGCCTCTCTGTCACAGCGGAAGTTGAAGCGGATGCAGTCATGAGGTGGAGCAACAAGACGCATCTCATGGCATCGAGAGGATTTGACCTCATACTGCACCGAGCGCAAGTCAAACTCTGCAATGAACTGAGGGTAAAACACAAAATGATGCAAATCTGTGCCGAAAAACAAAGTTCCTTTTCCGCTGATTTTATCACGCGTGATATAACAGCAAATGTTCATCCAAGTTCATCTGAAACATCAACTAATAATTAGTACAGTTGTATTCATCAGATTACTACAACATCCTCTCAAATCCTTAAATTAGAAAAGTTGGAACTAACAAATGGTTGGGATTTGAAAAAAATGACTGAATTACATCCACAAAAGCCAGCCTTAGGAATCTGTATATCATTTCATAGGGTGGAACACTGCAAAAATAAAATTCATATTCATTAAACTCAACACGAACTTGAAAAAAAAAGAAGAAAAAAAGAAGAAAAACAGTGATGGGAAGTGAACTAAACTTTGCAGAAGAAAAGGAAATATTCCCCCAGAATATGGCCGATGTCCGAAATCTTTCCTGACACAGACAGACTGTCATCACGGAGTAAATTTGGCAGCAGAAATGTTTCTTTTACATAATCTGTTTTCCCTTATTCAGTGCAGCAATAGAGGGAACTTAAGGGCATTGAAGTCTGCCGTCTGGAGACAAAAGCAGCAAAGAGGGAATTGCCTCCTGCCAGAAAAAGTGTAACTGAATTCTATGAAATGACTGCGTACGAAAAGTCTTACAGATGATCTAAAAGAAACTGGGATCAAAGTAAAAACCATGCAAATCAGGAAGCGTCTTAATCGTCAGGGGGACATCTGTCTGACTTTGAGATGAAAAAGAAATTCAGGACTTGAGACTAGGGAGACGTCATGCAGCGAACTTGGCATACAAGGGAGAGATACGAGAGTCACATGAGATATGGTGAGCCATCCTGAGTGCAAATTAAGGTAAACAAAAATCATGAGCAAGTTTAAGTGTTCATAATTTGGCTGGATGTAAACACTGGATAAGTCCTTTTTATGAAAAATATTTTACATCCAATGATGTTCAAGCTTGGAAATGCTGTACGGAGACTGTGGCCTTAATTCAACTTTATATAGTTAAATGAGAAATGAGAAATTAATTCCCCTTCTAAATGAAACCTGTGCCATTTATCTTTCCAGGTAACTACTTGTGAAAAACCCAAATCTGCAAGTTCAGTGTTCGATCAATATTCCCATTAATTCAGGGTAAAGATGCAAACTCATGGCCAGACGATTGATGATTCAGTCTGTGAACTGGCAGATACCGTCTGAGTGGGGAAGAGAAGAAACTAATACTTACTTCTTCCTCTTACAGTGCTTTGTTTTCAAGACAACTTTATCTATCCAGGGTATCTGCAGCAATAAGGAATCCAAATTTAAGACTTTTTAAGACTGTTTTACTGCCACTGGGGAAAAACAGACATAGGTCACTGAAAATGATGTATGAAGAAATCTTTAAGAAAGGTAATGTATTATATTAGACCATGATTGTAGATTTTTTTGTTTTATTTCACACAGTTAAATATTCAGTGGCCATTTCTACATCTAGTCATTTAAGCCCCCAACAAATTTTCACTCATAGCATTACATGTCCTATCACCTGATATTATGATTTTTTTTTTTTAGATTACAGACTAAGACTAATCTCCTTTATCACAGGAGGAGGACGGGGGTGATGACAACACACCTTCTGCTGAGACCCAGAGAGGTCGATAGTAGATCTCTACACATCACACATTTATGGAATTATGATTTCAGACATGTCAGGACTTTCCTCGTGACTCCACATACAGTTGTCTTAATAAAAATGATCTGTACAAATAAAAGGTCCTATTAACAACATAAAAATTAAAAAGTATGGCAGCGCAAAGTACAAACGTTGATGTGACGTAATCTCACACGTTAGATATGTAGAGTGACTGCAAAACTTTGCTGTTTGATGAGACACCGATCAGGAAATAACATATCTGTTCGACTCCTTCAAAATCATCTCCCTGTGTATATTAAGTAGGCTTCTTAATATCTGTAATCTCATTAGTACGGATAAAAAAATGCATAAATATATTTTAAGAAAGTGAGAAATTCGCCACGTTCTTCTGAGAATTCAAAGGAAAATATAGAAATTTGTTTATATGATCTGTGTTATTTTTCTAAGACCGTGGGACTCTATTCAAGGATCACTTGTCATTTTTAAAGACAAATAAGGCCTTCATTTTGAAAAATGTAATTTAAGACTTTTTAAGGATCCGCAGGTACCCTGTCTATCCAAAAAAGTGCAATTAATTGATAACTCACCCACATACTCAGGTTCTACTGTGTCAAATGTAAAGTAATTTATGTATGGTACTAATGCTTATATACTTTTAATATCAGTCAACCAACAGAGTTACATAGTTTCAAAGACCTAGCTCAAACAAGCAGAGCAATTCTGAGTATGATCTAACCTAACTGCTATCTTCACATCTGGAAACCGCATCAGGAAATGTACAAGGGGCCCTGCAGGGCTGTAATGGTCATTATTGTACAGCTATTGGAGAAATAAAACATTGAAGGAAAACATTCACGTGTTAAAGCAAAGAATGTAAAGCTCATTTAAATTACTGTTTTTTTTTTGTTGTTGTTTTTTTTTTTTTGGGGGGGGGGGGGGCTTTTTGAATGCAACATCTTTCAGAGAAAAGTTATCTGCAGGCTGTATCATCAGGACTTTACATTTTGACAGTGCTCTTAGTGAATTGATTGAGAGATGCTGTAGACCAGGGGTGCCCAAGTCCACTACTCGAGAGTTACTATCCTGCAACTACGTCCCTTCTCCAACACACCTGAATCAAATGGATGGCTCGTTACCAGGCCTCTACAGAGCTGAATGACATATATGCATGAGGAAATTCGGCCATTTGATTCAGGTGTGCTGGAGAAGGGATGCATATAAAAGCTGCAGAATAGCAGCTCTCAAAGACTAGACTTGTAGACAGAGACTTCACCTTGTGTTAAACCAGAACCATCAGACAGAAGATTGCTTAGGTTTGGTTTTTTAATCAAATTTAGGCACTAAATCATCTATGCATTACAGTTTAACTTATATACATTGATATATTTATCAATGAAGCTGTAGTCTTGAAGCATAAAATAGACAACACTGCTCTTTTCTCTGGTAATAAGGTTGCATTTGCCTCCACAAACATTTACAGACCCCAACATTTCAAGGGCCTTACTTTTATTTGCATTCACATGTCTTTATTTCACCATTATCTAGCATCCTTCATCGTGAGACCTAATGAGAAGGCCTGAATCAGGTGAAGTTTCTAGGTTTGTGTAAACTTCCTGTAAGAGAACATGTATTATGGGGCATGACTCACTGAAGAAGTTGGATTTCCCCATGGAGTTATATTATGAGAAAGCTGAATAACTGATGGTAACTCAACAGACAGTACAACTTAAAATGTTTGTTGTTTTTACAGTTGTGACAACCTGACCTTCTCCCAAAGTATACATATGTATGGCTGGATGTCTCAATATGGCGTGTACGGTACAGGCCTTTCTGTTCAAAATATGTTTTGGTTTCAATACGGTGAGATCGTACAAATATATTTGAGCGGCTAACCGCCTCAACACTTTCTCTTAATCATACAGGTGTGCGCGTGAAATCTCACCACACTGCGGTTTCCGCTCGTATCTCGCAGCGCCAGTCGGAACTCTCCGGCCCGGCTCGGGTCCATGCCGAGTTGCAGACGCAAAGCCTCGCTACCTGCTCCGGGGAGGCACAGGGGTCGGATCCCAGAATGGGACACCGAAACACGGACCGACATAAGAACCGTACTGCAGCAAGCGGTCGGCGCAGGCCCGCCGCGCGCAGCCTGTTGGGACGAGGCAGGGACCGAGGCTGGAGGAGCCCAGCCACCCGAGCTGAGTGCCATGTCGCCAGGAGCGGAGGGTCGTTACTGCCGCCCACTTCAGCTGCTGAGTCTATAAATTCCGCCGGTGTTTTGAGAAATCACATTTGTTCACGGAAAGACTGTGGTCGTCTCCTCGCCCTGCATTTTTTTCCATTTCTACCCGACCCGAACAGATCAGGAGCGAAAGAAAAACAAAACAGGAAGTAAAGAAGTACGCCTGTTATTTTTGTCCGTACAGAAACAGAGCGCGGAAGTCTTCCTACCTCACAGTTGAATGCGTTTATTAACGCGTCATTTAGTTATCTATATTTTTACACTTATCTAATGCAAATAATCAATTCCTTTTCTTATCCATTAAGAAATAAAGTAACTTAGTATAATTGAATTAATCAAATGCTAGACTAATTAAAATTAAAGGACCAGCATGAAGACTATACTAGAAGTATTAATAATAATATATGTTGCTGTCGTTGTTTTTGTTCTTTTAATCACTGGATTGAAGAGGTTGGTTTGTGACCCAGTTCACAAAATTAAGATTTACATTTTAATGAAAGTTCTCTGCATATATCAAACATTGACATAGATATATAAAGTATATTTCCATTATAACGATACTTTAATTGTAAACTTCATTGCACTGTAGGTCTGCATTGTTGGTCTTTGATAGGTTTTCACTTAACGTAACACATTTGTTAAAGATCTTTTGAAAGCTCCTGACTATATTGTCAAGTCGTGGAAAAGCATCAAACAACATGTAATTTAAGTCGAACTTTGAGCCAGAATAGAAACTTTAAAACAGAAGTAATACGAGCATGTACTATAAGACCATGATTACCGTGGCAAGCGCAGCCTTGACTGATTTATAGATTTAATTCGTGACACATGATCAATGATTATAGTAGTTGACCCTTATCTGTTTAATAATGCCACTTTTGATATTTTGTATTTGTACTTTTGTTTTTGTTTTTTGTTTGTGGTGAGAAATTGCGATCTAGTAAGACAGAAGCATTTTTGGAATATGTCTAGCTGTAAAGAGTGGTTTTTGCTTTTAAGAACCATTTGCAATGAGTATTTTTGTCTGATATAATACAGCATAAATCAATAAATTGCAGATAAATCTAATGCAGTTCATGTCCAGTTCAAATGTAACACATTTAATTACTTTTGCTCTTCCTCAATACTCTATATAAACAATAAACATTTAAAAATGCTTAAAAAATTAATTGAATTCATCCACGGTATTTACAGTCCTGTCGAAAGAAGACACTCACAATGTGTCATGTCATGCATGGTCAGGAGGACTAAGTTAACAGATAACAAAGAAGTACATGAATAAGGTATCACCCAGTCAACAGCAAATCATCTGCACAGTAGTCTATTAATATGGAACATATTAACACATTTCTTCCATGTGTATGTTTAACCAGAATGCTAATGTAATTTTTGTCACATTAAGGAGACAAACCTCAACAGTTCAGGCTTCTCAGCTCACCCTTTAGTCAGAGACAAATCAGGAAAAATGCTTGTCCTGCAGGAGATCAGCTCAAATGTGAAAAACATGAAGCAGTTGGAATATTCTGTGCTGGCCAGGCAGGCAAAGCAGATCAAGGAAGAGCTCAAGCAGGTAAAGACAAACTGTAAAACTAAAATATCTGTAACATGATCAAATAATCAGATGTTGTAAAATCAATTTTGTAACCTGTATTGTGATATGTGTTTGCAACTCACCTGTCCACAGGGAGTCAAAAAGCCTTACAAGGAAGTAATAGATGTGTCCTGGGGAGACCCTCACAGGAACGGCGTGAAGCCTCTGACATTTGTCAGACAGGTCATTTGAGCTCCACAAAAGACTGAAAGCTTGTTTAATTTGTTGTGGCCCAAAAAAAAAAAAATAAATAAATAATCTGTCATACACTTTTTCACAGGTTATTGCAGCTTGTCTTTACCCCCAACTTATGGATAGTGACAAACTTCAAGTGGATGTCAGACAGAGGGCTCAGTGGCTGCTTGGGACATGTGCTGGAGGGAGTGTAGGTAGGGGCTATCTTTGTGGCTGTATGATGAAAATATAATATCCAGAGCCTTTGCAAATACACTCAAAACTATCTGCAGGTCAACATATCGTTTATACGGTACATATTGTAACTCTTTTTTTATTTATTTATGTGTGGATAGAACCTATGTATATGTTTTAATTGTCTGTTCCAGTTTCTTAAATGTAATAATTTGCATGTAAAAGTTCTGGCTTTAAAGATAAGTATTTCTGTTTAATTACTTCTTAATTTCAGTTTTTACCCTTTATTCTGTTTTAAAAGTAAAAACTCAAAAAGAAATAAAAAAAGACAATGAATGATGAAAGAAAAGGGACCAAAAACAAAACTTTACACGATGAACACTCAGCTCTCAGCTCTCAGTAACTCTGCTACTGCATCAGAACAAGTTTTTGTTAATCGAACATGATTCTGATTTGCCTTTACAGTAATCCAACTAGCAGTTTTTTTGGAAACTGGTATTCCCGACTTCAACTTAGCCTTTGCCGCTACTGACGAATACCTTTTCTGTTTTAAAACAGAGGAACCACCCACCTGAAAAGTTTCCTTATGTGTGGGTATCCATTATATTAACATTTAGAGTGCTGGCAGCTACTTAGAATGACATAATGTTACCTTTTCAGACTAAGCCACAACCTCCCGTCTAGGGTGTACCCTGCCTGCTTTGGTATGAGTGAGTGTAGACAATTGATGGATGGATGGACAAGCCACAACCCTAACAAACCAACTATAGTCCTTGGTAAAAGTTATCTAAGAGCTGAAACAGACATGTCCAGACAGAAAAGAACACAATAGCAGCTATGTAGTGTAGAAATACATACAATCTGTTCTATGCTGCCATTGCAACTTTGCTTATTCATACATGTGTGAGAGTTTCACAGTATCTGTGCTATTCCTTCAGGTTCATATACAGCTACGCCAGGTATATCTGAAATACTCCAAAGAGTCTCTGAATTCATAACAAGACGAGATGATGGGGTTCCATCTAACCCTAAAAACATTTACATCAGCCCAGGCTCACAGTGGGCACTCACGGTAATATCACTGACACTCTACATATGGTCTCTTCCTACTGCTGATCATCAAGTTAACATATTATGTCTTTCACTGTGATTATTAGAACATTCTCAACATCTTGGTGAATAATGAGGCCTCACCCAGGACAGGTGTGTTAACCCCAGTGCCTTGCCACTCCACCACCACTTTGTCCATCATGCGACAGGGAGCAGCGGTCGTCCCCTACTACCTCAGTGAGGAGCAGGGTTGGGCACTTCAGGTGGAGGAGCTACATCGAGCACTGGAGTCAGCAAAGGGAGTCTGTAACCCTGTGGCTCTGTATGTCATCAACCCTGGAAACCCTACAGGTAGTGAAATACAAACAGCAAGAAAATAATTTTTTGAATTTCTTTTTATTTAAGGATGCATTTCATATGGTGATTTGCTTGCCTCATTGTCTGTAGGGCTTATTCAAAGCAGAAAATCAATGCAAGAGGTGATCCGGTTTGTTTCAGAGAAGAGGCTCATCCTTCTGGCTGATGAGGTGAATGGCTCAGATTATCATCATGTACTCTTGCTATATTGTGAAGCATCAATGTACCAGCTTTGTGTAAATCGAATAACAGATACTCTGGTTCCTCCTCAGGTGTATCAGGACTGTGTTTATGGCGAAAACAGCAAGTTTTTATCCTATAAAAGAGTCTTGTCAGAGATGGGGCCTCCTCTCTCAGAGACAGTGGAGCTGGCTTCCTTCCACTCAGCATCCAAAGGCTTCATTGGGGAGTAAGTTTTCAATCCTGAAGTGTGTCGGAGTCTCTGAAAGGCTCAAAAGTGTGCAAATCCCCAAATCAACATTCACATGCAATGTTTTAACAATGATATGCAGGAAGGCACAAGGACACTCAAGTGTTTGAGTTAGAAGTATTTAAAATCTTTTAGTTGAACTAAAATAAAATCTTTAAATCAATTGACTAATTCTTTCCTAACTACAAATGTACTTAAAACCACATATTGTTATAAAACATGTATTAAATGTCTGTATTTCTTTCAAGTGCTAAAAATGTCCGTACAGATTAGAGACTTTTTGCTACATAAAGCTACTGATTGAATTTTACCATTTAGGTGCTTCATTTAAGTCTCTTCCAACAGGTGTGGTCTGCGTGGTGGATATGTTGAGCTTCTTAATTTGGACCCTGCTGTAATGGAATACATCCACAATCTATTCTCCATGGATACCTGCGCACCCATCTTGGGGCAGATTGCCTTGGATCTGACAACATGCCCTCCGCAGCAAGGAGACCCCTCATATCCCCTTTATTATCAGGTGAGACTTGAGAAATTCAATGCAGTTGTAGCATTTGGTTACAGACTGTCACACAGTGAAAATTGTCCATGGTTTTCACAAGGCTGATCTTCCCTGTGCAGGAGACACAACACATCAGGGCCACACTAATTCAAAACGTGAAGAGAGCCTGTGAGGTTGTCAACAGTCTGCCAGGTTTCAGCTGCCAACCAGTGGAAGGAGGAGCGTTTGCATTCCCAAGAGTGCATCTTCCACCTAAAGCCATTCAGAAAGCCAAGGTTACAGTAGTATTGCAAAGAATGAATTACACACCGATAAACTAGTGTAAGATGATAATTAATAGGACAGAAGTAAAAATATCTTGATTCTTATTGGTGGTTATTTTAGGAAGAAGGAATGCAACCAGACACATTTTACTGTATCAGACTGCTGGAAGAGGCCGGGGTGATGACCAGTCCTGGTTACGAGTACGGACAAAAAGAAGGCACATACCACATCAGGTTTGAGTCAGCATTACTATGAATACAGAACTGAGAAATTCCTGGATTTTGATACATAAAACTTTATAAACAAATAGTTGATTTAAATGCAACTTTCTACTATAATGTAATCATCAACCTTCTTTTGTCTCTCTGCAGATTTTGCATTATGACTTCTCAAGAACTCATGGAGGAATTGCTGAAACGCCTGAGCACCTTCCAAACAAAGTTTATGAGGATTTTTTCTTAAAACAAAAAGCAAAGTGTCATTTTCTGTCAATAAAAAATAAAACCTCTTTCACATGAAATTGTTTATTACAATAAATTAATTATTGTAAGTTTGTTACATAAATATGAAATTATTTACAAGCCAATTCAACTACATTTACTCTTTAGAGTAAAGTCCAACTTCTGCTGTTCAGAAAGCAATTAACCATTCAGAATA
The DNA here is from genome assembly GCA_028567055.1 of Leptatherina wallacei. Taxonomy (NCBI): domain Eukaryota; kingdom Metazoa; phylum Chordata; class Actinopteri; order Atheriniformes; family Atherinidae; genus Leptatherina; species Leptatherina wallacei. Next base: position 16,668,335 of record JAOXYM010000008.1, on the reverse strand, counting down.
ATGGAAAAGACATTTCAAAATACAAATGATGAATTTCCTCACATCATGTAGAGTTTGACATCTATAGAGAAAGTAAAGCAGCAGACAGAAGTCCACTGTGGATTTCTGTTCAATAAACAGTTCCTGGTTAACATGAACAAACTGCATTACTCAAAAGTGCTTAGAAAAACAAATGTTCTTTGGTTCTTCTGTACCAGCAGGGTGGTCCAACATGTATATATAGAGAACATTAATCTTCAGTCCACCTCACTGTCCCCGCTTTCATTGTTAATAAAAGGGTTTGACTGGCTGAGCAGCTCTACGACCAAGGAGATGAGCGTTCCGTCTTGAGAAGCGTTTGCACTGTTGGGATTGTGAAGATTTCGGTACAGCATGGTCTGAATGGAAGTACGAATTTCCCACAGCAGCTCCCACGTCTCAACCAACAGCTCACAGCGCACCAGAGAGCGTCCAGGAAACGATACTTCCACCCTTTCACCGTACACTGAGACAAGAAAAACAATAGGAGTATTTAGGTAACGACCACCAAAAGCCTCTCAGGAAAAAAGCCAGAGGGATCAGTCAAAATATAACTTTGGTCAAGCTCATCGAAACCAAATGGCTATGAATAAATAGCCACAGGAAGGACACATTAGCTACTGATCAGCTCAAAAGGCTCAGATGTGAAGGCGATGAGTTAGTTTGCCGAACCCACAGGCAACATGATCTGCCTTTAACTGAAAATACCCAGATCAGATGTCCTGTTGTCAGGCTTTGAAAGAAAGAACAAAAAAATAAACCAAATAAATAAATCTGCGAAGTAGAAATGTTGGCTGCATTTGTTTGGACTGTTTAAATATGAAAAGACTGTTTTAGAGTGAAACAACATATTGCAACTAAATGAATAACCCCCACCAATCCCCAGACTCTAGTGACAGGAAGACCAACATGGTGGCAGTTTTTGAATATACAAATAGTCTAAAAGGTGATTAGAATGTCATTTTTCTCATTGTATACAAATTAATATACTTTTACCAATAAAACCCCTCAATTTTAAAACAATTTCAGTGTGGATTCTGCAGTAAAAACAATAGTCCTCCAGTTGCACACAACCTCCCATAAAAAAAAAAAACAGTACAGTATCTGTGTTATTAAAAACGGCAGACAGCAACTATACGCTACCCGTCTCTGCGATATCACAGTCTGTGAGCAGCAGCAGTGCAAGCGGATGGACCACTGAAGAGTCTCTGATGAAGACGTTCCCATTAGACTTCACTGCACTGAAAAACGTCAACCAACGACTGGGGAGATCATCTCTTCCCCTGCAACAGAGAACTCATGAAGTTTATTTGCACATAATGCAAGTTGGCAATGCTGCAGGGGAATTTCTGAGCATGCTCAAACCTGTTCACTGAGGAGCGATGAAGCAGCACCGGTCCACTGAGTGTGCGGAAAGATAAACTGTTGGGACGAAAGCGCCCCCCTTTGGTCACAACACCTTTCTTCACCTACAAACATTATGATGGTAAATAGGTTTCAGTTGGCACAGGTATGTTCAGTATAGGTTTCACACAGCAACTACAAAAATAAATAAAAATGCAAATCTAACAATTCTCTCACGAAATGATCATTTATAGTGGGGGAACAATGCAAACTTAAACTACTATAGCACAGATTTCATCCCATAAACATTACTGCCAGTTCGACGTAGCCACTCTGGGATGTTGCCATGTACCTGAATGAGGTTCGGATACATTCCAGCCAGCAGCACTGCTTTCAGCAGCTCATCCTGGTTGCTGTGCTCATTGTATACAGAAGAGTGATTCTGGCATTCACCAGCACGAGAAACCAGTCCTGCCTCCTGCAGGTTCTCACTGAACTGAGAGATGAGACCTGCCATGGGATGAAACAAGACCAGGAATAATCTTTAAAACGTTAAGACACACAAAAAACATTCCAACAGACTATTTATAAATTCAAGTGAGATTCAGACAAACCATTGATGAACCGGAGGCTGGCTTTAGACAGAGTGTATTCGTCCAGATACGCATGTCTGTCCTCTCTGTCGCCCTCCTGCTGATGTCTCCTCCAGCCCAGAACAGCTCTACTGAGCACCAGATAGTCACTGTAGCTTGAGCCGCTCAGAGCTTCTTTAGCCTGAACAGAAATGATCAAAATGATATCCAAGTCAATTTCATTTCTTTAACCTGTGTGTGAAAAAAAAGATTTTTTTTTTTGTTTTTTTTTTACATTTCTAAATATTTAGGATTTGTCTAATTGGTTAGTATAGGATCAGTTCCAATTAATCCCCAAGCATGCCACTATTGGTTAGCCCAAACCAGCTACAATTCATGGGGTAGCTGCCTGTGTCAAAACAAAAAACACTGCTCAGACAATAACAATAATGATAACAACAACAACAACAATAATAATAATACAAAAACAGAAGTTTGTCTTGCTCAGAAATCCTGTGGGAGGCAAGTGAGAACAGAAAGATTTATCCTTGAAGTAGTCAAGTACCGAGTGCTGTAGTAGAGCTGGAGCACAGAAAGTGTAGTTTGCTGTTATGTAAAAGATTAAAGAGACTGGTTCTTTTACACACAGACTATAAGTAGTTTAAACACACTCCAGCTGGGACACTACAATCCAATTATCATTGCATTTTTGGACCATTTTCCGAGCGATGGCTAAAAAATATCCTAAAACCAATTTTCCAAATGAAAGTAAGCTTTAAGGGTGGATTCCCTGAGAAAGAGTGGGAGTCATTTCCTGAGCAAATCATTTTGTTAGCCTGACATTAATGTGGATAAAAGCATGACAGGATAATAACAAAAACATTTGAGTCAATTTCCCCTTAGACTAGTTTAAGACAGTCTAATTGCAAAATATTTGTCCCCATTATTTATTTGAACCTTAAAAAGATACTAGAATATAGGCAAGCTTTGAAAATGTTGGACTTTGACTTTTAGAACAAAACTCTCACCTTGTTGACGAGTGCTCTGTTCTGCAGGCTGTTGTGAAAAGGGTCTCTTGTAAGACAAGCAGCTACAGACAACATGGGCAGAACACATCTGAAGAGGCTACTCAGGACCAGGACTTTTCCAAGCCGAGGGTCACAAGACATACAGGCAACACGCTCTCCTAAAGGAGTCAGGGTTTCCGTTTTGTCCAGAACTCCTGTCGATGGAAACAATGGGGAAAATTTCATCCGACATTGAAGTTTATAAAGATTTCATCAATAATGGTTTCATGTCAGTCCTCTAAGAAATTTTGAGCTACTCACCAATATCTTGTAGGTTTCGGACAGCATCCCTCACTGCTTCTTGCTCTGGACTGTCCAACACTTGGGATAAGAAATCTACAGCCTACACATGAAAGATTATTAAAAAAAAATAATTGAAAAACGTGTCAAACACTCTTGCGCCATATGCATTTACTTTTAATAAAATCAATATTTTTCTAAATCAGCGCTTTATTATTTAATGAGTCATTAATATGACAGAAATAAAATAATAGGTTCAAATCTACAAAAGTCAAATGTCCAACTTTGGTACCTTGCAGTTAGGACTATGGATTTTAGCCTGAAGTACTAAACTCTCAAGTGGGGTGCGAAGGATCTCAGGAACAGGGAAATGAGTCATAGATTCCAGCCGTTTCCTTGGGAACAGGTGGTAAGACTGTCCTGGCTGACAACGTCCTGCTCTCCCTTTTCTTTGTGTGACATTAGAGCGAGATATCCAAACTGTGTCCAGACAGGAGACCTAGATAACCAGATGGATGGATTAGTTTCATCATAAAAAGCAAAAGATTTTCCATTGTTCATTTTACTGACCAAAAAAAACTAAAGTTAAATTAACTAACCTTTGTCCTTGGGTCATAATTCTGTTCTTTGTGTGTTCCTGCATCCACCACATAAACAATGTCATCTATTGTAATGGAGGTCTCAGCAATATTGGTGGCGAGTACGATCTTTCTCTGGCCTGCTTTGGGGTGCTGGAACACAGCCTGCTGGTCAGCCACTGACAAGCTAGAGTGCACTAGAATGAAAATGAAAGAAATGATGGAATTATTACAGCAGGAGAAAGAAATCTTTGGTGGATCTGTTCTTTCTTACATGGCAGGATCATGTGTGAGCCTGAGGAAAAATGTTTTTTTTCCTCAAGTTTCTCTTGAACCGCTTTGATGTCCTGCCACCCAGGAAGGAAACAGAGCACTGCTCCTATAGAATGAAAGGAAATTTTACAAAATGTAACTCGGGCTAAAATGTTTAAATCACAGTAAGGCACCACTGTTGAGTAGTATGTTAGTTACCTGGCTCTCCATTTCTGTCAATGTGCTCTAGGACAGCAGCAACTAAATCCAGATCTGGTGAGGCCTCGCCTAATCCTTCCTACAACAAGATTGGATGATGCAAACTCATATTGTAAGACCCACAAAAAAACAAAAACAACCAAACAACAAAAACCTATATGAAGTGACTCATCATATGAAAAGCTAACAAGTGTGGGAGTGTTGGGTTTCACCTTCTTGTCTGTCACCATTCGCTCTCGGACTACAGCTGGTGGACGTCCCATCTCTCTCAGCACATCCTCCAGAAATTTGTCTTGTACTGGGTGCATGAACCCTGGTACCTTTACAATGGGGCAGCCTCCAAAGTATTCAGCCAGCCTCAGATTATCTCCAGTAGCACTCATAAGCACAACTTGAAGGTCAGGGTTCTCTTTTAAGCTTGAGCGCAGTAAGGCCAGCAGCAGGTCTGTGTTTATGTCTCTTTCATGGACCTCGTCCACCACAACATGGCTGACTCCCTTCAGAGTTGGATTCGACTGCAGCTTCCTTAGCAAGACGCCCACAGTCAAGAAAAGCATGGCTCCTCCACTCTGCTCTGGGGGTCGGCTCTCAAGTCTCACCTTAGTAGAGAGAAGAATCATTAGGCCGAACGTATCAACAGAACCCTGACTTTTCCCCACAAACAGAAAATCTGAGTAGATGTATCAGATGAACACCTTCAGAAAAAGTTAATATCTATATGATTTACAAAAAGGGATTTGTTAGCTGATCATCTGTGCCAACTTTCGGGGAGAAAACATATTTGCAAAAGCTGAATGCTTCTTCATAAAATACAGTTTAGCAGGTACTGCCTTAATGTGCTATGAATTTGTTTTGCTCACAGGAATAATCCCTTTAAAAAAAAAAAAAGAAAAAAAAAAAAAAGAAAAAAAAAATCAGTATTTAAAAGCTCAAAATCAACAAAAAAAAAAAAAGGAATTTGCTCATTTTTCCTTATTTTTAACTCCGCCAAGGTGTAGAGGTTATGTTTTCACCAGCGTACGTTTGGAACGTAACTTTTAAAGTTATTGACAAATTTGGGTGACATTTCCAGGAAATCTCCAAAACGGTATAAGGAACAGCTGATTAGATTTGGAGGGTGATGCGGGTCATTATCCGAATCCAGGAATTTTTATTAAACTACAACCACCAAGATTCAAATACCCACTAGAACCACCAGAGGGTGTCATTCTGGCATCGGTGCAGCTCCAGTAGAAGACACATGCTTCAATGCAGCCATGTCAAAAACGTTATAAAACACTGCAACAGGCAATCTTCTAGTTACAACTAGATGATATAATTAAACATTGTTTGACCCGGATCATATTGATATTCTGGATCTGGGGGTCCAGAAGGTTAATGATATAAAAGGGGGTACTGGGTGGGCTCCTGGGCCTTTTGAGGTTTTTCCTCAAATGAGTCACCCTATGGCTTGGCGGAGGTCTGTGCTCTGTGTGCTTCTACTTTTATTTTTTGTTTTAACCTCAAGATTACAAGTGTCTGAAAACAAAAAGTAGATTCCAACAATGATCCAAAGCACAAGTCTGTGTTAAAGTGTAAGAAAGATGTGTCAAATACATGAAATAAAAACATAGCAAAAAAACAAAGCTCTGACAAACATAAAAACAAACATTTTTCCATGAACTTGTCAACATACCTGATATCCCACACAGTGTTTTAGAGCTGGACCCATCTCATGAGCAACACGGTGGGCCACTGACACGGCGCTGATCCGCCGAGGCTGTGTTACCAGGATGTTGCACTCTGCGCCTTCTCCGCGCCTCACGTGTTCTTCCAGCAGAAAGCGGGGGATCCGTGTCGTTTTACCACATCCCGTCTCACCAGCAATCACGACCACCCTAGAGGACCGCACTGCCGAGACTACACGCTGACGGTGGTCATCGACTGGCAGCTCCACGCCCAGTCCGGGGTTCGCCCTTTCCCATTTCCTCTGCAGATGCATGCTGAGCTGCTGAGCCTGATGTTCAGACAAAGGCCTGTACGGCCTGCCAGTGATGGCATCAGCTACAAAATCTTCCTCATCCTCTTGCTCCTGGTCTACCGTCTGCTGTCCTCTTGCCTCTTCCTCCTCCCATAGTTTCTGTACTTCTGTTGCAACTGGGTACTGTGGGAAGACAGATTGTTATACATGCACCTATATTCTTGGCCATTAAGTCTACATATTTAAACAAATAAATAAACTACCACCCATAAGGGACAACAACTGACCTGTGAAAGATACTGCCTCATGTTTTGTTCCAGGTGTTGTGGGATATCCAGTGTAAGTGGACGTCGCTCCTTCTCTCCAGCCTCCTTCACCTTCTCTTGATGGTACTTGGCATGAGTCAGAGGGTTGTTGTCTTTATCCAGCAGCTCCAGCTCCTGCACCAAACAGTATAAAAGATAATTTAACAAAGTTCTGATATGTAGGTAAAAGGCATGGTGGTTTACCAAAGTTCTCCTCACCTTTAGCTTCATGCAGGCGAGAGCTGCAGCCTTTTTCTCCGCAGTCACCCGGGTGCTCGCTGTGGCTTTGAATGTCATCTCTTCAGGCCAAAGCAGAGTCAGTTCACACTTCTTTAGCTTCCCCCCAGTTGTTCTGAACTGTATTAGCTCCTGCAGTTATACATTAAGGAGTAACTTATTAAACATAGGGAATTACAAGTTATGAGCCAGGATTGCAGAAGAGGAAGACATCTACCAACCTTGATTCTGTTGGATGATGTAGCCACCTGGATGATCCTGGTCAGGAGAGACTTCGGTTGAGGAAAGATGGAAAGAGCTTCAGAGACGTTGGAGGAGTCTTCTTTGGTAGGAGACTGTTCATCTGCTCTGGATAGATAGTCATTATCTGTCCAACAGTTTTCTTCATTATCATGAAGAGGGAAATGTGGCCCTCCTCTCCCCTGGCCAGCTTTTCTTTTAGGGAGTTGATTTTTTGGACCAATAACACCCATTTCCTGCACACATACAGAAAGACAAAAATAAATAATTCTATTTTCTCCACACTGACAAGACAAAAATTCAAATATCTGCCCATTTTAATTACACCAGCTTACTCTAAGCTTGAGACAAGCAGCGGCTGCAGCAAATCGCTCTGCATCAATCTTCTTGGAAGCATAACCCTCCCCTTCAATCTTGCAGGGCCACAGCAGTGTAACAGTGGCTTTCTACAGAAACAAAAACATTATACAAAACATGCTGAAACACAGAAGAAAAAAACAAAACCTCAAGCTGTAGGAGGTATTAGGTAAATCCAGAAGTGCCCCATCATCATGGCTGTACTGACCTTGACTCCTGCATGTTCTGTGTAGCTGTACTGGATGAGCTGGGAAAGGTCGCCCACTCCCAGTGACCGGGAAATTGTGTTGTTCAAGAGGCTTTTGGGATCTGGGAACTCCTTCAGGAGGTTTGGGTTAACGTTGCCTAACCAATAATAAACAAAAACAACCTTAGACACAAAGAAAGGTCCCCCATGTTAGGTCACCCCAGCTTACATCCAGGTGGGGGGGAAAACACCTAAAATATAAAATGGAATGATGTGTTGTAACCACTGCAACCAGACGAATGCCCTTGTACTTAAAGCTCCAGATGAGAGCCGTCACCTCTTAGCTAACGTTAAGCTAAACGGCGTTTTTTTACTTACCTCGTTTTTTATTAAAATATGGCGTGCCGTGTTCCCCAAAGTTTCGAGCTGTATTTCCATACAATCGCATTTCCCTCCTCCAATTGGATGCTGTTTTTCCTCTAATATGAACGCATGTGGAAAGATTGCACAGCGCTCTTAGCCGCACGAGTAGAACACCGGGTAGCGCCATCTTTAAACTACAAATTCTTCTTCTCTTCCTGTGACGCGTAGTAAGCAGACCGTTTCACAGCGAACCCTTCTGGTTGAAATTAGAAATTAGTATGTTTTATTTGTTTGTAAGCGACCAAAATAACCAAAATTTGAAACTTCTCTAAATTCTCCAAACTGATCAGTGTACAAAATTAGTTATTTATCATTTCCAGCCATTAGTTGAAATTAATCTGAAACAACATTAATTAACATTTTAGACATATATTTTTAGACAAAAGACACCCAGAATGAAGGCAAGGCAAGGCAAGTTTATTTGTATAGCACATTTCATGTACAGGACAATTCAAGGTGCTTTACATACAAA
>JAOXYM010000008.1:16631160-16646591 GCA_028567055.1 Leptatherina wallacei | reverse complement strand
GGCATCCTAACCAGATGCCCGAGCCACCTCATCTGGCTCCTCTCGATGCGGAGGAGCAGCGGTTCTACTCTGAGCCCTTCCCGGATGGCCGAGCTTCTCACCCTATCTCTAAGGGAGAGCCCGGCCACGCTGCGGAGGAAACTCAATTCAGCCGCTTGTATTCGCGATCTTGTTCTTTCAGTCACTACCCAGAGCTCGTGACCATAAGTGAAGGTAGGAACATATATTTTATCTTTAAAACATAGCAAGAGTCTGCCCAATTTTCTCTCTTGCCAGCTCCGAGGTGCTGATGCCTGCTTTTATTTATAATAGAAAAGATTAATGCCTTGCTTTCTGGTCTTCTCAAAATGTGCTTTTGAAACTTACAACTACTCCAGAACTCAGCGGTATATATTCAGACAAGACCAGAGGGCGGGAACTCATTACACCAGTTTTAAAATCGCTGTGTGTTTCAGGTTTGATTTTAAGGTTCTTTTAGTTTATAAATGTCTTGATGGTCTTGGACCTTCTTATTTATCTGACCTTTTAAATTATGATCCCTCGCGGACCCTGATGTCCTGTGTGTCCTATAGCTTAGCTTTTAACTGAATAATTTTATCTTGTGTAGTCTACCTTATTTTACTATTATGTTTATTTGATATATTTTACTTAATCATGTACTTATTTATTTAAAAACTGCGTATTTGTACGTTTTTAAATTCTTTTTTTTATGGATTTTTTTTACCAAGGCACATTGTTTTTATAAGCTCCTTTACATAAACTTTTATACTTGTTGCTCTTATTTGTTCTTATTTTTATGTTTATTTGATTGTCTACTTTATCATTTTTAACTCAAGTGTTTTCATGGGGATCCTCCTTGCTGGGAGCTTTGCTTGATTGGTCTGCAGGATTGTGGCTCTTGTCTGGGTGGTTTAGGGTCCTGTACTGCAGCCCTAATGGCTGAGGTGTGGGCCCTGGCCTGCCAGGACCTGGGCTTTCCCTGTGGTGGCGGCCTCTATGGTCATGGGTGGCTCCTGGTATGGAAGTATCCCCAAAATATTGTTTCCTCACAGTAGTGTCAAGCGAGATTATATTCCTATTATTTTATATTCTTTTCAACTTGCAAACATTGTTGTTTTTATGTGCATTGTATTATGTAAATCACACTTTGTGCTATTCATCTATGAAAAATGCTTTATAAATGAAATTTGATTTGATTTTCATTTTATCTTTATTTATTTTCATGTTTTTGGAATAAATCAATAAAACTAAAGCATCTAGTTGAAATATATGAACACCACGTTTATTGCCTACTCAGCACAAAGAACAAGGGCCAAAACTTAAAGGCAACTGATAACTTTGGACATGTCACCTTTAGCAACTTGCCAGGTTGTGCTAAAAACACTGTTGAACAAGTGTTATGGAATTCAGTTAATCACATGTTGCAGCTGAAATGTAAAAACACTACAACAAAGTCAACTGAGACCAGTGTTTTTGTCTTTCTGGTAGCCAGTGGAACCATTTGAGCAGTGCAAGTAAAGCTCAATTCCAAAAGTGAGCTCATCATTGTATTTGGCAGTGCTGGTGGTGAAGCCAGAAGCGGTTGGGCAGGCTTCCATGCATGCAGTGCATATCTCTGACCGGCTACTACTGACTAGATGATGCATTCTTGGCAAGAGTATTTACTCTGACTTGTACTGAAGATTAGGTTGTTTAGCTTAAAAGACCTCAGCGATACGGTCTATTTCTTTTTTCCTCAATCCCACTTTGGATTTACATTTCATCATCATCTAGAAATTAAATGAATGCTCTTAGTGGATGATGCAATGAATAAATATTAATACAATTGCTTCTGTTAAGGAGCTGAAGCTCCCACGTGATAGTGTGACATTTGCAACAGTAATCCAATAGTGCAAGCTATTTATTTACTCCATTTTAAAGTGGCTGTGTTGACAGGGAGACTACACCCCCTTTTGCAATTCTCTCTGTTTTCCCTGTCAACTCTGTGTTGTGAATTCATTTTTGTTTTTGGATTTCACATTGTTTCTTGGTGCAGGAAATGGGACAAAAATTACTTGAAATGAAAGGTTTTCTTTCTAATAAAAATGAAGTGACAGAGCATGGTGAGAAAGATTCTGACAGCCTTTGCTGGCACCTGTCACTCTTTTGTCATGAGGACACACTGCCCTTCCTCTGGCTGCAAAGTGTCGATTGGAGTAGGGGGCTGACAGAATTAACAGAGGCTGCGGAGGATAGCTTAGTATCAACGTTTGGGCGGTTCTTACGCTGAGGAGGCACTGTCATCTGCTGCACTTCTTTCTAAGCTCCAAGGGGCCCTTTGTAGTTAAAGATAGGTGAAGCAAGGCTGTAGAAGAAGGATGAGAAATACATTGAAAGCCATGGAGAATTTTGTCACCGTGGGGGACATTTGGCTTGTCAACAGCATGTGTCTGGTTGTTTCCTACCTCTGGCGTAGGCTGTGTGGTTTACTCTGCAACGGGAGGAGACACAGAGCATCTGCCATTCAGGTATTTCCAAGATGTTTTGACTTGTGGAACAACGCTCAAACATTTGCATAAGAACACTGAGATTTTCTTGAATTTCAACTAAAATATTAACCAAGTACTGATGGCACATGATGCAGTTTCAGTAAACATGATTTTCAACATTTTATATTTTCTTTTTGTACAGTTTACCACCTGAAAATTCCAAAACTATCTTTCTTGTAGTCAGTGTTATTGTTGGGTTTGAATTCTTTTTTATATGTATTCCTTAACGTTCATTATAGATCTTGTTCAGAAATACTCCCTGGCCAAATTTTGGATTTAAACAACTTTTAACTTTACTCCTGAAGCTATAAGTAGCACCTAAATTATTCCCAGCACGGACCAACACGCTTTGAAATTTAAATCTGTTCAAATCTGTTAAATTAAAGCAAGTAATCTATTTTTTAAGATGTTCAGTGAAGTCATTTTCACATTAACTGATAGCATCCAGAGTCAACATGCTGAGTTTTGCACTCAACATGTAAATGTGGGTGTTTATATGTTTTTGACCACTCAACAGTGTTTCTGTTTCTGTGTTGGCAGTCTTTTGGATGTCAAGTTAGAAACAGTTAAAATATACCTATTAAATTTCATGCATGTTGGATGATCTTAGCAAATAACATACTGTAATTTACGACAATATGAAATATTGTAAACAGACTGCGAGAGTTGTGAAATCATGATTTTTTAACTATGGAGATTAGTTCATTTAACAACATTCATCTTAGAGTTATTTTTTTATCCTTTAAATCTATGATAACACTAATAAATATACAGTTTTAACTCTTGAAAAGTATAAAAATATGTCAACCTACGGAAAAGTGCTAATTCTGCTCTATTCATTGTCAAATCTACAAAACGTAAGGTTCTACCTTTGGAGATAACATCTTTGTATTCACATCTACTTTACTGGAAATGTCTCAGGCACAAGTACTTTTAAGAACACAGTACAAAAAAAAAAAATCTGTTCTTTCAAGTTTTCATCTGCAAAGAACTGTATGATGCCTTCAAGCCTGCAAGCAATGCTGAGGTCATACTACTGCAAAAGTTAATAAAAGAAAAGCTCTGGCTCAATGTGCTATTAGCATATAATTATTTTATGTAGGCTGAATATAGCATATTCATCATCATTACAGGTGTATTGCACACAAGTGGCCCTATATTGCAGAAAGGCAATATTGAATTTAGAGTTCTGCTCTCTTTTCCCTTGAGACACAACCTGCGTTATAATTTCTTGCTGGTCATTAAACAGAATGTCAGACTAATGCTATAACTTTTATCAAAACCTGACAGCAGCTGGTTAGGTAACAACATTTTAAACCTTAATGAGCTTTAATAGCCACTTGATAGTCTCTCTGCTAATAGGAATGTCCTACAAGAAAAGCAAGTAATCATATCATTAAGTGTTATCTGACACATTGGGGTTACATGCCTCTTGTTCTTTTTCTCCTTCCTGTGAGCAGAATATCAATTGCCTCACATTTCACGACCTGGATCTGTTAAATAAGCCACAAAAAAACTAATTAAAAACTAAACCAAAAACCCTAACAAAACAATAGCTGTGTTATTTATTAAGAATCTACTGTATGTGTTATAAGTCATGCGTATGTCTTCATGCTTATGGAAAAATCTTGTTATACAACCAGTCCAGTTTGCACTTGTTAAAGAAGTGGGCTTAAATATCTCTGTAGCTTTGACAACTTCCCCTTGGCATCTTAAAGAAACTATGATCATCAGTAGATGGGATGTGTTACTGCATCATTGTTTGTGAAGAGGTGGTTCTCATTCATTTCTTATGACAGAGAAAATGTAATGAATTTTAATAAATATGGGCCTCCTTTTTTAAATCATAATGCTATAACTGCTTTATCTTTAGACAGCAAACATACTGCCTTTGTTGCTGACATTCTGTGCATTTGGAAAACTTGTCTATTTGCTTAAAACATCCAATATCATCAGTAAATGGCAGTATTCAATTGACATTACTGACTATCAAACATATATGAGTTAAAACTCCTTTGACAGCATTGCTCTAAACTGGACAATATTATCATAGTACAGATTTCTTGGATGAGCTGTTGTACCATAAAAAAAAGGTTCCTCCAAGGGAGAAACTCATAAGCACTTATCTCCTCATGAACATGTTGATGCAGGTTTTTAGTTTAGCACTCACTCTTATATGTTTTGCACCAAAATGTCACATTTAAATGGATTACTAAACATATGATGGATTATCCTCTCAGCAGTAATGTGAATCGTTGTGAAACATGAGTGTGGTAGTTAAGATGCTGGCATGTTAAGGATAGAAGCAGAAGGGATAAAACATGAGACAAATCATTAGCGTTAAAGAGAGCAGGGCTTTCTGGAGAATCTGCTGCAAAGGCACACAGTGATCTCTAGTGGCAGATCTGGACAGGCACAAAATAATGTTTCTGATTTGCTGCCATCTAGTGGCTGCTGGGATGAAGCATCATTTTGCATTGGTGCAATTGTGACATTAATGCCTATTCAAAAGAACAGATACCTCTGAAATGAACGCAGAGGCTTCTCTCCCAGAAATGACCTTTCAGTGCAGCTCTTCATATCAGCTCAGTTTGTCTGTTAAGACATTTCTTACAAATATTTGTTTCTAGTAAAACAACAAACCCTCTTGAAGTTTAGAATTATTTCATATCTGAGTACTTTCATAACAGTACTGTGTATATAACACTGCTTATAAATACACTCGCTGTGTAGTTATCTTTAAATCTGTGATAGTAAACCTCAGAGACTAGCTGTGGCCCTCTCACCCTCTCTTGTTTCCATTCCTCTCTTGGTATTTAGGAGATCCACACTGACATTTACTGTGGGAGACCCAGCAAGTATGTGAATACGCTTTCTTTGCATTCTGTCACTGATTTTAACACCCTTGATGGAATCTTCAATACAAAAACACCTCTTATATTTCCATATTGATAATAATAGTGCATCTTGGAAAATCTTCCTGTGAAACTCTGTGATTGTCATAAATGTCACACAATTAAGACAGATGAAGCTGAATATAAATAAAACGTCTGCAGTGTCTTTCTTTGACATTAATCTGAGCAATCATTAGTTGATACACACTCCAGACCCCGAGTGGCATTTGTGAGTCTATACTTTTTTATATTTGATGGAACAACATTTTCAAAACACATAAACAATGAGTTTTTCTCTAAAATATTTATAGACTTCAGGGTAAATTTCATTTTCATAAAAAGCAAAAGGATTTCATCCGTTTAAATGGCTTTTATTTCATATTCAATGTTTCTTCAGTGGTTAAGAAAGAAAGGTTTTAGTGGAAAGTGACAATTCTATCAAGTTTTTCAGAAAACCCAAACAATGCTTGCATATGAAATATCCTTCTTTTAAAAAGTGCTTTGGGTCTGAGTTGGTTGACATCTGTGACCATTTGTGATGCAAATGCATCGTAGAGCTAAAAGTGCAGTAGGTGAAATGTTTTTTTCGCGCAATTTGTTTTTAACTTGAGTAATTGCTGCCTTTTTTTTTAAAATTCTCTGGTTGTAGACTAAACACATTTAAACATGTCAGTCCAAAATCCTGTTTCCTGTGTTGTTTACATCTTATCTCCTCTTCGTTTGGTCAGGTGAACTGCTGTGTTTCAGCAGAGATTAATCTTAACAACTCATATGAGGTGTTTATGTGGACATTTTGAGTACAATATCAAAAAGTCACCTTAAAGCAACACTACTGAATTTTGTCACTATGACGCCCCTATAAGGCTAATTCAGAATCCTTCGTGCGTCCTCTCTGAGCTCTCTCTGGCCAGTGAAAGCCAGTCTGATGTTGCCTCTTGTCTTATCTTTTTTATTCTGTCACTTTGTCTCTTTCTTTCCCCCGCTTCCTTGGATAATATCCTCTTGGTTTTTTTTTTTGCTGAATCAGCAAAACATTCAAAACAGCCAGTGTGCTGATAGTTGCTGCCGTGTGATGCTTGTCGTAAAGCTAAACAGTTGTCAAGTGGTTCCTCGGGCTGGAAAAAGTGATGTGCAGTTTTTCAGCCTCAGGACACCGCAGGGCAAACGTCGGCTCCGGGAATTTCCATTCGGAATGTCCCTGTACCATCAAAACAATTTAGAATCACAGAATTTTTAAGTCATACAGTTATGTAGTGTTTGTTTTAATCAATAAGTTTTAAATTGATAATAAGGATTCTAATTAGACAATATTTTAGGAGATTCATTATTTCTATGCAGATGAGCATTGCCACCTCCTTCTTTCATGAAGTAAAATCTATTGCTGCCATAGAAGACCAGTATTTCCAAGCAGAAGTTCCAAAAAAATATACAAATATGGTACAAGTTAATAGAATTTTTGTTAATTTTCAAACCAAACCTTTCTGCCACTTTTAGTGGACTTGAAATATGACCATTCCTATTATTCATATCTTTTTAGCTTGTCCAGTACTGTGGAATCTCACAGTATTTTGACACTTTAGCTTTCTTGTCTGACATGTAGACTCATAATTGTGCATGTGTTGGTGGAAAAAAAGCTGTCTGATGTGGCTTTATTACATTACATAAACAGAACCAAGAGTACTGTCAAAGTGCAGCCACACACTGCATTCACATGCCAAGAGAAAACCTGAGATGTCAGGGAAAGAACAGAGACAACTTCTCAGACATTAGCGTGGGGAGTTCAGTTTCATAGCTGCCGCACAAACTTAAGCCTAGAAGTTTCCAAGGGAAAGTATAGCCAGGCCTGGCAGGCAGGGCAATGTGTGAGTGGTGACGGCAGAGGTGACTGGACAGTAGCCACACAGCACACGTTCCCCGTGCTCCCCAGGACATTGTGTTCTCTGTCAGAGCAGTGGCTCTCCATTTTTAACAGCTGGCCTTGTCTCAGTGCCAAACTAACACCCTAATATGGGTCATGTAGGTCACAACATTCAATTTGTTTTTTTAGCACTGTTAGAAAAAAAAAGATATTTTCAAAAAATGCTTTCCAAATAATGAAATATCTGTACATTTAAGTGCTTGTCTTAATCTAAAAGATTCTCTGAATCTTTCATCTACATTTATCTGAGTTTAAAAAAAAATCAAAAACACCAAAGGTATTCACTGTTATTTTACACATTTTTGACAATTCTTAAGTGATTCTAACGTACAAAAGTCACATATCATCTTGCAACAATATAGCAATGGCCAAAAAGAACACATTGCTATATTGTTGCAAGATGATATGTGACTTTCATAGTACATAGACAAAACAATGAGTCGGTCAATTAGCAAATAATCAACATCAGTACCAGTAGTTTACATTTTCTCCTCATTGGGGTAATAAACTATATTTATACTAGGTTGTGCCTTTCTGTGAATATGTTTTTCCCGGTATGATGATAGTTGATTACATCAAATAAAGAGGTTTCAATTTGACAGACTATTAGGGCAACAAAAGAAGCATGTTGCCATGAAAAGTTCAAAGCTTCACTATTTAAAGGAGCGATACCATGTGCCATATATCAATTTACCTTTGCTTTTTTTTCACTCTTGAAGTTCAACTGTAAAGCCAACTGTAGTGTCAACAAGAACACACACACATTTGTAAACAAAATTTTTTTTTTCTATTATTTATTCTGACCATTCAATACAGTTGACTCTTGCCACCAAACATCCTGATAAATTTGCTGTCACATTAACTAAACAACATTATATCATGCAGCAGTAATTGCTCAGCTACCACCTTGTGTGTAGACATGCTTGGCTGAGAAAGCAAGTGAGATCTTTGAACAGTGAACATGATGCTGTTACTTGCCTTGGCTTCAAATTTACTGTGAAGTCTGTGGGATATAAAGTTGATATTTGCTTTGTGTCATAAGTCTCTTAGACTTAGCGGTCTGTTTATATCCCTCTGCAGGGTTTGACAATCTTGGCATGCATTTTGCATTGGAGCAATGAATGATGTACTATAACACTGTTGTTGTAGTCTTGTATTCTTGTGTTTAACAATTAAATGTTTCCATTTGATTTTCTGTTTTTAAAGTGTTTGCCACAAATTCTTTAATGTCTTCTTGCAGCTTTTGTGAAAAAGTTCAGGTCCATGTTCCACAGCAATAATAAAGTTGACAGTTCATGCTCCTCAAATTTGCAGGGGCATGGACAGTGGATGCTCATTTGCAGCGGAAGGGGGGGCTGCAAATGACCTACACCGTCTATCATCTGTTGGCATCTAAAGACAGGTGTGAGCGTATCTGTCCCAGTGTTTGATGGCTGTTTTCTCTGCCATGTGTTTCTGCCCTGTCATAGTTTCTTGGTCCCTCTGCTGTAGTCATGTTGCTTGAGTGAACCCCCCCCCCCCAGCCAAAAAATGCAACGGTGTATGAAGATCTCTGAGGGTTTTGGACAGCACAGCTCACTTCTTTTGCACACAGGAAAGAGATTAATGTGCAATCTTGTGTAGCGACTTGTCTTTAAATCCAAGCTGACAGGTAGACTCTTCTCCTTCCCTCACCTTACCCCACTTCATTGGCTGCTGCACCCATGGGCCCGGACTTTGGCTTAAGTCACTGGACTGTAATGAGCTTGGCTGGGGTAACTGGCTCACTTTACACTCTGCGCTCTTGTAGTCAAAAGTTTTCATTTATGGTGGCTTGAGCAGGCTGAATTCTTCCTCAGTTCCATCATCCGTGAATTTATGGGGACCAAATGAGTTTGGGAAGTTTGTTAAGGCAAAGTTGTTGTTTATACCGCGTGAGCCGACATATGTGTTCTAATAAATCACACATGACCTATTTTGATTTATAAGGAACTTGGATTATGGTCATATTACACAAGCTCAGTTAAAATTGATCCCTAACTCTCTTAAGGAAGGTTATCAGTGGATGTTTTTGTCATTGAGTAAGCATCATATAAATCATCTGTCACCCATCTCTTCTTTCAGTCTGAGGGCTAAACATCTTACTGTAGCTCCCCTAAGCCAGGAAGCCAGGAACCACAGGCTCCTTCTCATTCCCCCTGACACTGACTGGACGTTACTGGCATTCAAGAGATAAGGAGGGAATTTGCATTGTAGCATGACTCACATTCACAACTGTACACACAAAACCACATGAAATATATCACTGGCAACTGTGTCCTTTCAGACTCTGCAATGCCATGAATATTTCAATATAACTCACATAAAATTTGTCATTCCACTTCTGTTTTTGAAATTTTAAATGATAACTGACTACCCATAAAATGATGAACTATGTGTCTATTTGTTATGAGTTAATCCTATTTACAGCTAAAAAAGGTAGTGGTACAAATCAATGAACATGTTCCTACTTGTCTTACACACAGAGACAGAACTGTGTACAGTAACAATTTTGACACCTAGCAAGCAAATGACGGAGGAGGTCTTAGCACTTAACAGCTCTGAAATGTCTCATAGCCGAAGCATTGCCAAGCCCCCACCCCAAACACTTGAACCCTGCTGACGCAGGCCGACCATTTACATTTAGGCATGCCGACTCACTCTATTCTTAATACCATATCTAGAGGAGAGGAGCAGAGAGTTGACTTCATAACAATCGAAGCTCAGTTTACTTGAACTTTATGGTTGACAGGTTTAAAATCTATTTGTCTGATAGGTCATCTGTTGATTGGGAGTTTTTTTATCTAGAATATTTTCTGGATTAATTTTCTTTTACCTTTGTTTTTCTTTTCGTAGAGCTGGCTACTATTTCTGAAAAAGTATTTTTGTCTGTTTCACGGACATTGTTAGTGATATTTTTGTCCCAAGTTGGTGTGTTAACGTGATTTTTGCACATCTGGAAACCATGACTTCCTTGGTTATAAATGATGCAGTAGAGGGCAATAGTGCAAACTTTGACCTGATCCAAAACCGCATTGAATCTCTGAGCAGCAAGATGGACAAGCTAATCAACATTCAAGAAAAGGTCCTCAACCGATTGGATGGGATGTCTCAGGACATTGATGTCATTGAACAGGATATGGAGAATTTGAAGGTTGACAAGGAGGAGATCCATTTCCCACCCAAGGTGATGAACCAGACTCAGGTGATAGGGCGAGAGGTGAGGGAGATCTGTCAGGAGATGAGCACCATAATGTCGGTGGTGAACCAGCGGTCCGAGCAGCAGGCGCTGAAGTTGGAGGGGATGGAAAAGCTGGTCCTCAGCATGCAGCAGGTGATCGGCTTCATTGGGGAGATGGTGAAGAGTTCAAAAGTTATGGAGATGATGTTCAAAGGCCCGGCTGCTCGGAAGGGCTCCAAACAC
The DNA here is from genome assembly GCA_028567055.1 of Leptatherina wallacei. Classification (NCBI taxonomy): domain Eukaryota; kingdom Metazoa; phylum Chordata; class Actinopteri; order Atheriniformes; family Atherinidae; genus Leptatherina; species Leptatherina wallacei. The sequence continues at coordinate 16,635,809 of JAOXYM010000008.1, read as the reverse complement.
AAAGACAGTAAGGGAAAAAAAGCTATTAAGAGGAAATCATCGACAGATGCGTTAACTAAGAAGCTTGACAAGGTGAGAAAAAGCTGACATATATGTTACAATATGTTGTTTTGGCATAAACCTAGTTTTGGTTAAATGTGATATGACTTCTGTCCTTGCTGAAATGGACGATTGGCTTCATTGTTTACATATGCTTACCAACATGATTTTGGATTTATTTAAAAGTGTTGCCAGCTATCACAACCCATCCACCTTTATGAGCATGTAGTCTTGTATTTGTCAGTGCTGCATATAAACTTTCTTTTTTTTATGCTTGTGTTCTTGGCAGAACATATGAAAATGATCATAGCATCAAAGTTGACCAACAGTTCTCTTGCTCATGAATGTGGCCTTGGCTTGTGTGTTTGCTTTAAAATGAGATGGGGGTATAGTCCCTGGGCTTTGGCATGTATATGAAAAATAAAATAAATGAATATTAATGAATAATAAAAAGTGTAGCTACTGCATAATAAATATGACACTTACAGGTCAAATAAAGTTTGAATTTAACTCAATTTTATAGCTTCTGGATCTTTCCCCATGCTGAGTGCAAAGTGGCCTCCTTGGCATGATGCTACGGTAGTATCCCTGGCAGCACACGTGAGGGCCAGCGGGAGACCAGGGGTGAAACACGAGTGGCCTGGTTTTATTAAAAAAAGAAAAGAAAATTGGAGCCACAGTGCTTGTGGAGTTTTTAAGCTCCCTTCAGTTTAGTATGTGTCAACAATTTATGATGAATCAAATTTCCCTCCATCTCTTTTTTAGTCACTGTTTCTCCCACACACTCACATTTCCACATGTTGTATGATCACCACTTGTCTTACTTGATCCAAATGTCCCAGTTCATTCCATTCCAGTAATGTGCTTTACATCACAGCTACCTCCTAAGTTGTAAAGTGTATTGTCTGAAGGTGTTGAAGGTAGTCTGAAGTCATGGCCACATTATTCTTTGCATAACTTCTCATTCAACTTTTAAATGGAGTTTTAGTGATAATGCTGTTCATTTATAGCTGATTTAAAGCTTCCAGTAATTGTCTTTATTTACACAACATCTATTGTAGCATGTTATAGATGCAACCAATTAATACATGTTCAGAAAAGCAAAATAGTAAATAGTCTACTTATTTTCCCTGAGGCCATTGTTGCTTGCACATTATTGTGCACAAGTTAAATTTACATTTTCAACAAAATGTCTCAGAGACAGGTTTTCCTCAGCTTGGTCATCCATAATGAACAAAATCATTGAAACCACAAATCTATTCACTTTTTTAGATGGAAAGGCTCTTCCAGTGACACTGAAATCACCTTCAAATCCGTCTTAATTTCTCTGCCTTTATTTTCCATCATTAGGCAGATACCATGATGACTCTATAAAAAGGTCACTAAGTGCTTCTTGGCAGCAAAGGCATGGATAGCACTTACAGAAGTTATCAGGCTCCTGTCACTTATGTAGCTGCAGAGGTTGTGTCTCTTTGAGCTACAAACGTAGTGCAGACTCATTAGAGGGGTTGTGACGTCAAATGATAACACTACCAAGTACGTTGAAAAAAGCAATCTCAGTGGACTCAGCTTTTTTTTTTTTTGTATGTAAGTTAAACTTGCCTGACTGAACTAATTAGTAAGGGTTTTGATTGAAATGCTACATCAAGATGATCTTCTGATTATTCATGACCCATCAATAAAACCGATAGCTTCAGTGCTCAGATTTCATGGAATCTTTGTTGTTGTCAGAGTGCATGTCAGGTGGTTGCTCCATCTTTTTCCAGCTCCAGAAGTGTGAGATTGCTAACGTGTAATGTTAACATACAGCCTCTGTGCTCCTTAGTCTCCCTATTAGAGGTTTGAACCATACTGCTGTCTCTGGGAAAACACTGCTTGAAATATCCCCTCTGTATCTATCTCACAACAACATTCAGAAGCAAGTGTATGACACATCTGGTTCAGGACAGGTTTTTCCATGTTAACCTGATCAGAGTGTGTTCAGGGAATATCGTCAACCTCAGCTGAGAAATTTGAAAAACAACCTTCAGTTGCATGTAATATTTTCCACTCGGGGTCAGCAGTGCATTCCACTGCAGAGCGCGACAAGTGATAAGCTATAAATTCACTGTCCTGCTGCCGTCTATCCATCAGTCATGAATAAGCAAAGGCATGCCATTATACCGGCTGGTTTATGTGCGGTGGCATGGAATAAATGTGCCTATAAGCTGAGGGGTCCAGGTGGGGCGGGTGTTGCTGGGTGTGTCCTTTGCATTACTTTATCTTTGAAGTAAAGTAAAGTTTCATTTATTGAAAGTGTCATTCAATATTTCACTAAAACAAGTCTTGTATGCTGTACATGAGCCTAAAGCCAAGAAATCAACTTGTGTCTGTTGAGTCTTTTTTTCCATAGAAAATATATGCTTTCCATTCTATGTGCATTCATGTAACCCTACTAAGCATTTCCATCTTGTCTTTTCATTAGAAAACTACCTCTTTTAAAGCCAGTAAAAGGAAACAAGAGATAACTTCTGCATGTGAACCCAGTTCTCTGCATTCTTCTCACAAGATAAAGCTCCATGGACCAAAGCATTTCCTCGCCTCACGTAAATGTGGAAACTTTGTAGGTTTATTATGCTTGTAGACTGTATGTAATGTAGACTTGAACCTGTCTTTGTTTAAGAAATATTATTCTTTAAAGGTGTGTGCGCTTTTGCATTTCTGGCTTAATGCAGGCTGGTGATTTGTTCTTTATGTTGTGAACTTAATATTATTTAGATCTTCGTTCATTCAAAAAAATCCTACAACATTGTGAAAGAGACAATGGAAGGTGGGGAGGAGGTATATTATGGCCTTCTGTTTTAGCTTTAGGACAGTTAACTAGCTGGATTGTTTATATTGGGCCAAAATTAACAAATTAAGGCAAAGATAAAACCCTAACATCCTTTTTTTCCTCTTTTTTTTAAGATTTACAATTTGATTGGGATAGATTATCAAGGTTGCTGCCTTCATTGTTTTTGATTTGTATTTCATAGTTGAAAGACCACAAAGAAAAAGATGGGACAGACAAGGCCAGTTTAAGTCAGAGGAGTCTGAAAGCTCAAAAGAAGATGAAGCCTCCGGATGCAGCAGGTACAGTGACCAACTCACTCTTTCTTCCTCAAATTTAAGTCTATTCCAGTTGAAATAAGCTGACATAAAATACCAGGAAAAATGTTATATCAATACAGTAATGTGTCATCCACATGTGCGTTGATATACAAGATATATTTTATAATTGTAGCTGCTTAGTAGCTTTTACAGAAACCAAGATCAGAAGGGACCAAGCGAATTATGTTATCCTCTTGCTAACCTCTCTATTATGTCACGAAAAAATATTCAGTATTTCCTGTCTTTTAATTCAAAGGAGAGCTGTGATGAACATTAAAAGGCAGTGAGAGACTAAATCTGAGTTCTGTGTGGACTTCATATAGATATCTCCCTGAAGAAGCAGGCTCTCCTTCTCGAAGAGGTCCAGAAACTCAACAAAGAGAATACAGAGAAGTTAGGCCACCAGATCACACCTCAGGATCTTGAAGCTGGAGTGTCCCCCAATGATCAACAGTCTGATTCCCCTGCTTGCAACCTGGTGGACTACCTGCATGAAGACTTTCAAGTGGCTGGGAAACATAAGGATGGCGATTCAGGTAGTGAGCACAAGGTTGTTGATGAGGAGCCTGAGGAGAAGGCAGCAGTACCAGAGAAGGAAACTGAGCCTGATGTGGAGGAATTAGAGCAACAGAAAGAAGAAAAGCTCAAAGTTCCAGAGGAAGGAGAGGATGTTTCTGCTGCTGAAGTTTCAGAAGCCCCTCTTCCCCTTGAACATGAAAATGAAAAGTTGGCTCCCAGGTATTCCTATATTCAAATCTTATTAAGACAGTAAAGATCGGGCAGTTAGTGTATTTTACTCCACATAAATTGAATCTGTAACATATGGGGTTGGAGTCATGTATCTATGTATTTATTTTGTTTAACTCTAAAGATACCAAAAGGTATTTACTGTTCTAGTTTAAGGTACAAACCAGACAAAACCAGACAAATAACACCCTTTAACTTTTATCTACAGTGACAACCACAAAGAGACTAAGCTGGACCAGATCATTGCGAGCCAGGAGGACCTTGTAGAGGAGGGAAACACAAAGAGCCAGGTGGTGGAGAAAGAAGAGGAAGAAAAAGATGATGACAAGGAGGATGAGGAGAACCTTGAGTCTGAAGGCTGGGCTGTCTTTAAGGCTGATGGAGTTGAATTCCAGTTGGACCTTAAACAACGGGTGGAGAGGGAGAGAAAGGAAAATGATGCAGAAAATGATGCTGAAAAAACAAATGATGATGATGATGATGATGATGATGATGATGTTGAGCGGTTCTATATTGGTGAGTCACAACCTCTTTATTCTCCATGTTAAGGTTTTTTTGTCAGTTAAAGTTAATATCGAAGCAAGTGTATCAAAATTGTGATTTCTGTATTTCTATATTTTACAGAAGTAATGTTATTCATTAGTTTCAATGTCTGATTAATTCTACAGTTTTTCTAATATATTAATGAATGCACTGATCATTTTTGCCTGGCAACAAAGAAATGAAAAAAAAAA
>JAOXYM010000008.1:16595895-16623110 GCA_028567055.1 Leptatherina wallacei | reverse complement strand
TAAAACTGGTGTGATGTGTTCAGATCTCTTAGTCCTGGTTAAAACTCTAGCAGCAGCATTCTGGATGAGCTGCAGATATTTAATGCTCTTTTTAGGAAGTCCTGTTAGAATGCCATTACAGTAATCCAGTCTACTGGAGATGAATACATGGATGAGTTTCTCCTGGTCTTTGTGGGAGATTAAACTTTTTATTCTGCAGATGTTTCTGAGATGGTAAAAAGCTGTCTTAGTGACAGCTTTGATGTAGCTAAGTCCAAGTGTCAGCTTTAAGAAAACAATTTACTGCTTTTATTTACTATATATAGCGATTGTATCCAGTGAATGTCAGACAGTGACAAGAGTCTGATGAGAAAAATGACCTAACTTCCCCAGCCTTCTACTTTGAGAGTATACACAGAGATAAACATGCAGGCCAGGTTGTCATTGCAAATGAGAATTAGTTCTCAGTTGACTCACCTGGTTAAATAAAGGTTATAATGATAAAAATATTTTTTGAAAATCCAATGTTGATGTCTGCTGACAATAAAAAAATAGAAGTGTTCATGTGTATAAAGGCTAATCCATGATTGTGATAGATTACATGGAACTTTTAAGAAAAAGGATTAGATACAGCAAAAAATCGAAAATGATTTTATTGAAACATTTTTTACCTTTTGTTGTTTTGGTTGAAAGTCATATAATCTGGTATTCTAATAATTTGGGGATATCACTCTTGCAGTAACATCTACCTACTTCCTGCAATGATTATAACAACAGAGACCCCACCCCCCTCCCCCCGTTTCTGACTGATGGCATGGTCTTTTCTTGCCATTCTGATGCCCGGCAACTTATCCAAATAGTTCTAGTTGACTTTCATCACGCCATTAAAGCAGACTTAACTCTACAGGACTCTGCACATTTGTGAATGTAATGAGTCAAGGTTTTCAGGCATGGAGTCCTACCTTGTTGGGCGTTCTCGTATAGCCTAAACAGATACTTTGCTTTCATCACATGCTTCTGAAGGCTTTGGGAAGCTATTCCTTTGTGATATTGCTTTTGGACACACTTTTTCGCCCACCATGAGCAAGATGGTTTGCTGCTGTAAATGAGTTAGCACTTGCCAATGCCAACCTTGTGTCTTGGAAGTATATAAGTTTGCAGAAAACATAGTTTTTTTGGTGCATTGAAATATTATTTTATCTTCTGAAGTTTCCTCTTTTTGATGATTTTGTGTTGTAGCTGAAATAAGTTTAGCATTGTCAGAGTTTCCATATTAGTTATGTTTCTTGATAGTGTGGTTGCCTGACATAAAGAGAATGAAAACAGCTGTATTTGACATGTTGAGTGTGTTACGTAAGAGAAATTAAAACTCATGTAAATAAAATCCACAGACGTTCATTAAAAGAAACTACCATTAATCTCTCTAGTTTCCTTGGCTACTGTACATGTTTTACCATCAACCTTAACCAGACCTTGGAAGGCTTCTTCTGCTGTTCTGTCCATGTATAAAAACAAATATTTTTTACTATTTTTCGTAACACCCTAGGATTTCAAATTCTTTCCACAAAGACTTCCTACCTAGAACTGACTGTTTTGTTTACTCTACAATTTATCTGTTTTCACACATCATTTCATTCAAAAAACATGAAGGGTTTCATGTAAGGGAAGGTTCAGAGAGAGTTCATACATTCCTGTATCACAAACACAGGCAGAGAGAATCTGAGTCAGATAAGTCATTACCCTGAACATGCAAGTTGTTCAGCAAAACAGGTGAAACTGATTTCTTCCAAGGATTTTTGCTTGCTCCTTTTTTACCCCCAAAGCCTGAGGGTTGGAAGCCAAATGCAAGCTCTCGCTCTATCCCTTGTCCAAGCCCCCGGTTAAAATGGTGAGAAATTCAATTTATGAGGAGAAAAAAAAAGACTGCAAGAGCTGCCCCTCCACCACGCTGCCTCACCCTTAAGTCCCCTCCATCCACTTCTCCAGGGGCGATCTCGAGGAGCCAAACCAAAACCAGATGGACTTATTGGACCTAAAGATAACAAATAGTGCTTGAGTTCCTGTCAGTTAGAGACCACCAGAGCAAAGAAGCCTGGAGTGGAAGAAAGCTTACAGACATGCTTAAATCTCTGTCATTGTCCACAAATTCTAATTAATACTGACAAGCATTAGACAGAGCAAAAGTGATCAAAAGAGGAAGTAGTAGCTGTTGGGAGTTTTTTTCTTTTTTTGTGTGTTGTACCTGGTATCCGTAATGAAGGGGCTTACATTTAAGAGCTGCTGTCATCCTGAGTTTGGGCTAGTAGACTGCCAGCATTCATCTAGATCTCTAGGTGGCATGCTTCCCACTTTGTTAGTTGATATTCTTACCACCCACACACACTCAGAAAAAAAAGACCAAGTGAGAAAAAAAGACAGGGTGACCCCAGAACTCCTCAGAGCCTCCCCTTCAGATTGACTAAGAAAGTGTCCTTTGTAACAGGAGTTTCCTGGATGTAATTAAAAAATATTGGGTCCTGCTCAGAAGGGAGGAGATGAGGCTTGGGGTTGAGGGAGACTATGTGAAGGGTAAGATTCCCTTCTCTGCTCTTCGTTTCATGTAAGAACCCCTGGAGCTGGCCCTGACGTTTGTCCAAACAAGAGGTGCTCTCTCTCAAAGGAGGTCTGGGGAGAGGACCAGGCAGTTCTCAGGGCCTGGGGGCAGGTGGTTCTGATTTGTGCCGGGGTGGGTGAACAGGCCACATTTATGTTCAGTTAATAGCAGTACACGTGTCGTCACGTCCAGTGGTGGGAACATGCTGGGTGAGTGATCTGTTTTTTATACTGCTGAGCTTTGCTGCCAATAAGAATGTTCAATTATCCCTTCACAGTTTTCCAGGAAAAAGTCACACCTGAATAACATAGATATCATTGTTCTTATATTACAGCATGCCTATTTAGTTTAGAGAGACTGTTCTTCTTACCAACAAAACGATGACTTTATAAACAGTTTCACTGATTTTTGCTAAATTCAATACATAAGTATTGCAGAGTTATTCTGGTATAATCGACGACTTGTGAAGTATTACCAGTATGACTGGTTTTGCACAGTTGAGGCGCTGTTGCTGTTCTTTAAATTAACCTTTGCATTTAATCTGTTATTGTCACAGCAAGGGATGCTGCCATTGAGCTTAAAGGAACATTCTTTTTTTTGTTATTCATTAATTTTTTTCTCATCAAACAGAGACCTTAAGCGCCTGGATTCTTCCAATCATACTATTGGAAATTGTGGTCAGATGGTTAAATTTTTGTTTAATAACGTCAGAAAATGTTGTTTCTTAAGGTGTCAAATTAATTCAGGTGCCTTTTGGCAAATTCCCAAAGGGCTTTCATGTGCCTTTTAGTCAGAGATAGATTCCTTTGTCAGGGCACACTGCCACTACGGTCTGACTGGCAAAGCGCTCCTTCTGTAAGGTTCTTCCATCTCTGAAAAGTAACCTTAGCTCAAATACATAGTGACCACTGGCTTTTTGGTTTCCGTCTAACCAAAGCCAGACATCTGTGATTACTTACCTTGGCAACCAGATGTGGAAAGTATGTTGGTGATAAACTTCTCTCATTTTATAATTCTGAATACTGCAGTGGTTGTCCAGCAAAAATGTTCAGGTATCATTCACCAGATCTCTTTCATGACTCAGGTTTGTCTTGCAGGTCTCAGACAAATATTTTGACCTGGTGATATGGTTTTCACTCAGTCAAACAACCTTAGAAACAGATGTGCACCTTCTTAATTATGTTTAATGAATTGCATTAGGGACCGATGGAGTTGGAGTAAAATTGGGGAAGCATTGCTAAACTTGCACCAGATGAGAAGGAGATGGATTTGAAGGGGGCTGACAGAATAAAACAATAGACATGAGGCCATTGAGGACGGGGAGACACTGCTCATGACAACAAATATCCAGCGCCAACACAAGCAAATTAGGAAAATATTTTAATTGGTTTGAAAACCCATGTGTCAACCATGAACACAACAGAACCAAAAAGATGACACACTGCAAATAAACTTAATTGCAAATACAGAAACATGATGCCAACAGCCACTCCACAACCACATAGATGAATGTGCTGCATCTTGTCACAACAAATTCAAATACAGAATTGCTCTCCAAAACACAGACAGCACTGGAAGCGTTTCAAGACACAAAAAAGGGACCAACCAGAATAAGGGAAGTTTCACAAACAAGATCCAAATGTTATTACCGGTATGGACTACTAGCCTTGGTTCTTTTATCTATTAGTAGCTAATAATCTCAAATAGCTCTCAGAATACACAGTTGTGAAAGGTGATCATAATGTTAAGTTAGTTTGCTATTATAGTAAGACATAATTACAACCTGTATGTTAAAAGGGAAATATACAAATCAAATCAACCTTTGGCTTTGCTTCATTTTGCCAGTAGCCTGTATACACACTGTCAAACCAATAACTGATTCTTCTCTGGGCACTTTTTCAAAATACTCAGTGCATCATTATTGCACATAAATCAAAACAGCTAACAACATGCGTTCAGTTATGCCAAAACATAATTATTTATAGACCAGGGTTTTTGCACAGTTTTCACAGATCCTCATCTATGTTTTCAATTCAATGGCCAAAAGTGATGGGAAAGACTTCAAAACAAAGGTCCTATCATTTCATTGGCAAAATATTATCTTTTTTGTAATAAAAAGAAGAAAAGATTATTATGAAAAAAAATATAACATTTTCTGGCCATGATAGTGTGGTGAAACTCTCATGACAGCCCAACTTGGCATTGATCATTTTCCCCACAGATCCATGGCCCCCAGAAACATTTTGATTGGGAGTGAAATGAGGATTAAGGTCACTGATTTTCACAATTTCAATATGAAAGTAAAGACTTAACTTTTGTGGGTTGGTTATAGTAAATATTCTAACCCCTTTGTTTTTCATCTTTACACACTTGTAGTAAAGCTGTGTTTCCACACTTGCAGATCCCAGTCTTTTTAAATTGAGCACTTGTGCTCATAGCCGATTTTAACATAGAGCGCTGTTGAAGTTCATCCTTAATGAACTCTTTGTTTACAGTGATAAGGGCTGTAGCAAACCACCAGTACTGCACCTCATCTTTTGTTTTTGTTTTTTTGCTCATATACTGTTTGAAGATTTGACCAAGCACTCTGATCTGTGGCTGAATGATGCACTTCAATGTAAGAAATTTGTCATTGGCTGGTAGTTTCTACTAAGCTGAATTCTCCAAGGCTCAGCACATATCTGTTGTGAGTGTTGTTGAGTGCTGAAACAGAGACAAAAGGTTGTCGAGACCTGACAATTGTTAGGCCAGTAAAATAATTTATGCCACAAAGCTCTGAGAACATTTTTTATATGCTCTCTTAACTTGACTTGACTTGACTTATAACTGTGTGAGCTGCTTGTTACTGCATTAATATTCTCATTCTTGTATACTTAGGCTTACATTTTGGAATATTGCAGCATTGACTGCAACTTTCATTCAAGACCTGAATCTAGGATGTAGAGACTGTCTGAGACAGAGCTGTGAATTTGTGAACCTTTGACCAATTTGTGCTGACCTACATATCCAAATAATTGGATTAATGAATACACTCCAGCCTACTCCAAAACAAAGCAAATGATTGTGTCTGATGCCTTCAGGAACATTCCATGTTTTGACAGATTATTATCATTGCTGTTGCAGGTAACAATCAAACTAAATCTCTTCTCATAAAAAATAAAATTCTTAACTTGTCAGCCATCTAACTGAATTCAAAAGGCATCACTCTGCAAAATTAGCCTGATCTCAGTCTCATTGCACAGTTTTTGTGTGTTTGTACTTTTGTTTATGACTAGAACTGAGTAGGTTTCTTCCTACTGACACTCACACAGTCTCGGTTGACCTTTAAAGTCTATATACTATATTTAGGTCTAATATATCTATTTTCTGTCACAAGGTTTTGAGTCTGATTTCTGCTTTCTCATTTAATTTATGCTTTACAGATGTATTTTGCACACTGAAGAAAATTCTATGAGTTGGTGAAATATTGAAAGAATAAGCCTTGATTTTTTTTTTCATTTTCCCTCTGGTTCTTGTTCAATTCCTCTACATAGAAGTCAACACTAATGCAGCATGAAATCGTGAATGTGACAAAGCTAGTCAGCCTGTAGATGAACATGAGAGAAAAGTGATTAAGAGGAGTGTTGTCTTTATCTTCTGCAGCACCTTATTCTTGCAAGGCCTAGTTTTACTGTGTTATGACCGCATGGACCTATAGCTTTAGGTCGCAGACAGCGGATCTTTGGAAAAACTGTACCAGACTGAGTATTGCAGAAATCCTCTTTGTAAAAACTTTTGTAAACAAAGCAGACATGAACACTTGCTGTCATATTTGGACTTTATCTTGCCTGTTACTAGTAAGCAACCGAACCTCTGATTCCTGTTGTGAAATTTTTTATCATGCTGGGCTAAAATATGTTAAATGCCCAATAAATCATTAACATTAACAATGTTGCAGAAACTGCTAGATGTCCAAACCCAGTAACATAACAACATGAATTTTGAAATGAAAAGAGCTCCCACCCACATACAGATTGATTTCCAGGCGAGGAGAGAGAAAGAGAGAGAGGGGGGGGGGGTCACAACAGCTTGCTTTGTTCAGTGTTTTCATTTGGTGGTTTCCACTCTGATCAAATGGCCACGCTAAAGTCTTTAATGATCTCAGAAGTCCCCCACTGTTTGGTCATCTGCTTGGCTCTGTATCACCTCCAGGTTAGGCCCTACTGCTGGTCAGACGCTCTCTCACTGGGGCCCTTTCCATCAGATTAGTATTTACTCATCCCTCTAGCTCACCCCTTGGCCTGCATGGGGTCTCTGTTCATTCTGCCAACCCTGCTGAGAGGCCTCAGTGGCCCAAAGAGCCACAATTCATCAGGCCTCTGTGTGTATATGTGTTTCACTCTTTTATGCCTTAGCTCATACTGAGGAGTCTTGGCTGAAAGCACTAAATAGAGGCAATCGCTTTGTTCAAACAGAGTGAAGCTGCATACTCCTGTGTTAGAAATTTGTGTTAACACAAGCTTGTGTGCAGGCATGGGTGCCTGAACATGCCGCATGTGTACATGTTTTATCACTTTAGACCCTTCCATCCAGACAGATGAGCTCCCTCTTGACTCTTTACACAGGCAAACATCTACTTAGCCTGCCCATGTCATGTTTTATTGGATCCCCTTTGTCTAGTCTCACAGTGTGTGTGAAACACACACACAAGCATACACATACACTTGTATACCTTTCATTTGTTACAGGACAGCATACTAGTCATACATAAGCTTCTTATATATTCATATCCTACATGTCTCATTTATGTTCTCCCATCCCACCCACCGGGTTTGTCCTCCCTCCCACTGCACAGTGATCGATGAGCTGGGTCCTAGTCTCCCTGCAGCAGTGACTGTGCCGAGGGGAAAAGACCCTTAGCCTGTCTCTCCGCCTGACTCCCAAAAACAGCTACCATGGCCAAGAAAAACAGCACAAGGCACCCAAATGGCAACCCGTACGGCTGCTTCTATTGTAGTGTGAAATGTTTCCCACGATGGAGCTTGAGACAGGATAGGAGGATCAGATAGATGACACAACCCTGAAATTAAGAGACAAGGGTCAGAATGAGATGAGGAGAAAGATGTAAATATTTAATGGATGTTTCTGGTTGAAACATTAATTATTACATGGCAAAATGAGAAAAACATTTGAAACACTTGTGGAACTATTTACAACTATAAAATAGCCGGATATATGCATTTTTATCACTGTCTCGAAATTATATTTCATAGAAAAACACCCATTTGTCAGTCAATGTCAGAGGATCACTGATACCTGACCAAAGCTAAAAATTCCACATTGGTTTGTTCTTGGTTTGATATTTTTGGGTCTGACTTCATTTAAGGCCAGTCTGCTTTTAGTCAAGGGAAACAGGAAAAGAGTCACAGTGCTGCGGTTCATTCTTTAGGCCATATTCACTTGACCACACAAAGAGCCCATTTTGAGGGAGAAATTTTATGTGTTGTGTGGCAGGCAGCGCAAGCAAAAAAGATTTACTGTGTCCATGTCTATTCAGGGGTTTTTTAGATGATGGTCATACTCTTACTGGTAGGATTTGAAGATTCATTGCAACAGACAAATACCATATATGATACTATTTAGGGAATTATTGATAGTTATGTTCACAAAAATTTCAATGGTGTTTTATAATTTTTTTTAAGGAATAATATATTTCAGTGTTAAAGCACAGAATTTATACCACATATATTGTATATTTAAATATAAGGTAATTTACACACATATACACACACTGTACATCTGCAGAACCTTGAATATGATGTCACATTAACTATATTTCAATTATTTTTCAAATCAAAGCTGTATTATTAGAGATCTGCAACCCAATGATCTCAGTACATTTGTAATACTTCTTCATATCATTTTGCTGCTAGATTTATTGGTACAGAAATGTGGACAAGTATTTCTGTTTTGCTGATTTAGTCGCTGAAAATATCTACAAATTAATGTGTAAAAAAATGAAATAAAAACGACAATATGGCGAGTTAACTATATCTCATATTTCTATGAAAGCAGTTAGAAAACAAAAACAACAGTGAGCGTTCAAGTTACCATGATAATAAAGATTAGATCTTGTCTAAAAAAATTAAGAAAAATACACTGATTTGTGACATAAAATGGAAATCTGATGAGGGCTATGTAAATGTCTGTGTATGTTAGTGTGTGTGTGGGCATTGAGGTTGGTGGGAGAGGCGGAAGCTGTACCACTGAGGTAGCACTTGGAGTGACTAACAATGGCCCACACATATCCTGTGGCTGTCAAAATCTTGAAGACCCTACACAAACACTATAGAAGAGCCACATTTCCCCCCTTTACCCCCAGTGTTCCAGGTTTTGTTTCAGTTTGAGTACGTTTTTGTTGAGACTTGAAAGCAATACTTTGCCGTCTTTCAACTGGAAAGTGCATTTTTCAGAAGTGTGTTTTTCTGTTATGTGTTTCCCTCTGTTGGTGGAGACATGAAATCTGAACTTAAATAAACTTTGGCCGAGTCGAAGTCACAGGAGTCGATTTTTATGCATAACTTTTAAAAAGATCAAAAATGGTCCTGCTCAAGATAAAACACAAAAAAAATGTATTTATGTCATTATTATTTGCTTAATAACTCATGTTTCAGCTTTTGCTTTATGTGCTGTCTCAGCAGAGCAACCCCCCCCTTCCCTCCTTCCAGTCAGAGAGAAGCCATCAGAAGCTGCAGGCCACATCATCGCGCATCAGCATGGGGAAAGCACTTTGCTGATTGCCTCGGAGTGGTAACCCACTTTCCAGAAACTCAGCAGAAAATTAGTGTAGTGGTTTCATGTTGAGTCTAATACACACACACACACACACATACACACCTGTATTTCTTGCTTTATCCTCCCATAATTTCCTTCAGCATTCTCACTTTGTCTCAGTTTATATTTGCACCCCATTACTTCACAATGGTAACCTTCTTGTGGGGAATAAACTGTCCAACCAGGGAGCGTTTTTGAGAAACCCTCAAAACTGTAGCTGCATGCACTTCTTGGCTAGCACTGTTTGCTTTAATGGGTCGCTGACATACTGACCCAAGCAGAAAACTTTTACTGCCCAAAATTGAACCACTGCTTTTTCTATCTTTTTGCATTTACAAGAGTTTGCTGCCACTGTGTTCAACAATGTAAAGTGGACCACCCATGCAAAAATAAATGTCATGATGGAGTTTGCCATGCTTGCTTTTGTGGTAGCTGTGTGCAAGCAGAACACATTATTGCTGACAGGGAACTAAGAGCATTGTGGCTTCTAACCAGCAGAGGGCGACCAATGCATTGGAAAGACTCCCAGATCATTTCCAGGCCAACATGAACTCCATTCCATTTTCTGAGTGTCAAAAATAACATCTCTCATTACTTTCATAGCTATAGAGGAAATTTAAGTAGGATGGTATGAAAACCTCCTGCCAGCTAGAGCTCAGACTAAATGTAACAGTAGAATCTACCAGGAGATTTTGCTCTCATTCAATGCCTGTGTGACTGGAAGGTGCAACTTCTCGAAATTTCTTCAACATCACTGTAAAGTCCTACTTATTTTTCTCAATGGTTTCATGGCTTTTTAGGCCGTCAGCCACTGTAAAGATCAAAATCTAAAATTTGAGTTCAGTGGAGCAGAATTGGTCACCTCTCCGCACAATGCAATAATACACATTTTGGATGTCGAGTACTGGCTACATTTAATCCTATCTTTATCTCCTGGCCTGGTCCACAGCAAAAAAGGAAATCTTCACCACTAAACCACTGACAGCACCACTCCCCGACCCACCCCAGCAACTCACCCCATTGTTCCAATGGTGAGGGGCATCACCAACCAATCCTATAGGCAGTCGCCAGGAGCTTGGTGGTCTGGAGAGACTCCGAGGTGGCACAGTAGGCCTGTAGAGAGTAAACAGAACACTGGGGGATGGAGGGATGGAGGAAAAGGGATCGAGGGATGAGAATGTGGAGTCAGCAGCCCATCCACACTGCCTGGGGAAGAGGAAAGCCTGTAAAGCCTGCAGATTCAGAGCTCACACAAACAGTGGACTGCCCAGAGATGCAGCTTAGTGGATAAGGCTTTGGCCAGACAGAGGGGGCAGTCAAATATCTGCTGAATTAATATCCCAACGAGTGTTCACCAAAGACTTTCCATTGAAAGCTTATTAGCTTTGATTTTTTCAAGTGCTTTTTTTCATTTATTATTAGGCCTGAGTACCAAAGGTGTCACAAAGGCCTATTGTATCCCATCAATCCGCTTTCTTAACCCAAAACTAAAATATCTAGTGAATTCTTAATCTATTTTAGATCTGTTAAAACATAAATGCACTATTTTCAGTGTTTACTCAACAGCATCTCAAAAAGAATTATTTATATATTTTGCTTTCTAGTTTTACAAATTGAATATTCTTCTCAAGATACATAAGGGGAGCACATAAAAATTTATTCTTTTTAACTTACAACAGTAACTTTACAACATTACAATAATAATTCTTCTTCTTCTTCTTCTTCTTCTTCTTCTTCTTCTTATTATTATTATTATTATTATTATTATTATAATCTGACATTGTGATATGCAATATATTTAAAGTCATGATGCTGGTATAAAGCACTTCATTACACTAAGTGCTTTTTGTTAATAATCCTCTATGATACAGGATATCTGTTTTTGAAGGTGTTTTTATAAAAATAAAGTTAAGAATTGCTTTTGTTTGAAGATATGAAGATAAAACATCTTTCATCTTTGACAGTGGCCAAATTACTGCTTGTAAATTCTTACTTTCAAACATAAAATAAAGAAATTAATACATAAAATCAAACAAAAACTGAGTTATCAAATGAATGATGGTGGGGAAAAAAGACATTAAAATGTTTGCCTAAAGGAGGTTTAAATATAATTCACAAAGAAGTGTGGAATTCATCAGTACCCAAGTCTTATGGGACTATGAAATGAGTAGCCAATATCCACATGTTATACACACCACCTGTTTCTAATAATATTACCCCTGCAGGTGATGACAGGTTGAAAGGTGATTTACCTGAGCAGGCTTTTATTACAAATCTTTCTTGCACCATTCCCTTTCCCACTTAAGGAATCAGACTGGCCTCATTGTGGAACTGAAACCCACTACTAAATAGTCCAGGCTTCCAACCAACTCTCATGATAAAGATAGATGAGGTGAAGTGGCACAGAGGATTTATCACTGGCTCCGTTGCTGTAAAATGATTTACTTCTTGATAGGGGTAAATGTAAAAGTAAAAAAACAAAACAAAAGTAAAAAAACCCAAACAAACCAATGTATAAACAATGTACTCCTGTATGAGATTTATATAATAGAAAAAAAGCTATTAAAAAAAATCATCACTAAATGTGAAAGAGAAACTTAGTAGTATGGCTAACCATGACAGCAAACTGTGTCTTCTCAATTGAATTGTCCTTTGAGAAGCAATTTTTTCCATCAGTGGCTTTTTCATTATTTTCTTTCAGAATCCACATCCAAAGCAGTGTACTTAGTCCATGTTTTCATAGATTCAGAACCAGTCATCTGGGTTTTGTCTCTGTATTTAATGTGCCAAAAGGGAAGACAGAGACGAAGGCTGTTCCACCAGGAAATATAGGTATCTAATAGATCTACTCCCAACTCACATTTTGACAGTAACGGCAGGTCTGGTGAACTAATGGCATACGTCTCCTTCTGCCAGGGGGTGGGGGGGGGGGATTCACCGCCACATGGGAAGCCACAATCCTAATAGGCAGCTGGAAAAAGAAAGGCAGACATAAACTACTACGCCGCCCGCTCCAGGAAGAAGAAGATGACGCTCAACGTAACCAATAACCTTTATAGAATTGGGGCAGACTTTTATGTGATTCATTTTATGTAAGAAGTTAAAATGGGGCAAAATATCCACAGATAATCTGAATTCGATCATATTTCACTGAGACATGTGCTTCCCCTTTCCTGGATTGCTGAGGCATGTAATAAAACCCATACTGTTTGACTTGCTTCCTCTGAACCCTAAAGCTTGTAGAAATGGTGTTTAAGGTGATGTGGATGATTATGAATTTCATTTTTGAGTGCTGGAGTGAAAAGCCAAAAAAGGCATGTAAAAAAATAAATACATAAGACATAATCAGCAGAGGAGAGCTACCTAGTGCAACTATCCCACTGATTAGATGAAGAATTTATGAGTAAATTATAGAAGTGTTTTCTAGAATCTAAATAACAAGGTTACATTTTGTCACAACTAACATAAAAACATAACATTGGCTTGCAGCCGTAAGTCTTAAAGCATTAGCAAAGTCAATTCTGGGTGATTAAAAAAAAAAAAAAAAAAAACCCAATGAAATTCAAATCCACTACAATTTATGTCAACAAACAATCAGTTAAAAATTTGAAATGCAATTTTAATACGCGATTGGTTTCTATAAATTTTGGAGTTTTGCATGCAGGTGTTGGCTTTTGTAATTATCAGTCTGCAGGATTTTGGGAGGCGAGGTGAAGAAGAGAGAAAAAAAGGGAAAAAACAGCTGTGCTTCATAAAAGAAAGGTCAGAATTTAAAGTGTGCTTGATTTGAGGGCTCATGAATTACTTTACTCTGTTATGCTTGTGTGTGTGGCCTCTATGCCGGCCCTTCGTGTGCTGGAGTGCAGAGCATGAAATGGGTCGAGATTGGCTGTGTTTGCCCTCAGAGGAGTGCTCTATTGAGATCATATCCTAATCCCTCAGAGAGGACGTCCACAGGGTCGCTGCTTATTCAATTAGTCTGAAGCCAAGGATCTAAACATGGTAGGGCGAGAAAGAGTGTGAGAAAGTGTACAGCAAGAGGGTGGTGGTCCTCTGGTCTGTGTATGTTGGAGGTGAGGGTGTGGGACAGTTGAAGCAGGACAGAAGAAGCAGAAATTAGAAGACAGCAGCATGAAAGCAGACTGAAAATATTTGGTGATGCTTAATTCCTGAAGAGCGCAGATTGGGTCTTCAGCCAGAGGGTGGCGCCGACAAAACATCTCACAAGTAGGTGTTAATAAGTTTGGGAGCTTGATAAGAGACACACAACAGTCTGTGGCCCACTCCCGAGGGTTCATCAAGCCCGAAGACCAAAACAGTATCTGAGACAGCCATTCAGATACCTTGAGATTTGTTTTCACTGTCCAGAAAAAATCATCTTGCTTTTATCTGAAAAAACAAAAACACATAAAAACAACCATGCTAAGAGCTGCATGTGTCTTTTCCAACAGGAGGGAAATATAAAATGCTACAACCTTTATTCCTCAAGAAGAATTGATATCAATAGTGATTTCAGCCTTAAATTTTTCAGAGAAGACCACAAAGTAAACCAGGTAAACATGAATGTGATCAGTGACACACAACTGAAAAATGTCCATGCCATTGTAGTTGTTAGGGGAAAAAAATACAGTTGATATATTAAGTTAAAAGGTCTCACACCTTTTAAGTTAATATATCTTTATTTTGTAACCCATTTAACCCATTGTGTTTGTTGGCCAAGCAGCTGATATGTTTACCACCAATAAGATGCTGAATAAATAGAAAGAGAATTGTATTTTTACTATAAAGAGTGATAAGGAAGACAAGAGAAGTGTAAGGCATACCATTGTTTACATGTACAGAGTGTCACTAATACACAAATGAATACAGCTTCAACACAAACATGGTAGAGGCCCAAATTAAGGAAAGGCTCATTATTCAAGGATCTCATGTTACATGTGCAGCAAGCCTACCCAGAATTTCTTGTTTTAAGATGTGAGTTGCTGACATAGTGCAGAAGACACGCTTACTTCACGCTGAAAGCACTGGACAGACTTTTGGCTGCCATTTCTTAAACTGCACAGGGAACAACCCTTGAAATGCCGATAAAGGTTTAAAGGTGTTATACATACATGTAATTCATTTGAAAGATCAGTAACTACTAATCAGCAATTCTGAGCCTGTCCCATCTCATAATCCCCAGACAGGCCAGGTAGGTCTTCGCTGAGTGTCACTCGAGGGGGGGCTCACATCACATGGACTCCAATGTGATGTGAGTTTCAGCTTTCAACACCAATACTATGTTCACAGAGCACCTTACAAACAATGAAAATAAGCTACATGTTAATCTTATTATTGGGGGTTTCAAACATGCGTCCATTTCTTAGATTAATTCACACAATTATAATGTAGATATTTAATGCATTACACACCTTCTTTATCCATTAACTTATCAATTATAATTGAATGGTGCAAAGGGGTCATATTGCTGCTGCAAGAGTAAAAATGCTTTTTCTTTCTTTTTTGTACTCAATATGATGGTGAAAATATTATTATTGCTGAAGACTCAAGTTTGTTTGTATACCAGGTCAGCTGTATAATTGTAATGTATAAAGAATGCATCAGACAAGATGAAATGGAAAAAAAGACAGTTTAATTAAGCTGGTGGTGGTAACAGTTGAAACTGTGACAACACCTCTGTATTGTACCACTTGAACATAGCTTTGAGGCATTTGCTGACCAATGTTGTCTTACATGGCCACAAGATTTACTAAGTTGGATTATTGCATTAAATAAATTATCTTAGAATATTACACAAAGAGAAGAAAATATGGTGTAACTCCATAAAAAAAACTATACAATTTTCTTTTATACGTTACAAGCTCCAATAAACTGGATCAGATTTTCACAGCACTGTCTCCTCCACTCTGGAGGGTATTTCAGTGTTACAGTGAGCTGATAGACAGTGACATGTAGACTAAACAAGGCATAAACGATGACAGGCGCTGTGGAATCCAAGCTTGGAAAACTAACACTACTTGTCACTCTGGAGGTTTACTAGCTGTGACATTAGTTGCCATGTGTACCGCAACATTCACCTCAAGCTGTTTCCTGAGCACCACTCTGCTTGTAACTGTAAAAATTAGCATAACTCTAAGCATGATGAGGTTTCAGCCTGTACAAATTTTATATTATAGCATCATAATGTTTAAAGTTGAAGATGAGAAAAAGTTATCCTTATGTTATAATTTCAAACTTGGGAGCATTTTTCCACGATGGTTATTTCCACTTTGGGATTAGGGGTAGGGGTTTGGTTAGGGTCAACCCTAAACTATATATATGACATGTTTCTCTTTTCAGTAATGTTCTTTTGTTATTTTCTTAGTTTTTCTCTTGAAAACACAAGATAACTCAAATCTTCAGGTTGCTTTAACCTGACTCAGTACAAATCATTGCAGTAGGCACATTTTTTAACCCAGCTGAATATAACATGAAAACCACAGTCAGATGAGGTACAAATGAGTGTGGCACAACAGAGCCAACTGAGAGTGCTCCGTGCTGCGGTGGGGGGCGACCTGCTGCCAACAGTATTTCAGCAAGCCAACGTCTGTCAGACCAGGCAGTCCAGAGTACATAGCTTACCGGAAACCAGGGCAGTTTGATTGAGTTCCTGTTATTGACTACTTTTTTTGTGGAGAGAAGGCTTCTGCCAGGTTTTTTTTTTCTCTGCCAGCTGTCAGAACACAGACTGTACAGAACCACATGGCCAAGCACTCAAGGCCCCAAGGCTCTCAGCTCCAAGTAGTCATCAGTTATCTTATGGCGAACATATAATATTTGATAAGGAAGCGAATAAGTGTTTAGGTGTTAGCTTTTCTTGTAGTGTATAACATAGTGTTAGAGGACATATGTCTTTGTGCTGTGACTTCTAGTGTTTGGCGTCTGTATACTCCACAGCAGGAAACTCATATCATCCCTCAGACTGCAAATCAGCCAAGGCAGTGGGATGCTCCTGTTCGGAAGAAGAGCTAACTGTGGAGTGGAAGTAGTGAAGGTTAGGCGCTGAGAGGTAATGCATTGTTTGGCCCCAATCCCAGGCCATAGTGACGCTGCTGCTAGCTGGAAAGCCTGAAAGATGTGCTTGTTGTACAATAAGTTGTAGCACCATTGCCATCTGGGTATAGACCTTCGGTCAGGGCTGCACAGACGTGTGGTTCTCTGAGCCAAAAATAATAATAATAAAACAAAGAGGCCCATTCATTCTTCCTCTCCCAAGATGTATTTACAGCAGTAATGATATTAAAGATTTGGTGAGGATTAGCAAAGTAGCTTTTTTTCCTTTAATGTCACTGCAGAGGGCATCCAACATCCTTATGTGACAGTGTGGGTCCTGTCGCTATGCCTCCGATTGATCATGTGCCCTGGCTACTTGGCCACAGGGATATCCCTTTGGCTGACTGGTCAGCGCGCATGACTCTCACCCAGGAGGTTGTGGGTTCAATCCCTGCCTGGCCCTCCTACGTCCTGCCACACTTAAATCCACTCGAAAAGGCACCCGGTGGATAGAAATTAAACATGCACCATATCTTTAACAGCTGCTTAGGCAGAGCATCGTGAAAAGACAGTCAATCTTCTTGTTCCCATGAAAGTGGAAAAATAGCTCTACAGCCCTATCACCCTTACAAGTCAGTTTAATTACAGTAAGGAAGGAAAAGAACTTGAAATATATTAGGTCAAGTCGGATAGCTAAATTGCGTAGGTATCTAAACAGCTAACAGCTTCAATAGATTTGTTTTGTGAAAATCTGTCTTTTTCCTTAGTGTCATCAAAATCTTCCTTGTTTGCAACCACCAACCCCCCCAGATTAGTCTCTCTCATGTCAACCCTCCACCTACATCTTCATCCAGTTACATCCCTTTGGAATCAAGTTTAATGGCAGAGAATTACCAACAACAAAGAAATCAGAGTAACAAAAGAAAGGATGTAATTTGTGTTCTGAATCACTCATCATATTTATTTAGCATTCTCTCTATATTCTTATTTGAATGTTGAGATTGTGAACGTTGAGAGTTGTGAATTTTAAACCCGTGAGAATTTAGAAAATAACTTGCAGATGTACAACATATCACCTTTCAAAGCTGATGTGATATATTGCTGATTAAAGAGATATATAATTTATTGAACCCATGCACTGCTATTTCCTGTTACCTGTAGTTCCACTCTGCTATTTGTCAATGTACTAAGATTTTCAGTAATAAAATGAATTTGTTTGGATTAAAATATCCAAACTAAATATAAGGGCATCTGCATATTCTATTATAAACTGAAACCAGTCAACACATCTGTCAAGCCTGTGACATTAAACCCTAAAAGTCTAAGGATTAGCCTTAGTCTTATTATTATTTCATTATTTATGCCAAATTTAAAACAATCTTTAAAAAAAGAAAAGAAAAAGATCTTAATGTTGCCAACAGGGCTTTTTAGACAGGATAGGAACAGTTGCTTTGCAGGAGAAAATTAAGAGCTTCCTTTAGAGCCTGATTATGATTCAGAGCAACTGTTTGTATCTGAACATCACTTAATCAATAAAATCAATAAATTAAATTGTAACCTAAAGTTCAGTTAACTTTGTACTGAAATGGCTAGAGGAGGTGGCTGGGAAGACACATAATGTAAGAATGAGCCACTCTTCCTCTACACCCTAAACCCACTCATGCGGAAAAGGGCTGCTAGGGTTGATAAGGGTGCTGTGGTACTTCATCTTTGTGGTATTGTGACCAAAGCAATCACAGATATGTCCTCAGGAAATGTTATAAACTTGTCAAAAAAAGGCACAATATGTCTTTTTTTTATAAGATCAAAGGTAATGGTATTATCAGTACCTGATGAAGCCAAAATGTATAAAGAACAGAGATACATACCCAAAACAGATCAACAACAGATAATACGGAAATCTGGAGGAAATTAAAACATATACACTAGTTATTGTCTGCTTCCGTCTGATTCTCCATTGGTGGGTCCACACAAGTTTCTCAAGGTTTCATCAAAAAGTAACTTATTGAGTACCTTTTATGCAGGTATTGTATAATGAATAAGGGAGCAGGACTGACTGACAGACGTGTAAATAAGCTTAGAATTAAACACATAATTTGTGAAATCAACACTTTTTTCGAGCAAATAATCATTAGGTAAACTGGTGCATTTCAGCACATAATAAAGGGACTTCTACTGATTCCATACCTATTTCGAAGCACCACCAAAACACCTGTCAGAAAACATAGAAATCCATTAAGAGCTACCTAGTGGTGCTGATTGCTTTGCCCCTGACCCCGGCTGCTTGTTTACTCAGGGCATGGCTGCCAATGGGGGATGTGAAGGTGAAGAATAATTTGAATTCCATAGAGTTGAGTGCAGTCACCCTCTATCCTTTCCACCTAAACTCACACAAACACCCAGTCAGTCTCTGTGTGATGGGCTAAAGCCAGGCTCCTGACACGCTGCCGGCCCACTGCCTGCCTGCAAGGGTAAAGGGGGGATGTGTTGATACAGCTGGGGGAGGCAGAGGTGCCGAGAAGTCAAGTGACTTGACCGGGGTCAAAGCACCTCTCTCAACCACACACACACACACTCACACACACACACACAGATATGCACACATTCAATTATATGTGCACAGACTCATAATTCACAGTTGCACACAGACACACATTGTCTATCACTTTTCTTTGCAGGGATTGCCTTAAATGTCTCCACAGAGCAATTTATTGTCTACACTATCATGGCTTTGCTCAGGAATGTGTTTATGAAACACCCTCTGATTGCCTGTTCTTCCTTCCTTTTGTGGATTATACCTACCTTTCAACATGGGCACACTCTTGAGTTTCCCTCAGGTCTCACCTTTCTTGTTTCTGTAGCTGACTTAATCTTTGTGAGAGCCAAGAACAGCTAAGGAAGGCAAACAGACCAAAAGGGAAGCCAATATCCTTCTTGCTGCTGAGACTTTCTGTTTTGCTTCAACATTCAACCAGTACGAATTGTATTGTAAAGTGGGTCCCAAGATTATGATCAATAAACTCAGATTTTAACTGCAGCTGGCTCACAATTACAGCTTCCCTCTGTTTCTCATGATTTCCAACAGATATTATCTGTTTTTATGAAGAGGTTTTAATGCTAAGCTATCTAGCGCTTTCTTGTCTTTGCAGTGCTGGTCTGGAGGAAAGTATAATATCAATACTATTCCAAGTATTTTAGGCAGCCAGCAGACGCCTGGTCCTGCACAGACTTCATCTTCTATCTCTGTGAAACTCCGTTAGACTGGCCACTCTTTACTTTTCTGACAGCACAGGAGCCTGTTTCCACCTCATGAGTCAGCCTGGCAAGGCCAGAGTGTTTTTTATCCAAACTCTGAAAACTTCCCTGAAGAAGATTGATGAGCCTTGTTATATATGTCCAGACAAATGTTAACAGGGAGTACACTTAGCTGTTCCAGACAGCGCACACACTCTCTCAATAGGTGCTTTCTGGAAGTTAATTATTGAGTGAAGAAGCAAAAAAATTGAGAGGGTTGCATGAAAACGTGTATCTGATGGAGCATTTGGGAGTTGCATGTTTCTTGTATTCTCTCAGGTTTTCAAGCCAGATGACATAATATTAATACCATGCATAATATTTCAGTCTGTCCCAGAAAAGCTGTTTACACAAGAATATGGTGTGAATGAATAATGGATTCAATGTAAAGCACATCAGGTTCCTTGAAATCACTATAAATACAGAATTGATCCTGTGTTGCCTTCTATATGTCAATGTATAACAACAAAAACAACAACAACAATAATAATAATAATAATATGTTTGCGATAATAATAATATATTTTATTCATAATGCAATATGATCACATACACAATTTATGGATAAACTGATGGTGACTTTAAGCAGGCAGCTGGATGTTCAACTAAACATCAGACTGATTTGAAACCACAACACTGATGCTGTTGACAGAGCAGACTACCTATACATTTTGTGTAAACCATTTGTTTTTTTCCCCTTTAGTCAAGAATCTGTATTTTACGTGAATCATGTAAAATACTGTAACAACACAGTAGTTTCACAGTCCCAAAGACAGGGTTAATGCATTATAACTTGTTAATTCTTCTCTTGCACTCAGAACAGCAGCGGACTTGAGGCCTGTACTACAAAGCGTGATTATCATACTCCGGATATCTCTCTGTTACCTGGGTTGACTTACCCAGGCATTCAGGATCCGGATAAGCAGTACTATGATTTTGGTTATTAACTCGGTAATTCAAACCAAGGTTTTTCCATCTTGATCAGTTTGAACAATCAACATGGGAAAACCCTGGCTGCAGAGCAGCGTACTTCACCATGGAGGAGCAGACCATTTTTCGTCAGAAATATGAAGAATTTAAACATATCATGCAGGCGAAATAAGTAACTGTTCTACAGCAACAGCCAGGAGGGAATGCTAGCAAAAAATTGCAGATTCTGTTAATGCGTACATTTTTCAGTTTATACAATATTTTTTCATTGGACAATAGGAATGGACAGCACTCTCATCACTGAATTTCACTTTATTAGATTTATTTATCAGATGTTTCGGGCAGAGCGCTTCCTCACTTTCCTTTATATTTTGTCTGTCTGTCTGTTAGCAACATAACTGAAACAGTTGTGGACAGATTTTGATGATTTTCAGGAAATCTCAGAAATGGAATAAGAAACAAGTGATTGGATTTTGTTGGTGATCCAGATCACCGCCTGGATCCAGGATTTTTTAAAGGATTCTTTACTATGGGGAGATAAGGATAATTTTACCATAAGAGCTTCTAACTCTAAAATAATGCCCACAATCATTGGCAAAAAAAAGGAGAAAAATAAAAATGGCTTGGCGGAGGTCTGTGCTATATGCTTCTAGTTTCCAATGACTTCTTTAGAGGCTCAGCACCCCGTGTTTGTGTTGGAATATTAATTTGTGACAACACGAGTAGTTGTGCGTTCCATAAATTCATGGTTCTGCAGTTCTGCCATGAGCATTATTATTAACCTCGTTATTTCAGATGAAACCCGGGTGGAACTAAATGGACTTGGAAGTCAAGAACAAGTGCAATAACATACGTCATAGGTAAGTGACAAGGCTTTATTTCTACATCAAAAGGATTGCCTCTATCCCAAAAATTCCTTTCTCTCCTAAGTGCTCCTCTCATGATTGCTGCAACGTCAACGAGATCTTCTAAAAATGGGCTGGCCATTTTCAAGAGAGCTGATTGGCCAGGAAGTGGTGCTTTTATAGTCATTGATCTCTTTTCCAGAACATAACCTGCTCCGGAGCAGGTTAGCTGTTCAGCATATGTTGCTGTGGTGATACACCTTAATAAGAAGTTAACCAGCATCATAGTATCCCAATTTAACCCCTAAGTTACCTTGATAAGAAAAAATCCAGCTTGGTAGTATAGACCTTTGGACCATTTACTGATACCCAGTACTCACAAATTTCCTATTTGATTTGATTTATTTCTCCTCTCAAACACTATAATATCCACGTGTTATTCTTTTATTCCTCTGTTTCTATATTAAAGTGCAAATAAGAGCTGAATATTTTGTAAACTCTGATTCATATGCCATGCTAAAAGTAAACAGTAAGTTCAAAGGAATTGCATGATAAGTTTTGGGAAATTACACTACACGACACTAACTTGTTGGTTCTATTTTGTGTAAAAAAAAAAAGAAAAAAAAAGTAGCTACATGGGTTAAAAGGGCCAAACTACCATGTAATCAAGCCCTATTGTGTAAGCTTTTACTCTTTTTTGAGCAAAGCTGCTGTTTTTAATCATCTATTCCATCAGTGATACGCAGCAAACTGACTTTGTATGAGAGGGAAGTGCTGGCATGGAGCGCTGGGCACTGCAGGGGCCTCTGGTCTTATCAGCAACCAGGTCATAAGGCAGACTGACGGGACATACAGGCAGGGACACCGTGGGACAGGGGGAGGCAGACAGAGTGGGGGAGACAGAAAGAGAGAGGAGAGGGGGTCTGTGGGACTGTTTCATACCCTGTGGGTTTGTTTTCCTGGAGGACCCCTGCTGTGCTGAACAGGCATGTAGAGGGTAGATAACCATGATAGAAGATGTGAGAAAAAAATGAAGCCAGAATAACAATACATGGCAGGCATACCTAGTCAACACAGTGGAACAAAGTGACTTTTACTTTGTTGTTGATGGCAAAGCCTTGTTCACAACATGGATATCTGTGTTTGAAAGCTGAAAGTATGTTTTTGAAACAACAAAAAGAAATGTAATAAACCAAAATCTATAAACATTTAAGACATAAACTGTATAAATTATTACATTTTGGAACGAAAATACACATATTTGGTATACAAATTACTTGTTTGCAGTGGGCATATTTTAGTGGCACAGCCTGGTTCTTTTCTGTATATGCTCATTCCCCCCACCCTTTTTTTTAAGTGCCTGCAGTCCTTCAGGTTGCTGCTACAGTGGAGGACAGGCCCACTGGGAGTCACCACTGTAATGCTAAACTGAGCTGTTTACCACTTTGCGTCTGGTGCCAGCAAGCCTGTTGTACACATGTATGCTCAAACACACATAGACATTCACACACAGATACACACATCTTTAGATATCATTTCCAGACTTCAACTTGCTGCACTGCTTAAATGCACCCACCACCTTATTCAATTAGAGCTTCGTTAGGAGCCATTTGAGCAACAATTTGCTTGATTGTCTGAATGGTGATTTATGGAGCTGGGAGTAGGATTTTCCCCTCCTTGCTCTCCTGTATGTCTGGTGGATATCTGCAAGTATTTGGTATATGATTTACATTCAGGACCATGACAAGCAGGTGTGGAAAATAAGTGATGTAGTGGGTGGAAAGGAAGGCAGAGGGGGGAGGTTGATGGAAAATGAGACAATAGTGGGAGCAAAGAAAATGGGCAAGCTAGAGATATAGATATCGAGGCAGACAGAAAGGGAAACAGCATGATGATTTTAGGTTGAAAATGAGTCACAGAGAGATGAAAACTATGGGGAAATGTGCTAATAAATGCTGATCCTGACTCACTTGGATAACCTGTTGGAGGAGCTCGTCTCTGAGGGTTTGGAACAGAGGGGCCAGAGCAGCACAGCTTCCTCCTCAGGATGTCAGTAAGGAAGAGCCACGCCATGTTTGTCTGGGCTGCTGCCTACATCTTATCATAGTTGCCTTCTCTTCCTTTTTCTCATTCTCCCTCAATATCGTACCCTATGTCAGTGTTTTCTGTCAAAAATCATCAATCATTTCAACTCAGCAAAAAAAAAAAAAAGATCAAAAAGCAACTTTGTAGAAGATGCCTCCCTTGAATGAGAAGCTCATTGTAAGTTCATTGCAAATTATAAGAAGTATGTTAATTAATTACTGGTAGGTTAAAAACTGTGCTTTAGCTACAATGAGTTCTGCATCTTTGTGTAATCTAATTATTGTTGTAATTTTCCAATCTGAGCACAACACACTGCTGAGATACTCCTCAGTTTAACCAACTCATGCACCCCTGTAGTGGGCCATGACTAGGAAACAATTCAGTCAAGTGCTGTCAAGTGGTACAGGTGTCCCTGGTAATGAATCACCCAGTGTGGACCCATGCTAACTCCAGGATATAGGCTTTAAACTGTTTGTTGGGGGCATTAGGTCAGAAGATAGCAGCATACATTGCACTCCCTATCATCTGCTGAAAGATAATGAACTTCAGGTAACGGTAACACAATTTAATTTCTTCGCAATATACTACAAGGAGTAGTTTATTAGATAGATTTAAACAAAGGAAACTGGATTACTCAGACTGCACAGTCATAAAGTCATTTTACTCCTTTTCTATGCCTTCTTGTGGTCTTTTTATCAATTGGTAAACAAGTGAAAACGAGTGTCTGCCTGCCGCTCTATGGAATTCCAACCATTCCCCTTGTGTCCCATTTTCCTGCCTGCTAATGTAATCGGAGGGAAACAGAGTCAGCTTCCCAACACCACAACCTCCAGATAAGACCCATTTATCACATGTCATTCCTCTTTGGTTTGCTCCACTCTGCCCTGACCAGACTGAGTCCCAGACTCTGTCAAATCTCTGAACCAGTCTCCAGAGGAATAAGGTGCATTGGTGTCTGGCTATGGTCTGGCTTTTGACTCACATGCAAAGGAAGGAATGATGGTACATCTCAGGCAAAAGCTGGATTAATACCCAGCTGCTTTGTTAATGCTGTGTTTTAGGTTGGTTTATTTACTATGCCATGTATGGTAAATTGCTACAAAAGGAATATTCACGCAGGAGGTTTTGCAAAATAAAAAAACAAACAAAAAAACAAACAAAACCAACACCATTGCATTTATTGTGTTAAAACAATATTTTAAAAGGTGGGGTCACTATAAAAATGCTTTGGAGTGTCCAATATTCAGACATTAAGTAAGTGCTTCTCTGAAAGGCCTAGTGTCTCACCTTTAATCTCATAAGAGGTGCATTTTGACTACAACGGATGGGATTTTCCTTTGAATTTGTCACATTTGTCTGAGGAAAACATGATGAAATTAGCTCCAGGATCAATCCGTCATCACAGCCCACTTATGTTGTGGCAAGATGCCAGAGGTCTCTCAGGCAGCAGACACACACCTACAAAAATGCAAATACATGCACCTACAAAAGCCCACACACACGTACATAACTGCATTGCATGGCAGGGTCAGAAACAGGAAGTTTAAGTCTGACGTGTCTGTGCCTGCTTTTTACCATACTTGATTGAATCAAACAAGATTCAGTGTCATTAAATGTTGTGGCAAGCCCTAACCCTCTCACCTATTTGGTTCCAAGACAGAAGAGCTTTAGTCCTGCTGTCTGTATGGCAGACAGCATTAGTGCTGGTCTTGGCTGAAAAGGCTGCTTGTATTTCAGGAGTAAGCCCTGAGTCTTTTTCCTCAATAAATGGAAATTCTTAAAACACTGGCGTGACTTCAGGAAAACATTACCTGTGGCAGTGTTTGCGGTGAAAAGGGTACTGAGTGCTCGCCTTCAATGGCCAGTGGGTTTGCAGGGAGGCCTGACGGAGTTACCTACTTGGGCTTTCCATAAGCGCCCACACCAGGCGCAAAACTTGGGCAGCATGAGATCCAAATTATCTTTGACATCTCTGCTGAAAATAGTGTGCAGTCCTGCAATGTTCTGAAATACCTGTCCTGTGTACAAAGACCAGATTTCAACCACTGAATGGAAATATTTGCAAGTGACACTAAAAATTCCAATCATTTGGGTCTGTGACATGATCACGGGGTTAGGCATATCAAGAAAGTGCTGAGAAATGGGCCTAATTTCAAGATTCAGTAAAGTGTGTTCATGAGAAGATTTGAATATATTGCAAACATTTAACCAAAAGAATAATTTCATACCACATGTTAGAAAAACTAACTTTTTTTTGCAGAGTTCAGGGATCATTACCACATACCCAAAAGTAGGTCTTTTGGGAGACTAACACAGACAGGTGTCTGATTAAGTGAAAGAAAAAGCCAATAGTTCAGTAAGAATATAGAGCAATAAAGCTGACATAATTACATCCAAAATGTTGACTAATTTCTCATTGCACAGGAAAAGAGGGAGTGATTTTAAAAGCGGGCTGAAACAAGAACATTATCTGCAAACTATGATAAATGTTACAGGAATATTCCACTAACTTCAAATCGTTGCCCCATATCCTTTGGTCTTAAGTATTATTGACAAAAATGTTTGAAAAGATTGCATATTGAGCAAGAGTGTTTAAAAATCAAATTCAAATGTCCATGAGGGGCTAATTTATCAAATAAAAAGTCTTTGGTTTTATAAATGTTACACCAAGATTTTGTCTGACTAACATCAAACACAGATAGCATGAATATGGATGACCCTGCATGATACTTCATGGCTAACCTAACGAGTAACATAATCTTCCACAGATACTTGTCCACATGATTGGACTGTGGGTGGCTTTCTGACCAGTGTGCATTTGTTCTGGAGAAACATACCAGAATAAAAAAACAGCTTGCGTTTCAATTTTGCAAGAATAAAATGATTAGGGCATATATCATATTGTTTGACTTACAGTATGAGAGCAGCCTAATTAGTTTAAACACTGTAAACAAATAGGCAGAGACCCCATGATATTGCAGGGTGTCATGCAATAGCATGTGGAAATTATGTCATATCATGTCTTGTGTAACATATTTTCTCTACATTTCATTTTATGTTCTGTTTCCAGTGGGTTGGCATCTTGAATTATATATATGAGGATATTACTTCAACAGTTACTTTAATATGACAAATATAGTCAAAATTCTAAGGACTGATAGATAAAACTCTTAAAAGTTCAAGATATGATTGTTACAAAGTGGGTGAGTTTGTAGTAGTTCGCCACTTGTCCCTTACCTTATCGTTAATTTCACATGTGTTCATCTAACTTTAACTTTTGCCATTTCTGTTAGGTAACTGTATCACTCTTACTATCCTGGGTTGTTCGTGTTGGTATTGTGTTACAGTTGTCAATCACATTCATATTTAACATTTTACTTTGTTTGGATCCACCTTGCAGATTGGGTGTTTGGGGCGTGGCCAACCCAGCACTTCCTATCTTCAGGTGTGGCTGTCCTCACAGAGAAGACTAAGTTAAGGTTAATGAGTAAATTGATTAGGGAAATTGTAGAGTCTAATCAGGACAGGTGTGTCTCAATTGGGTATAAAAGTAGTCAGTTTGGGGAGTTTTTGAGAGAGAGAGAGAGAGAGAGAGAGAGAGAGAGAGAGAGAGAGAGAGAGAGAGAGAGAGAGAGAGAGAGAGA
>JAOXYM010000008.1:16581693-16592531 GCA_028567055.1 Leptatherina wallacei | reverse complement strand
ACACACACACACACACACACACACACACACACACACACACACACACACACACACACACACACACACACACACTCCACCTTGTGTCCCACCTGCAACTGTAGACTTTG
This sequence comes from Leptatherina wallacei, assembly GCA_028567055.1. Classification (NCBI taxonomy): domain Eukaryota; kingdom Metazoa; phylum Chordata; class Actinopteri; order Atheriniformes; family Atherinidae; genus Leptatherina; species Leptatherina wallacei. The sequence continues at coordinate 16,592,424 of JAOXYM010000008.1, read as the reverse complement.
TCTGCTGCTGGAGCTATTACAGTCATAATCATGGCCATCATTAAGACTAATGTAAAACTAATCACCATCTGTTGAGTGCTGTCAACCCTACAACACAATCTTGGGAAGTCTACTTTATGTGTTTTCAAGTTCTTCAGAAATTATTTTTCAGGAATGAAAAGACAAGTGTTCCTTTTGTTAGTGGTGATGGTTTAAACTCTGTATAAAACCTTGGGTATTGTTTTTTTGTAAACCTTCAAGCAGTGTTCCATTTATTTTCTGTAACTGACAGACTCTGTGAGACTTAAACACTTTCTTTCAGCATTGGTCCCTGGCAGCAAAAACCTTTTCCATTTTTGGGACACTGATATTCCTGAAATATCATCTGGGTGGGGGTGGCCCACACAGCCTTACCAGGTTTTTCTGTGGGTGCAACCGCTGCTTCAAAGCTTGAGCAGTAACTTACAGCACCCTGTTTTGTACCTCACATGATGAGAACAATTGGCCTTTTGGGACGTTTTTGCTATACTCCCAGTAAAGAAGAGTATCAAGTGGCTTTGTCCCTCTCAATTTGATTTAAGAGAGGAGCTCAAGCAAATGTGTTTCTCATGTTTGCTATGCTTTCCTATTAGCCTTGAATAGCTGTGACAATGAACATTACAAAGCAATAGAAATAAAACGTAAGCATCTAAGCATAAACTGTTGTTATACAAGCAGGGAGGAATAGTAGTGATGGAAACAGTGACCTTTATGGAAAAAAGTGAAAATCTGAGGAACATTTTCTCATGTTTCACATGAAAAAGAAACTATGTTCAAAACAATAACTGCAGTCAAACATCAAAGCAATTGACAGCAAGGACAAACGCCATAGACCTGCCAACAATATTTGTGCAATCACTCTCAGTGCCAAAAGGATGAGACACGCATTCTGCATTTCAGATTCAAGGATGTGTTTATCATGTGTATATTTAAGTCTACAAACTTCAACTTTCAACTGGTGATGAATGCAACGTAAGTTTGAAAAACTGAGTTTCATTTTATCTTATATGGAGTTCATGACCTATTTAGAGAAGATACTATCAACAGTTGTCTGAGATCAAATTTTACATAATTATCCGTAAAAACGGTTTATGTCATGTGGTTTAAATGGACTCTTACAAACAGTTACAACAACTGAAGGAACAAAACTTAGCTTTTATCCTAATAGCAAGATCACCTCCAAAGGCCCCCCAAAAAGATCTCATCTAAATGAGCTATAACTGTGCCTCTTCCTCCCCTTTCTCTCTGTCTCTTGCACACACATGAACACACATTCCTGCAATTAATGTGAGGACTTTTCTTGCTCTCTGAAGCTATGTATCAAGCAGAATAGAGAGCTGACCTCAGCGCCTTCAAAAGGGGCCTCTAATCCAGCATTCTTAACTCGATTACGAAGTGTCAGAGGGATCAGAGAGACTCTCTCACCTGTCATCTATCACTACGACGGGACACAACTCTGAGCTATGAAATCCTGCCAGGCACAATGGGGCAGCAGACAGAGGGAGACAGCGAATGAGAGAGTGACATTTAAGATGGCGTGAAGTGCTGCTTCATGCCTTTCGACATGAGTGAGCAACTGATACAGTGCTCATCTGATGTATCACATGTCAGTTTGCTGATTTCAGTAAATTTTTTTCATCAGTCAAACATTCACTGCTAACATTTACTGTATAATGCACAAACTTTTACTTTCATATGAGTAAAGAATAGATCAGGAACTGCTAATCAATTGTTACTTTTTGACTGTGAAGACCAAAATATTAATAATTTCAAGTTTCTTGAGTTTAGAAGGGAATAAGAATAAATCTATAAATCTACTTATTTGTTGGTTTCAAGAATTCTTCAATTATTTAATGAGTAAGACAAAATAAATGGAAAAAATATACGCTTTCTAAAAATATATGCGGATGGAGTTATGTTAGCATCAACGAAGATAAATATGATTCATAATATCTACAGTATAGCAGATATCATGACATCACTGTGGACTGCGAGTTTACAAATCAAACCTGAATGCTGAAAATGCAACCTGAAATGTGGTGTCCCTGACCTGCCAGATACTCAACTACTGGTTTAGGCTCAGTTCATAAGCAGCCTAGGGCCCATTAAAGATACTCCTGTGAAAGTACCACAGAATAAGAAAAGACTGAACAAAAAGACCACCTTTTATTGACTTCAAGCTTGATGCTGCATCTCCTAAAATATACTAAAAGTTAAGAAAAGGAAGAACAGACAGGAGTGACTTCACTAGTGAGATTAGAAAGTGTGTTTGTCGTCTCATTCAGGGTGTGTTTAGCAGTGCTTAACATTTCTTCTTGGACCAGTATTGCTGGTGTCAATCGCCACCATGGCTGGTTAAATTGGTTTAATTTAAGATATGTTGCATAATTGCTTGTACAGTTTCTGAACACAACTTTAAAACATTTCAGAACCTGCTGAGACTGTCAACTAAATTAACCTAAAACTTATTTTCTTTTGTCCATTGTGACTTTCCGGCTCTGTCTCAGTGTTGTAGATGCGATTTATTTATATATTTTTTTATATAAAATGCGACTCTATTGTATCATTTCAGCCTTCATGTCACCTCAATGGATGGTTATGTTTTCATGCAGACTTGCAGAGGAGAACAAGTGACCACCGCCGGAGCCTGCTATGTTAAAGTGTCAACTCTCCCCCTCTTCCTTTCACTCGCTCTTGCCTGGTATGTTATGCGAAGGCAGGAAGGAGCAGGATTCACCAGTGGCTCATTAAAAGCCATTAAGGAGCAGCACACAGACAGGATATGGGTAGTGAATAGAGGAAAGCAGGGCAGGCCTGAGGACACTGTTACTCTCTACACCCCCAACCCACCCACATATACTGTCTCCTCTCCTCTCCATCACACACACACATACATATTCACACACTGTTATCTTCTCCACACAGCACTTCCTATGGCCCCACACATATTCCAGCTAGCCCCTGCTCTTAACTCTGCCAACTCATGTCTCACACCTCCTCTGACCTGAGTGTGTGATGAACAGGCCCGGCGATAACACATTTTTCACTTTGCTGCTCTTGCTATCTCTTTGTCTGACACCTTATCTCTTGCTCACTCCCTTTGTTTTCACATCTCTTTGCCCTTTCTCACCTTAGACCCTCCGTTTCTTGTGATAGCCGTCATTTTTTTGGCACAATGTGTACAGCGATGGACCGGAAACGCTTCTATAAAAGTGGAGTGGTCCAGTACACAGGCCGGCACACTGTCTGGGACCTCTGGGTCACAGAGTTATGAAAAAAAAAAAGAAGAGAGGTCTGCTGAGTTGGGATTGTAACCTTTTTGCGTCAAACAGAAGCTCCACCTGATTTTGACCTGAAGCCAGGGTGGAGATGATCATTATCAGCAGCTTAGACTATGTATGATGAATAAATCAAGACTGTCCACTGCATAAGCATGTCATGACATGTGATGCTTGCAGAGATTTTCCAGGTTTTACAAAACTCTACTCCTTTAACTTATCCTGATAATATTTGCTTATTGCTGATGTTGAATAGAAACAAAAACAAGGAGCAGATCTAACCTAAAATGCCACATGAAACAGTGGGGAGCTAAAAAACAAAAATACATATTTGTGTGTATGTGTGTGCGTGTGTGTGAACTGTGTGGTTTTCTTCAAGCAGTGACAATTTCCTTCTTCAATTAAAGACACACTCCTTAATTTATGTCCAAAACATTGTTGTTTTGTTTTGGCTCTGAGGAAATCCGATAGCATGCCCTTCCTGCTTTTGTAAACTCCTTTTACTCCTCTTGTATGAGATGGTCCATCTCCACAACTGCACACTTGACTGCTAACATCTGGCCTTCAAACTTTTCTTTTGCCGGGTTCTCACTCAGGAAAATGTCTGTGCTTTATCTAAAACTCAAGTTAATAAATATCAACGTTATCCCTCAATGTGTGAAACAGAAACAATGGGCTCATTAGCAGAAACATGATGTTATGGAGGTGTTACAATCTAATAAAAGGACTGATGTATGATTCACATAAGGAAACACTTTCTATTGTCTTCACTTTTCATGTGTTTTTTTTCCCTTTGTGCCAACCACATTATTGTTTTGTCTTGCTGACATCATGTAGAGCTCAACCCCTCCTTTAAGTAATTATAACTCTTGACACCATTGACCCTGTTTAGTATTTTGAAGCTCTGCACTTTTACTTCACTCTGACACTGAGCTAAGAGTCTTATGGGTCCCATTTAGACACAAAAGCTGGCTGAGGTGTCCCTTGCCAAAGACAAATATAAATATAGCAGTGTCATTATCTGCGGCAGTTAACCAGGATCATTTTTCTCTCCTGGCTGCATGTGCTGCTTGCAGGTGTTGCTATAGCAACAAATCCTGTTTTCTCAACTGCACAGCTCTCATTGACAGAAGTTCCACTGTGGAGTTTGCAGGGTTTAGGAAAATCAAATAGAGAGAAATCACTCTGTGAGGCACAATGGCTGATTCATTACCAACATGTGGATTGTAATTAATTAAATTGCTTGTTCACACTTACTTTAGGGCAAGTCTGTAAGGTGTCAAATGAAACTCTGCCTGGATGATGAAGTTCAAATGAATATGTGTGTCATCAAAGTAAAAAACAAACAAATCTTTAATCTGGAAAATATCAGAGGTAACCACATTGCACCATATTGATTTACACAAGGAATTTTGTTCTTGTGTTTCTGGTCTTCAAGGAAGCCAGAGTGCAAGATTGGCGCATAACAATCCAAATGGTCATCAAATTTTTTTTTTTTACTTAATGATAAAAATTATATAAGTTAAAAAAAAATGTTCAAAGATAAATCAAAGTTCAGGAAGCAATTTCCTCACACTAGAACATGTTGCAGAAAATGAATTGGAAAAGACAGAAAAATGCAACGATAAAGTGTGCTGACAGATATGGGAGCCGACAGGATCCCATCTCGTAAACATGTGAACATGAGCTGTCGCACTGCACCAGATGCAAAAGAAATCTCACAAATGTGCTAACCACAACAAGGTTTTAGCTTGGAGAAGTAATAAAATCATCATCCACAAAGTGATTGTCACCTCAGTTTCCACAATCATCTCAATATGTGATAAGTTTGCCTCCTGTCATTGTCTCATTTCCTGTTCTTAAAATAAGAAACCATGTTTTCTTCTATGCACTACTTATAAGGCAACCGCTTACACATGACTGGACAAAGATACTCATTCCAAAGCTATTTGTCAAATGACTAAATCAATACAATATGTTGCCTTGTTGGTCTGTTTCTAATGTTTGGTGGTCTGGGAAATGTTGTCACTTGCCCAGACTACATTCTTAGCTACTACTATGTCATTCCATGCTGGCATAAAGGCTGAGACTTATGTAAAGGACAATTTGTTGAAAGGGTGCAAGGTTTTACTTAAAAACTTACCCCAATATCTGCCGTGCAGATAGTAACCTCGTTGCACACAATCCGCCTCCAGGGAAACATTGCAATCTGTTTGTGGTTTGCAGCTGGATGCAAGTGATGTAGCTCTACTTTAGTCTGGAAGACAGCTGTGTAAGTGGGACCGGCGGACATGTGAAGCTAATAGGCTGTCTTCATAAGGCTTAAAAACACCCTGTAAAGTGTAAAGTTTTTAACATCGAAACAATGTTATTAACAAGAGATGACTGCTTAAAACCTGCATACCGTACAAGATATTAAGAGAGTTTAAAATAAGCTCACGTGGTGGCAACTACAAAAAAAGTACTTGTTGGAAATTTTCATTAAACAGGATAAATGCATGATCGATCAAATGATTCAAATCTCTTATATGTAAACACATTAAAAGGGAATAAAGAGACGGTTACATTACAGACTGCCAAGAGCTGTGTGAATTGTAGATTGCACATAACTTGTTTCCTGAGATGCTTTGATTTGGTCTGTACATTTGAAATGAAATACATTCGTTAATTGATTATTGCATATTTTGAAACAAAGCTGCTGATTGGTTTACTTAGGGCCTGATTACTATTTATACTAGAGTTTAAATGGCTTCCTGTTAGGCTATCAAATCATGCAAAGCTGAGGTTCACTAGGTATATACTGGTTTGCAGAGACTTTTTTATTTATTTATTTTTTCTTTGTTCCACTAGATGATTCGATCCTCAGACTGTTATTTTCTTTGAATATTTAATTTGATCTGCTTTTGGTCATGGAGGCAGTTCATAAAAGGGTAGAGCATACACTGTTCTTTAAATGTATGAAGGTTTTTTTAAGCTATGAGCATGAATACATTTTAAACACATTTAGAATTGTATAGTCTTTTTGTTATTGTAGTACAAAAGTCAAACATTTAATCATAGAAAAATACCAACTGAATGACCGACAGCAAACAACTAAATCTCTCGTCAATTGATCTCTCAGCATCAGTCAGCAACTTCTGCAAGTCTGGGCATTTCTCGATATGATGGCTGACAGACAGGTGGCAGCAGAGAGCCACGAGGTTGCGGCAACTGATGCCCCATCCACGGCTCCACAATTAAAATGTATGTGTCTTTTATTCCATGCCATGTCTAACTTAGTGTAACTTCCCAGAGTGTCCAGAAGATAGAAAAGTACTTGAACAATGGCAGAAATGATTCATAAATACAAAGAAACACAGTGAGTAAAGGATGAGGACACCCATGTCTTTATGAATGGATGCATAACCCTGGATAACTATAAATACTGTAAGTAATTATGGTTTATACTGTTTGTGCTGCCTGCAGGGCATTATGTGGAAAGGGAATCCAACCGATCCAATTAATCATATGCATTTAAAAAAAAAAAAGAAGTGTAATACTGTAGCTTAAGTGCAAAAAGAAGACTGATTAAGAACATTTTCTTAAAATACTAATCTTTGTCATGATTCTTTCCCTGCGTACATCTTGCCCGTGGTGGGGACAGTGCTAATGTTTTGTCAGGATTATTGGTGTAGTGTCAGCATTTTGGCACAGGGGAGTGATTTAAGGAGGCATGGCGTGCTTGTCATGCCCCCCACGCTTGACTTTTCCAGTCTGCCCTAAGAGTGTATGCAAACAAATAAAAGGCCACAGCCTTTTTAATTAGCTCCAGGGCAGAGATTGACAGCTTGTAGTGGCAGTGATAGCACAGTAACCAGCTATTACTATAAATATTTGGTACGTTGCACAGTTGAGACCGTAAGCGTGGGATTCTTTTCTCCTACATTTGGAGGACAGGTTTAGTGGCACCTTTACAGACAGAGCAATAATTTATGATAAGCCAGAAAAAGTTGATGAGAAGTAAGACATTGTAACCTTTATTATTGCCAATTTAATGGGCAGACCCAGAGTTTTAAAATGCTTTACTGAGTGACTGCTTGCCCTCAATCTGTTGCAAAGTTCAGCCTATATCACAAAGCTGCGATATTTGTATGACAAAGCTTGTAGGGGCTTACTGTGTATGTTTAACTGAATAACAGATCCATATTTAACTCTTGGAAAAAAACTATTTTAATCAGCACTGTTTATTCTGATTCCTTCCTAACTTTATTTGTTTGATATTAAATTTAAGAGAAAAAATCATTTGAAATTGATGGTTTTGTCAGAGAAATGGTCTTTCCACTTGTAAATGAATTCATCTTCCACTATCAAAGCATATTTGCTTTTGATTATAAAATTGCTCATACTAAATGTTTGTATCTGAATCACTGTAATTCCTCCATAATGCATATCTGCATAGGCTAGGCGCTTAGAGGTTTATTACACTGTCGGTTTTGGCCCAGCATCAAAAGCAAGCTGGGGCACATGAAGAATAGAAATTCCATGACATGTGTTAGATATCACATTTCACTTCAGTGGAAATCTGCAAACCACTCAGTGAACGGCACACTGATCTCTCCAACAATTAATGTTTTTGTTTTTCCTCAAACAATATTTTTCATCCAGATTTCGTCAACTGAAATATTTGTTATATGAAAGCTGCTGCCATCATTCACAGTCTGCTGATATTATGTTGTGTTAAACTACTTGACAAGTAATAACATGCAGCTTCCTGATCTGTTCACATAGGCATCTTTTATTGATTGTGTCATACCTCAAATCTTAAGCTTTATATGTCAGCAGGAAGGAGTATGAACTGTAGACTAAGGTGATAATATTCTACAGCCTTTGGTGCTCTAATAATAATAATAATAATAATAATAATAATAATAATAATAATAATAATAATAATAATACACATTTAATAAATCAGCTTTCAATTGTGTTACTGTTCATCGCGTACCCTGATCATGACCCTCAGACTTTTGTGTCCACCAGTCGTTATTGACAATGAGACTATGTGAGAGTGTATCTGACTCTGACGGGGCTTGTGTTTATTTAATGCTGGCTAAATGACGGGGTTCAGGCCTACAACTTCCTCTGCTCTTAAAATGTAATTACAGGGAGATTTCTCTTCTGCACAGACGTTTGACAACTCTATTGAATTCTTCTCTTTTCATGATACAATGATAGATGATAGTCGATTGATATCTATGAGTCAAACCCAACATCAAAGCTCTTACTAGTTTCAGATTTTTCCAGTTGTTTCCTAAATGTTAAATATTTGATACCTTAGCTAATGTTATAATATACAAGCTATAAACTTACAAATATATATATAGCATAATCTGAAATACTCAACACCTTAGACCTCTTTACTGTGCAACAATTTTGGTCTTTATAACTAATTGTATCTTTTTTGTAATTAACTGACGCTCAAGGCCAACAAACATAAAACAACAATAAAAATGTTATTTCATTGAGACCACCCTGACTACCCTGCATTTGTAATATTATAATTGTAGCCTGAAGAGTAACAGGATGTTTTGCACGTAGCCGGTCTGTGATGGGGAAACACGTTTTTTGTGGCCTCAACCAAACTGGGGTTTTTGGTTTATTGAACAAGAACAATTAAATTAATATACCCTCTTGCGAGATGAAAATACAAATATTTACTACTCTAAATGAAAACAGAATTCTATTTACATGTCAGTTGCACATTGCCAGTCCCTTGATTGAACCGCAGTTTTCTATAGGACTATAGTGCAATGCAACAAATGCCATTTTAAATTTAGCGTTTAGTCGGCATCTACTCCTAAAAGTCAAGCCTTAATGATGAGTGTTCAGAGAGGACGTTGATCGCGTGCAGTTTAGTCCATCTCAAATGTTTAATCCTGTCCCGGTGTCGCTTCTCAGTTCTGCAATGACCAGAATCAGACCAGGAATTTGACGTGACCTCAGGAAGTAGCGTCAATTACCTTCAGCGTGTTTTACAGCCCGTGTGGGCTCCAGCATGCATAAAAACATAAAGAGGTAAGTCGGAACTCAAGCAAAGCTGATTTTAAAGTCACATTTTCACCTAAAAGTCGAACACTAATTGTTTGATTAATTGAAAAATATTTTAACGAAAATCTACTGAAAAAAAGGATTAAAATCAGTTTATAACCTATATGCATAATTTCAATTTCAAGTCGCGAAAATGACACACCGCTACTCTGATAATTAATCCACAATCTGTCGTGAACGCGACAATTGACACAACAAGCCTATTCAGAAATGAATATATGGTTTGTCCAAGTGATATACTAAATGCCTGTTTTTAGTTTTTTTTGTCCTTTTTTTAATGTATACTCAACCTATCAAATTTGGAATAATTAAATATTTGAACATCATACATAGGATGTTAAACAGGCTGCTTTTTTCAGTTTGCACTTTTTTGTGTTTGTGTGTGGTGGCCCTTAGAGTTATTTTAAAATTTAATAAAATTTATGAAATATTAACAAGCTGAACAAAAGACTCCCGGAAATAAGAATAAAGGAATGAAACAGGCCACCAAGAGAAACTTGAGAGATGGCACATTCCTCAGGCAGTTCAAGTATGTGTTCAGTAAGTTTATTTAGCTTGTTATTGATCCTGAAAGTTCCCTTACTTGTTCTGAAATGCATGGCTGAGAAAGTTAAAGACACCGGGGGCTCAGAAAAAGAAAAGAAAAGAAAAATGCATTCTTTTCAGTTTTACTTAATGTAATCAGATTTAGAAACTTCCTTACAAATAACATTAGCTTCATACAAGGCATTTTGCACAAACATGCAAGAAAAAGAGTAATGCTTTAAGTAAATAGTTTAAATTATAATGACAAGCTGTATTATTCTTGTCTTGAATATAAAGAATTTCAACAGAAGTTTTACAGGTTAAATCTTACACAGTGATAGCTTTAGATTTGTGAGAATTATTCAAATGCACAAAAAATTATGTGTGTCACCTTCCTCTTGAACACTTTGACTAAGTTGTAGGTTTTACTGTGTCAGAAAAAATTGTTAAATTACAAAAATGTAATTGCATTTTGCGGTACGCTTGTTTTAACGCCCCCCCCCAAAATCGACATCAGTGGAAATTATGAGGTAAAGAACGCCCCATAATTTTGACATGGTCCTGCCATGTTTACATGCCTACATTTGCATGTGTGTTGGAGTTTGTGTGTGCGTGCTGCTTTCCATGCATGTCAGAAGAATTAGAGAAATGGAGAGTGAGAGGTCGGACAGGGGGTGTCAGCACAGTTGAATTTACAAGCGTGTAACGAAGCATCTCTTACACAGACAGACTAAACAGAGACTGTGTTGGCCTCACACACACACACACACACACACACACACACACACACACACACACACACACACACACACACACACACACACAC
>JAOXYM010000008.1:16543113-16555739 GCA_028567055.1 Leptatherina wallacei | reverse complement strand
CCTAATTTTTTTTTTGGGGGGGGGGCCCCCCCCCCCCCCCCCCACTAATAAGCTATTGGTTTTGAGAAGTATAGGTTTTTAAAATGCAAATATCTATTTTTCCAACTTGATTTATCTGGAAAAAGACAGCAAATCCACTGTTAGCTCATTCATTCCTATCAGGTCATGCTCTGAAGCTGCCGGTGAACAAGCCATCTGTAATACTTGTGACAATTCTGTAATCCATACAGCCCACATTCCTTCCTGCTGTCTTCATGACCTTTTCTATAATCATTGTTCTTTTTTGCATGTTTTTTTTTTTTTTAAAGTAAGAGGCCAAAAACAACCATTATTGCTTCTTTCTGTTTGTCGACCATGTTTGTTGAAACTGAAGTCATGTTTGATTATGAGATTTGGAATATTGAGTGTGAAGATTCTAATAATCTGCAGAAGATTTGGTTAGTGTGTGGTGTGCTCTGTAGTTCACATCACACACTATAAGATCAGAAGAATGAGATCTTGTCCCCTCTGTCTTTTGTTATCATCAAATGTGTGGTCTCTAAATCTGTGAAGGTTTGAATTATCCTGTAAAGTGTTCCAGCCTTAAGATGAATAACAATCTGTGTTTTAATGTGGCCAACAGTTTGTTTTGCTAAGCTTCTGGAAATGCAAAATCTGTAATTTTGAATAAAAATGTAAATTCCATATTCAGTCACATATGAATGGAACTTTAAATACCACTTTAAATATTTGATAACATTTATTATATGCGAATAGAGACAATAATACTGCATTTAACTGTGACAAACTGAATGTGTGACAGCTTAATTAAGTGACTGAATTCAGCTCAGTTTTAAAAGTAAAGTTGGGCTTTAATTGTCTCAATTTGAGCAATATAAGTCTTGAGGGAATGCATTTATGAAAAGTCAGAATACTATTACAGCCCAGTTGGGGCCACTAGAGATGCTAACAGGTACCTGCCTGTGGCCTCACTGGTACTTTACAGCACTTAAAATTTAGGGCTGAGGTAACAACTATGACATCATTGTCTCCAAAAATGCTGGGGAGGTACAGTGCCACACAGTTGCCAAACTTCATAGGCCACTTGAGGAGGAAATTACTTCAACTTCTCAGTTTTCTCACAGGTCCTGTTTACCAGTTTTACCTGTGGGAGGTGGTCAGCATGGAGCTGGCACATTCAGATGCAACTCAAAACTTTTAACATAACTAAAAGACGATTGTTGAAAATATTTGAGCTCTCCAAGTTTTTTTTTTTTTCACTTGTATTACTATTCCAATAACAGGTTGCAATAAGAACTGTGAACTGTAAGCTTTGAGTATTAAGGGAATCAGCACTCCAACTCTCACCTAGTGATTAAAAACTTACAGAAAATTAATAAACATCAAGCCAAATGATTAAGTCTATCAGTTGGTTTGTTCATATGGCCAAGATTATAGCCACAATAAAAGTATGTAAAGGATACATATTAAAACCCTTTAAGGACTCTGAAGACAAAGCAGCTTTGGAGGCAGTGTCATATGTCTGTTGTGTAGTCAGTAACTAGTTATCAAAACATTATCCAATAAGTTTAAGTTTGCAAAGAAATGCTACAACAATTACATTTTTGTACATTTGTACATTTATGTTTTATGAATAACTTATGGTCTCATGTTTTAATTTATACGTTTATCTTTGAATTGTGGGTGATTAAAATGTGTTCAACAGAGGCTGAAACCAAAGAAAGTATTTATTTTGGCAAAATAAGAAAAGTAAATGAGCCATGACTTCTTTCAAATGTGCTTTGATATCTACAGTTCAAATCACTGATGATAACAATTTCATTATTACTCTCTCTGTCTGCGAGGGCTTTAATTTGCTGTTGGGTATTCAGGTGTATCCACTTACTGTGCATGTAATTCCATTAAAATTGGTACAGGCCAGGCCACACAATAAGGAACACAGTAGATATATAAATATGAGCATGAGTGATGTATACATGTTATTAATATTTTATTTTTGCAGAGTTACATATAAATATCAAAATTTTCTGTGTGTTAATACTGCAATGCATTTTCAATATTTTAATTCCTAAGTGCTGCTAATGAATTAAAAACTTTTGTTCATTAACAAAAACAACAATGAATACCCAAAAAAAACTAAAAAGCTGCACCCCAAATTCAGAAATATCAGAAATAGAAAGAGTGTCTCCAAATATTATCCATAAATCAAGTTAGAACAATGTGAATAGTAATTAACAGAATACAAACTATAACTTAGGAAATAAGAAAATTGCAGCTTCCGGGTGTTACATAATGGTAGTTTTAGCCATTTAATTACATTTGATTATCTATTTTGTGTTGAAAACATATTACCTAGACATTTACTTTGACAAAAGTAGCTTTTAATAAAATAGATAACTAAAAAACAAAAAAAAAACAAACACAAATTACACTGTACATCTCATGTTATCATCCTCTCCAACAGAGCTGAAAGTGCAGGTCAGGCTGCATGATTTGCTGGTTTTGGGGCTGATTTAGACATTTTTCTTTTTTGTGCTCTAGTAAAGAACGGGAGAGTTCAGCAGTTGGTTTGGTTGTTTTCTGGCCTGTGGGCAGGCTTTAGGAGCTTGAAAACCAGGGTGGTCCCTACAAGCATCAATATAGCCTCCGATTTACTAACCACCCAACTAATTCCTCACAAAACCATTTGTGTAACTTTGTGCTTTTTCTGTTGATAAACTTGAATTCTCCTAGATTTCCTTTGGCTATGACCTCAGATGCAAATGAAAACTGTAAACACTTATAAAACTGTGTTTAAATTTTTGGATGAGAATCAAGGAAATTACAATGTGTTCATTATGAGGCTTCTGGTCTTTCTCTCAAAATTGGCTCGAGGAACAGATGTTGTGTGGCTTCAACTGCTTTTTTAATATCTTTGCCTATGATTTCATTCCCTCTGAAATATTTAAATTTTTTATCAGCAAAGGAGCTTGTTAGGGTTCATTGAATCAAGAAAATAATCAGTCTGAGAGATAAATCCTTTGGAAGAGTATCTAAAATTGGCAGGATCTTAGACTGTCACAAGTTAAAGACAGTCTTACACTGAACAGCTCACACACACATACACACACAGAGCCACATCTTTTACAAGTGTGCACACGGTGTACACGCCCACTTTCAACCACCCAGTGGGAATGTGTTTTTCTAGATCATTTGAAGCCGAAATATTTGAGCTGCATGAGTCCTCTTATGAAGTTCTGCCAAGATGGAGTTCAGAACTGCTGAGACCCTCAGACAACAACCTCTACATTCCCAGAATTCAGCAGGGCCAAAAACACCCACTTTTGTTCCAGATAGTAATGTTTGCACAGGAAATAAAATATGGTCAGACAAATAGACGGTTTACATTACAATGTATTGTAGGGAATAAAGTCATTCTATGTAAAAGGTCAAAAATTATTGCTCTTTTTTCTCTCTTTTGAGCATTTTGTTATTTCATTTTCTTACTTTTCCTTTTTCTTAAAACACATTTTTGTCTTAAAGGTAACATCTAAGCAGCTTAATCCTAACTAATTGCGGGGTGTTTAGCACTATTGTGTTGATTTTAATTGTAAATATTAGTTTGTGACAATCTTTAAGGATCCACATTAGGAACGAAACATTTGAGGCAGAGTACCACAGGGACACATTGCAGGTATTGCAAACTGTAGTCTTGTTAGTTGCAATCTTTTGGATGGATTTCTTTACATTTATAAACAGTAAAACCTTTACATTTGGAAGAACAGCTACATATACATTTTTCACTCTTCATTTTATGTGAGATCATAAAATGCTATCTACCTTTGACTCAGTTTGTTGTAGACTATTCATTTGTTTGAGATAAACCACCTGCACTCCAAAATTAAAAAAAACATGAAGTATAATTCTGTCATTAATTTTTTAAAAAGCAAGTTGTAGCATCCCTCCCTCATAGGTTTCATGGCAAATAAAGAAAGAAACAATAATCTGCTCAGTTTAATGCTGGATGATGTTGGTGGTCAGCATTCTTAGCTGCGGATATGGATCTTTGTCTGGCCAAGGATCATTTCATTTAATCTTTCCTCAGTCTCTCAACATGAAGCCAATGAGCTCCCCAGATATAACAGTTTGAGCAAAAGCAACAAGCCAGAACAGTTTCTTAGTGACTAAGTACAAAAATAAAAAACATTATGATCACTCAAAATATTGACTTTTTATTGTCTTCAGTGATGGAAATTCCATACCGATATGTGATATTTACAATCAATAAATGCACAACAAGTTGCCATGTCACATATGCAAGAGATTAATACAGCTTTGTTTGAAATCACATCTTGGGAATTCCTAAAATGTGACTCCTTCAGTAGATTAGGGTATAATTTTTCTACTAATTCCCTTCTGTGTAATTACAGTGGTCAAAGTGACTGAAAAACGCTGGTATAATGTCTCATTTTTCATGGCTGCCTTAATGCTAAAACCATAAATCTGTCTCTGTCGTAACTCCGTTTAACCAGATAAGGAGTTATTCCAGGCATCACACAAGTCTGATGTCAGAGCCACTAATGACTTTGGTGGCTTGCAGTGTTTTTGCAAACATATTTCAGGAAATAGTGTGCTAAATGAGCCAGTAGTTACTGATATTTATAAGCTGGGATAGACTGGAATTATTAGATTGCAAACAACCTTGAAAATGTGACCTTCAAATTTACACAAGGTGCATGCCAGTCAATTCATATATGCTCTATGTTAGAATATATAATAATATTTTTTCTCTGGAATTTAACTCTTCACATTATAGAGACTTCAGATGTTCTTTAGGAAGTGCATGTTGGATTCTCAGTAGAGGTACTTATTATGAGTCACCTGTTGAAGCTGTAAAAACTAATGAATGAAAAATTTTTACAGACTCACATGCTCAGTATTTATCATTTCTTGACAACTTCATCAATTTTTTGTCATTTTTAGATTGATTACAGCTCAAAGTCTTATATTTGTTCAGTCCTAAATTTACCAATAATTAATATTGGTTCTCTGAGACAAAATAGCTCTTTAACCCATTTTACACTCCAGCCAGATTGAGGGGGAAGCACAACAGTGAAACGGCCCTGCGTGTAACCTGAGCTGTGGTTAAGCTGTCATGTAATAAACCCTGAGCTATAAAACGAAAGCCTCCCATGTTGATTGGCAGTTAAACAAGTGGGGTCTCAAATCTTTATTGTCAACTGGTTTTGGTTCCATCTAACCACCTGGATTACTGGAGCATCTAACAGATCAAATCTGGGAGACTGGGAGACACTGGTGTAATAGTGGCTGTTGTCACTTGCATTTTTTGGAGCTTTTCAACAAATATTCTTTTTGTAGTTTTAGTTTTTGAGTAAAGTGCATCATGGGATCTGTTGTCATCTGGAAATAAGTCATGGGAGTTTTGAACTGAAATAGGCCTTGTCACTGTTTTTTCCAATGAGGCCTCTCTCTCTGAAAAGTGCTTTTCTCAGCACCGGCCTGTCTGGCTACACTTCCTGTCCCTCAGCTCTCCCATTCACGTTGTTATTAGGCCAGCCAAATGGCCCTGGTTCACCGGTGGTCTCCCCTAATAATTGCCACTGATGGACAGGTCTCGCTGCTTGTGGCCTTGGGCTTCACTAGACATCCATGAGTGGGCCAAATGCACTTCACTGTAGCATACACACGAAAATGCTTAACTGCTGTAACATGAGCATGGAATGAAATAGATTGTAATGACTTAAAACATGTCTAATTAAGTGAAAATATTGTAGGGCCACTAGTTGCTTTGGGATACTTGGGTTGGTTTCCTTAACTGCACTGTTGAGGGATGTCAGGGAGGAGGGAGTAATCTGATCCGCAGAGTTAATCTGGATAAGTAAAGACATGTTTACACCACAAATGAGGTCTGAATATTCTCCAGTACGCTTTGCTGAATTGGAGTTTCAGTGGTACAAGGAGGTATATGTACATGCTTTTTAAATGTGATTTATGTGATTTCTCAAGCATGTAAAAGTGACTTAAACAGAAATACAGTGTTGTTAATATTGTAGGGAAAAAGCCATGCATTTGTGTTGTCAGTTACCTAACAGCAGCCACTATGATTATTCTGATGACTATATATATATATATATATGTATAGTGGACTTGAAAAGTTGCCTTCTCCGAATTTTGTCTTTTTTATATATGTTATAATGAAATAGTTTTTTACTTTGATAGTTTAAAAGCACTTTTCATAAGACTGCTAACCTCAGCAGTGTAGAAGTGGGCAACATGAGTATAGTCACTGAAATTTCAATTTAGAACCGTTTGTGTTCCTGCATTTGCAAGGAGAATGTTTATGGCCGAGCTCTTGAAAGCAATGCGATATTAGGTTACCTATTTAAAACCAGAGTACTGGACATGCTCAATTTTGAGTTGGAGAAGTGCCATGCATCATATAATTGGTATATTTTGCCATCATTTTGTATGTGCCGATAAGAAAATCAACCACCATATAAACTCTTTATGCACTATAAAAAAAATCCTCATACTATGGTAGCATACTAAGTAATGATTGGACAATCACCGTTTGTGAGAGGGGATTAGTGAAAAGTCATATTGATGATTAATGGACTAATGAATGCAGGTTTGTGAGTGCAGGCGGTCTTACAATATTTGCTCCAACACAGCTGAGGTGTCAAGATACATTTTACTGAGTGTCTTTAAAATGGATCCTTAAAACTGCCCCTAAGGATCTCCTTAAGTTTCTCTTAGCTGCCAGCATTCATAGTACTGTGGTTTTTAATATCACAAACCACAGCAATCTAAACAAGAATATTCAAGAAATAGATTAACCAAAAAAAATGTTTTTTAAAAAGGACCTCCCTCTTTTAAAACGTTCACCATTTATAAAAAGCACATTCCATGCAATATTAGCGATTATATGACTATGAAAAGACGTATTGCTCAAAAAATATGTTCCTAAGGGGTGGCAGGGTGAATTCCCCATTCCCCATGGGTGTGCTGAAAGTGGCTGTCTCTGGCCCTATGTGAGGGAAGGGGATTGGGAGGGAGCTGTGAGTCTGCAGTACTCAAACGTCCCAGTCTCGACCTCACAAACAGCCAAAGCTCATTCCAGTCTTGGCAAGAGCTTAAACTCTGTTGCTCAGTTTCCCCTCTGGTGACTGGAGTGCTGGCGGGAAGATTCAGGACTACATGAACCCTGCTGGCTACTTGACAAAATTTTAAATGAAGCAATTCAGGTTGTGGCCACTGGACTTGCTTAGATCAAGTCTTTGGCCTTGCGACAGACTGGCGATCTGTCCAGGATACCCTGCCTCTCACCTAATTGCTGGGATGGTATCCAGCTTACCTGTGACCCTCAATTGGAATAAGTGCTAAAGAAAAAAATGGATGGATGCGATTGTCTTTTACTAGTTATCACCAAAACACTTTATAATAATAGTACAAATAATATACTTAACTAATGCTAAACTCATGATGAATTAATGTATTATGTAATGCATGAGCTGCTCATCATGAACTAATGATGATCTCAATGTGGATTTAGGTGATTACTTCACACTCAATAGATCATCACTTGATGAACATTAGTTCATTGTTAATTCATTGATGTCAACAAATTTGCCAGTTTACAGCAACATTTTTTATTTGCTACTGAGGCTGCCACACACCCTCAATCATCATTATGTTGGCTTCTGACATGCTCCTAAAAGTTGTCTCATGGTTACACTCACGTCTAAATGATTAGCTAATGATGTATTCACCATAAGTTCATTACTACTCACTAATATTTCATAATTACATGATGATGACTTCAAGATAAATGTGTACCCTCAAGTAAAGTCACATCAGATTCAACATGAAGTAACTACTTCATGTCTGAGTTACAGGTAAGTGTTCAACAAGTTGTGCCCCTTTAAAAAAAAAAAATGGATCCAAACCGATTGGTATAATTTTTATTTTCAAAATATCCGTCTGATTACAAAAAAAAGTGGATTTACCTGTTGCAGTAAAATATTCACAATTTTTAAAGCCAAAACATTAGTAAAAAAAAAAGAGCATACAAGCTCCAATAAAGATGATTAAGAGTCACAGTTTGTAGACCTCTCTAGCTTTGATGAATCACATTATGTAAACATCTTTTATTTAATAGATTTTTTTCCCATTGAAACAGCTGCCCTGAAATCTTAAATTGGGATGATTTCAAACCGAATTCAGTAAAAGTCTCCATGTAAACGTGGCTTGTGATCCTGTTCACCCCCCCAAATGTAATCAGTTGTTCCTTTATTCCATTTCTGACATTTCCTGAAAATTCCATCAAAATTCGTCTAAAACTTTTTAAGTTATGTTGCTAAAGCCACTTTCAGACTTGCATTGTGGAATATGTGCGGTAAAGTCCATTCACTCTTTTACCAGAGTTGTCTTTTCAAACATATCGCTTCCTTGCAGACTTTTTAAGTCCCGGCTACGTTCAGATATGGGGAAATGTTCTGGATAAATCAATTGTCAAAAGAAGTTAGGACATCTTTGTGTTGCAACTTGTCCTAAACATTTCTTGTAAATTCAGTCAAAACGAAGTGCTGCAACATTTACGCTCTTATGACGCTATGGCGCTAGCCGGTAAATGTCCGCTACAGCTCTGAGGTAAAAGAGTGGAACGTTTGTCTGAATGCAACCGGTATAAAAGTTACATTGTCGCTTTTCAGAGTAAGTCTGAAAGGGGCTTAATAGACAAGACAGTCAGGCAGATAGACTATGCCGCCAAAAACATAATTTAAAAGAAATGAACAGAAGCAGAAGAATGAAGAGCAGACATCCTAGACAAGATGCCAAGGCAGTATTCATCTTGAGCTGCAACTAGAAAATGGCCTGTTGCGGTGTTTTAAAACGTTTTGGACATTGCTGCACTCAATGCATGTGTCCTCTACCAGAGCTGCATCTGTGCCTGAATGATCCGCCATGCATTCATTATTGAGCTTTCAACATGAAATACAATAAATCAATATCAGTTGACATGTAGCAGTTTGTTAGAATATATTGAAAGGGTGGGAAAATTTGGCCTCTGTAAACGCCATCTTTATACATTTTTTTAATGCTGCGTTGGCAGGGTGTCAAAATGGGGGTATTGGAATATTGGTGGTTAGTGTTAAAAAAAACTCTTGGATCCAGATGGTGATCTGGATCACCCCCAAAATCTAATCAGTTGTTCCTTCTACCCTTTCGTAGATTTACTGAAAATTTCATTAAACTCTATCTGCATATAAAATGTGACATAAATTCATATAGACCCTTTTATGGCTTACGTCATCAGTGCATCACTACTGTAGCCGGAGGCAAAAACACAGGAAAGCGTGTTAAAAACACTGTAGAAACAAGGGGTCTGAAGTGGTTTTACGACTTTAAAATGTCGTGTTTGGCTACCAGAATAGGAGGACAGCGTTCGTGGAAGTAAATAAAAGTTTTTAGAATACCAGCGGACATTCGTGCTCAGAAAAAACTGAGACAATTATGGTTGAGTGCAATAAGACTGAACAGAGACGATCATCAACAATTCTCATGTTTGCAGCGCACATTTTTATATCAGGTAAGATACATTGAATGTTTAATGATTGTTATAGAGTCCTAATTAGCAAAATTGTACATTATTAAGGAAAATCTCAGGCATATAACTGTTACTTTTATCAGTGCATTAGCAAGCTGTAAATGCAATAAATGCAACACAATGACTCACCATAACATCGAAGGAGCCTAACAGCTAGTGCATTGCAAGTATTTCCATTAGGTTAAACTTACCCAGCCATGCAGGTGCAGGTTGATGTTAAAATGGTATTGTTTTCCCGATTTATGATGACCCAGGTGTCCTACAAGTCATTCTTCTGGCTATGACGCTGGCTTGGCTAAACTTCAGACCACACAAAAATTAGGGTTAATTTAGATTTACCAATTACCCAGCGAAGTTCACTGTGAGGCAACAATGCTTACCACCACAGGATGGTTGCTTATTCTTTCATACTATTGTCGCATTATTGTCACATTATTGTCTATTTCTGCTTATCTGCACATATGGCACAATTGTCATTCTAAAGTGTTTTGAATTACAAACGCCTTCAACAACTCCAAAGGATTTTCATAAAAAATTAAAAAAATAAAACAAAAAACAGATCAACAATTGTCATGAAATACTAAGCCGAAATTGTTTTTTTTATCTCAGAGGTCATTGTGGAGTCTTTAGGTACATAGACCCCATATAAACTATGTACTAGTGCTCATAGAACTTTTGTTGAATTGAATCACTGTTGAAACACACTACATACACCAGCAGTGAAATGCATCAACTTTCATGCAATGTCCTGTCTTTAGTTCAGTAGTGCATTCAGTGTGTGGGTGGCAACCGCTCTTTAAGTTAAAAAGTTAGACTGTAGCTGTTCACAGCTGTGGAAGGGGTGGGGGCTGGCAGCCCTGTAACAACAATGATGTGTCCTCATGCCCCAAGGTAGTTTGGGAATTGGCGTCTAGACGATAGTGCTAAAAAGGCCCATTAATCACAGCAGACTCTTGGATTCAGTCACCAGTTGAAGGCAGAGAAGCACAAGTGACACTGAGGAAAGTAAAAGATTTAAGAACGCAATGTCCTTAAATGGACAACCCTTGGCTTTTAGAGACGAGCACCACAGTGAACATTCAGTCCTGGACATCCAACATTATTGCTTTGCAATCGGAGCTTTTGCCATTTCACACCTATAAAATAAAATAGTAATTCCAATTTAAATTGAGCTACTTTCCTTTTCTTTTTTTTTCACAAGTTTTTTGAAAAAGTAAAAAGAAAACAAAAATTCAGATGAAAATTGTTTCTGCATTGAAACTGAAAATGTTTTAAACACATTAAGGAGTAGAATAAGGAAATGTTTCCCTCATGTACTTTGTACACTTGATCTTCAGTTTCACAAGTCCTGATTGTAGAGTTATAATAAAGCATGCTAATGTGGATGGCAAATGGGTTTAATAAAAAAAAAAGAAAAAAAGATGCACTTCAGTGTCTTTTCCACAGTATGTTGGAAAAAGTCAGTAATTCAACCTCATTCACATTTAAACACAGATGCAAACACATGGCTATAAAACTACACAACATTGTTGCTCATTTGTGACCAAAGGACACGTGTTAAATAACAGAATCCTTCTAACATACTCCTCCTGCTGCCCAGCAAAAGGCCTTAGGGGGAGTGAGCAGGAGGAGGAATATGCTTTCCTGTGTTTTGCTGAGTTCAGATGACTGTCATGATTAAGTCAAATGAACAGAGGAGGATTTATGTTCCCCCAACGTGGGGAGATAAGGCAAGAGGAGTCATTCTGACTGACAGCGCATGCCTGGGAGGGAACATAACCCACCTGATGGAGAGAAGTTTTCAACTTTCATAATCTCCCTCTTCCTCCATTACATTCATCATCCCTCTCTCTCCCCTTGAGTGCTTGACTGCTAACAAAAAACTTTTGCCATATGCAAAGCTTGCCTACACAACAACGCATCACAACCCCATCACCTCCCCTGTCTTCACTCCTAGCCTATCAGTGAATTACTCACCTTTCTAGTTCACTATCAAATTCAAAATCTCTTCCTTCTCACTGTAACTGAGCCTTACCAGTGCCAACCCCCAGTCCCCTTAAACACACCCACTCAACTCTCCCCTTTCCTCAGTCTGAAATAAATCAATGCTGGTTGGAGCTCAGTTATAATAAATCAGGTCCTGTCCTGGACTGGAGCCTGCCCAGTCAGCCTGTCATTGCCTGGCCTTCACTCAGGATTAATTAAAGGCCTGATATAAAGCCCAGATGTGCTGGAGCAAAGGAGCTCTGAACCCTTTTGAGCCCTTTTAGACTCTGCATGCACACACACTTACAGACACACACGCATGTATATCATGTGCTCACATCAGGTAGCCAAATAGAGCTTGCATGCATATTTCAAGGCACATTGCTTATTTCCCCAACATATAGACATAAAACAAAGAAGATCTCAGGATGTCTTTATTATATTTTTAATAAAGTCTTGTTGGGCTCAACACACCCTCTGTCCTGTTCATATCTCTACTGTCAGAAAGTCTTAGTGATATTCAGAGTGGAGGTAGAGGTGGAGTCACAGCAGATGTATTTACAGTATGTTTTGTCTTGTTCAAAGCATCTAAATGGACAGATGCTGGAGAATGTAAAAATCCCCTGGAGAAGGACAACATATCAGAGATCCATGTGCTCAGGCATTGACTAAAGATAAGACAAAGAGTGAATATAGTGGCAATGTGGGTGGACTTGTTGTAGTCCAGTTACTTATATGTTCAGGGTAAACAGTGGAATCTAGATGAGGCAGAAATTATTCTGTTCATGCAGATAGGCATACACAACTACGTATGGACGTATGACATGTGGTAAACTAGATTAAGGCTTCTTCTTTTTTTTGGCTGTCAGTAGATCTTTTGAGAATACATATTTTAAGGCAGTTCATGGCATTTTTCAACCTTGGTGAAGTTGATTAATCTATTCATAATAATAAATATTTTATTATTATTATTATTATTATTATTATTATTATTATTATTATTATTATTATTATTATTATTATTATTATTATT
>JAOXYM010000008.1:16514646-16526891 GCA_028567055.1 Leptatherina wallacei | reverse complement strand
AAAGAAAGAAAGAAAGAAAGAAAGAAAGAAAGAAAGAAAGAAAGAAAGAAAGAAAGAAAGAAAGAAAGAAAAAAAAATTGTTGGGAGGGAAAAAGCCTTGTCAGCCAAATTTCTTTCTACAGTACTGTTAACAAAAGTGCAAACTTACAATTGTGTGTTCACACTTCTTGGCATTAAAGTGACCCCTGCAACCAGTGGGCTGTAATAGACAGAGTTTAAACAAACACAAAAGCAGAGTGATGAATGAAAAAAGGAGGAAAACAGAAATAAGTGATGTCATGTGGAAAGTGAAGAATGACAAACTTGATGTCAATAAATTTACTGCAAGCATATTTTGTAGCTGAAAGACACAAAGGTATGTCTGAGCCCATAACGAACTAAATGTCTCCATATAATACACCCTTTCTTTTCCATTCTTTATTCTCTACCTAATAACCACCTAAGAATTAAAAACTTATTTGAACCACAGTACTTAAGCATACAAAAAAAAAGATAAAATAAAACCATCATCCCCTGCAAATATCCTACTTTGTGCAGCTGTTATTATTTTATGTTACATATGGCCAACCGTACATAATGTGGTTTCTCAATCTCATTCTAGCTACTGAGGAAGCTACAGCTGTGGGCTTCTCACTGTAACAGTAATCCTTGTGGCATATATATCTTAACTGACCCTTGTGAGTGCACATTTCAGTCATCATTCCTAAAGACACTTATATCTTTAGGCCAGTTTCCCTTGCAGCATCCCCTGTCCTTGTACCCCGGCAGGTGATGCAACTGAGAAACTGTGGAAGGTGACTATCATTTAAATTCTTGCCGTTCAGAAAATAGATCCATTTGTTATGTGATTAGGGTCTTGGCAAATGGACAGCAAAGCTATAGGGTGTAAATCACCATGGCCAACTTAATTGTCAGTGAAGCAGCAAGGCCAATGAGGTCAGCCTACGCCAGAAAAACATTTTATTACAAATTACCTCAGTATGGGGTTGCATGTTAGATACTAACTAGTGCCCAAATTCTACAGGAGAAATCTGAGCCAGTTGACTTGATTGTGGAATGTATACCTGACCAGTATCACATACAAGTACTTATGGATACAGACACACTCTTGCAGATGCTCCCTTTTACAGGCACACACCTGTCTGTAGTTTAAGAAGTGCAGAATGGAAACTTGAGCTAGTGGTCTGTGCCAGAAATTTGTGGTATGGGTATTTGTGTACGTGTCATACAAATAAAAGAGGGTTTAGCTAAATCCACCAACTGCTTATGGCACATATCCCACCTTGAGGCATCCAAGCCACAGGAAACCTCCCGCCATAAAATGCTGTAGTTAAGATGTTATTCTGAGTGTGTTGCAGTATCACAGTCTTGAGGGCTTTCATTTGGTTCAGGGAGTAAAACTTTAATTTAAGGGCAGATGCAAAGGTGTTGTCCCCCAAAATATGGACTGAATATGTTACGTTGATCACGAACATCCTTAGGAAAAGATCTCCCATGTCTCCATTAGTTTGTAAATGTCAAATCAGCTGTTTGTTTCATTGGTGTGAGACGAAAAGAAGGTGGGGCCACCTCCTTGTGTGTTTCTAATATGTCCTCAAAAATCCCTGTGGGCAGGATCATCTTGGGTGTTCCATGGTTGTTGTATTTGATGGGTTTGCTGTGTGAGGAAGAGGAAAAAAGAAAGCTGTATGATCGGGAGCTGAGCGCAGACTATAAGCTTGACCTGAGGGAAAAAGCACCCTCTGTGCATGGCTTGGGGTAAGATCTAAGTTGCCCTTTCTCTTCCCCTCTCACTCTCCCTTTTCTCTGTCTTGGTGGGGAGGAGGGATGTAGGTAATGAAGCTTAAGCGAGCCTGGTGTCTGGTAATATAATATACACAAAGCCCTTGTCAGGTCTGGATCCAATAATGTGTCATTTACCACGTCTGGAACAGATTGGCCCAGATGATCAGAATGAACCTTTGCCCGGGTGAGGAGTACACAGCAGCCCTCGGCCTCGAGGCCTTACAAGCAGTCCCTTACCCCACTTAGGCTTCTTTGCACCTTTCATGCCTCCCTCCCCCTTCCCTCCCTCCCTATTGTGCAATCCAAATTATTTATCTATTTATTTATGTTATTTATACCCAGAATGTAGCTAAGATTTCAAGGTAATGTTAAAGGATGAATTAAGGAACTTAACAGAGTCTTTACAATATGGTTTCTTAATGTATCTAAAATATTGAGAATAAGCGTATATTAATATCATGAAATAAACAAGTCCTTGAAAAAAAATATCAAACAAGTAATTTGTTTGTAGCGTTGCATATGACTCTTAAGGACGTCCTCTAAACTACAACCATCAAGCTGACAGGAGGGAAATATGACTGAGCGTTCTCACAATGAAGCAAGTGCTAGCCTCTTCAACAAGCCACAAAGCTCCAAAGAAGGGGAATGGTTTCAACCATTCAACCCACTTTTCAACTGTGGGAGGTCAAACCTCATATATTACAACTGTTCTTTTTCTGTATTTTTTGTAAGGATCGAACAGACACAACATCACTTGTGTTTATAGAGGAGATGGCAACCATACTGACTAGTTAATGGCAATTTTAGGGGTTGTCTCGTTTTTAAGTCGAACTAATTTGTAAAACCAATCAGTTGTGTAACTGTTTATGAATTTATTTCAGTATAACATAAAAAACCCTGCTTGCAACCGTGGCTGACATTATTTGCACAGCCAGATTTTTTGAAACATGAAACTAACCTTCATGAAGTCTTCATCAGGAGATATTGTTTCAAACATCTTATATAATCTGTATAAGATTATACAGACTTTAAGCAGTGATAATTGAGGGGACATCATTGCAATTTATTCATTGTCTTTTACTTAATTATCATATTAAACACTGTTGATATGTTTATATCCAATTGAACTGTTAGTGTTTTTAGTGACTTGAAACACATTTTTCATATATACTAAATCTATTTTAAATTGTGTATTGTCTTAATTTTATGCCGTAGATAAAAATTAGGATAATAACCTGAAATGTAATGTTTAGCATGTATTAAATGCGCTGAAGTCTTCTATAGAAATATTAAAAGACATGTTGTTGCTGAAATGACCCCTACCCTACAGAAGCCAATAGATTTGCATTACGGAGCATACGTAAATTTACCCGTTTTGTCTCTGGTTGCCTGAGTCCTCGACCCAGACCAATGCCTACACAGGGAGGCTCTGGAGGTCTATGAGAGAGGAGCAAAAGAAATAAGGACTTATAAGGTTTAAAGGCTGCGCAGATTTAACTCTCTGAGTGTGTTTGTCACGGTGGAGACTTATGTACCTTTTTTTTTGTCCTGGTTTAAATATTTCACAAAGATAATGTCCTGGCTTGTGGGAAAATTAATTTCAAGGATATAGAAAAAGCAAGAGCAAGGCTTTACTTATTTAAAGCACTTTCTTCGATCTCAGAGGAAATTCCTAAAACATTTTTTGTTTCACTCTGCAAGGGAAAGAAAAGAACAAAATCAAAGGTTGCAGGAGAAAATGAAAAAATAAAAAAATCGGACTTTAAAACTCCCATTTCTCCTATTACATGCTCCAACTGTGTAATAGTGTCCTCACCCAGGGAGAGTCATTCTGCAGCCTTCTCTGGAGAATTGCAGCTCCCCTCTGTGGCACAGACTCTGATTTAGTACTGTTAATAAACATGATGTAGTGCTTACAGAGATTTCTCAGACAGGAATGTTTCTTTTTTCACTTCTCTTTTTCATACCTACACACAGTTTCACATGTTTGGATGTGGTGCTGAGAGAGGAGAAGAAAATTTGGTCCCACATGCTTTATTTCAGACTCTTTCTGCAATAATTATTAAAGCAGAGGACTCAGACAAATTCCTCTGGAGCAGGTTTAGCACTGTAAAATGCCACTCCATTTCCCTGAATTATTACTGGGGCTGTGACTGTGACCTGGTTCTTTATGAAGCAGATCCAGCAACTTGTTGCAGTAGAACATCAAATTCTCACATTTTGGGAATCTCTCTTCCAATGTAGGGTGGGTAGTACTTATATGTTAGTCTATAATTCCATTATTTCGGTGCATATGTAATGGATTTGAGTTTGATATGGTCAAAAATTAGATAAGAGAGATCTGCCCTATAACTGACATGGGAAGCAGAAGCATTAGGGTAAGACTAACTTTAATCCTTTTATATACATGACTTTGATGCATGAAGATATATTAATTGATTTTATCATGTGCTGTGCATGTTTAGAAGGTATTATCACTAACTAACATACAAACATGTTGTCCTAAGACTCAATAAAGCAACCATACCTAACAAGTTGGACTTGTGATCTGCTTGCCAACTTCTTCTTGGCGCAATTCTTTTTGTAACACGTTCCCAGCGCAGAGCCCACAAGGCCATCCACAGCTGGCTCTTATTACAGACCCATACAGTAGCCATTCTTTTCACTCACCTTCCCTCCCGGCTTGGTGACGCTTATTAGAAAAGTAACATACTAGTCTGAGAGTTTGTTACAGATTTATGTAACACATGTGTTACCTTTTAAAAAGCATGGTTACTGAACAAAGAGGCATGGGAATGCCAGCAAGGGGAGTGTGGCTAATATTGATTTTTGTTTTGTTTTTCAAGCGGGCTTGTAAATGCTGGAAATAATTTTTTTTAATAGTTTTTTGTAAACTATCATTTTGCAAAAGCTTATTGATTAATGTGTATTTATTTTTCAAATATGTTCTTGATGTCCTCATAAATTCAGGCTGAATATGTGAGGGTAACTATTTTTGATAGCAGGTATCTTTTTTAAACATGACTACAATAATAGTAATACATTGACTGAAAATGAGATGCATTAGTGTTAAAATTATTCAGAGAGTATGGATTAAAAATGTTTTACAGCTTGTTGATGGTGAGAATATATTTTGGATGAAATAATATAAATAATACACAGAATGAACAAAGGTCTGAACACAAATAAATGAAATGATAGGTAAGTAAATGAAACAATAAGTTGATCACCTTATTTGAGTCATGCATTTGAGTTATCTTTTATGTTCTACTCGAATGGAATTATATGGCTAAAAGAGTAAAAGTGTTCATGGGTCCATGCATTTGATTGCAGCTTTCTAATCACATTGTATATAAGTAGTGTGTGTGTGTCTGTGTGTAACTTTATTGCACTGTTTTTGTGCTATTTTCTGACTTCAAATGAAATAAAATGGTTAGAGTAAAAATTCAGAACAGTATTCAAACAGTATTGCAAGACATTATTTATTCATATACTATATATTTGGCTATAAATTAGGAAAAAGTATTACAACAATTTCAACATTTTTATTTATACTATTTAGAGGTACTGAAAGTTTTGCTTCTTTTTTTACTTTGAGCTTATTACCATAGTAACAGTTCAGCAAAGCGTAATAATAAGAGCATTCACTCTCCACATTGTAGGAGGACAATCTTCTCTAAAATGAATTTCCAGAACTGCCTCTTGATGGACTTAAACTGTTACCTGGTGTGTCTGTTGCTTGTCTGTCAACACCAGATACCCTGAGCATGAGGTTGTATGCTGGCAGTCTGTTTCGGCCGAAGTCTGTAAATGCTGCCAACACTCAGGGGGTGGATCACTCTCCTACCAGAACACCCGAGGTATAACAGCGACCTTACATTGCTTCTGACTGGTTCCTGGCTTTGAGCAAGGCTGGACAAATTTAAAGAACAAAAACCATTCTTCTTTGAATTGTATAACATGTGAGCAAAGGTGATGAGTTCATGGACTAAGCTTTGAGCTATCCACTGGGGTTCTGACAATGTCTCTTTCCATCCTCTTCAGGTTTCACAGGCCGCTGCTCCTCAGATCTGGCCCTCCAATGCCCCAGTCTCAACTTCTCACTTTGTCTCCTTGCTCAGCTACACCTCTCCAGTTACGTGGCACCACACCTCCTGGTTGTTATCCCCTCAGCCTCTCTCCCCTGACTCCATCCCCACCCTCTCATGCTGAGGGGTGACACTCAATGCCTTTAATGTGGCCTTGGCCCCATGTTCCTCTTGTCTGTCGGACTCATTCAGGAGCTGTGGGTCCCAGCTCCACCCTGCGTGATTGATGGCAACTGTGCCCTCTCCCTTCACCCTCCATGCCCCACCCCCAGCTAGGAGGACAGCATAGCGTTTCATGAGCTCATCTGTGTGGCGCCCAGGAGCTGCACCTCAAAAGCAGGCACCACTCTTGTCTCGCCATGTATTACTCCCTGGGGGACACAAAGCACATGTGACCTCCCTTTACCCAGCTAGCAAGCTCATCTATCTACTTACGAGGCCTTCAGTACTCTCACTGTATCATCACTGCATGCTCAGTTCTCTTTATAGCCAGACTTCCACACCTAATACCAAACTCATTACACAGATAAAGTGAAATCTTCTTGCATTTATTACAGTTCAGCTGAAGTTTCGTTTTTGCATAAAAAGTTTGAACACAGTTGCCAGAAAGATGAGAACAGTGCTGAAGTTATTGGAAATGTTTTTTTTTAATGTATTTATTTTATTTGTCTTTTTAATTGTATGCTTGGTTAAAAGGCTGATATAGTTATATTCAACCAGCAGCACAGTGGCTACTTGATGATCACATTTTGCATCTTATACTTGTATTCAGTCTGTGCCAGTATAAGAAAGAGTTCAGCTATAAAAGATGGAAAGTGAGAGCATATACAGTATGTAAGCATGAAGACATATACACTGTTGAATCACATTACCACATTTTTTTTTTTATTATATTCAGTCATACATAAATGATATACAGTATTAGGGGAAGTTGAGGCTCCAGTGTTTCAGCCCAAGGACATGTTGACATGTGGCATGTAGGACCCCGGGGATGTCACTACCAATGATTGATGATCAGATCTCTTGAGCCATGATTGTCCCAGAAAAGGAAAATAAATTAAAATGAGCAACGCTCACAGGCCAGATTTGATTACATGTAAGGGAAAAATCATATTTAAGTTTGATTGAAAACTTCAACAAGGGAGAGTGTTGTAGTTAGGATGTGGTTGAAGGTTATCATTGTTATCAATAATGGAAATGATTGTGATTAGACACCAAGAAAGTCTGTCAGATAAGAAAACAGACTCAAAACAACTGTTTCCTAAAACTAATGTTTTAGTGAATTTTCTGTGATTTTACTGATCTCCACTCCACACTCACTTTTTCACTCTTTTCATTTTACTTTTAAAACAGTCTTCTGACATCTTCCTTGGTGGCATCAGAATTTTTGTTTAAGGGCATTTTATAAAATCTTTTTGGATTCTTAACATTGCAGAATGCAGCTTTGTGAAATGGTGGAAATTAGTGAAGAACATTTACTTATGAACTATTTGAAATGGGCTTCTTGCTGATAATGCCTATGTTATGCTACTTTATTTTTCTCCTCTACTAAATTTCAGATTTTTTTAATGTTTACTTCACTAACTTGACAGGTCTTTAGTTATTCATGAGAATACAAAATGTTATGTATTTTAATAATGCATTATTTCAAACTTCAAACTGGATTCTGGCATCTTACAGAGAGTGATTAGCAGTCAGGACCTTATTATAGAAATCTGAGTTGTATACAGCTAAAAATAGGGAACAAAATATCAGAAAAAATAGTTATGTGAAACGTGGTATCTCAAAAGAATGAAAAACTGAAATAAAGGTTAAAAAATGAAAACAAATTTTCATGTAAAAACTTAATTGATTTTATTTTCTTCATTTTGCATTGATCAGTATGCTCAAAACCCCATAAGATTTCTCCCTAATAGGGAGCTGTATGAGTAGCATGTCCTTATAAATCCACCTCCAGCAGCTACAACAGCCATATGATACTTATATTCTGTTGCTTCAGTTGTAATTATGTTGCTATGTTTATAGTCTTAAGAACAATTTTTAGTTTGTGCTGATATTTTTACCATAATTTTTGCTTGATTGATCCTAAAACCCAAAATTTTTAGTTTACTTTCATACAAGCCAATAAAACAATATGGCATGAATTACTTTCATTAGTCTCCAAAATGATTCCCACCCAACCTTTCTTTCAGCCTCCCATCTTACCTTACACTTCCCTCAAGACAGAAGTTAAGAGAGGTCTGTCCTCCTCTGCATGTGGGACATTCCCAGTGAGAAAGAATCTGAGGACACTGATCACCTAATCTCTCCAACTGATGTAGCACCTGTTGGGACATCACTGAAGTAGAGGGAAATATCCAGATCAGTGTGTGACCTGATACACTTCCCTGTATATCAACTGGCAGCTATTTGGCAGCCACTTGTCAATTAAGACAGAAAAGATAAATGATAGACTTCAATAAAACTATACATAGAGCAATTAGAGATAAATACTTAAGAATGTACTCTATTCATGTTTAACATGGAATTTAAAAACATGAGGTCAGTGTCTAATTTTCTCTTTTTTTCCCCCACCTTTGCTTCCCTTGGCACACATTTCATGTCAATTTGGGTCATTTTTCAGTTGATATGATTTCCTGGAAACATTGCATAGCTGAAGGTGACATCTGACAAAAATGAAACCAGATCATTCACGTAAGAATAGGGCACCAATGCAAGGACAGAATACAGTCTACCAGCTCCGCCTGACTGCCAGTCAAATGTCTCACCCAGCTGTTCAAGAGGTGACCATGTGCTGAGGAAGACCCTGAGAGACTGTGAGCAGGGACATAAATCACAGACGAGGACGCCGCAGTTGCTGTTTACGTCTGCATGCAGTGAAGACATTGACATTTTTGCCATTGCTGCTTTGGAGAACTTGTCATTAGATGTGTTTGTATTATTATTCTGTTGTTACATGTGGTCTGTAATGTGTCTCTCAGTGATAAATCGTTTGCTAGCTATAAACACTTATGTTTCTCAAAAGTAAGTCAACGCACTGTAAATTAAGTTAGGGCAAAAAAACAAGCAATTTGAAAAAAACCTTAAATATTTACAACATTGGAATCCAGGGTTAATGCTCATACCTGCTTTCTTAAAAGATGATTGTGCAGTAGAAGGAATATGTGACATGAGAGCTTGTCCGAATGGCCACATGTGTTCTTTGTGTACACTATAGAGTATCCCTGCTTTGGTTCATCTTGATAAATGATCTGGATTGCTCTCTGAGTGAGATTGTTAATGTGGCCAGAGGAGGTCTACTTTTTCCTCTTGTCCAAGGTTATTTAAACTAAACCAACCATTCCTATAAATGTCTCAAATCTCTTACAGCATGAGCCACAGCCTTAATGCCTGACAGAGGAACGCTGCTTTGCATGTAGCCTGATTATTATCTGCTACACAGATTGCTAGCAGCTGGGCCGTTCATGGCTGATGGTCCCATAGTTTATGTATTGTAACTCCTGGAATGTGGACAATTACCACTTTCACTTTCTCCCAAAAACCTTAATATAGTTCACATAAACTATTCTCTTTAAAATAGTACTTTAAAGAGCTTTATGAACCTCCAGAGTTATTGCAGGCAGAAAAAAAAAATGCTACCCATTTCATTTAGTTTTTTGTTTATACGGATAAAAAAACAAATACTGTTTATCATACTAAAATAAAACAACTTCTTCATATTTCACTTTAACCAGGCTGGCCTTTTAAATGACTGAGTTTCAAACAGGTTTCTTCTATGTGAGATTTGTTTTACCACCCACCAATTAGATCTGTTTAAAGCTACATTTTGGTAGAATCAAGGTTTGACTGGTCTGGTGATTTAAGGGTCACATAAAGAGGAAACTCAAACTCAAATAGGTTAGATAGCAAACAATTGAACTCAAAATACTCTCCTCTGTTTTTTGCTACTCATTAAGCTTATAAGTCACAGTATAGTTTATATCAAAGCTGAGCAATTTGTCTTCAAAATAGGCAAATAAGTTGATATAGTCTTACTTACTCAAAAAAAAAAAATACCAAGCACAAAATTCTGACAGCATAATCAGAAATGAAAAAGTTAATTGCACCATAGGCACAATAACACTGCCATGAAATCAATAAAAAATTATGTTTTGCAAGGATACTGCAATCCCAGACATCCCAGCTCACTGATTTAACTGTTTAAACTGATTGAGACAGACAATGGCTACGGTTACATCGTGTTTTTTTTATTCAGAATTAATTATTCCGAATTAAATAATTTGGAATTAAAGTGTTCTCCATCAGGTTTACTTGGAAATAGTAATTCTGAATTGAGGTTCACATGAACAACATGTTTATTCGCCTTTACGCAATTCTGCTTTAGATCTGTGGGTTGGGAAAGGTTCTAATTGGACAGGGCGCGGGCGTGACATACGTCTACCGGATGAAAACAAACTCCATTGCTATTTTTCTTTCTGGCTACAACATGGAAAACCACATAAAAAGTAAAATTTTTGCTTGATGTTGATTGTAGTTTTCAAGCAGCAGCTCAACACAAGCATACAACTTCACTTTCACTTAAATAATCTCTGCTCAAGTCCAACCTTTGCTTCGGGCAGCCAGCGCGGAAGATGTGCGTCATTGTAACAGGACAAGGGAACGAGCATGCACAGAATGACCGGAATTAATATAAAGCAGAATGAACGAATACATAATAGAAGAATCATTCCATTCAGATTTAAAATGAGAATAAACCAAGCACTTACTTTGGAATTAAGTTTAATTCAGAATTATAACTTTCATTTGAAATTAGGTGTTACACGGTCATTTTTTATCTCTTTAAAGTGGATTTAACTTGTATTCCGAATCAAAAGGGAATTAAAACTGTCATGTAAACGTGGCCAATGTATATTTCAGAGTTCAGGAGGAAACCCCTCCTCCCTCTTGCTGGAGGACAGTCAAATCTAGAGATCACGAAAACAGTATGAGATATATAAAAAAAAAGCTAAACCAAACGTATATCCCATGCCTGGATGTATATTCACTGTCTAAAATCAAAACCTGAACATTACCTATAACTCTACTTACTCCAAGAGTGGAGGCCGGATATTCAGTCTGAACAAAAAAACTGGTAGGTTACATTTAGTAGTTCAGCGATCATTGATGATAGTATGCCTAATAGCTAAAGTAATAACATCAACAAAAATTTGTTATCCTGATACTATATATCTATACTATACCATGTTATAGTGTATGGGTTGCACGGTGGTGTGGTAGTTAGCACCACTGCTGTGAAACAGCAAGCAGGTCACTGGTTTGAGCCTCAGCCTGTGCAAAGTTTACATGTTCGCCCTCTGTGTGGGTTCTTTCCGGGTACTCTGACTTCCTCCCACTGTACAAAGTTGTGCATGTTAGGTTAATGGGTCACTCTAAATTCTTTCTATTTCTATGAGATCAAGTTGGAATATGAGTGGTTGTTTGTTTCTCTATGCAGGCCCTGTAATAGACTGATGATCTGTCCTCTCATCTGCCAATTGCTGTGATACGGATAGGCTCCAGCTTCCCTGCAACTCTGAATTGGACTAAGTGGAATAAAAAATGGATGGTTATACTGTTATTGTGTTATTTGAGGCTCAGTCATTGGCTAGCTTTGAGAAAGTATTAGCAGCTTGGATGGTTTCAACGATGTGACAAGCAATAATAAAATAGCAACCGCTGCAGCAATGAATGTATGTGTCCCTCTTTCTTCTCTGCCTCCACAGGCATAGTCTGCACTGCAGCTCTATTAAACAGTCCAAATCCCAGCCATCCTTACAAAGTCCCAATTACATTTTTACCAAAATCTTTTGTTTGCTAGTTTATTGTCTGCTGCAGAAGTTGCCTTTATGTTTTACAGAGTTCGGGTCACCTAGGCCCCCTCCTGGAGCCAGGCCTGGGGGTGGGGCACAGGGGTGAGCACCTAGTGGCCGGGCCTTCACCCGTGGGGCCCAGTCGGGCCCAGCCTGAAGAGGAAACATGGGTCCCCCCTCCTGTGGACCCACCACCCGCGGGAGGGGCCGTAGGGGTCGGGTGTGTAGTGAGCTGGGCGGCAGTCAAAGGCGGGGACCCTGGCGGTCCGATCCACTCCTGCGGAAGCTGGCTCTAGGGACGTGGAACGTCACCTCACTGGCGGGGAAGGAGCCTGAGCTGGTGCGCGTGATTGAGCGGTTCCGGCTAGATATAGTCAGGCGTGGGCATACTGGTTGCCCCCCGGCTTGGTGCCTGTGTGTTGGGGTTCACCCCGGTGGACGAGAGAGTAGCCTCCCTCCGCCTTCGGGTGGGGGGACGGGTCCTGACTGTTGTTTGTGCCTATGCACCGAACGGCAGTTCAGA
>JAOXYM010000008.1:16481410-16497641 GCA_028567055.1 Leptatherina wallacei | reverse complement strand
CCGTCAAGCTGAAGAAGGAGTCCTATCGGGCTTTCTTGGCCTGTGGGACTCTGGAGACAGCTGACAGGTATCGGCAGGCTAAGTGGAGCGCGGCTTCGGCCGTTGCTGAGGCAAAAACTTGGCCGTGGGAGGGGTTCGGAGAGGCCATGGAGAACGACTTCCGTACAGCTTCGAGGAGGTTCTGGTCCACCATCCGGGAAGGGTTCAGAGTAGAGCCGCTGCTCCTCCGCATCGAGAGGAGCCAGATGAGGTAGCATGGGCATCTGGTTAGGATGCCTCCTGGACGCTTCCCTTGTGAGGTATTTCGGGCATGTCCCACCGAGACCCCGAGGAAGGCCCAGGACCCGCTGCAGGGATAACATCTGTCAGCTGGACTGGAAGCGCTTGGTATCCTCCCAAATGAGCTGGCATATGTGGCTGGGGAGAAGGAAGTCTGGGCTTTCATGCTCATAATGCTGCCCCCACGACCCGAGCAGTAGAAGATGGATGGATTAAATAATTCAACTAAAAGAAAAAAGAAGAATTCTCCTTCCTGTTTTCCTAGATATTTTTTCTATGGTTGGTAAATCTCTTCAACCACGTAACCGGTAACATGTTCAGTAATTTCCCTCAGTGTGGCAGCTTTAGCCTGCAGACATTGCTTCAAATGGGAAGAAGAATTCACTGCTGCTACTTTTATTCCCCCAAGCATAATAGGCATTTCACAATGATTTATCTTGCTCTTTTCACTCACAAATTCCAAATAATGCTATAAAATAAATATCAAACACTCATTGGGTTTTTCTTATCTCTTTCTTTTTTGTTTTGCAACAAGACAGCTTTTATTGTGAAATAAGTTGTGTTACTTAAATTACAAGTATTAACACTAAGCTTAACTAGGTATAACAAAAAGTTAGTATTCTAATGCAATACTCCCAACATTTATTAATAAACATTCTTATTAACTCTTAATCATCTGCTATTGAGTGACAGCATGCTTTTCTAAACTTTCATTCAGCATTTTATTATTTTGCATACCATTAGATATGTTTCAACAAAAAAGTAAAAAATGCAGTGACAGCAGCAGTGAAAGAGTAATGAGTTTGTCCTAGCTGAGTGTTAAGTGTAGATATCATTGTGTCAAGGTCGTCACATCACAGCAGGTATGGAAACATCATCTAGTGCAACAAAAACTCTACCTTAGTATAGAACTTCCTAAGAAATATTTAGTTAGTGCACAATTTATTAGCCATTGCTATATATTTTTCCACATATTTTATGATCTGCCATTAGATCAGCTATGAAATTACACATGACTATGTTTCTGAGTTGATGTGCCATCAATATGCAATGCAGTGAAGTGACAATTGGTAGGTAAAATTAAGCCAAAACCAAGACAAAAAATGTGCTCATAGGTACTTTATGAGATCAGTTAAGGCTGACCTGCTCATAAACACACAAGGATGCTCCCATACGCACTGCTAACAGTCAGCATCTGTACAGTTTATACGTTGGTTGTTTGAGTAAAATAAACAAAAAGACAGAATTTCCCGAAACTACTAAAATATAAGAATTATTTTCCATTTTAGCTAAACAACTAAAAAGCATAAACAAATACAATAAAATCAAATAGCAAACAAAGAAAAGAAACATATTTTTCTTGATTGATTAGTGCGATAAAATTTCTTAGATGTAATGATTCAAGCTGGCTAAAGTTCAAGCTTGTACAAATCTCCATTTCAACTTGTTCAAAAGTTAAAAAAGCAGCTTATTCTCGCAGGAAAATGCACAAGTGGCTGTATAATATGTAAGGTGTTGAATGATGCCTGGTAATGTAGGATTGTAAGGCACGATTCATGTGCACTCTCAGAAAATCACTGTGGCTATATATTTCATTAAAAATTTCAGGGGGATATTTAAAGTACAGAAAGGCGATCCAGCACAAATATGAACGGCTGACTTTAAGCACCTTAATAGCCCTCATACCAAGACTTGGCAGTGACTGGAGTTATGAGTAATATTGTCTGCAGGCAACTAGTTCATTTAAGAGACGAGCAATAAATGGCTCAAGTGAGGTGGAGGAAAACTGAGCAGCTCATTTCAAGAAAGGTGTTGATTTGGGCATTTCTTTGTTTTTTACTTCCATAATGGAAATCATAAATAATGACTAATAGAGAGTATTTTGTGGTTACATCTAATATGACACAACAAGTGTTTCATAGCAAAAGAATGGCGATAAAAGGATACATCAATAAAAATAAGAAAAAAAAACGAATACAACAATGTAACTGAATCCAGATTTTGGGTTAAAAGTTCATAGATGCCTCTCTGATTTTGAACTCAAAATTCCTGCTTTGACCTTATAATTGAGCAACTGCACCCTCAAGCTTTATAAAAGTCACCAAGGTGGTACCAAACACTTACTTTGGCTTTACTTTTGCTGAGACACGTTTTTAAACAGCATTTGTCCATTTCTTTCTCAGCCCACGTAATCTCCATGTTTCCTCTTTTAAGCCATTCCTCATGTTTTCTCGGGCACGGCCAGTCCCAACCTTGGGAAAAAAACACATTTCCTCCTGGTTCCAAGTTCTCCCACTGAGGGACAAAGAGTGTCCCTAAGTTCAAGCTGCACCCCAGGCAATGTAAACGGGGTGAGGAGAACATGAGGTGGACCAGTGTTAGAGCCAGGCAATACTAACCAGTGTGTGGGAGAAAATCACAGGGTTAGTGACCTCACAGGGAAATCAGTATGGCTTGAGAAAATACACAACAAACAGGAGGCAGATCACAATCATCTTTAACTCATGGTCCTGATAAAAATTGTCTGCATGACATGGAGAGGTCACAGCATGGGTCAGTCATTCAGTTTAGAGGCCAATGGCTGTTTTCTGTTTAAGCTTTCTGGTTTAGTTTTAAAGAGCAGACAATTGCAGCGAGCAATGCTATTATTACTGCCAGCATTAGTTGGGTCTGTGGGGTGTATGATAAGTGTGGGAGTCACAAGAATATATCTTTAAAAAAAAAAGTCAAGTTAATCTTTAACATTGATTGTTGCATGATTATTTGCCTTAGAAAAAAAAAGTAGTTTCATCCAGTTTGAAGACTTTCAACTCTTGTTTTCTCATTGTCATGTTGGATAAGGCTTAAAGAGCTAAGGTGTTTTTGCCCTATTGTAATTCACCATTGAGAGAACATTTGATTCTATAAGAACTGTAAATTCAATATGTTTAGCTTTCTTATAATTGTTTTCTCTTTATGTTTGAACCAGTACCTCAAGTCTCCCATAATGTTAACAAACATGCAATAACAGATACAGTTCAGTGTTAACTTGTTTCATCCGTTCCTCTACAGATTGGCAGTACAATACCTGATTTAAAAAAAAGAAAATTCTGTTGTCAATACTAAGTCAACTAAGATGAATCTGACATGGGTGGCCTGTGCCCGGCAGGGTTGGTGGCTGCTGATCTTGGCCTGCCAGGGCCTGTGCCCCGTGGCTGCGGGGACATGTAAGGGTGAGACAGACGTCACTCTTGGACTGCTTTGATGCTCCAGGAAGGAACAAACTACTATTCAGTCATAGAAGGAGAAAATGTGGATCTGTGTAGCACGGATGCTAAATTTATGGAAAGTGATTTTCATATGTCTGCTAGGCTTAAGTTTTTGTTTTGATTCAAACACCAGGACTTCCCGTCACTATTTAGACTAAGGCAATGTGTTTTGTTATGTACAATAATAAATATGCTTATGGAATAAGTAAAAGCTTCAATAAATATCTGTATGAGTGATATGTGTCCCTGAGATCAGCTCATATCAATTCAACAGTCCTAGATTTAGTCTGTAAGGATGCCTGCGGAGGCTGGGTGTCATTAAATATTCAGTAAAACAGCTATATTGGGTTTTTTGAAAATAAAAAATGTGTCTGAAAATATTTCATAGATAGGATAGATAATAAGATCAATCATTCTCAATTGTTCTGGTGGTTAACTGCATGTTATAATATGTAGGTGTTGACAAACATGCAATTATTGTGGCATTTATATATTTATGGTTTTACTGGTAATTTCAGTTTGAGTCACAAAGTATTCTATGAAAATTTAACTAAATTCCAATACTTAGGTTTCAGTTGTGCTACATGTTTTGTTTTGTTTTTCAGCTTGTTTGTCTCTTATTGGTGCTCTTGATGATTGTCAGCTTTGTTTTCCTGAAAAACAATAGATTATTCTTTGTCAGGTTTCTCTAAAGGTATAGCAGGTTGTCTGGTGTCTGGTTGGGCCGAAGGGCCATTGTTCTTTATCTGGTGTATCTTTATCTCCTCTTTCTTCTGTTTATTTCCCCTTTCATTTCTTTTCATTAAAAAAAAGGACTGTGTATGGAATCACAGGCTGGTAGTGCTTTATTGTCCACTGACCATGCCCTTACGTAATGTTTCACATTATCTGTTTATTGCAAATTATAAAGCGTCTTTGATTTATGATGAAGACTACAGGATGGATTAAAACACTGTCACAATGTCCCCTGAGAACTGGATTTTTATTTCATGATATGTCATTTGTGCCAGGAGTAGAAGGATATTCTGCATTTTTTCCAGTTTTGCCAGCCCTGGAACGCTTGGCTATCCATCTTTGTTTTGGGTTGTGTTTTTTTTTTAAAGTAGTTTTAGTAGGAACTGGAAAGGTGAAATTTGAAATATAATTTTAGAATATGCATATTAAGTGCACATAGTGCACTTATCAAAGGATGAGACACATCAGCCACCGCCTCCCGAGTCTCAAAACTCTAACAGTTGAGCGAGCAATGACTGTTTAGCCAAGCGTACAGTGACATTCTATACTGACTAAAAGTAAATATGAGTGATCCAAATAGGATAAAGCAGGTATAGAAAATGGATAGATGAACAGACCTGCATGTTGTCTAATTAGAAGTGAAATTATGCATGAAGTTGTTCTATTCAAACATTTAGCATTTATATAATTGTGTCCAGAATAACTTAGAAGAAGCAAAAGATCACAGCTTTGTGTCTAAAATAAGATTCAGGAAACGGAAATTTATTACAAAACCTGCTGGTGAACATTGCTTTTAACACATGATCTGATAGGATCAATTTTGTATGTCATCTCCTGAGGGCTAAGACCCCCTGTCTTTAAAATCCTAGAAACGTCCTTGGTGGTGTTTAAAACGTTTTTAACAGACTGGTCCAGTCTTAGTTGGGCTGTTGATCTACTGAGTTTTATGGACCGATCAGACCAATAAATACACTCTGTAAGCCCAAAAAAGACGTCAGCCCAACGGGAAAATGCCCGGTATGCCAGATGGCCATATCCTGGTTGTATCTACAAAGAAAGCTGCTCTACTCACTCGACCAACACGCCCAACCAGACATGTGCATGTACACCTATGCACCCACCGAAAGGATAATCTCTTTAACTTTATTGTCCCCCTTTTCCAGAACAGTCATACTTTACCTTTCATAAAGAGCTAATGGCCACCTTTTTGTTGTTGTTCTGACATGCTGAAGGCTCTGATAGGAATGTATAGTTTCGAATGGAAGAATAACCTGAAAATGGGTGTTTGACCTGTCTGTTGAATCAGACAGGTCAAACTGAACCAGCTTGAAAGTGAGTAAGTTGTTTTCTAATGCAGAGGTCCAATGGTGAAATGAAATGAAAAATGAAATGAAAAATACTTTATTTATCCCTCTTACAGGGAAATTATTGTTGTAGCAGTTTTTTTTTTTTTTTTTAAATGATAATAATAATGATTATACAAACAATTAAATTAAAGATTCCTTTGATAAGTAGATTTCACCATTGGTACAGTAATAATTATTTTCTTCCAAAGCATGTTCATATAAAGTACACTGATGCACAAACTCGTGGCACTAGACCTTTTTTTATCTATTGCTGAAATTGTTGTGGATATTTAATATTTTCCCAACTCTGCTTTTCGGTTTGGGCATGAAGAGTGCATTTGCACTTTTTCCTTTTTGTTTGATTCATAATCTTTTTTTCTTTTTTTTTTGCTGGTCTCATTGCAAAGAGTGATTGTGTCTGTGAGGTTTGATGTTTTCATCAAAAATATATCTGTTTACTGTTTGTACAAACTTGTAGATGCAGTCTTTTAAGAATTATATCCAGCATTTATATAAAAGGCATAAGCAGTTGTCTATGAGAGACCTATCATATCTTTGTGTGTAACAGGAGTGTTTGATGCATTTCATCTCCACACCACCTTTTGCTGACCCCATTTAACATGTCATGACATTGCACATTTGCTAATCTAAGTTTGACAGCATCTATGGAGTGAAACTTGCATGTATTCCACGTGCTCTTTGGCATTGAATCTATGCAGTATTAGAGCACAACTGGTGGGTAGCAACCAGTGTCACAGCACACTAATCATGCTATTACCTTCTATGCTGGCATGTCAACTATATGTGGCTGGATGAAGGAGAGCCTGGGTGGGGATTGAACCAACAACCTCCCAGGTGAGAGTCATGTGCGCTGACCAGTCAGCCAAAGGGATATCTCTGTGGTCTAGTAGGGCACATGATCAATCGGAGGCGTAGTGACAGGACCCTCACTGTTACATATATAGTCACTGTATTGCTCCGTATTGTTTAAAACCAAAGATCAACGTGTTAATTAAAATAATTATAATTCTTGCCTTGTTCTTGATTATCTTTAAATGGACAAGTTAACACTGAACTGTATCTGTTATTGCATGTTTGTTAACATTATAGGAGACTTGAGGTACTGGTTCAAAAGTAAAGAGAAAACAATTATAAGAAAGCCAAACATATTGAATTTACAGTTCTTATAGAATCAAATGTTCTCCCTATGGTGAATTACAAAAGGGCAAAAACACCTTACCTCTTTAAGCCTGACCCAAACTGAGAATGAGAAAACAAGAGTTGAAAGTCCTCAAATTAAAGAGACAGAACTATATACAGACTTTGAAGTCAAGTACATTAATTGATACATATAAGTGCAGATGTGATGGAAATGAAAGTAATCATGATGCAAAATAGTTGAAAAACAGCACATGGGGAAATTTTCTGTAATTTGATGAACATTTGCGGTTATAAGTCAGTATTAAAAGCAAGTAGGATATTAATTTGTTTTATAACTCATAAAAACAAAAAAATGGGTGATTTTACAGATAAATTCTACTCCTAAACATGTGTAATCCCCAATCAGTAACATCCTTTTTTACTGATTCTTCAAGTGTGATAAAGAAAACTACCTTACCCTCAGGGCAAAGTGGCTGTGTTGCTACTTTCATAGTTCAAAACTAGATTGAATAAACAATGGAAGTGACATGTGAGCTGTAATGACATATACAGTAAATTGCTCCCCACAGAACCTGCGCATGTTGCAGAGCAGAACAGCAGGCCTGCTGGAAACCCAAGGGAGGTAGGCTGGGGTTAGGGCAACTGCTCAGCAACGAAATTAAATGTATCTTTTATGGTTTTGCACAACTGCAATACAAGAATATTTTCTATTAATTTGACAAACTTTTTCTATGACTTATAAAGTGGATGGCACAACAGCAGAGTAGATGATTAGCAAAGGAGATTCCGTCAGTGTCTTGGCACTGAGTGTGAGTAAGGAGGATAGGAGTTGAAAGACAAATCTTGCCACAGGCCAAGATTAGACAGTTGTGTGATGGATGTTACCCTGCTTCTAATGAAGCTCCTGCCTCATATTAGCCCAGGGTGAAGGAAACAAAATGGGAGGGAAGGGTGAGAGGCTGCAGTATGGAGGAGAGAGTTATCTCATGCTAACTTAGTTAGCTGATAGGCTCCAGGGATACAGGAGGAGAAGGGTCAAGACCTCTACCAACGTCCCCCAAGGGACCAAGGCACAGAGAAGTCAACATTCCTGAGAAACTCTGAGACCTTCCTCCCCTTGAGAGATGGAGAGATGAGGGAAAAGCTG
The DNA here is from genome assembly GCA_028567055.1 of Leptatherina wallacei. NCBI lineage: Eukaryota > Metazoa > Chordata > Actinopteri > Atheriniformes > Atherinidae > Leptatherina > Leptatherina wallacei. Next base: position 16,489,725 of record JAOXYM010000008.1, on the reverse strand, counting down.
ACTGAATGAAGAGACAGAGCAAGCCTAAGAGAGAAAAAGAATGAGAGAACTTTGTATGGTCTTTCCATTTACCTCCTTCACAGAAGGCTCAAAGACGTAGAAAAACACATTTCCGTATACATCACATACATTTTACAGCCCCTTTACAAATTCAGGCATTGTAAGTGACTTATAAACCAACAATGACCTTTGCACACTCATTCCTGTCATTATTTAAGAATTATTTTTAGGCAAACTCCTAAAATAGTCTTTCTCTCCTCCTTTCTCTTCTCCTCCCCTTAGTCATTTCCAGTGCAGTAGTGGCTGGCGCCTGCAGAAGTCTGAGGAGCACAAGGAATTCTTGCAAGCTGTTTGGCAGTGCCCCTCTCATAACGATATGGGATGACAGTTTTATCACTAACGTTCACATACGGAGACAATTTTTTATAATCTCTACCTGTATGAAACTGCTCAAAGACAATATTTTATTCCAGCTGAAACATTTGGCAGCTGGTTGAGATTCTTACAAATATTATGGATGACATAGATGATCACATTATTATCATTATCATTATTACACTCGTGTTGGATGCTCTGTAAGCTCACAATTAAAGATCTTTGGACTCCTGCGGCCCAAGAGATTGTGAGATGGAACATAATCTTTGATGGGCCTAAATAAATGTATAAATAATGAAACATTTAAGTGTTTTGTGGTTTAATGGTAAGTATCATGGATTAAATGTGATAATCAACATTTCACAAAGTGATAGAACAAATCTGAAATGTTTTAATACTTTTGTTTGTGAATTTTGGGGTTTTTTGTTTTATTTGGTCATCGAAAATACTGCCTTATTTGAAATCTCCGACTGTTTTCTGAAATATCTATTTAAATAATCTGATTTGTGTTTCATCGAGGTGCTGTGTTTTCTGTTTTCTTGTAGGTTAAGTTTTTTCTTTTTTTTCTTCTTTCCAATGCTATCAATTAATTGGATCTAAAACTTCGTTCTATTTTCTGTTTTTTCTTTAAATGTAGAATTTTATGATTTGGTTTAATATTACACACAATATTGTATATTTGTTATGTTGTTTGTTTTATTGTTGAGTTTAAGGGAAAAAGTTTTTTGGGGAGCAAATGTTGCATTTTCAGAAATGTTTTTGTATTTTGTTTCAGTTGCTGTTTTTTCATGTGTTGTTTTTGGTATGTTGTGTTTTCTGAAATGTTAGATTTTGAGAAATCATTTTCTCCTCATTTTTCTGATAACTTTAAATTTAGTTTGCTGTTTTGTGCTTTAAGTCCAGCAGAATTGTCTTTTTTTCATAAAAGTAGCAATAGCAATTCAGTATATAAAAAAGCACTTAAAGTAAGTATAATACCCATTTTGAGTTCTAACAGTTTACTTGATACACTGTAATGGCACTTGGTCTGACCTCCCAGCCAAATCACCATCACTCCCCCTACTGTACAGAATACTCAAAATAATTTACAGTCTCCTATGGGTTTGATCAGGGTTGTGAAATCAGAAGTATTTGGGAAGAGCAAATGTAATACAATTTATAAACACACATTTTCAGTTAACATGTGTACAGCATCATTTGTTTTCATTATAACAACCAGCTGTACCCTGACAAGCAGATCAAAAGGGGCACTGAAGAGTCACATTAAAACATTGTTTTGGTTTCTAAATCATTTCCTACTTTAGCGGGAACAAGAACCACTGACAATGATTCCTCCCTTTTCAGTGGAGCAGACATTTCGTCCTGTCTGTGAGCGTTTGTCTTTGTTCATCAGATCTAATACACTGGAGTTTTGACAGCCCTCATTCTGCTCTCAATCCCAGCTTGTCATCTGCATCTTGCTCTTGACAGCCCCCACTGCAGAACCCCCTTCAAACATGTTGGAATGTATGGGAAATATAGCTTCTTGGAATGCCACTGGAAAGTGCTGCCAGCCAACAAAGAAACAAGAAGGCAGTCACAAGTCTTTATAAAGCTCTTGAACAAACCTTACAGCATTCTCACTCATCAATTGTCTTTTCATGCTTTCTGCTGTGGTTTATGTGCAATGAGATGAAGTAAATGTAGCATTGCCTATAATGACACAGTGCTGTCTGGCAGCTCTGCCCTCCAGGAACCCCTCGTCTAGGCTGAAAACCTTCAATATCTGCTGGTGTGCTCAAGGGGGTGCAAGGATATGCAAACTTTCATCGTTGGTTAAAAATAGGCTGTGCCTCTCAGACAAAAAAAGAGGGCCCTGCTAATAATCACAGCTCTGTACTGGCTGTGTGAAGCATATGGTCTGAGAATGTGTCATTTTTTAGGAGGATCCTGGGAAACTTTAGACACCACGCTTGCAACCCAGAATAAGAACCATGGGAATGATTGAAGGGGTATTTTTTGTGTGTGTGGGCCACTGAACTAGAACTACCCTGTCTCCAGGATTAGACTGCCTTCCTTTCCGCCTCGAGGCTGCCGAGCCAGGCATAACTCACTCAGCGGCTGGTTTGCCAGAAACAGATGATTTTATGGTAAGATGTAAATGGTTAGGGACACAGTGAGGTCAGGGAATCATGGATATGGAGACATTTCATATCTTCTATATCAGGGTTTGTGACATGGTTGTCCTTAAACAAGACTAAAGATTAAATAAAACTATGGTGGACTAAGTGACATCTAGTGGTGAATATGCAGACAGCAACCAACTCATTACAAGCCCCCACCCACTACATCCCCAAACTTAACTTTATACTTCAAAGCTTGTAAAAATGTGTAAATCATCAAAGCCTCCCCTAAATGGTTCAGAATTTGCTTTGTCCATTTTGGGCTCCTCTGGAAACACCACAATTAATCTTGGTGAACTGCAAGTGTTGATTAAGAAGATCAGTCCCACAGCTCCTTCATAATTTGCAAGACATCCGTTATTTTTTTTTATTAAACTGGAAAACTGTATTGCCAAGGGGGACAAAGGTCAATATTTTAGGAGTGTCAGGAGTTGGATTTTACCATGCTTGAGACCTTTTCATTGTAAAGGTAGGGTAAGAGATGTTTTCCGGGAGCATTTTTTTACCATATTGCTTGAAATCCTCTTCACACTCTCTTCACAGCCAATTAATTAAATGCTCTAAAGCAAAAATACAAATTTTTAGTCACCTGTGGAATGGACAGGACTGAAAAAAAAAAGAATCCAAACATTTCAATTGGCCCGTTCTAAAGGATTGGATGGTGATATGTCTGCCAAACTCAACTGTCAGCCAGAGCTGCTAGCTAGCTGCTAGCATACCACATCAAAATACAGTACATACTTAAACTTAAGAGACATTATGGCAGAAAAAGTGCCTATATTGAGTTGGAAAAGAAAAGCTGTTTTGGAGAAGGCTACTGCAAAGAAAAACGCTGAAGGAGAGCAGAGCAAGAGCAGAGTGTGCATTGGTGGCGTCAACTGAAGCAACAGAAAGGGCTGCTAAATGATAGGTAAGATAACATAATGTCTTTATGACTTTTGGAGAAAATCGATGCTGCTCAGCACTCATGAACCCTCAGGAACAAGCATTGTGCATTCCTGTGCTATGGAGGTATGGCTTCGGGGGGAAGTCTAAAGAAAGGGGTTTGGACTTTTGAGTATTTTCAAAATGTAGCTTGCTCAAACCGTTTTTCCAGGATCTCCTACCCTACCTCTAATACTAAACTTGTTGGTCTTAATGATACATAGATCTATCATAATAGTTAGTTCTACTGAATATAAGGTAACTATCTTAGATAGGTTAACTACAGAACAATTAAGTGCAAAAGTGGTATGAGACCTCCGCCAAGCTAAAGGGGCAGTCACCTGAGAAAAACCCCAAAAGACCCAACAACCCACCAAGTACCCCCTATATTTTAAACTTTCTGGATCACCAGATCCAGAATATCAACATGACCCCGGTCAAATAATTTGATTTTAACATTTACCATGATGTTATCTTGTAATTTTTTTATTTATTTTTTTGCCTATGATTCTGGGCATTATCTGTTAAGTTAGAACCTGTAATGGCAATATAATCCCCATCTCCCCATAGTGAAGAATCATTTAAAAAGATTCCAGACCGTGATCCAGACCGTGATCCAGATCACCCACAAAATGTAATCACTTTTTCTTTTATTCCATTTCTGACATTTCCTGAAAATGTAATCTAAATCGTCCATAACTTTTTTAGAGTTACGTCGCCAACAGACAGACAGGCAGACCAACTACACCGTTGAAAAACATAAATAAAAGAAAATAAATTAACAAAAGCAGAAGAATGAAGAGTAGAAATCCTTGACAAGATGTTGAGGCAGTATTCATCTGGAGCTTTAACTAGAACAGTGGTTCCCAACCTGGGGTCTAGAACCCCTTTGGGGGATCCCCTGAAGAGAACAGGGGGTCCCCAAGGCATTGACCATTCAAAGCCATTGGGATTAATGTTGGCACATTGTACCTATTTTAAGAAAAAAAGTCTATATGTTGTTAATGTAACTTTGGCTTCATGGAAGGACAGGATTCAGCCAGAATACATTATTCATAGTGAGAATTTCACTAATGAAAGCATAAAACCCAGAACGGGGTGGGGCAAAATAGAACCTGTCTACATTTAGTGAAAGACGGCAGGAGCACAGGTGTGAATTGTCTCAAGCAAAAATGCCAGTAAATCATGTTGCTGAGGAAACAAAGTTGCTGCTGTCGTTAACTTAGCTAACAATTAGCCTTTATAACAGAGAGAGGTGTTCAAGGGAGACAAACTAGTTAATGAGTGCAGTGGGACAGGGACTTGTCAGGTCTGTAGAATGTCACCTGAAAGAAAATCTGAATAGAAAATCCATGACTTTAAACTTTTCTACTTTGTTGTGATTCACTTCATCCATGAAAGGTCATATACAATGTTACAATTTTTCAAGAAACTAAAGTTACATCTGTCATTCTGAAACAACAACTACAGTACACCGGAAATACTTTATCCTGCCAATTGACTGTTTATCAGAAGTGAACATAGCTCTTGTAGTTTTACCCATCGGTCTGAGAACTGCCATTTGGAAGCCTTAAGTTTAGTTTCTGTTTTATTTGGCAGATGTTTACATTTTTGGAAAAGATTACAAACATGGAGAAAAAATGTATGTGACTAAGTCTAATCCTATAATCCTTGTAAGAACTATATATTGAATTGATTGAACAGTTAACCTAAGCATGCTTATCAGGAGTCAATTCAGCAGATTACACCAAAATGACTTGTGGGAAAGTTGTGTTGATTTCAAATTTAATGAGAGAAGCTAACACATCTATCATTGAAAGGTTTTCAAGGCAAAGATGTTTTGAAGCCACATTCCATATAGGTACTGCACTTTAAAGGACCTCTTTGTTGGCTTCATTTTTCAGGCTATGTAAGAATTGTATTCAGCCTCCCAAGTGGCCAGGAAGAAACAGTGGCAATAATAGTAAGCCACTTTGCATTATGAACATGCATAATTTGTTTTAAATATAAGTTGTAAATTGTGCAGGCAGTAGCTTTGTAATATATCAGTTTGCATGCCATGAAAACCCACCGAGAAGTTGTTTGAATTGAGAGATAAAGGTCAACCGCTTAATAGGCCTTTGAATACACAAATACAAAATATACCACTCAATAGGAAATCCCTTTATTTGAATTAAAGTTTGGAAACCATGTGGCAAAACAGTTGCAATATGCATGACTTGTGATTTCACTAATCAGCTGTAATCTGTTTCCATAACTTTTTTTAATGTTATTTTTCTCTGTCATTCTGTGGCAGCACCACAATGAGTGAATAACAAACTGTGAATGAGATACTTGATTTTCTTTTGGACTATGGCTTTACAGAGGATAGGAATATCAAACATGGTGACACAATTGCAAAAGATATTTCAGGAGAAAGAAAAAAAAAGAAAAATGATCAAGTAAAGTCCTTGAAGATCTACTTAACCATGCAAACAAACACACACTACTTGCAGCTGCATGACAAAAGACTGTTTAATATGCAACTGAAGAAGATTTACAGCTTAACATGTCCAATGGGGCTGTCCTAGTTATACTGTTACAGAGAGAGATAAAAAAAAATTTAGAACATGTCTGAAAATAGACCAAATACTACTGAATTAAAATGACTAACTCCAATTGAACTGATGTATCCAGGACATTTTGGAATTATTAGAAAACAGTAAGCAGGATTACAACCAATATCATAATCAGTCATTGTGTTATTTAGGTGATGAATGACAGCAATTAGAAAAGTGTAAAACATTATGTAAAGATAAAATGCCAAACAAACAAATAAACATTAATTTTTGTCATTAATTTATTTGTGTTGGATGTTTTAAGTCAGCTTACATTCAATTTTTTCACTATGCTTTTCATAAACTACTAAGAGTGAAGGAAATGCACTTCATGTAGTGAGATGAGAGATTAGTCTCATCACATTTTATATGAACAAACAATGAATGTCTTCAGTTATCTACGTCAGTCCCATCTGACCTTCACTGCAATGGAAATAAATCACATATAAAGTCTAAATATGTTACTTCATAGTTAGTGTATAACCACAGACAGAGAATTTACTGGACAAAGGATCTAGAAAAGCAAGCCTAACATTGATACATTTTTCAGTTCTTTTCTTTTTTATAATATATTTCAGACATCTATTTGACTTGTAAGAACAAACCCCTAATGGTTTAAGGTATTGTTTGGATTTTGCATTTTGTGAATTCTACTTACTTCAGTATAAAATTTTGCTAAAGCTGCAGTTGGTAAACTGATTGCATCCTCTTTGATTTGATTTGATTTTACCTCTAATTTGTATGTCTTTTGAGGTCAGAAAGATTTTACTACAGTGGAGGAGCTAAATCCTGTGTGTTTGTAATGTGCATGTATCCACTTACTACCAATCAAAGCTCCATTACTACTGCGTTTTAAGGCATTAGAGATGTCAACATTGTTAAGGCATGTGTATTGTTTTCTCAGTCAAGGAAAATTAGAAAATGAATTCCTCTGGGCTGAAGTGGAGTGTGTTCACAAGGGGGGGTAAGAGAGGGCGGCGCTCACGTGTGGCGATCAGGGGGAGGGTGCAGCTACTGATGGGAGGAGGATGCCAAATTGTGCTCTGTCACTGGCAGATTATTTGCACAGGCAGCTGAATTGTGGGGGGGGGGAAGGTAACATGCTGGCTCTACCATTTGTTTTTACTCACTGAAGACTTTTACGCAGGCATGCTGTGTTTAATTGATTTAATACATCAACACATTTTTTTAATGACTTTATGATTATATTGCACTTTGTAAAGCACTTTGAATTGTCTTGAACAGGAAATGTGCTATACAAATAAACTTGTCTTGCATTGCCTTACATACTGTAGTTTTCTGACATTTGATATTCAAACTGTGATTCAAGCACACTGCAGTCCACAGGATATTGTGGTTCAGGTATATTTATAAAAAAAAAGAACAAGTGCATATATTCAGAGGGAACTTGGTATTTTTATCCTGGCAAAAAATGCCACATTAACTAAAACATTATGTGCTCATATAGTGGTAACGATTGACCTTATACAAAGAAACTCCTCTTTCTCCACCTCCCCCTGCATCACCTCATTTCCCCATCCCTTGCAAGGAAATAGCAGCTCAAGCACAGTTGAGAGCAGTTATGGCATTAGGACAACAGAGGCGTGGCTGGCCTCAAATGAGGGGACAAATTGTAGTGCAAGAAGGAGGGCCAGCAGTGGCACATGGGAGGTGGCCCCTGAGCAAGCTCAGCAGGGTCAACCAGCCTCCCCACCATGTGAACAGGAAAGGTGTGTGAACTTTTGCCCCCCCCCCCCCCCCCCCCCCCTTCAGTCCATCATCCAGCAAATGGAGCACATCAGCCACACTGAAGGAGAGAGAGCCTGGACGGGTGCTGGGTGGTGGGGGTAGGCGAACACCTCACACAGGCTCCCTTTGTGCTATGGGGAGAGGCTAGCCTTACTGTGGGGGGCAGCTGCAAACTGCAGTTAAAAGCATGGGGGGAGAATAATGGTGCAATACAAAAAGATGGCCATTCTGATGAAACAAGGACTACTTGGCTATTAACATGTTTGAACAGATTAATATGTCACCTTTCCTGATCAGACAAGATAAAAGATTCAAGTTAAACCTACCTCATCTGATATGCAAAGAAACCAAGACCAGACGTGAAAAATCAACATTAATCACTGTTGTGTGTTGGTTTTGATGTTGCTTCTTAAAATCAGTTCAGTTTATCTTGGATGATGGATGGATGGATGGATGGATGGATGGATGGATGGATGGATGGATGGATGGATGGATGGATGGATGGATG
>JAOXYM010000008.1:16412059-16424707 GCA_028567055.1 Leptatherina wallacei | reverse complement strand
CGCATCACAAATAGTTGCACATTTATTGAATGAAAATACTTTCGGTTCACAAAAGCAAATTAATTTCCAGAAGGTTCCCTTATAGCAACATAAGTGCAGTCCACAGCTCCCGTTACATTTGGAAATCGGCTCCTTGCTGCAAATTGCATTTAGATGTTTGACTGTTCAGCCAGAGTTTGTTTGTTCTGTTTTAACAAACTACTGCAAGTTTGAGAGCTTATTACTTTTCATAACAGCACATGTAAAAGAGTTTTTAAAACAAATATCTGATTTTCAGAAACTCAACATCTAGCAGTCCTACCAGTGGGATTTACAAGCTTCTGTTTTAAATTAAATGAAAACACTTTATTAATCCCAGAGGAAAATTACAATGTTGTAGTCGTATTTGTTTGTTTTTTTTCATTGAAAACAATGATAAATAATTTGACGATGACAACTACTTGTTATGGCAGGGAGACAGTCATGATGTTGTTTCAAAACTTGTTGATTAAAGCTGCAGCATCTTGTTAGAAATCATTCATTCTAGTCACATATGCAAACAAGTTGCATATATATCTATATTAGTAATATGTTAAAGTGTAATTAAGTAACCTAGGGCACTGTTTACAAGTCCTGAAGAGCAAAACAGTGTTACATTAACAACTATAACAGTCACAAATCAACTAAGCTACTGCAGAGAATAATAGGGACATGCGTGCTGCCTTAGATGTTGAGATCAAAATGACTTGAAAAATTTCTATAGCATACATCTCCATTTAAGCCTTTATAAGAACACTTGTGTTGAGGTTTGCAGAAAAATGAGCAGAATATTTCGGAAGTTATTGTTCACAAATGAACATTTGGAGGGAAAGTAAAGGAGTAGCCATTATGTCAGAGCAGACTTTCCCTTTTCAGCAACCTGAAACGTTTTTTCAAATTGAGGGTTTCTTACATTATTCATCATCTTGTTAAACATCTGTCAGTTATCAATTGGTGAAAAGATTTCCCCACACCTTCTTTATTGTGCTCGTGATGTACATAAAATGCTTGAATGTCAGGTAGCTGATGTCATTGTAGATCTAATTTAAAAGAATGTAACCAGTCCACATGTCTCATCCATTTCATGGATAGGCTGGTGTAGTTGAATCTGACATCTAAAAAGTCTTTTCGCAACATAAAAAATATATTTTAGAATTTTTATTGATGCATGTGTGGGTTCTTTCCAGGTACTCTAGCTTCCTCACAGTCCAAAAAACGCATGTCAGGGTAAGTGGTGATTCTAAGGCTGCATTCACACCAGGTTAGTACGCTAGACTCGGTACAATTTGGGACTCGGTTCAGTTGGGGGTTGCAACATTCTTCCAGACCGAGATTGTGTTCACACTGCACTGCTCAAACGAATCAGACCTTTTAAATAACGTGTTCCACTCTCCACCAGAGGAGGCGCTGTAGGCTACCAAGAATTACTGTGGGAGAAAACTCCTTCTATTGGTTAAAACACAACAACTTCCGTTTCTAGCACATAGCAGCTAAATATGGAGCGGCATCAGATCCTAATAGTCTCTTGGGTTGATCACACTTCTATCAAAACCTTTCCCGTATTCTTCCTTGCTGACCTTGAGCCATTTCTCCTGCCCAGAGCTGCCTATCATCCCACACATGCGTATGTTTTGGTTGTGTTTACCCACAAATCCGCGCGCTGAACCCACAATTCACGTTGTTTTGTGGTCCGCTTCCTGTATTTGGTCCGCTTGAAGCAAACCAAGACCTGCGTTTGTAGGCGGACCAAGTACGCTTCTTTGATTCGAATCAGAATTCGTTTGTGCATTCACGATTCCCCAAACAAAGTGGACTCTCCAAGCAAATGGACTAGGACTCGAATCAAAAGGGCTGGTGGGAATGTGCCCTAAATTGACCCTGGGTGTGAGTGGTTGTTTGTCTCTCTGTGATGGACTGCTGGGTCAGAGTGTACCCTGCCTCTCGTCTGATAGCGGTGCTCCAGCACTCCCTCTATGCCCTGCATTGTAATAAGTGGTTATAGACAATAATTGGAAGGATGAATACAACAGTGATGCTGTTTCTGCCACTAAACAAAATTCTAAGTACAATACACAATCATCTTAACAGCCAATATTCGTTGTTGCAACGATTACAAATTTAAATAGCTCTAATTAGATTTTGTAAGATCTCAAACAATGTAAAACCATCTGCTTGTCTCACCACAGCCTGATAGAGCAGTAGATATGTTCACTCTTCTGGGTAAGTATGTCTTTCTGTTACTGGTATGTCTACAATGAGGAGCATGTAAATCTAGCTGAAACATGATCCTCGCTTACAGTTTGTCAGGTTTACAGATTAGAGAGATTGAGGCCACCCTAATTATAATTAAAGCTGGTGTGTAAAATCAATCTTTCCATGTGTGCTACAGCTAGCTAGTTATTTCTTTGGTCATACCTGAGGACATGGCAATGGCTTGTGTTTTTGGAAATCCGGGTACTCTGCGCTACTTCTACTTTGGGAATGGCTGCATCGGGTGCTTCACAGCTAAGGGACATAAACTTACAAAAAAGAGAAGAGCTCACTGATAAATTTACAGCTTCATTGTGCAAGCTTAAAAAGCTTACTCCAGTTCTTCTCATTTTTTTTGGCTTATATTTTTGTTTGTTTATTTTTCCTACATTTGGGTTGCAAAGCATCCGAAGACTCAACCTACCAGGCCATTTAGTCAGCATGGTTTTAGAAAATAATTTAAAGGCAAACTTGTACAGTCATGTAATCAGCCAATGCCAGTTCATTGAGGTGTGTGACAGTGTCTGTTCCAACCATTTTCATAAATCACTCCTCATCTTACTTATCAGTAACATCAGATAAAGCAGCATAAATCAGTTGTCTGTATAAACATTCCTGATTATGACTAACAGGGTGGATATGAGTGGTTGGAAAGGAGCCAAATCTGTTCATGATTCATTTGGGCAAGGCCTCTATTTATATTTTACAATTTCTGGTGAGAGTGGGCTGGTTTAGAAAAACACTGGTTAAATACACCTTTTGACAAGGAACATCATAAGTTAGAGGACACACGACATCCTGGCACTGCTAGACATGGTCAGCAGGAAAAACAGGGGGGGCACCTTCTTGATATTGGGTATATTTAGGTGGTGGGAATTATGGTGGGTTGGGCAAAACAGTAGGACTTATCTAGTTAGCAAACTTAAAGCACAAGTGCAGACCTCCACCAAGCTATTGTAATTTTATTTTATTTTTTTGCCATTGCCATGATTGTGGGCATTATGTTTGAGTTAGAAGCTCTAATTTTCCCCCATAACAAAGAATCCTTTGAAATATACCTGGATCCAGACAATAATCTGGATCCCCCCCAGAATCTAATCGCTTCCATTTCTGAGATTTCCTGAAAATTTCATCAAAATCTGGCCATAACTTTTTGAGTTGCAGACAGACAGACAAACCAACACTGCCAAATACATGACATCTGCCTTGGTGGAATAATAACCCCTTTCTCTTCTGCAACAATACTATTATTTAGGGTTACTATGCTGATGAGTATTATAAGATGGCAGAAAACTCACGTCTGTCAAATGTTGAAGTACATCAGGTAATTCTATAAAGGGAAAAAAACAAAAAGAAAAACAGCAAAGGGGTACCTGTTGAGATGCCACACATTTCTGATCCCATATGTCACATTTCTCTCTCTTTTTTTTCTAAACAGAGTTCATGTTAGACACTCTGCAAGGGACCTTCATAGGAAACTGGCTAAAGAACATCTTACGAAAGGATGTTTTCTTTTGCTACATCCAGTGTTTGTTAGGTCTGGGGAGGGAAGATGGGTTATGATGAGGTCAAAGGAGATGTTGGGGGAATTGGAATTTCTATTTCAGTCTAACAGAACGACACAAACATCTAACCTTTTGGAGGTCTGTGGACAGACTCTGACATAATTGAAGAACAGAATCCAAACATGCTGTGAGGAAAAGAAAGGAGATCAAGTCATTGTACTGCCATCATTTCTCGCCATTGTTTCTTGCCTTGGATAACCAGATATTAGCTGTAGTTCAGGTGTGGCTCAGGTGGATAGATTCCCCTGACTACATGTCAAAGTGTCCTTGGGCATGACATGTGAACCCTACCTTGCTTCCTGATGTACCTGTCAGGGGTATGAATGTATAGAAACACTAAGTATGTTACAATGTAAGCGCTATATGAATGTGTGTGTTAATGGCTCAATGAGATATGTAATGTTAAAGCGCTTTGAGTGATCAACCTGACTAGAAAAGCACTATACAAGTACAGTCCATTTACCATAATTAATAGTAGTTGTTTTTGTTGTTGTTTTAAAGAAGGTTATCTTTGAATAATTAACCTAAAAAAATGGAACAAGGAAAGATACAGTACTCATTGCCTCATATTATGATGTGGGAACTCTTTCTGAAAGTGTGAAATACATAAACACAAAGTAGTGCCAGAGTCCAAGAGTCAGACACGATGAAAGGATTTCCTAGCCATTGACCTCTTGTCATTCCCAGCCTTTAGTGTTATTGAGGGAGATCAAAACAAAAACCTTTGTAATCTGATCCTCATTCAGCATCAAACAGCTCCTACAACAAAACAAATGATGAAGTAAAATGGCACGAAAATAGTCAAGGGAAGAGACCATAACACAATGCCATTGTGTGTATAGAAAGAGAAACTGGAAACTGACATTTTGTTTTCTTTTGAGCCTGGACACACCAGGACACACATTACTTTTCATTAATTAAACTGAGGTTTAATCAGTTTGTTAACAGTTGAAGGTGTTAAGTACAAGGTAGGGAGACTAGACCTTCAGCTGGAAATAAAACGGATTTAGGAACCCAAAAATGGCGTTCACACACACACACTTAAGAACAGTTAACACAGTTACAAGAGAGTTAGAAAACAATACATGGAATGGCTGAAATTCCACTTAACACAGTTATAAGCTTTTTTAGCTAAAGCTTTAGTGAATGCACTCAAAATATGCTAGTCGATTGAAGAAGTATCATAAATATACCAAGTATGTAGGTTATGTAAGTTTATCTGCAGCCTGTCTGACTGATTAAGCATGAACATATTGCAAAAACTTATATTTAATGTGTTATTTTTGAGTCTGGAGTAAAGATGTTAGGATTTTGTCCTGGTAAATGATTACAGCTGGAAAAACCATGAGCACTCCCTGATTGTAAGAGGTGATGATTGCCTTTCAGAAACCCATAAACACAGTATGACTCATCATGACACATTAGGTCAACTTTACAAAAACATTTTTCAGTGGCTTTCCTTAGTAAACAAACCATTCAGATATGGGTGTTGTTTTGAGACATATGAGGACATTAGAACAATGAGAGCTTTGAAAATGTATTCTCTGAATAGAAGCAGTTTTTTAGAGGCTGTCATATGACTGCAGGTAGTATTAACTGCCATCATATTGTTGCTTTTGTTGTGGTACTTTAACATAAAGACAGCATTCCAAACAATAAATATAAAACAAATTAACGGATTATTTCTTTGTACACAAGAAAAAGAAAAGTAGATTTGTGCCACCCTTATTTAATCCATAAACTGCTATATATTACTCTCAGTTTAATGTTGATGCTGTCTTTATTTAAGGTTGCATTCATACATATTTGTCCTCCTCTATTTCAAAATAATTGGCTAGCTTAACATGTGTACAGTACATATTAACACAATACAGCAGTCAAACTTGTATAAATTACTATGATGGCAACACCAGCAGCCACAAACGGGACAAAAAATAGAAAAAATCCAAATGTACAATCACGTAAAGCTGAAAAAGATTTGGGGTTTTGTAAGACATTCTCTCAGTTGTGGTAAGTTTTTGGGTATTTTTCCACTGCTTATTGGGGTTCAACTCAGCATGACTTTACTCGACTTCAGACATTATCTTCTAAGTATGGGCATTCACAAGATTTAATGTTTATTGTTGCATCTTGTGAAACAGTTGTGACACATGTACAGTATACACAACTTCTCTTTGCTTGTGTGTGCATATTTGTTTTTCTTACATGATGGGAACAAAAATCTGACTCCGCACCAATTAATGGGGACTTACTGTGAATTTAGCAAATTTGAGTTTTGAGGCTATGATTGAGTTTGGGGGGACTATTAGGATTAAACATTCAGTTATTATACTTAAGGTTAAGGTGAGAAACAAGGCAATGTATTATGACACTAAAGTGTCCTCATGGGCGTATAAGCCAGACATATGTGTGTCTATACATGTGCGGTAACTGTATTGAGTGAATTTTTGTGAAAGGTTTTCATGAGGAAATAATTTAAATATCTTATGGATAACAACTGCTCTGAAACAAATCTCAGTTCGAGTCAACAGATTAAAACAAAAAAAAACATCTGTAAATCCATATTCTTCAAATATAAGCATGCACTCGGATTCATGTGTATAACAGAATAACAGAATTTGTCTAACAGAATTTCAGATTTTGTAATTTATGCTTATAATATTGTAAGTAGTATGCACAGATGTTCATATTACTTTTGGTAACAGCAAGGTTTTTGCAGGGTTTCAGTGATGTTGCAAAATTGTTACAGCCAGAGATGAGACCAGTCAAACTATGTCCCATTTATGTAACATTTTTTAGACTGCTAGGAAGCTAGAGTATCTGGAGAAAACCCACACATGCATCATTAAAAGTTCTAAAATATATTTCTTAAGTTGTGAAAAGACTTTTTGATCTCAGATTCACACAAAAAAGATTTTTGTTTTTTTGAATGCCACACATGGTTTACAGGAGTGCCATGTTAAAAGAACTTAAAATACCTGTTTGGATAAAACATTACCAAAATTGATGGAAAGCTTGGAAAAACATCCAGCACTCAATGTTAAACTAGAACGTTAATCAAATAATTAACTGTTTTTGTTTGTTTTTTTGTTTTGTTTTGTTTTTTTTCTGTTTTTTGTTTCTCCAGAGAAATGAATGTAAAGTAATGTCTTTTTTCAAAACATTTACAGTATATGTCAGGTGAAATTGTTTTTTTTTTTCTTGGTCTGTTTTTTCATAAACATTTGCTTGTAATTACCCAATATCAGTGTCACTGTCAAAACAGCTCTTTGGAAACTTTAATAACTGCTGTACGTAAGAACTGAATTATGTTGTGTCACTGTTTTTAAAGTTCAGACAAAGCTAAACATATGCTGCTAAGCAACTTCTCTTAGTTGCACAAAAAGACATTAAGTCATCTGTAGTTGCAAACACCTTCTCATTAGGATTTGGCAAAGGATGACTGCACTAAACACAAGGTTTATTGCAGGCTATATTTGGTGTACATGGTTACTAGCTTTATCTATATAGAAAAAACTTTAAGTTCATTGAGAGCCTACCTGTCACATGTAGGAATGAAGGAATGAACTTTGTATGGTATTCAGGAAAACCCAACCTGAGCTCAGACATGCTTTCAGTGGTGACAGAGAAACAGTTCCACAACAAAAGCAGCATCCATGCTTGAATGAAGCCTATCAGTTGGGGTGAGGCCCAAATCTAAACAATATGATGAAAAGCGATGAGGCACGTATATACAGACAGCCCTGAAATTTCTCAATGTCATTCTTCTGGGGATTTTATAGCTTACTTAATAAGCTAACTGATGAGTAAGACACAAAGTGATGACACTAACGGTGCCAATAGTAAACAGTAATGACTAATGTCTCTATGGAAGGGAATTCTATGCTTTGGTATTGGTGTTGACATGGGTGACTGCTGTCTGGCACGCGATGTGGGATTAAGGACATAAACAAACCTGTGTCTGGCTCCGCCCAAGGCTCACATGCCTAAACTTCCTCATACAGGAATGCCCCAGCAGGTCCAGATAGAGACTGGTTAAATGAAGAAGATGGGAAGGAAAATTTCCATTTTGATCCACGATGACAAAAATTTGTTGAACCAATTTTATTTTAAGAATGTTTTGTTTGTGTTAAAAGTGATACTTTATGTGGGGAAGTTGATGTAAAAAAAAAACAACATCCTTTGTTACACTAGTTCCAGTGTTACATCAGTTGTGTTGCTATTTCAACATTTAAATAGGATGTTGTTGCCAATTTTTATAATTCTTTGACATAATCAAGTTCACACCTTATCAGTAATTTCTCTCAGTGTGCACTTTGAAGAACTCTGGTACAGTATAAGTGTAGCAGTGGTCTCAACATCTGACTACAGAGCTTAATGGAGTTGAAGTTACAGATAGAGGCTCTTACACTCACAAAAAGAATGCACAGATGGAGAATTGACAAAATTTGCATATATGATAAGCAGTTATACACCGATTGGAAGGTTAAATGTTTAATCCCTGGCTTCTTTGGTCCACAAGTCAAGATGTCCATAGGCAAGACACTGAACTCCACATTTTTCCAAAGTTTGTTTATTGGTGTGTGATTGTGTACTTAAAACATTCTGTAAGTTATAGAGTGGATTAGCTGCAAAGATATGCAATGCTGTAATTTAAGAATGTTTCTGGCAACATTAATTTTAATTTTCTTGGATTGTTTATCTCAATCTGCATCAAGAGGGAGTCGCTTTAAAAAGCTCAATAGTCAATAGATGTGTGCCTGATGTCTTTTGTAGCCGGTTTAACACCTGAAGGTCTTTACAGACTGACTGTAAAATATTCTTCTTCTACCAGTATCACAGTACAAGCATGAAGAATGATTGTGAGTAAAAAGTGAAATAATTGTGATATAAAGAGTTGAGAGAAAGATGCAAGAAAAGCAAGACCTAGGAATACATTTGATATGTTTCAGGAGCAAACACACTTCTTCACAACTTCTTTTTCTTTAACATATAAATATATAATTTAGGAGGAGGTGGTTATGACCATTTATCACAATGATTGTTACATCACAAGTTGTCTGCCACCAGCTCACCTGGTATTACCTGTTACCTCATTGATACGCCCAGGAAGTTATATAACCCAACCCTTCAGGCCAGTACTGCCCCAAACCAACTGACCAAAGGAAACTTCCCCCATGTGTCCTTCCCTGAAGACAATAGGAAACCTAGATGGTTGGATTCATTAATGAAGTTATCTGTATTGATTTAATTTTCATTTGTTAATGCAGACATTCAATTTGATCAGTTGTTGTATTTGCTTTGTCAGTATTCATCTTATTATTTCAGACAAAATCCTCCATCAAGCCATCCATTCCTATCCCATAAAATAAAATGGTGTAACCCAGTCTGGAATCATGTGTTTGAATGTGCAAGTCACAGAAGATATTCAGTGAACCAGCTCTGCTCAGAAGCTGAGTAGTTTTTTCAATGATAGTGGCTGAAAAGTAGATACCAGATAAAGAGAGCTGCAAAAACACTGTCCGGTACAGAAAAAAATTTTTTTGTGTGAGCAACAGATTTATTTCTGATGTTTTACATCAGAAATAAATGTAAAACATCTTTGTAAAATATGGGTCAAATGCTTGTGTTTTACATCTAAAACATTTAATGTTGTAGATGTAAGACATCTAAAACATTTCGGCGATGATCAAGACCATTAGGAGTTTATGTGTCCTGTCCTGACTGGGACATGGTTAACCAGCCTCACGCCGGATGTTAATGTGGAGCTACCGGGTTTCACCGCTGTGAGAGCCGACAGGGACATGAAGGCAGGCGGGAAAAGTAAAGGTAGAGGTCTTATACTGTACGTAAACAACAGATGGTGCAGTCCTGGTCATGTAATGGTTAAAACCACCCTTTGCTGCTGTGATCTCGAACTTTTGGCCGTTAGCCTGAGACCATATTATCTATGAAGAGAGTTTGCACACGTGATAGCTGTGTGTGTTTACATTCCCCCGAGGGCCAATGAGGAGGCTGTTTGTGAGTCTATCCACTCAACCATCGTGGGATTACAGACTCAGAACCCAAGGCATTTATTTTCATTTCTGGTGATTTTAATCATGTAACCCTTGACAGGGTGTCGCCAAAGCTGCTTAAAGTCTGTGCTGCTGAGCTTGGACAGCCGCTCCGACACATCTACAACCTGAGCCTGCGTTTCGGTGTTGTTCCCGCCCAGTGGAAGACATTGTGTCTCATTCCCATCCCCAAGAAGAGACACCCCAGCGGTCTCAGTGACGTCAGACGGGTTGCGCTCACCTCCCACCCTATAAAGATGATGGAGCAGCTGGTCGCCATCAGACCACAAGTTCAGCAGGCTGAGGACCCTCTCCAGTTTGCATACAGGGAGAAAGTGGGGGTTGAGGATGCCACCCTCTTCCTCCTTCATAGAGTCCACACACACCTGGACCAGGAAAGCGGCACTGTGAGAATTATTTTCTTTGACTTCTCTAGTGCCTTCAATACCATCCAGCCCCTCCTCCTGTAGGACAAGCTGACCAGGATGCAGGTTGACACCCACCTCGTGTTCTGGGTCACGGACTTCCTCACTGACAGACCACAGATTGTCAGGCTTAAGGACGGCACATCGGACACTGTGACCAGCAGCACAGGTGCACCACAGGGTACTGTCCTGTCCCCCTTCCTCTTCACCCTGTACACAGCTGACTTCCAATACAACTCTGAACTGTATCACTTCTAGAAGTTCTCTGATGACACAGCGATTGTTGGCTGCATTAGGGAGGAGCAGGAGGGGAATACAGGAATCTAGTAAAGGACTTTGTGGTGTGGTGTCTCCAGAACCAGCTGCACATCAACACTTCTAAGACCAAGGAGATGGTACTGGACTTCCACAGGACGAGACCGCCAAGACAGCCTGTCCTCATAGAGGGTCAGGAGGTGGAGGTGGTGTCGTCCTAAAAGTACCTTGGTCTGCAGCTGGACGACAAACTGGACTTGTCGGTGAACTGTGGTCATCTTTACAGGACGTGGCAGAGCAGATTGTATTTCCTCAGGAGGCTGGCAGCCTTTAACCCCTGAAGAAAACTGCTGCAGATCTTCCAGCTGCTCTACAAACAGACTCAGGAACTCTTTCCTACCCAGGGCCATCATGAACAGCGACTTTCTTAGCCATGCCACACACGCCATCCTTCTTAAATTTCTTTTGCTGGTGGACTGCTAATAATTAAGTTATCCTAAGTTTCTCTATGATTCTTGCAAGTGCTTGCTTATAAGATGATACTTGTTGGTTGACCGCTCCTGGGGAAAATAACAGCACTCTTGAATTTCTCCATCTGTACATAATCAGTTTGAGTTTGGATTTTGAATTCTGAACAGTTCAGAGGTGGTTTTGTAATGTTTTCCAGATCGATGAGCATCAACATCTCTTTTTTTCTGTTGTATTTCTTTATTTATGCTATGAGTCATGATTCATTTCCACATTTACTTCCAGAAGATCATACTTTGATAGATCCCATTCTTGTTTTTAATTTACATATCACGGCATTCCAACTTTTTTTAAGTTTGTTTTGTAGAAAAAGAATTAATAAATGAATATAGCTTGATGTCAACTGAACTAAAGATATGTATTTTTGTCTTTCAAACCCAATTTCCATAAAACAAACTTCGTCTTTGAATTAGTGTGATATGGATGAACCTCTGCGTTTGTGTACATAGGCATGTTCAAAAGCCATTTCCAACAAACATCAAAAGTGAGCAGGGTGGAGAAATTTGAGATGGACATTTAGATAATGACTCAGTGTTAGAGAAAGTAGACCTATTCAGAAAATAGAGAAACTATGCAAATGGCCCTGTAAGACCAACTCTGGTGGTCCAGTCCATTTAAATGAGATTTAAGTAGCAAAGAAAGAGGTGTAACTATATACAGCAGTGTGTAGATAAACTTAGAAGACCAAGGCAGGGAGACACAGTAGCAAGATCAAAGGTCTCAATCTATACAGTGTGAAACAGCCTAGCAGTCTCTCTGCCTCCCTCTTTCTCATTTACACACAGACACATCCAAACATGCACACCTCACAGAATCAGTCACTTTGCATCATCTATAGTGTATATCTTTAAATTTATGCCATTCCACTATCTTTTCCACTGAGAGTGCTACTACACTACTTTAGTCTATGTTATACTTATACTTCACTGCCTATTTTTAAATGTCTTTTAAAAGCACTCTTGTTCTCACCTGCTTTTTTCTATGTGACTATTTGTATTGTTATGTCTCTATGTTTATGTTTTTATGTATAGATGTGTAAATGTGTGTCTATATGCATATTTATATTCATTCATTCTTATTATGGGTTTTATTTTTAGCATTTATTTTATCTTTTATTGTTTTCTCATGATAGGCTCCAGCCCACCCGCGACCCTGCATAGATTAAGCGGTACAGAAAATGGATGGATGGATGGATGGATGTTTTCTCATGTATTGTTATTGTTGTGCAACACTTTGGTACAATCCTGTTTCTTTTGAATGTGCTTTATAGATAAATTGGATAGAAATTGGATTGGATATTAGTTCAATATTCAGGAATTTTTTTCTAAATACAACAATAGAAGAATATTTGGAAAATTATTTCTTTTTGGTGAATCTGTACTGTATGCCATATGCTAAACTGGTCACATAAGTGTGTCAAAATATGCCCTCTGCTGGGCAAGAAATGGTGGTTCAGAATATGTGTGTGAGTACAAGTCTGTCTGTCTGTCTGTCTGTCTGTCTGTCTGTCTGTCTGTCTGTCTGTCTGTCTGTCTGTCTGTCTGTCTGTCT
>JAOXYM010000008.1:16393401-16406769 GCA_028567055.1 Leptatherina wallacei | reverse complement strand
ATATGTCCTCAAAGAGCTCCACACTACTCCTCCCTGCCTGTCAAGTGGAGACCACACACACAGACCACACAGAGTCTGAGAACAACTGGACTCACTCTCACGCAATAAGGCCAGTGGGCTGTCACTCTGACCACTTCTCTCTCCCTGTCAGCTCCGATTCTCTATGTCATATAATACACAAAAGAAAGCATGTCTTTTAAAAAAGACAGAAAAACTTAACAAGTCTAGTACTAATTCATTTAAATCACATTTACAAATGTGCTAGTATGTTGAGATTAATCTTTATCTTAGATTTTTTGATAGCATTGCATTCCTTGGATTAAAAGGCTTGTGGTTGCATGATCACTGCAGTCTAGTCCAATCATACTAATGTGCAGCTGTTTATGGTTCATAACTCACCTCCCTCTAGTTCTACAGACAGCATACAACAAACTGATGATAGATCACTCCCTACTGGTCATTCATTTTACTACACTTTTCTCCATGCTCAGTCAAGCTTTAAAAATCCTGACATTCACTATCTAGAGAAAAATTTAGATTAGGTTAAAATGCAGCATTTCCTACTTTGTGTAATGATATTTTAGTATAACATAGTTTCCCTGAAAGTTGCCAGCCAAACTAAATAAACAATGCAGCTCTTGCATCAGTGCCAGGTAATTCACCATATTGTCCTGCTTATCAATTCTTATCTGTTTACACTCTCGTCTGAAGTCATCTGATGACTGTTTTCCATTACATTGCTGCTCCTTATCCGACAACTGTTATTGCTTTCCTGCCATCATAATGTATTGGGTAAAGAGTATTGTTGTCTGAAGACACTTGCATAAACATAGACATCTGAAAACAATTCAAACTGATTAATTGTGCCGATAAAGATTTTATTTCCTGGTAATAGACACAGTTCATGCTTCCTGTAAGTCACATGCAGACAATTATTTTCACTTTAATAACAGATCATAGTAACCTTAATATCTAAATGATAAACTACATTAGATATTACAAAGTTAATCAAAGCACTCACCTTCCAGTTCAGTTTTTACGGTCACTCCAGCGTTCTGCCTTTCCAAAATGATGAAACGATCACCTGTCAACAGTTTATTAGCATATTTATGGCCATCAGCAACTACTTCCTGAGAGCACGTTTAGGGGGTTGGTGGTGACTTATGGATTTTCAGGGTCATTTGGAAGTGTCAAACATCGTCCTAATGTCAGCAGTCTGCAGGATCCACCAGAGTAACCCGGGGCTAAATATGACTATCATCACTGGAATCTGACCCTAAACATTCATACTAAGGTCAACAGATCAAATAATGTATAATCACTACAGAAATATTCACATTTTTATCTGCAAAGACAAAAGAGGATTCATTTTTTAGCACTCATTTTGGCAGACAGAGTAAATTATCTGGTTTTTTTTGTTGGGGGGGGGATGTTTGATATCTTTCAGAGATTTCTCTAATTCATTATTTTCGATTGACTACTTCATGCTACAGTTCAACTTCATGTTAAGTTAAAGCTATATGAACCAGCAGATGTCAGCAAAGCATTGCTAAGTTTTTATCCTGACAGAAGGTCATTATTCTCTTGGTGTAGTTTGTTACAAGAAATGAATGGGGGGGGGGGGGAGTCACAATTGTTCTTGACACAACCTAATACAGGATGTCACTGAAAATCTGATCAATAGAAGAGGGACAAATACAAATGCTCTTGTTGAAACCCTTCAAAATCAAGATGATTCCTGAGGGAAAGAGCAAAAATGTAGCAGTATTGGAATGGTTTATTCTTGTTTATTATTTTTTTATTGACTCGTCCTGTTTTATTGAATTTTAACCATTTTCTACATAAGTTAAAAATTCAGTATTGATAAAAAGTCTAGAAATATATAGCAGATTGCATCACTTTCTTTGAAGCAGAAAGCATAATGTATTTCATTTCACTACAAGCCAGTCAAATCAGCCAAAATCAACAGCCATTGTGTGAATACAAAACTAACACAATCACTTTCTTTTTGGAGGAAGTATATGTGATATAGATGGGTTCTTTTTTTCTGTAAATCCATTTTCAGACATGTTATAGGAGTATCAGTTGACTAAAATGTCTACATCAAGCTAAGGACACAGACAATGTCACTTAGAGTAACGGCTCATAGAGGCGGAAAAACTAAAGCATGAGTACAAATGATGTGGCTTCCTGTAGAGGGGGAAACACCATGGCAAACGTGTTAATTTTTTTTTCCTTTTCTCTTTTAAAAAAAAAAAATCTGTTTCTAACCAAATATGACTCTCTCAATCTTCTTCACTTTGCTTGCAAATGTGGAGAGTTCAAAGATAAAATAAGTACAATAGATATCAAATAACTTTTATTTTAAGTAAATCTCAAATGTCATTTTTATATTACACATTCTGAACACATGGTCTTTTTAATCATTTACAAGGACAAACATGACTTTCTGATTTCCTCTGTAGTTTTTTCTTTACTGTAACTGTAAACTGAGATGTGAGATATGTGTGTGTGTGTGTCTGTGTTTGAGTCACTGATGTAGGTGGGGGAGTCACATGTTTTATCCTGAGTCCATAAATGTCAATTCCTGATAACAGTAATACCACAACTTTGTATTCACCCACTCACGTTCACACCATTATTACTTTACTATACACATACACACACTCACGTTCACAGTGTATGTCAAAACAGTAAAATGTACATTCAACAGACTAATTTTGGGTTCAAATATTTGACTGGGAAAACCTTTAAACAAGATCATCAGAAAAACAAGGAGTTTGCTTAGTGAATATGAGGGTAACAAAGATTAATGGTTCATAAAGAAAGAAAATGGCTAAACTTATTTCTGCCTGTGATTTTGTTAAGACTCTGAGAAAGTGATGTGGTTTAAGTGTGAGGGAAGTAACTGCAAAGATCGAAACTCATGATCGCCAATCAAAAACAACAAAACCTTCATCACTCCTACTTCAGCGATACGGATTTCAGGAGCATGAAGAATTCAAATATAGCTTTTTCAGCGTCCTGTGTTTCTGGTTTTGTGCATGGCACAAGGTGGAACTCTCTAGCTAGCTTTTGCTGGACATAGTATCTAGAGCATGAGGCTCTACAATGAGTATCTCATGTATGGGAACCAGAGAACTTGTCCCTCCCTGAATCTGAATGCTGACCGTGGAGGTAGTTTTCCTTCCCACTTGAGAGGCCACTAGTTTCAGGTCTGTTCAGAGGAACAGGTATCGTTTCCCTGTAAGTTACGGGATGAGTGTGATTTTTCCAGTCAACATGCCTCAGCCCAGTTAAGTTGAGGTTTGTCACACACAAACAGTCACACACAGTACTTGAACCACAGATTACTCTTTGATAATATTTTACATGCCACTTGTTCACTTTTTCTTTTTTTTTGAGCATTTAACACAAATAGGCGTAAACCATAATCACAAGTTTATGTCTACAAACTTCAATTAAAATGGGTTTTCGAATGATATATTTTTAAACATAATTACTGAAGGCCTGAATAAAAAACAAAAGTCACAGATTAAGGAAAGACTTAAGAATCAACAAGTGACTAATGAGGGTCCTTAACAGATGCTGCACTGAATATGTATGTTTCAAACCACATAATTAGCTGCATGACAATGGTAAAATGTAAATGGTCTTGAGTGCCACTGTGTGAATGCAAGAGAGACTCTATCACTTGTTACCTGTGAAAAGAAAAATTAATTCAGGTTGTTTTATCTCTCTGACTATCAGTGTTTGTTTTAGGGGCCATTCTTCCTGTGCACCTGTGCTAGTACTTCCTGTCTCAGTTTGCCCGCTGCCCCCCTCATCTCCCCAACCCTCAAACCGCATCCTTCACTGTCACAATAATACTTGTAGAGAAAAGAAATAAAGAAGAAGAAGAAAAAAAGGCCCCTCACTCTAAAGATACAACCACTAGCATGTGTGGATGTGCAAGTAAAAATGTGTGGGTCTTCCCCATCTCTACACCTTAATACTATCATTTACAGTACATAGAACTGCAGTAAAATGGTGTGATAAAAAGGTCACAGCTTTACATTCACATTCATAACCTCCAGATTGTTACTCCTGAATATGCTGCAGAGGTCTTTGGGCAGCATAGTCAACTGTTGGAGGGATGTTCTGCTCCTGGATGTGATCATAGGCCCGCAGGTAGTGACCAGTGTTCTGCTGGTAATAGTACACCAGTTTCCTGGCAAACACTGGTTCCACCTAAAAGGAAATTATGTGGGTGTATGAAATATGTATGTAACATTACTTTATCCCGCTGTGTCCAACAAAGGGAGAGAATATCGGCTAATAATAAAAAAGATAGCAAAAGACAACATAAAACTTAATGTTACGACTTTTCAAGCTGATTATTTTCCACAAAAAGGTGTATTTTAAGAGCTAAATGTGCAAATGATGCAGTTCTGATGTTTTTTTGTCCCTTGTAAGCCTTGAAAATGAAATTGCTTTGAGCATTGCTCAGATCTCTGTATTTCTTTCTGTGGAATTCCCATTGTTATTGAATTTCATGCAATCAAGATTTGATTAATTCAATTCTATTCTATAAGATTAGTTGATTGTCACTGAGACTGGCCAGTTACCTAGAGCTAAGATATTTACCTACATAAATTCATGCAGGGGTGACTCATTGAAGATTAACTGAATAATATAATCATTCATATTTTTCAATTACACAAATAAAACAAGGAAAATCAAAGACATTTAGCTCTGGCTTTCTCTAATGTTAGCACCTACGAGAAAGTCCTCTCATTTTAGCACCAGTTATTTAGAACTAAATGGAGAATATTGCAAAATTAATCGTCTTAAAATGTATGCATAAATCAACAGCAGATATAATTTACTATTAAAAAAAATTGGCATCTAAGAATTTTACTTTTCTGCTATCTGAAAAAGATTGCAGTCATTTACCAGAGGAAGTTTTGTAGTGAATGGTTACCTGTGCTGTGATCATCTTTTTTGGACGCTGTGGGTCTGGAAATTCGTCTCCAAAACATAGCACAACCTGGTGTCGTGGCAGATGACGACTATTATGGGCAAAATCTTGTAGATCTGAAAAGTGAAGAGCAGAATCGCGAGGAAAAGGAGTTACATTATCATCAAAACCCTTTATGTATGAGTTAAAGAATGGACAGGAATGTCACATTAACATTCAGCACCCCAATTTGCTCACATGACATTTTCCTCAGTCTTGATGACTTTTCTAGAAATTGCACGAGGATGATGGAAATTTAATAAATGGCACAGAAAACCCTGTCTTGTCACGCAGTGTGGTGGACCACAGGTGGTGGGTGGGGACTCCACACATTTTAGCCCCCACTGAGAAGATGAGTGCCGTCTTTGAGGCACCTCACGTCTGAGAGAGGGACTTGCCCGACTAAAGCACCTGCAGCCTCTCTTTCATCATTATCACCTTATCACAGCCATTAGTATGACCACAAACACTGTCTTATTGTAAACAGCTGAAGCAGCATTATTACTTTCTTATTTAGTCTCTTTTCTTTTGAAAATTAGTGAGCAGTAAATTGCAAAGCTGTTAGTTTCAACAAAATCTTTTTTACAAACAAAATACACATAGATATTTTCTTACTTCAGTTGACCCGAAACATTTTATTACAGACTGTGTGTCTTAGACAGTCAGTGAATCAGCTTAATTGGAAAGTGGAAAAGTTTTTTTTTTTTTAAGATCATAAAATTCATAAAATATTCATCAATATCTACAGCATATAGCCAGCTTTGTTTGCTTTTATCAATTCATTTATTTTCAATTTGAAATAACAGTGGCCTTCATTTCCATCCATGTAAAACTGCAACCCAGAATTAGCAAAATACATTTTCATGTAAAATGTATTGCACTAGATTCTTAGCAGATTCAGACTGATTTAAATTGATTCCTTACAGTCAGTGAAGAAGTCCAAATTGGGTACACTCAGCCACCTACTCACATATTACTCTATTCAACTCCTCAAGTTGGCATTTAAAATCAGCATAAAGACATTTAAACTTTTTACAAGTGATTTTTATGTCAAGATTTAGGTGTTTATTCTTGTACCGTAAAGCAAAATTTACCTTTGTACTTAAGATGAACAGTACACGTTTTCTATCTCTTTCAAGCAAATTTGCAATTTCTGGTTTTGGGTTGCACAGATAAGAACTGGTTTGAATGTGCAATCAACCACTGTGTCAAGTCCTGAATTATGTAGTAGCATCTTAGTTCTTACCAATAAGGAATTGATGGGTGTCAAACAGTTTGCATGTCTGCTCCTTCTCCAGCTTGTTGGGTTTATCCATATATGGAGCCAGAGGTCCTTCCCAGTATACCCGTCCCTGACAGAGACGTTTGGCGTAGAGCCCATCAGCTGTCATCCACAGTAGCACCCCCTTCTCCAATATGTTAGGAAGCATCTCGGCACCCTGTCTCTGAGACTCAGGGTACGGAAATGGGAAAAGTACAACTTCCGCGCCACTGTGAAACTTGTCCTCTGGACAAGGAGAAGAAGAGGAGGAGGGTGGAGAAGATGTGGAGGAGGAGGTGATTCGGCAACCTTCTGGGCTGGTGATGGTAACCTCTTTCACCAGTGATTCTCTGTAGAATAGGGACACATGGAGGCTGAAATCTGGAAGAAAGAGACAAGCATTTAGTAGGCAGATATCTATGAAACAACAGGGATTATAATCTGAGCCACAGAGCTTGATCAGGAAGGGGTTTGAAATGCTTGAAGCTCAAACATGACTTGAGTTTAGGTATTTCTCTTTACTATTTTGATTCTAGCTGTTCTTAACTTTCTTCTTTAAATCCACGAATATAAGATAAAGACTATTTATATATATGTAATGTGCTCCTGTTCTGGGTTGCAGAATAGGGAAGTAGATGTCATATGAAGTGGTTATAGTTTCTTATCTTTAAATGCAAATACATTAAACATAGCAAACATTTAAAAACAAGCCAAAGAGTTCATGTTACTGCAAGGCAGGGTCTATCTATGTTAGTGTGCCAGGAACCATTTTATACCTGTTATGACATTGTTGTGATCCATCGAATACATTGGTGGCTGAGACTCTGAAAAGTAGGTGTGGAATGAGAGCTGAAAACCTGTAATTAAAAATAGGAATAAATTAATAGATTTATTAGAGATGTGAAAATATGGAAACGTAAAAGATCATCAAGTTACCTTCTTGTAGAGATGAGGAAAGGTTTTTTCTAACTACTTTAAAAAACATTTTATTTTCATCTCAAAGCAAATCTAAAGAATGTGTGACATTTTGTGAAGAACACCATCTTTGCAGCCAAAATTGTTTTTGAGCATGAACTGAAGAAATCAATACATTTGATTTTAAATAAAGTAAATAACATTGAATTCTTTTTAAACTTTCTTTAGCTTGATTTTGAATTGCTTTTAATCTGCAGCCCTGTGTTTTGTTTCATAACTCACTTCAGATTTGAAGATAAGCTGTTGCATTTTAACAATTACTTGACTATTCAAAGTCTCAATAAACAGATAACCACCAGTCCGAATTCTCAGTGTATTGACAAACTATAAATGGCAATATCTCACCATTTTCTGAGTGTGACCCAGGCCAAGCTCTGCTGATAGAAGGCGGGTAGTGGCACTGACTGTACTGCAGCTCTGCATGTGGTCCATGGTGATGTGTAGTGGAGAGAGACTGTTGCTCTGGTGGTGTGTGGTAATCTCTCCAGTCCCTTCTGTCCTGAGAAACCACAAAGCTGGGTACCTGAGGAGGGATCACAACAATGGTCAACCTGAGAAATATCATTAGACCAAGACCCCCTACACACACACACGCACACACACCCACACACACATTTATTTTTCTTTGGTATTTATGCTTAGTTTATGATACAGCAGCTCCAAAATCTGCTGACCTGGTTGTGCATTGATGTATATGGAGAAATAAAGCCAATGGCACTGACTTGTGACAATGATGTCTCTTCCGTACTGCTCATCTTCATTCCTATAAATGTTCAAAAGCAGAAAAACATCTGTCAGATCTTTTTTTTTTACAATACTCTAGGCATTCTTAAGAAATAATTATTAAAAAAGGGAAGTCATTCAAGATTTTTCAGATTTATGAAATAGTTTTTTTTATTGTAGATCAAATAGTTAACTGTGAGCTGGCTAATATATTGGGAATTAAAATCTTGCACTTTGTGAGGTTACACACTGTGAATATTTGATACACTTGTTAGGTTGCACCTTTTTAATTTGAGAGCAGCTTGCAAGGCAAGTGCAACAGACAGCTCAGCATATGTAAACGTTGTTCATTTTAAGTGTTGTTAGTTCAGAAAGCAAAAAACTGCTCTAGTGTGACAAAAACAGTTGTATGAAGGCAGAGACTTAGTTATGCAAGGCTGAGGTCGTATGGTTGTGTTATGTGCACTCTGTGCTTAGTAACCGAAGACCTCTAAAAAAAGCACTACAGCCTTTTTGGTTCATGCTTTGGCTTCCTTTGTGCTTCCTGCCTCATCAGAATCAACAACAGTGGTGCAAATGTATGTGAAATAAATTCACCAACAGTCTGCAAACAGTGCAAGGGAGCTGTGCGAAGTGTAGCAGTATTTGGAAAATACAAGTAGCACATTTTGCTATTTATGATCTAAAACTTGTCATGAATCCTTTCACTTATAACATTTTCGCTCACCTCATAGATAACCATGTATCTTTAATCTAAAGAAAATGCAACTCTACTGAGTCTTGCATTGACAACAAATAACACTTACCCTTTTTGGCTCCCTCTGGAATGATTCTATAAACTTTGTACGGCTCTGAGATGTCCAGTTGACTTCTTTCCACAATTTCATCAAAATCATTGCTTTTATTAAGGGCACAGCGTAGCCTGGTTTTCCATGTGGGGGGATCTGGTTTGTCAACACCTTCCTTATGTTTCCCCTTAAACATTGCCCATGCCTGAAACAATAAGTGAATTGATTTGTTTTCAACTTCCTCTTTAGTCATGACTTGCTAAGTTAGATAATTGCCAAGTTAATCAATTTCACAAAAAATACTTTTTAAGAGAAATTTTTAAAATGCAATCAACTCATGTAGTTTTTCACAATTCCAAAATGTCTAATGTGCAGTTTAGATTTGCATTTATCTGATGATGTGCATGGAGAATGAGGGGAGAGTAGGGATGGTCTGACCTTGAAGAGTGCAGCATCCTCCTCTCTGTTGTAGTCTTGTTTTCCTGCATGTTTCCAGGGAATCCTAAAGATGGTTTTTTCATCGTTTTCCCAAACCAGGCCGGGATATCTCCTGCTGTCAATCTGATCTATCAGCCACTGTCTCAGTTTGCCATTGCCGCAACTAACTGACAGGCCACTATCCTCATCTAGGTTCATCTCTGCAAAGCAAAATATGGTCAAATAAGGGTTTTAGACTTTTACAGTAAGGCCCAGTCTTTTGGATTTTTGTTGTTGTTGTTGTTTTTCTTTCCAAATGCAATTTGCTTTATAAACAAAATAATTACCAAGCTAATGAGTTGCTTGAGCACCATGCATCCTCTGCAGCCTGCTTTGATGACATACTATCAAGACATCAAGCCATGATTCTGACAATTTTGGGGATTCTCCTTTACATTATAGAAATATATTAGCAGGGGCTGAGGTGAGTAATTAGGTTCATCACGTTTGGCAGTTTATTTTTTCTCATTGGAAATAAATATGAATCATTTGATGTGCATGTATAAAAACCCAAGCCATTGATTTTAAAGATTTAAACACATACTCAGTTTTGGAAGGAAATATGTTATAATGCAACATATTGACAAGCAACTATTTACAGAATTATTCATTCAAAGAATTTATCCACCAAAACTTATTGATATTGGTGCTTCTTTTTTTTTTTAAAGATTGAGAAACTTTACAATGTTTTCAAAAATTAAATTCCGAAGTTTAATGAAGTTTCAACTGAGCTGCTGCTTACCTTTACAAGTCTAAAGTCCACCGCTGCAATCTGTTTAGAGCCTGTCGGGGTCCTTATTCTTAAACGTTATCACATCTTAATTTTATAGGGAGGAGCCTCTCGAGCTCAGTGATCGCACATTCATTTCTGTGAAACTCGGCACCCACGCAGCGCTGCAATGGGGAATCCCTCTAGTGACACCCTGAGCAAAGAGCTGGATGGAATGGAACAACTAGGTTACCTGAACCATCACAGAAATAACCCCCAACACGTTTGTAATTTTTCAAGGAGCCTGCAAGTCCAACTGAATTTCCACTGACAGAACTGCTCACTGAAAACATCTGTAAAATGGGAGGGGAAAAAATGTATTTGAAAGCCCTACTTTGTCTGACAGAGACATATTTGAGTTCAAAATACTTATTTTCAGATAATTTGTTAATAATACTGCCCTCCAGTGGTTGCCCTTGCACACGCCCAGCCATCTGTAGTGTGCACTATTACAGGTCCACTGCATGTAACATTTCACTATATATATATATATATGCGCACATATAAACATGTGTGTGTAAACCTGATCACTTTTCATTTTAATTTCTTGATTTGTCAGTTGTTTTATTTTTTTGTTGTTCTTCTTCTTGTTTTGTTTCAGGGCTTCCAAAGACTGATAAAAAAGATTGATAAAAGAACACCATCTTGATGTTTTTCATGCCACCATGCATGACCTCCCTTGCACGAGACAAACAGGAAGAGAACCAGGAAACACAGCAGTAAACTGAGCACAGAGTGTGTCTTATCACCTTCATCATGACAGCCCACCAACCAACACTAACAAGGCACTTGGGTTTGCTCCTTTTATTTAGCAATTTGAAATCATAGACACAGTGAAAAATAAACATTCAAAAGTTAAAAAAACAGCACTTGAAACATCTATCAACAAATGCTAAAAGTGTATGAGCACTGTACATATCCGTCATATTGTCCACCATTAATGTCCTTGATATATAGAGAATTATACAGTGTGCAACAAACATCCAGTCATCGGTTTGCTCCGGAGCACATATGACTTCCACACAGGTCCAAAATATGTCAGCATCTCACAATCCATTAGGCTCAGTAGCAGAGGATCCCCCCCAACAGGTCTGATCATATTCCTCCAGGCATAGTAGAGGCATGTTTCTCTACTTCCTCACCATTGGTTTTGGGTGCCCTGGCAAGCAAGTCTTGTATATCAGCCTCATCATTGAGGGGGTTATCTTTGTATTTATCTTGTAGCCATTCTCTGAACTTAGGAGAAAAAGAAAAACACTTGGTCTTTTGATGGCAATGTAAACTATTTTACAATATTTAGTATAGAAATGATGCAATGTTCACGTTTTCTCAATGCAGCAAAATTTTTAAATTCTCTCCATTTCACATGACTGACCTGTTTAGCTTGTGTAGCCTCAAACTTTTGCAGCTGCTGCTGGAAGCCCAAGTTGGGGCCAGCGCAGGGCCGGGCCACTTTCACAGCGGCTAGCGCCTCCTGCCAGCCCAGTCCTGTTACTGTCATGATGTAAGCCACCACCAGGGTGACACTACGGGACACTCCTGCCAAACTGTACAGAGAGAAGGAAGACTAAATATGATAAAAATAAAAATAAAAAAAAGCAAACCTTTATCACTCAAGTTTCAGGTTCGTTTAACAACTGTAAAAAATAAACTAAAAAAAAAAAAAGAACAGAGTGGTGGCTAATTTTATATTTTTCCATCGACTGTTTCAAGGTAAAGTCCAAAAAACATGTTTGTGAGGTTAATTAGCGTTTCTAAATTCTCCCTGGGAGAGCGTGTGAGTAGTTGTTTTTATTTCTGTGTTGGCCCTGCCATGGACTGGTGACATGTCCAGGGTGTACCCTGCTTCTCCCCCAATAGCTGCTGGGATAGGCTCCAGTCTCCCTGTGACCCTGAATTGGAATAAGCAGGTATAGAAAATGGATAGATGGATCTTTTAATGTAAATCACTACATGCAAAGAGAAAAAAAGCACACTGGATCATCATAATATGTTTCTGATTTATTCATTCAAAATGTGAAAAAGTCTTATTGCTTAACAAATTGCTAATTTGAACATAGATATATTTCTAAAATTCATGTAATGCTCCCAGACGCTAGTGGTATTATAAATGACAACATATGCTTTCTGAGTGAGCATGGCAGCCAACTTTATGGTCCAACAAGCTTATTCCAATACATGCATCAAATGTTTTGGTACGTAAGGGGAGCTCTGAAGGTGAGATTAGCTGTTTAGCTAAACTGTATTTTCCTTATGAATACTATGAGAGGAGTTTTAAAGAGGTGGCTTCAGTACCGACAGATGCTTGTTGGTAGTTGGATAGCAGCAAGTTGGACATGGATATGGCTGTCTCAGTTAACAGCTGCTATATTCTGCATATGTCAACACTTTATCCTGGCTTAAGAAACATACATGCCATATCCAGTTAGTAACAGCTCTGAGTAATCAGTCTGTATTATAATGAGAAGGGCCATATGCTAAAATAAAAGCTACATTTTTACATTAGTAAGAACAAAAATACTTAATTACTACTCATCCTCATCTCAAAATAATACCAGATATAGAAATAATTCAGCAGACAATCAAGTTTTGTCATCAGGGATGAGATTATGAAGTCCCATCTCAAAAAAAAACCTTGACTGAGCTCAAAGCTTCCAAGTTATTGCTGCAACCACTAAACATTTGTCAGAGATGACACCTCTCAGATTAAGGGACTGACAAATCAAAATTAAAAGAAGACTACATGAAAAAAAAAGTGGAAGTGAGGAGTAAATATAAATAAAAACACACACTGTAAACAACATAGTTTAATAAACTTGTGCTTTTGGAATGAGTCTTACAAGAACTATCAAGTACAGTAGAGAAACATTTGTCACTGCAGGTCTTAAAAATAGCCACATGTATTTCTGAGAAAGACCTTTGTCTAACCAAATATAACTTTACACTGTGAACACATGGTGAGCTACCACACAACACAAACATAGTGTGATAAGACTTGTTACTGTACTGTTTTGAGAAGTTCAAGAATAGCCCTTCCTTTTTAATTTAATCTCAACTTGGCATCAGCTACATGTGGCTTCACCTGTGTATTGGTGCAGTGATCTCAGTTATTTTAAAGTCTACATAAACTGCTTTTTCACATTTGTGATTGTACAAAGGAAATCTATCTAGTTCAGTCACTTAAATAGGGCGTGCTGTTTTGATAGTCTGTGTGAGTGAGCCTTGATTCAAGTTTACAGTACATACAACAGCAATCTTGTTCTCACCAACATACCAACATTCCAACAGTTTGTCAGCTGCTCCACCAGAGAAAACAAGATGTTGGACTTATTTTATGCAAATGTTAAGAATGCATATAGCTCCACTGGCCTGCCTC
>JAOXYM010000008.1:16380030-16393301 GCA_028567055.1 Leptatherina wallacei | reverse complement strand
AAAACCTCTGCTACAACAATAATTTCCCTCAAAAGGGATAAATAAAGTATTTTTCATTCATTTCATTCATTTCATTTCAAGGCACCCTTCTCCTTTCAGCCGGGACTCGTGCATGAACATTATGCTCTGTTTAAAGTGTTGAGTCCTATAGAGGATAAGAAAATTCTTATTATAATAGACCATGACCACATTAGACGATAATGAGAACATGACATAACTGAAATATTGCATATACTGTTATTTTGTTTTCACTTGATACGACATGCATCTTGCAGCCAACTGGTTGAGCACGCATTTAAACACTCAACTGTGGAGTTTGTCCTTTTTAGACCATTCAGGCATAATCTTACCACTACTTGTAAAAACTCTTCCTCATCCTGGATAGTCCATGGGCAGAGTGTTTTCTACCAAAATGGTAAAAGGCAAATGGAGTCAATGAGGGTGTTTGGTCAGTTATATCTCCCTTTTTAATAATACCAAATGGTTGTATCATACATCATTGGACAGATTGATTAGTCCCCTTTACAACAAGGTGTAACTTGTAAGGACCATCTGTCTTTGGAATGTGGAACATAGCTAAATGTGTGGATATTGCCCCCCAAAATGTGCCAAAATCCACTTTAATATTCTCCTGCTGGTATTTACTCCTCCTTTGAATTTCTTGGTGGATTTGGATGATTGCACTCTCCCACAGTAATGAGGAAAACACACTTTTTACACTTTATTAGTACTCCAATCACAGAGACCCCAGTACTGTGTGGAAAAGCCATTTGCAGCAACAACAGCTTGGCATCTTCTTCTCATGCTGGTCACCAGTCTGGTGGTATTTAGCTAAATAGGAGTTGCTGACAGTAATTGCTGACTTACGGCAGGCCATTCTACCCTCTCTACTCCCCAATTCTGGAGGTACCCTGTGATGACCCTGGCTCTGTGGGGGAGAGCATTATCCTCTCGAGGATGCAGTTAGATCCCAGGTACTGGAGATATGGGATGACCTCTGGCTCCAGAATCTCATTTTCATATGTCTGATTATCAATTAGGTGCAGATCAGGTGTCAGCCATACACCTGTGACTGGCACACATCTGGCAGCACCAGGATCCCAAAAGAAGAGGGAATATCAACAGGAGGATCAAGAGGGGATTTGGCACATTTTTTGAGGCACTACTGACACGAGTAGCTATGTTATTCTTTCCAAGGACACAGGAACCTTAAAAATGATGCGTTGTTGTAAAAATTATTAATCAGGCTTTTATACTACAACACCAGTTAATATCATTAAAAGGGAGAAACTACTGAAGATCATCCAGCCTAAACTTCAAAACTATGCTGCCAGATCTTTCCTGCTAAAAGACTGCATGGAGTGTGATGTTGGTGGTAGTAAACTGTGTGCACACCTTCCTTTTTTTTCTCCATTTTTCACAAAAAACAAGAGAAAATCTTTGCACTTATCGTAACAAATTTACAGCCATTCATCAAGTGCTGAATGCAGCTGTGTTTCTGTGGTGCATGTGAAAGAAAGAGCAAACAGTTAAATGTTGAGTTTGGGAAAGCATATCATTTACACGATAGCTTGAAGAAATTGAACCTTGGACGCCCCCCACACAGTGCAGCCTCAGGTGGATGTGGTTCTCTTTCTCATAGAATCAGCTTTTCATTGTTGTGAGCTGTGTTGCTATGCTGCACATTTTTGATACTTACAGGTTTTGTGTGGGCAAGTCAGCTGCTGAAATGCAGAGATAGGTCATCTCCTGGTGGACAAAGCACACCGGTTACCTGTCAGCAGTCATTGAAACATGTTTAGCACAAATCGGTGAACAGGAGGTTGTTAAAAATCCTCACAAACTGAAGCACTTTGTATACATGCATCGCTAATGGATGAACAAAGTCTGGGTGTGGGAGAATTCTAAGCTAATCTGTAGTCACATTTCTCCACAGCTCTTTTTAGAAAACAACGTCTACCTGTTAGAGTAGCTTAAAATCAAGATATTAATCCGGAGTGTAAAATAATCATAATAATAGTAAAGAAAACAGACAGCACAGTCCTTACTGACTGCAAGAACAAACGCCTACGCAGACACCCACACAAGCAGAAAGCACAGTGACCATACAAACTGCTGCTTACTGGCATTCTTCATGATACTGTAAGAATCACATGAGAAGGTCACCAACTTACTCCCTCAGGAATGGCATCTGCTCCTCAAGAAGAATCACAATTCATGACTACCACACTACTTCTTCCCGAATAACCTGACAGACTGGTCTACAGGCTGTCTGGTCACAGCCTATCAGTTTCTTCAGCTACCTTCCCCTCCTCACTCTGCCTAAAGACTAACGAGAAACTTAAGATGCACACTTTTTGTAAGAGCTACCTGCGAGCTGGCATGTTAGCAGTAAACAAAGAGCTCCTCACCTGCAGGATAGGAGCCGCAGTGTCATGGATGCTTAGGATGTGTGTGATGTTGTTTCTGGCTAGCTGCTCCCGATCTCTCGCATCTGAGATAATACAACAAAAACACTGCAATTACGTGGAAAAATGTAAAGTTAAAATGTAAAGTTTGACATACCTTTGAAATTTCCCAAGTATAAGTCCGGAAGGACCTATGACGAGAGAGAGAAAACCGCAGTTTTGTTCAACAACGAGGTCTTAAAACGGCTTCAACAGAAAGCTGTTGAAGGGAAAGTTTCAACGGCTGATTTGAAACAAACTGACACCATGCAGTGATAATGGGAAATAGATGTAGTTCCCGCTGTTTAGGCTACAATTAAACAATTTCATTTGGCTCGATAAGTTCGGAAGCGAAAATAAAATTATATCTTATCTTACATGTTAAACTCTGGAAGAAACTAAAAAAACTTTGATCATGCTCAACATCCCGAAAAGATTAGCACTATTCTTAAACCACACCACTCACATAAGAACACCCATACGCAGAGGACAGATGAATATCGTACCTTATTGATGCCACCATTACCCATGCTGAAAGAAAGAGCCCATCAGAAAAACAACAGCTCAAAGATTTGCCGCGAGGTGTAGCCTTGTTTAAAAATGATTATCTCCCGTCTCGATGGGTTTCTAAA
Organism: Leptatherina wallacei; assembly: GCA_028567055.1. NCBI lineage: Eukaryota > Metazoa > Chordata > Actinopteri > Atheriniformes > Atherinidae > Leptatherina > Leptatherina wallacei. Next base: position 16,390,222 of record JAOXYM010000008.1, on the reverse strand, counting down.
GACAGCAGCTCGTGTCTGAGCCAGTCGAAGACAACTGCCAAAGCTTCTTGAATCTTGGGAGTTGTAGTTTACTAGTGTGGAAGGGTTCCGTAGACTCTCATTTCTGTTATGTTGCTGGAATATTAATGTTCTCTATTAATATCTTGCTTTTCGACGTCAGTAAGTAGGCTACTCATTACTAAATACAGCACAGTAGGCTACCGGTTAGCAGAAACACTCTGTAGAACTTTTAAGAGCCTCTACATGAGGTTATGTGAGATTGGTTAAAAGCCTCATGTAAAATATGAATGAGACATGGTGAGACCAATGACTGTAAATATAGTGACAAATATACCCAAACTTTTTTTTAAAATCATTTTAATGATTAAGCCAATAGAAACGGTAGAGCGCATAGGCCTCAAGTGACACCAAACATATTTATACCTATGCCACATTTTGGTCACAGTACTGTGCAGAAGTCTTGAGCCACCTGTAATTTCCTTGTATACTGCCAGGAAAACAAGAAATGCTTACAACAATTTCGTAAAAGATGAGCAAACAGTAACAGAAATACAGAATTCGAGGCAAAACAGAGTTACTAAGTTATAATTAGTTTGAAAGTTGGTATGGCCACCTTTAACTTTCAACTCATCATGAACTCATCATGATTGAACCCACAACCTCCTGTGGGTGAGTCATGTGCACTGACCAGTCAACAAAAGGAACATCTTGTGGTCAAGTAGCCAGGGCACATCATCAATCGGAGGCATAGGGACAGGACCCTCACTGTCACATTTGGTAAGCTTTATTCTAATTTTTTGTATTCAGGAATGGTTCTTCAGGCTTATGAAGGACTTTTGAAAGGTATTCTTCCAATGTTGGATGCCTTTTGTTCTGTTCTACGGTAAGGTGGCCTCACACTGCTTCAATAATGTGAAGTCTGGGCTCTAGGACTCATCGCTCCAAGAACTGCTGGCACTGGTTTTCAGTCTGGTTCTTTCGGCATTTATCATACCTCAGCCTTTTCTCACAGTTCCCGTCCATCCTTCAACGGAGACAATTTCATGTCTTTGCTGGATTTTCTCCTATTTGTAGGAATATCACTATTTACCTTCTGTAAAGAGCTTTTAGAACTACTTCTTCCTTTGTCTTTCACTTTCCAATTTACTCAAATTCCTTTGACACACTGCACACCATGCAGATATAAGCTAAGTTTTTGGCCAATGAGAATTGCCTTGTTAAAGCAAAAATGCTAATTCATGCCCATCAAACTATGTTATCTTTGGCATTTTTTTTTCATAGATGCAATTAAAAGATGGGAACAAACTGTGTCTTTGGAATAGGCTGCTTTGATCAAAGTGCCTAAAGATACAATTTAGAATTGGTTCTGTGCTAAGTGTAGACACAAGCTGATCCTTTGAGGTAAATGTCCTTTTTATGCTTGAATAAACCATAGGTCAATAGTAATTGACTTAACAAGCAACAATTAAAAAAAAGAAAAGAAAGAAATTGGGGAAACACTGTGTATTATCATTTTTTAGTCTCTTACATCACCCCAACTTGCAGGCACCACTTTTATTATCCAACATTGCTTGCACACACAAAACTACACTGACACAGTTATTGAGAGGCAAATTACAACCCCTTGGGCAGCAAATGTGTCATTATTACAGAGGAAGTATATATGGCACCTGGTAGTTCAAAACTGATCAATATCAAGATAACAACATCAACAGGAAGTGCTGCTACACACTGTCTCACATTAACAGCACATTTATAATGCAGGCACCAGTTGTTTTAACTTCCTGGTGATTTGTTTTTGTGTTCTTGCCCACCAGACTATAGCATGAATGGGAGGAGGTGTCTGCAGCATGCAGTGAGCATGTTATCAACCAACCATGACATTTTCTTATTCCTGCCTAAATCTTATTGTCTCAGTTGTATTTGAATTTCCCAATTCATTTGTTTATCTATTTATTTTATTTCTCAGTTTTAGTTGAATAGTTCATCAATAAATCAGTCTAATTTGTGTTTGGCTAACTACAATATCATGACTGCACATCTGAAATGAAATTAAATGAAATGAAAAATACTTTATTTATCCCTCTTACAGGGAAATTATTGGAAATAAGTCATGCTAGTTCTAAAAGAAAGGTGTTTAAAAGGGAGTATATGATCAATTTATTTTTGGAAAAGTTATCTGTAGACCTATTTGAAAATAGTTGTAAAATTACAATTACGATTCAACCTCACTGAAGAAATGTACAATGATTGACATAATCTAGGTTAGGCTCCATAACAACAAAGGTGCGGGTTGAATCCAGTCACGGTAAATGAGACAACTCATTACAACAATTCATTTTTTCTAATTGTCAGTATCACTTACTGGAATAAAAGCTAGGACGTTTACTGAATAATTTGCATATTATCAGCAATAAATGTGCATAACAGAAAAAGGGTGGGAAAAAACGTGTAAACCACTAAACTGACACAACATGAGACAGGTAAATATGATACTGCTTTGTTGTGGCTTTAGTGTGTATGAAGGAGGAATTTATACTGTGTGTGTACAAAGATAGGACCAAAATGTAGGCTTACAAGTCGTACATCGCCCACACTGCCAGAGGCTACAATTAAGGTGGTTTCCTGCTCTACTTTCACATAAATGCTTGTTTCATCAATGAACTTTTTTTCTTTCTACCTGGGCTAGGTCGACCTCTCAGTATTGCTGTGGAAATTACATGGAAATGGTTTGTTGGTGTTTGTCCAGCAATTCACATTTTAACATTTTGCTTCATTAAGTTCTATAAGTTCTGTGAGGTTTTGATTTTTTTCTTTTTCTTTTTTTCTTCTTTTTTTGGGGGACGGGGGCATATTATATTATTTAGATTCAGTATGAAGCTATAAAAATACATCAACATCACTATCAAATCTCAAATATTACTGATTGTATTCCTATACGGCAGAATTCAACATTGTTAGTTGCAATAATGATTTGTACCAGTAGATGGTAGCAAAGTCTCACGCTGAGACATACGCTACCAAGCAGAGGAATTCTGCATCCGAAGAAAATAAATGAGACACAAGAAAAGGTACCCTAGAGAAATGGGAGGTTTGAAATCTTATCTCGTATTTGTGTTTTGTTATTGGATAAGGTTATAAGAGTTTTCCCTTTTCTTTTTCTCAAACTTCACAAACCAGAATCTACTAACAGTCCTGGTTGGCTTGGTCTGTTATCGACTTGTAAGTCTGGTTGTAGTCTTTTGCGCTCGTTTCGCTTTTTAAACTAGGACGTCGAGGAAATATCCCGGAAATACTAAGAAAGTCCCTTTACGGACATTTTTGAGCTTCTTATGGTAACACCTTGATTCAAGTTCTGTTTGACACTGAGAGTGAAAATAGAGTGTAATCAAATCTGTGTCTGTATAATGAGTCTGGTTTTGAAAGCAAAGTTTGTTTTATTGCCTAAACTTTGGGATGTGTGAGGCGTTAGCTTACCCATCGGGACTGTCAATGTTTTGAGCGTTACGGATGGTTAATTAACCGGAGCTATTTTCCGCTTTGTGTCACGCGCACATTTTTACGTATGTTAAACTGTGTTTCGATGGTTGTTTTGAGTGTATATGAAATGTAGTTCTTGATCCTATGTGTTCTTGTGACTTACAGCAGGGATGGCCACCGCGCCTCAATCCTCACTTCATATGAGATCGACTGATCTTATCAAGAGGGAACCCCTAGACTATGGAGGATTTGGAGAAGTTTACTTGTGCTACCATGTAACCCTTGGCCATGTGGTGTTGAAGACAATGTATACAGGTCTTCTTCGCAACGAGTAAGTTTCCATTGTATTTGTTACTGTGTGAGCCATTCTGGGTATTCCCCTTAATTTACTTGTAACTTGAATCATGTGTCAAGCACGACATTGCAGAGGCTCTGAACTGGGAGGCAGATGTGGTCTGACTTGTTACAAGAGCACACATAAAGTAGAATAATAGCATTATAGCCCTCTGATGTGCAAGCAGAAATGCTTGACATTCTATTTTTATTGAATTGTGAAAAAAATGCATGCACTGATTTCTTTCTCTCTCTCTTTTTAATTTCACTTCCGCATTTCAGATATGTGGACGTTGGTCTGACATCCGTTATTCACATCATATGCACAAAGAATCTTTAACATTAAACATTACCCTTATTTGCAGACCTAACTTATAACTTATAAACCACTACAAGTGACAGTTGGGCAAAAAATAGGCCTGTTACAAAAGATATGCAAGAAATATAAACAGAAGTTTGAATTTGAACCACCTGTTTTGCCTGTCAAAGCATTGTAAACAATCTGTGTTTAACAAGCCTCCAGGTAGTCGATTAATCTAATATAGGCAGCGATGTTATAATTCAGGAACAGCTATGAATGATGACAATGCAAACATATTTTTTCTTCTGATAGTGAATGGCTCAGTCTCGTGTAACTGTACAGTGTAGAAGACTTTTTGGCTTTACAGCCTTTTACTTCCTAAAATATAAATTTAAACTGTAATGTTCCTAACACTGGTAAAAAGAGGCTATAAAACAGTAATAAAACATCCTGAAGCTACAAATAGTTCTTAGTGGATTGCTTAAAAAAAACAAAAAACAATTTCCTTAAATAAGGTGGTAAAGAGTGTCTTAGGGAGTAATACACACAGCATTTTGATACCAAAAATTACTCCAAAGTCACCAAGACTTAGAATTAGTCAAATTCTGTGGGTATTTTACCTCCTCACACATGCATCATGGAAAAATACAGCTATAATTGATTTTTTAAAAACTGTGTTCAGATGATGGCAGCTTTATGCTGACAATGGGATTCAACATGAAGCATCTCATATCACTTGCCACTATACTTTCCAGCGACAGCAAACGGTCGCTGCTGGAGGAAGGAAATATCATGGCAAGCCTGAACCATGACCGTGTGGTCAAGTTGCTGGGTGTAATTATGGAGGATAGAGACTGCTCTCTTGTCATGGAACTCCTTCCCAGAGGCAACCTGTTGGTCATGCTGGAGAGCGTGAGTAAATCTAAAGTCTCTTATCACACTACAAAGGGAAATACTTATTGATGTATGTAACATTTGCAGCTGTTTTACTTTTCATTCCAAATGTGTAGCTTTACACTGCTCAAATGATAAATTTTATGGATACTAATAGATTAGTATGATAAATTCTGTCTGTTCCTAGGTCAATGTCCCGATGTCCGTTAAGGGAAGAATTATCTTAGAGATTTTGGAAGGGATGGTGTACCTCACAGAGAGGCGTGTCATACACAAGGACATCAAGCCAGAAAACATTTTGGTGGATAAAGATTTTCACATCAAGGTACATAAAACTTAAAAACTCAGGACCCGTTTATTACTCAGCCACCATGCACTTTTAATCACATTTTCAGTATTTTTTCCTTCGTGGTTTTTAGATCGCGGACCTCGGCCTAGCCACCTGCCAGACTTGGAGCAGACTCACAAAGGAGGAGTTCCGCAGGAAGAGTCGTAGTGGGCGGTCAGCTGGGATAAGAGGTGCTGGCACACTAAGTTACATGGCTCCGGAGCACCTGGAGAGTATCCATACACTTTCTTCAGAGAAGTCTGACGTGTACAGTTTTGCAATCGTTGTTTGGGTCATTCTCACCGGGCAAGAACCATATGCAAGTGAGTTGGGATGACTGAACATGCAGAAGTCCCAAAACAAGACAAAACTTAAACATTCACAAGATGCGTTTTTACAGTCCCATAGACAATAATACCAAGAATCTCTTTGTCCAGATGCCAGGAGTGAAGACCAAATGAGCCAGTGTGTTCGCAATGGTGACCGACCATCAGAGGACCTCATCCCAGAGGACACCCCTGCAGAGATAATTCAGCTGATGAAGAGATGCTGGGATCAAAATCCTCAGCAACGACCAACTTTTAAAGGTTTGCCTTTTTGTGCACATATATAAAAGAACCAATAAAAGAAATCAACAGAATCAGGTGTTGCAGAGCATCTTCAAAAGGGCTGATGGAACCAGATATAAATAAATACAGTATATTTTCTTATTAGTCTTATTTTTAACATTTAAAGTTTGATTCAATTCTAATTTAATTTCTTGTCGTATGATTACTTAGTAACTACATAATATAATCACACAAATGTTATTACATTGTTGTAGCATTTTTTTTCCAACTTTGTGCATTCCAATGCCTGAGCAAATTACATATTGCATTTACAAAGTGCATGATACACTAATGTGGAATAGAAGGTCTTATTTGAGCAAATACTAGCATCTATTATTCAGTCAGTTTTTTGTCAGCCTTATTTCTCTTATTTCCATTGTTCATTCTGTTTGGTTTCTGTTGAATCTGCACACGTGTTTCTTCCTCAAGTTTCAAGCTCAGAAATGTGATGATTTGCATTTTAATTGTGTGGAATCTGTCCTTCATCCTTGTTTTCTCAATTGTTTACCTCTGGCAGAGGCCTACAACTACTTCCACCCCTTTTTCTTGGAAAAACTTGAACCACACCTGGAAAAAGATTTATACAATCTAAGGGTGAATATCTTTTATTTAGGATTTGATCAAGTGATCTTGTGATGCAATGACTAAAGACATTTAACAGTAAATATTACTTTATGATATTGGCAGATTTTATATGTTGATATTTTTTGTCTGCAGAAAGAATATGAAGGCCCAGATGAACTTGTTGAAAAGATGAAATTATTGTCAGTGACCCATGAATGTTTTTCGGCAAGTGAGCATGGTTAGTAATCCTGATGGCCTGGAAATACAGTAATGCTCTCTATATATACACAGACATACACACAAAAAGTTCTGAAAGTCCAATCTTGAGCAGTTTTATTACTTTAACCTCTCTATCTTTTAGATTCTCCAGCTCCTTTGGTGAGTTCAGATAGAAATGTATCTATGCCAGTTGAAGCCAGTATTGAGGACCTGCATGATGCCCAGTATGAGCCATATGGGGAGTTGATTCAGACGGATGCAAAGGTACTCGAAAGTGGTTTGGAGTTGGAAGATAAACTGGAACGGGAACTTCAGTACCACAAACATGGGAGTTATAATTGCAACATCCAACTGGAGGCTGCCAACTCCCATTATAACAACACCTCAAATTCTTTCTTGCAAAACCAATTTACTGCCTCCGATGACTCTCAGAGGCAGCCAACACAAGACAGATCCTCTGTCCATTCCTGGACAAAAGCTGAGCCGGTGCAGCCCACCAGCCAGGATGAAGATTTGTATCATCCCACCTCAAGGCTGTATGACTCCATGTGCTCCTCACCTCCTCCATCCCGTTTGCACATGTCTGCCAGCACACCTTCTCTGCCACAGTTTAACCAGCATCAACCCTCCCACTTTCCCCGCCAGAAGTCCTGGCCAGCCAACCCGGTCTCTGATACTTTTGCCCCTGATTTAAATTCTCCGTGCTTTTTGACCCCCTCAAAGTGTGCATCACTACAGGATCCAGGTACATAGAAATTTTTTTTTTAGCTAATTCTAACTCTAGATGTTTGCAGCTTCTTGAGCTGTCTTGGACTGATAATTTAGTGATTATACCACTTTGTTTGTGTTGTGCCTATTCCAGGGTCTCTTTACATTCAGAATGCCAGCGGGATCCAGATCGGACACAACAATACAATGAGTATCAGAGGTTATGACACCTCTCTTAGCTCATTATGTCCATCTTCTAATGGCTCCATACAAGAAGTAATTCTTAAATATGGTAAATCACAGTATTTTCTATGTAACCGAAGTGACAGTGCATTTATTGAAAATGTAATCCTAGTTTGTAATCTTTAGATTTGTTATTTTATTTAAGCAAAAGTTTAAAACACAAAAATAATTAGGCTTATTTCTATTTCATATTTACAAGGTAGGCAACAAATCATTCCATTAAAATTGTGCTTTATTAAGTTTTCCTGTAAGCAAACAGAAGTTATGTTTATATTTAGTGTTACTCACTGTTTTTGAATCCCGTTTGCTGGCTCGCAGCCCTCTGCTTTCCTGATTTCGCCTGCTGATTGCTCATAATCTTGGCACGTCAGCAGCCCCTGTTGATTTGCATGTATTTAGCTTTAATTTAATCAATTCCGTTGAGAAAATAATCTCTCTTCCAAGAGAAACCTGATAACACTAAACAGTCACAATCAGCTGACATGGGGAATGGGAAATATGTATTTACTGGATTATTCAGTGCAGATAAAAGTCTTAAGAGAACATATGTGAGGTAGTTGGAAAGCTTTAACACTTGAGCTTTGTAAATAAATTACATGAAATGATTATGTCTTCTGGGTTGAAAAGATGTTTGTCAAACTATTTCAAACAAAGAAAAATAATGAGAGTTAAAAGATTTTATTTGTGATAAACTGTGTTGCCCACAGTTGAACCGCTAGTGTTGTTATGGTAGCATGATGGTACAGAAATAGGTCTGAGGAGAGAAGTCTTTGCTCTTTACAAGAAGCATGATTTGATTTAAAAACATTTGGACCAGATGCTGAATGTGAACCTGCAATGAGATTCTGCCCTCAAGCCAAATTTCTCTTCAATTTGGAAGGCACAGCAAGAGAATTAAGACATTTAAAATTTTAAGGAAAGGACAATTGGAGTCACTGGAAGAGGAGAATACTACTTGGTCTTATCTGCATTTATTATTGCTTTGTGCCCAAGAAGAGCTAATTGAAAAGTAATAAAGGTTGATTGAAAAAGAGTCGAGGTCTGTGCTGATATGAAGCAAGGTGCATAGAAAATGGTGAAAACCACTTTTTTTTACAATGCTGAATTGATGCCTGTTAAAAAGGCTGGTTTGAAATATGTTCAGAGGCATTTAAATCAAAATGAACTACTCCTGTGGGGATTTTTTTGTTTGTTTATTTTGACATTTTAAGCAGTGCAGAGCTTAAAGGCATCTGCAAGATTACAGGCAGAAGAAGCTGAGGTATTTGGAGCTCCCTCTGCTGGACAGATAAAGCGACTGCTTTCAGTTGAACCAACAGTCAAGTTGATTTTCAGCAACAAAGACCATTTTGTTACTGCTTAATCAGGGGATTATATCGGTGGATTCGTGTCAAACCACTGGCAAAAATGTGTATTTTGTTGATACTTACAGTTCATGCCACTACTCAACGTCCAAATAAAAGAATGTGCATTAATTCTGCATGTAAACAGAAGACTAAAACAGTGACTCAGTGCTGGCTAATTTTTAAAAAACTTTTTTTACAAACTAATACGGTATTCTGTTTAAGAATTATAGTTTTATTTATGAATTACTGTGCAAATAGATGTTGAAACATTTATTAAGTACCCACCCCTTTTTTTCTGTTTTCTGTAGAGGACCATGCTGTTACAGAGGCGCACCTGGATCTGCTGAGGGACAACATTGGGAATAAATGGAAACGCTGTGCCCGCGGCCTGGGTCTGACTAGTGTGGAAATAGAAACCATAGAACACGACTACCACCGTGACGGCCTACCAGAGATGGTGCACCAGATGCTGGAGCGCTGGAAGATGAAGGAGGGATGTATTGGACGCACGATTGGGAAGCTTTGTAAAGCTCTGGAAGGAAATGTAAAGGTAGATGTCATCCAGAAAATACTGGACATGTGTAGTTGTCCCCATATGGCATAAACTTTTGAAACCTAGCAGATTTGCCTTTTTTACTTTTGAACACATTTATTTTGAACTGTTCTCAAGCTTGAGAGGCTCATTGCAACCACAACTCACAAAACAGAAAATATGAGATTTGTGTTTTATGTGCAGTGACTTTGCAATATTGGGCTGGTGGCACAATACTACAGTAAAAATGGTCTCAATGTTTTTATATAGAGAACTCACAAAATTAATTTAAACATTATTTGAATTCGGGGATAAAATTTTATTTACCCATCATAATACAATGTATATCAGTTTATGGTAAGTGAGCTCCATTTGAGAGTCACATGTTTAAAAAGAGAAAAACAAAACATAACATTGATTGTTATGATTGCAACAAACCTAAGATGCATTTTCAAATTTCTGCTTGACTTTTCTCCCACAACTGTGGTGATGAGCAGAAGACATACATTTTGTCAGTATATGCTGATGACCGTCATACTGTATAGAGCCAAAGCCAGCATTTTGCAAAACAGATATTTGGATTATTTTTTAAAGGTGTTTTTTTTTTTTTTTTTTTTTTTTAAACATGTGACTCTC
>JAOXYM010000008.1:16341179-16355185 GCA_028567055.1 Leptatherina wallacei | reverse complement strand
TGCTTTTGCAAGTTATCATAGTTTTTGTTAAGTAAATAATTCAACAGTGTAATCTGTGATGTGTTGTTGTTCATGTAAAGTTGTAATTACCTGATTCTGCAACCTTGTAAGAACCAGAAGTTTTCTTTAGTATTATTATTATGTTGTGAAATGTCAAACCTTAGCATTTAAAGTGGCTGCAATTTTTTTTTTTTTTTAATGACCACAGTCAGATGCAAAATTAAATATAGTACATCTGTCAGAGCTCAAACTGAACTCTTGGCTCTTTGTTTTTTACTACTTCCCTTTTCGATTTGAACAGTAGAATTTTTCTATTTCTCTGGAAGTTTATACATTCAGAAAAACAGAATAATAGTTAATTTTTTTTTTGTACAGTTTCAGAAGACACAAACTGAACGCCCTATTTCTCACGATGTAGGATGTTGTCAATTACAGTAGTTTACAAGACAAAGACATGTGCGGATGGGTAACTGTCAGCTGTTGACATCTGGAGCCAGTGCAGTGATGAGGGTGAGTGTTTTGATGTAAACCTTTTGCGTTTCTGTGAGGACTTGTGAGTACAAGAACTTTAAATTTTTTCTCACCACTCAGCAATCAGTACCACAAAGCAGCAGCAACAAGAGGCCATAAATGTTGAGTCTTCTTTTCCTTCCTCTTTTTTAGTTTTTTAAGAGCCAGAGACATCACAATCTTTCACCATTAGGGTGGAAATGTTGCTGAGTAGTAAAGAGTGTGAAAGACTGAGCACTGGCTTGTTGTGGACTTTGAAGTTAATAGATACCTGATATTAACTAAGGACTTTCCTTTAATAATGTAATTATAATGCAAACACAATGCACAATATGTCTCTGTAAGTAATTCTGCATGACTGCTTTGCAGCACCTGCAAATGTCTAAGAATTTGTTAGCAGATAGCAGAGTGGATTAGAGTGGTTTTATGACTATAGACCCTGCTGTTATAAAACTCAAACCCTGGTTCTATCAGTTATTGACTTGTACATGTACTTTATAACCTACAAGAGGCACTGCTATTTCTGTCTTCTGAGTGTTTGTCAGAACACAATACCTACTATCAGCAGACTCCCGAGTACAGGGGGAACTAAAACATGGCAGGAAGGAAACCTACCTATGCGCTTGTTCTTCACATGTTAAGCCTTCTTTGTGGTGCTGCCCTTTGTGTGGTGAGAGATTGATGTTTTTGATTATGATACTGTTATGATAACAATAAACCTTGGATCTTATAAATCTGTGATTCAATAATATTTCTTTTTGTTTTACATTGTTATCCGCTGCAAAGATACCAGGTAAGTTCATTTACAAGCAAGTCACATACTACTTACCTATACCCTTTTCTTTGTTGCTTTTGCCAGAACCTTCTTTGCTTTATTTATATCCACTTACTTATGTCACTTATAGACTATGATGTAGACGGTGGACGGGATCTTGATATTTTTGACATAAATGAAGGTGAGTAGAAAGAATAGTTTTTCTTCCTCAAATTTCCTTTTTTTTCTTCTTTTAAAAAAAAAACAAAAAAAAAACAATAATCTTAACAAACCAATTTTTTGGTGTTCTTTGTCTCTATAGAGGCGGGGTTGAATCTTGTGGAGGGGGACATTGTGCTTGATGAGGTTTGTTAATTCAGCTGCTTTTAATTTTCTACTGCATGGCTGAATTTGCAGTGGAGAGTTCAGCCTTAATTAATTATGCTGTTCGTTGTGATTGCTTTCACCGGCTGCTGCAGAAGCAAACTCGGAATTCCATCATTGGAGATGAATACAGGTGGCCGAAGACAATCCCATACTACATGGAAGATGACTTAGGTAAGAGTGCCTGTTAGAAAATATTGAAGTTCACTGGCAAGATCATAACGTAAATTTCAATTTATTGAGCTTTAAATGCAGTTTGTTGCTAATGTTTATGTAGTTTTGAATTTTAAATGTAGGACTAAATGGCCATATTTCTACTTCTATGAGCAAATAAAAAATATTATGAATGGGCTTTGTATACAGAATATAGATCATAATCTTTTTTTTATTTATTCTATTTGCTATCTTAGCAAGTTTACTTTTTGCCTCTTAGTCACACAGACTGATGACACACAATGCAAAAACCTATCAGTGTCTTGTCCGTGAACACTCAAGGGTAAGACACTGAATTTATAAGAACAGTTAAATAGCTTATACACAACAATGAATGATATATTTCCCTCTCTCTTTGCACAGTTTATAAAATGGTCAGTCTGGCTTGGATTTAATTTCTTGGTCACTGTCAGACAACCGACTTGTGTGATGCATAAATAAGAGTGTGTTTCTATTGTACAAACTTCAAACCATACAAAGCGCTAATTTGTCAATATGTTGATGATATTTTAAACTATTTGACATGGAGTAGGTATGCTAGTGCTCCCTGTATCATTTACTTTTTTTCTAAGTTATTTTTTTCTTTGCTCTGTACTTTGATCTGTCAGCCACATACAGCGATTTCCTCTTTCTCCCTTTGTAATGGCAGATCAAAATAAATCACAAGACTGATAGGGATCTTAAGACAGTTTTCCCTTTAGAAATTTGACCTTTTTCTAGGCAATATTCCTATATTGCTGTCATTGCTGTATCACTGCTTTTACTTTTGTAAATTATATAAATACTTCTTCTATCTATGAAGAGACCCGCAATGTTCTAGCATAATAATGAAGGCGATTTTATAAAAACAGAACATTGCAACATAATGCTGGATTTTCACTGTTTGTTTGATATCTGGGCATACAGCTGATGAAACATGTGAGACTTATTAGAGCTGATGTAATTTTGAACCTTCAATGAGTCACCAGTGCCCTTTTTTGAATTTACACTACATTACAGCCATTCTTAAAAGGGAATATTGAAGATATATCTTTCAATCTTTAATGGACCTGATTTATCATTTTCTCTGTAGAGATCAATGCAAAAGGTGTGATTCTTAAGGCCTTTGAGCAGTACCGCCTTAAGACCTGTATCGACTTCAAGCCATGGAGTGGGGAAGAAAACTACATTTCTATCTTTAAAGGGAACGGGTAAAGCAAGAACAACTTATTCCTTTATAGTGTGCAGGTGGTAAGACAAGCTTCTTTCCCAAGGATCAAAGCATTATAAAACTGTTTCCAAGAAAGATTTTGACTTTAAGACAAGTCATTGTAAATTCTATGTGATGTTCATAAACACCTTGTTTTCCTTCCAACAGCTGTTTCTCTTCTGTTGGTAATCGGCGAGTGGGGAAGCAAAGATTGTCAATAGGAACAAACTGCGATCGAATTGCCACCATTGAACATGAGTTCCTTCATGCACTGGGTTTCTGGCATGAGCAGTCCAGAGCAGACCGTGATGATTATGTCAAAATCATGTGGGACCGCATCTCAGAAGGTACTGAACCCCTCATTCTTCACTGCTCATTAATTAGCTTCCCATTTATCCATCCCTTTTTTGGCATCATGGCTTATCTTTGAATGTATATGAGTATCATTTCATGCTTGATATGGCTGGTAAAATAGCTTTTATACACAATATCAGATCACTTTAAGCAGTACAATAAAAATATGTAATGAAGAACATGAAGGACACTTCATAGAGCAGAAATTGTTTTACTGCATGATAAACAGGTGCAGGCATGGACGAAACATCTTCACATGATAAGCAAATGACAGTATTATCAATACATTATACCATCATCACTGCGGTGACCCATGCACTGAGAGCTTATCTTTACAAGAGAGCCCAATCACTATCTCTGTAAACCACCCCACACTCTCCACACTCCCCACACTCAGATGTAGGGAAAAAAATTCTTGTGATGAATTTATATCTGATCTGTAGGTAAGGAGCACAACTTTAACACCTACAATGACACCACCTCCAGTGCCCTGGGAGTACCCTATGACTATGGCTCCATGATGCACTACAGTAAAAATGCTTTCCGTAATGGCACTGAGCCCACCATCATCACCAAGATCCCTGCCTTCAGTGATGTCATCGGCCAGCGCATGGAGTTTAGTGACAATGACCTACTCAAGTTGCACCGCCTATATAACTGCAGTAAGGATCAACAACAACCCCACCTGCGTTATATTTGCTATAATTGAAACCCTATACAGAGCTAAAACAAAACTACAACTAATTTTAATGAAGCGTGTGGTCATTGAGGTGGTTTATCTTTTTAATTTTTCAATGTACAAAAATGTAGATAGCAAAACACTGTCAATCAGTTTATTGCTGTTCAAAGTACCTTTACACATGTGTTTACAAGATGTCTTATAGCTCAGGGATCCACCTTCCTGGACTCATGTGACTTTGAACGGGAGAACATCTGTGGGATGATCCAGGGTCAGGCAGATGGTGCCGACTGGGTCAGGGTTTCCAAAGCTGCTGGGGGGCCTGCCACGGACTACTCTAATATGGGCAAATGCACTGGTGAGAAGGGTCTTGAGATTATAACACATGATGCTCATGCATATCTTTGATTGGAATGATAAGTTTACATATTTAGAACTTGGCCTTTAAACAAAAGTCACATGTCAACATGTACAAAGATCCCATATATTTGAAGGAGAAATTACATGGGTTGCATGCATATTTTCAGAAATTAACCTCTAAAAAAATACATGTATTCATCATCTCTTACATGGGTTTGGTGAGAAAAAATATGCTTTTATTGATTTTCTCCTTGTTTCAGTATATACGTTTTGGTTAATGTAAACATTTTCAAAGTTACAGTGCCCAAAAATCCACACCAAAGGTAGTTATTCCATAGAAACTGTCTTTCTGAACTTCTTCAAAACACATTGTTTGTAGTTTGTCTTTTTCTACATTTACTTAACTGTTTTATTTGATTTTATGGGGGATGGGAATATCTAGGCATCACATAACTAGATTATGATTCAAATGACTGCAATGTGTTTATGAAGTGACTGGAGACACAATTTGATGGGGTATTTTTTCAGTACAGGACCTCTTTTTCCTCACTATTAAAGTACTTGCCATTTTCAATACAAAGTATTTGTTACAATTCATAATTAACTCTTTTATTTGAAAAAAAAACACAAACAGGAGTTTGGTTGCATTTATGTGGAAGGTTACATTTGCAGACATAGTTCTCAGCAGTGAAAAAGAACCAACAGAAGACTGAGTTTGTCCTTTCCAAGAATAGGTGGAGCCTTTATAGAGTTTGCTCAATGATCCTTTGCTTGGCAACAACTACAGCTAGGTGTCAGAATGTTTTATTTCAATTTCATCAAAGTCCAAATGTTTCTGTTAACTCTTAATGCATTAAATTATGGTTAGATTTTTTTGCGTATCTACCATGAGCTTCCTGACTATCTGGGCACTTCTCCTTCACTTTTCCAAATTCTTCCTTTCATGTTCCATCAATGTGAATGAAAAATCCATTTTTGATATTTGTGAATTAATCTGGAATCTTCCAGTGTTTCAGACCAGATTGGACAATATAGAAGCTACAGCAATATGACTTTTTAACATTAAAAAAGGCAAATCTACTCCAGCAGACCCATCCTTTAAAAACCCTTATCTGTACACAAGCATAACATCAGCTCTTTGATTATTGATATAATACCCTTTAGCCTGAGTAGTTTTGCATTGTACCATCCAAAATGCAGTAATGTGTTAGAAATGACATTATTGATTCATGATATTTGCATATTTAGGCTCTGGATACTTCATGCATTTCAACACTGGGACAGCCAACAATGGAGATTCAGCTGTATTGGAGAGCAGGATCCTTTATCCCAAAAGAGGTTTCCAGTGTCTGCAATTTTTCTACTACAACAGTGGTGGTCCAAGTGACACATTGAAGGTCTATGTCAGAGAGTATGACAAAGCCAACCCCAGTGGATCTATGCGCTTGATAAAGACTATCGATGGTGACTATTATAGTATTTTTGTTGGATTTTTTAGTGAAATAAGATGAGACCATAATGTACTTGCTGCATTATAGATTCAATGGTTTTTTTTTATGTTCTGTAACAGGACCCCCTCAGGAGTTGTGGCAACTGCACCATGTGAGTCTAGACGTGAAAACAAAATTCCGTGTTGTCTTTCAAGGGACCAAGGGGGGCTCAGGGGCTTTAGAAGGGGGACTGTCCCTTGATGACATCAACCTTTCTGAGACAACATGCCCTGAGTTCACATGGCGAGTGAAAAACTTCAGTCACGTTATGGAAAACACTCCAATGAATACATCTATCTTTAGCCCACCATTCACTTCTAAGGAGGGCTACACTTTCCAGATGCAGCTGTACCCCAATGGTATAGCAGAGTACTCTGGTGAGTTGTCTGCCTACGCTCATCTGGTGGCACGTGTAGGGGACACAGGGCAATCATGGCCTTGCCCTTGGAAACAGATAACCATGATGCTAATGGACCAGCATCCACACATCCAAAAGCGCATGTCCAATCAGCGCAGTGTCACTACTGACCCCAACATGAAGGGAACAGGTGCAGCTTGTTTCAAAGTCAGTACATTCTTTTTAATTCATAAAAAGTTCATACAACATTGACACAACCTTTCAACATTCTTATAAACAGGCCCTGACAATCTGTTCTGGGATGATCCTCGAAAGATTGGTGTTGAGGTTACAGACACAGATGGATCCAAGTATTTTCGTGGGCCAGGAGCTGGTACAGCAGTGTATCTCACACACTTGAGAGCCAAAAGCAGGGATTTCATCAAGGGAGGAGATGCCATCTTTCTTCTCACCATGGAGGGTAAAAGCATAAAATTATAGAATGAGCTCAAAAGTCTTCAACATAAAGGCATTATAATGTATTGGGGCAGGGGCAGGGGGGGGTGGAGCTAATATGTGAGGTTTTTTTTTAAAATCCACATCCATCCTGTCATATTTCCCAATACTTCTAATCATACAAGCAGCATTGATAGAATTATGTATTATAGTAATTCATTTTTATATCCTTTGATTTATACATCCGCTTGTCAGAGCAAACAATAGTTAATTATCCTATCCAGTCAGATCCTACACTTGGCTACACTCACTTTGCTCTCCCTCTTCAGATGTATTCCATTTGACGGAGACCCAGCCTCTTCCTTCCTCAACCATACAACCTGCAACCACAGACCCTGCTGATGTCTGCTTTAATGTGCAATGTCAGAATGGTGGCGTCTGTGTTGTAGATGAAGGCAAAGCTGCTTGCAGGTGAGCCCTTTCTTACTGGAGGGATATGGGAGCAAAGATAGCGTACTGAAGATAGTTTGCAGATTCCTATTCAAAAGACATTCAGTTCAAAAATCTTCTGGAGAACTGCTGTCTGAATACGGACAGTTTAAGAAATACCTTGACAGGTAAGGCGGAGGTGGGCGAACTTTTTCTTTGGATAAACGTTATGATCGGGGGACCCAGTGGTATTTAAACTCTTCCGGGTCTTTGGAAGTTGACCTGTTTAACACCCAAGTTCAAACTGCTGTAAAATGAGCAACAAATTAGGAAAGGCCATGTTTACTTCACAAAGAGTCTGGTTCCTCAATCCACGTCCCAACAATCAGCAATCATGGGCTGCCCAGAGAAAAAAAACATAGGAAAACTTTTTGACTCGTATACTAACAACTGTGAGGCTTCATCATTTTGTAAGTCTGGCTGCTGGAATATTGAACAATAGTACATGAAAAACTAAAGTTTCTTATTTTGGAAAATAGAATCTGGAGTAATAGAGTACAGATTCTTATTTGCTGTCTGACCATTTGGGAGCACTTTGCATAAACCTTAAATATTTGTAGTGTTTTTTTTCTTGAAGTGCAAGTTTGTCTTTATTAAAAAAAAAAAAAAATTAAAAGCCAGTTAAATTTTAGCTCTAAATGTACCGGCCAAAAGGATATTAATATAAACTATATGGCTGCTGCCTTCAATGATAACTTCATGCTAGACAATATGAGATAAGACATGCCATATTTTCATCTATTTCTTTGAAAGCAATGCCGCTTAGTAAGAATGCAAAGTGACGTAGAAATGTGGACATTTTGGACCTATGTGTTATTGTAAATAGCTCAGTGTACAACAGATAACCTAATATCCAAACAACAAACATTAGAATGAGACCGAGAAACTGGATTTTTGTTTTAAGAATCCAGCAAGCTGTTCTCTCTGAAAGTTTTTTTTTGTCTTCAAAACCTCAACTTGACCTCTTTCATTCCTGTAAACTGCTATTTCTTAATCGAAGTATGAATAGAGAAAATGTCAGAATGAAGAGGCTTTGCCATCTCCTCATCGAATTCATTAAATATTTGAATAATGAGATTAAGCAGCCGCTTCCACCATCTTTTACCCATCTGTACATAATATAAATGAATGTTGGGGATACTCTGAGGTCTGAGTTTTCTATCTTACTTCCTGTGCTCTTCAGGTGTGTGGTGGGTGATGACTGGTGGTACTATGGGAACAGCTGCCAGTACAGGGGCTCCCTCCAGGACAAAACCACTCTCGCGCTTGCATCCTCTCTGTCTGTACTGGGAGCAATGTTGGTGATTACAGTAGTTAGTGCTCTCTGTGTGAAGAAAAAATATAAGAAACGTGCTGAGGACAGCATGGTCTTGGGAAACATGAATATTTAGGTATTCCGACTCTGAACTTTTTAGTTAACAGGAGAACATGACTACAAGGCAGACTAAGCACAGAATTGCATCCAGAGAGGATCCAACATTATCCTAGACTTCCACCTGTTGGTCATTTGATGTAAAAACATGAGAACAGTGAAAAGAAACTGTGTAAAATAAAATATTTTACTAATTGTTTTTGTGATTATTTATATAAAACTAAATACTGTCAAAAAACAAGTCTCAGACAATATAATTTATATTCACAAATTTAAAATTTATTATACCAAAGACAGGAACATTTGTGTTTTCTCTTTTCAATGTGGATATAATTTTATTACTGAACTTGACACAGTCATGCCGGTGATAACAGTTGTAGGAGGGAGGTGGGACTATTATTATCTGTGTGTGCCTTTGTGTGCATGTAATGTCCATATGTGTGAGTGTGTGCATGCTCAGATCTATTAGTGTTCAATAGATATAGTGATGACTACAGGACATCACAGTTAAAGAAAGTGGAGCAAACCATAGCAACTTAGTGTAGTTATACTGTACGGAATGTTGGTTTCTGTCCTGTAATTGCACATTTACATTTGTGTGTGTGTGTATACATGTTTTATTTGTGGGTCTACACTGTAAGATAAAAGGGGGTGACACCTCCATAACGACAAACAAAACATCCTCCCCACCACTAAAACCTTCACCGACATACAGGTATGCAGTTCCTTTAAAAGCATCAGTATACAACATTTCTCTTATTTACAATCATTGGAAAAAAAAAATCACCATTTCTCTCAGAGAAGATTAGTAAAAGTGACTGAGTCACCATAAAGAGTATGCAACTCCTAGGAGTTAGTATTGCAAATTTCTACAAAAATTTCTAAGACATTTTACAGGCTAAGAGCCATGATTTACTGAAGAAATACAGTATTTTAAGTGCCCTATCTACAACAGTTAGGTGTGGTATTAACGGTGTACCATTCAACATAGTTCACGGGTAATAAAAAGATTATGTCTCTCTGTTTTCAAAAAGTTCTGTCAGCAACTTCGCTGCTTTCACATTAAAAGATATGGTAAGTTCTTACAAAACAAATAAACCATGGAACGGTTTTCCATATTAACAAGTGTTGTGGCAAGCTAATGCTATTGCAAATAGACTAGTGTTGATTATATACTCAGCTGGTTGTCTACTGTAAAAATATTGTTACACAGTCTGTGAGAAGGGCACGACCATGGACACTTGAGTCTGTGTCCACTGGCTATTCAAGTGGGTTGACTATCATTAAAGGGCTCGTTTGCTTGTTTAACTCTATGAGAGGTTGCAGTGCATGATTCTCCGATGATTAGGCTGTGGAGAGCATGGGAGCCTGTCTAAAAAAATCTGGAAGAAACTTTCTCATGTACATTTTTGTTTCTTGAGAAAACCCTTTTGTTTGTGTACATGTAGGTTGCTGTAAAGGAGATGAGGCTGTAGCTGATGGAGCTGTTGCTCAGAGGGGTGTGTCGTAGTAGTCTGTGGGTTGATCTGTCCCCGGGGGCTTCTGCTGTTTCTGCTGATGCTGCTTCATTATTTCCTTTACCTCCTCCTCAAGCTCAGGAGGGATGATGAACTGGTCATCCGGGTCAGGCTGAGCTGGAGCCGTGAAATAACCACCTGACTTCTTAGAGGGGGCATCAGCTGCCACCTCAATAAGGTTGTGACTCTTTTCCTGCTGTGCCACTGACCCATTAACCCTCCTCTTGCCTGCCAACTTTCCTACATCCCCAACTCCGACACCTTGCCATGACTCATCCCTCTCAAGCCCATTCTCAGCCTCCCCCTGGTTCACATCCACCCCTTCCTCTAGAGGTTCTGGGGTGCACGGTGGTGGAGGTGGAGGTGGAGGGGGTAGAGTAAGTAGGGTGCGTTCCTGGGTTGAAGATGAGGGTACTGATGTTTGGGGCGATGAGGACAGGGACAGCTCTGCTTTGAGACAGTGGACATCTGCCTCCACTTCTACACGGCTCCCATTCGAGAAAACACCAGCAATGGGCTCTTCGTCTTCACTGTCCAGCCCGTTGTCCGACAAGGCGCTGGAGAATGTGGCGCTAGACAGCTGCCTCTGAAAGGAGCCCGCTAAGCAGGCAGGGTGGATAGCACAGCAGCTGCGGGAAGAAGGCAACTCTGAACCAGGGAGTAGATATTGGCAAGGCTGGGTAGGTGTGCTGGCTGGCTGGTGCTGTAGGGACATCAAGTGAGCCTGATGGTGCAGGTGGAGATGAGGGTGGTGGGGCTGCTCCTGGAGAACAACTAGAGAGCTCTGTGGAGGCTCGTCAGATGAGGCTGTGGAGCCCACCTCACTGCTCATTTCACTGGTGCTGATCTCACTGCTGATTTCACTGCAGGAGGAAGGGGGTACAGGGAGGGAACCGTCTGATGGTCGCTCCTTGATGGCGGAGGATGATGGAGGATAGGGGCCCAAGCCGGGGCTAGGAGGAGGCTGCGGAGGCTCAGAACAACAGCAGGAGCAGCAGTCTTCACTCACGCTTAGCTGGACCACAACAGCGCTGAGGCTGTCAGTGCAGCCATAGCCCTGCGCCAGCGTGCACAGCTTTTTAGCAGCAGCCAGGCCATCGGGGACGTTCCGAACAGCCTCTACAGCCTCGGTGGGAGACACGGCATCCCACAGGCCACGACTACCCAGAATGAAGAATTCATCCTGAGAGGTGAGAGTGACTGTCTGCACATAGGGACAAGGGATGACGGCAGGGTAAAGGAAGGAGTAGCCCATAATCCGTGTTGAATCAGTCACCCCGTTTACCTTGTTGTCCTACAGAAGGAGTACACAAATCAATACATCAGTCAATCATGTAGTGCACATCTATAATTACAATTACATTCATTTACTTCAGATTGTTTTCATTGTCCTTCAGCTTTTTCAAGGATCTTTACCTCAGTGACGATAGCTTTGTGCTGCCTTATCCTGCGGTATTCCTCTTCAAGTCCCACATTGTGAAGCAGTGACAGGGACAAAGGCTTTCCATCGCGGCACAAGATGGCCTGGCACTTTCCCACATTAGCAGCTGTGAGAATGAAGCAGCCGCTGGGGTCGGTTGGATCGTGACGAATGTGACACAGAGCTGCAGAACCACCAAGTTTTTGTCCTGCAGTTCCAAGTTTCCTTTGTGGGGAAAAAGCAAGAAGATACAGCAAGAGGAAGTTTAAATGATCAATTTAGCTTTCTTTATGGATCTGAAATTTGCCATACATAAGGACTTAACAATAGCTTAATCACTAAAGTACTGGATGGATTTTTGCATTTTATGTGGCAGATTTTCTAAAAATGTAATCAAAATCTATATTTATATAAAACAAATGGAGGGAAAAAAGCCGAAACATGTTTTGGAAGCCTATGATGTACCTTTGCATGACGAGGAAGGTGTTGGTCATGTAGTCTTCTTCGCTCTTTGTCTTGTGTAGTTCTTCAGCCAGTACATCATTCATTGTGCACTGCAGAAGATAGGGCACTTCCACGTTCCTGTCTCCATCAAACACACCGTACAGAGCTTCCCGACTTCCACAGAAACTGTTCACAGAAAGAGCTGCAACACAGAGCCTGAAAAAAAAGAGGCAGGCTCTATATGAGGAAACAATAAGGGTTTCAAAGACCTGTTGATTGTGTTAATTTACACTATTGACAAAGGTAACAATGTTGTCTGATTGATTTGACAGCAGAGCTGTACAGTCATAGCAGATTTACTATGATTACTACTGAGAATCATAACCTAAATGGGTGAAAATGTGAACATGATATGTACAAATGATTTTTTCTTACAGTTACAGTTTGCCTATGCAAAAATCCTTTGAAATCTATGATTCATGTTTTCATCAAGCACTGTTTTGATATTTCCTTCATGAGAGTCATGAGATTTTAATAATGCAGATTTTATAGGGGTTTAGCTTAGTGAGGCTTCAGTGGACAAGCTTGAGGGTGGTTGTTCTTTCATTGCTGACTGAATTGTACTTACTTGTTCTTAACACCTGAGAATTCTGTGTAACCATGACTCCACACAGCAGGCCCACCAGATGCCTCATTGGATGAAAAGGTTGGAGGTGGATCGATACGGAAGCAGCGAATATTACTGGTAGGCAAGAAAACATGAAATAGATCAAAATCACTGTGTTGTGTTGAGGAACAAAAATGCATAACCACTGAGAATATTCCATCATGGCAGTATATAAAATGAATAATAGAACACATTCGTTCTGGCATTATTTTGATAAGCTTCTTCAATATCACAAGATTTGCTTCCATCCAGTTTTGCATTAATTTTTCACCAAGATCTGGTACTGATGATGGGAAAGTCCGACCACTGCGCAAAGCCTTCTCCGGCATAGCCCAAAGATTCTCATTAAGGTCTGGATTCTGGTGTTGCCAATCTATGTGTGAAAATGATGCCTCATGCTCCCTGAACCACTCTTCCATAATTTGAGCCCAATGAATCCTGGAATTATCATCTTGGAATATACCTGTGCAATCCGGGAAGAATCCATTGATGGAATAACCTGGTCATTCAGTATATTCAGGAAGTCAGCTGACCTCATTCTTTGGGCACATGATGTTGCTGAACCTGACCAACTGTATCAACCCCAGATCACAGCACTGATCCCACAGGCTTGTACAGTAGGCACTACGCATGATGGGTGCATCATCTCATCTGCCTCTCTTCTTACCCTGATGCCCC
The DNA here is from genome assembly GCA_028567055.1 of Leptatherina wallacei. Taxonomy (NCBI): domain Eukaryota; kingdom Metazoa; phylum Chordata; class Actinopteri; order Atheriniformes; family Atherinidae; genus Leptatherina; species Leptatherina wallacei. The sequence continues at coordinate 16,341,872 of JAOXYM010000008.1, read as the reverse complement.
CATCACTCTGGAACAGGGTAAATCTGGACTTATCAGACCATATGACCTTTTTCCATTGCTCCAGGGTCCATTCTTTATACTCCCTAGCAAATTGAAGTTTTTTTCTGCAGTTAGCCTCACTGATTAGTGGTTTTCTTATGGCTACACAACTGTTCAGTCCCAATCCCTTCACATTGTTCATGTGGAAATGCTCTTACTTTCACTATTAAAACATAGCCACGAGTTCTACTGGTGTTTTTTCACCATCTGATTTAACCAAACATATAAGTGATAACCGATCACCATCATCCAAGAAGTTTTTCTGACCACATATCTTCCTGGAAGACAATGGTTCTCCACTATTCTTCCAGTTTTCAATCTGTTGGACAGTTCTTAACCCAATTTTAGTAGTTTTTGCAATCTACTTAGATGTTTTCTTTGCTTGATGCATGCCAGTCATTTAACCCTTCTTGAATAGACTAAAATATTTTTCCTGACCACGGGATGTGTCTTTTTTAAGAAATGAGAAGCTACTCATTGGATCAGTTGCAGTTGAACAAGTTGTTGCCAGCTGAAAGATAATTGCCCATGAAATAATTATTCAATTGGAAGCTCCTACCTATTTGCTTAGTCAAATCCAGGTTGTGACTTTTTTTAGGGGGAAAGGCAGTGTATGTATGTAAATGTATGTATAAATATATACATATATGTATA
>JAOXYM010000008.1:16319395-16330592 GCA_028567055.1 Leptatherina wallacei | reverse complement strand
CTGATGTGGCCGGGGAGAGGGAAGTCTGGGCTGCCCTGCTCAAGCTGCTGCCCCTGCGACCCGACCCCGGATAAGCGAAAGAGGACGGTACAGTACGGTACTCAATTATTCTGTCTGGCTGGAATCAGTAGGTTGGCCAACTTGCTTGAACTGATTTAACTGGTAGTCAGCAATTTGACCAGCTCTCAGCTATCAAAAACCTAGCTCACAATGGTCATGCTGATTACTAATTTCAACCGAATTTAGCTGGTAAGAACGGCTGCTGGTGGCTGGTCAGATGTCAAATTCCTGGTCAACAACTACCAGTTTAATCTGGATATCCCAGTAGGAGAAAAACAACTGCCATTATGTTAATTCATAGATCTTTATGTAAACTTTCACAGAAATATCTATGGAAGTTAGCATGTAGCTAACACTGGCCTTTACCCTTGTGTCATACCATTTTCACCTCAAGATGGGATAGTGAGTCACAGCATACCAAGTTGACCCCCCCCAGCTCCAATGACAGTGTCTGACGGTGGATTCTACACTGATTTAATGAATATTGACGCTCAAATATGTGTATATTGTCATGAAAGAATCCAGAATCCTCAGATACCTTTATTCTCAAATAAATCACTCCTTTTAAGTCAGATGTGTTTCCTGTATTATGGCAGTGTACCTCTGTAGCTGTTGAAGGCGCTGGTCTGCAGGCAGGAAATTGTGTTTAAGGTTGAGGTGGGTGAGGTCATGGCTATAGAAGAGATTGGAAGGAAGATGTTCCAGACTGCAGCAGGACAAATCTACCGAGTTGATTCTCTGGGACACCATCTACATGGAAGTGGAGATGAGACGAACAAGAGTGGAACAAGAGAGAAACAGGTACATGGAGTTAAATAGGATTATATTGACCACACAAGACTTTATTCGCTTTATGGTGTATTTGTGGTTTGACACTTGGGGTCAAATGTCATCATCAATCTTCTTAGGATTAGAAAGTCGGAAGAAGTCGAAGAAAAGCCCAAGGGGTTAGTGACCTAAAATGATCCATTTCAACTTTACATAATCTAATTAAATGCTGATGCTAGTCAGGCTGTGTTGGTCATTTGGTGATCACAGAACCACGAGCAGCATTTTTAATTGAAATGACAGCATACTGGATACGTCTGTCTCATCTTAAAGGTGAAATCCTGTCTGTGAACTCAAGCCTTTTATAGAGGAGTTAGCTTAAGGCTCAGCAGTCACCACTGGAGCACATGCTGGCTTTATCCAGGCTTCTATTCTGAGTGGCCCTCTGGGTGCCAATGACATGCATGTCCCTGTTAATATTTAGAAAAGAGGTTTTCTGGCTGTGGCCTACTTGAGTTCAAATGGGAGACAGAAGAAGGAGACACGAGTGGTGTTTATATGTGTGAATACACTCTTGGGTTAGTAATTTTAGATTGGAAAGGGGCACACATCTTTCCAAATCTTTCCAGATCTTTCAAAAAGAGTGACTTCTTTTTTCTTTTTCTTCAGGGTTGTCAGATTTACTTTGTCATGTTGTTTGAGATTTTGTGTCCCTCAACCTCCACTGTACTGTCCTGTAAAATTGAATGATAAAGTTCTTTATATTTCAGTGAATCTAAGCCTTCCTGTCACTGAGACAGCCAAACTGCCCGCACCATTATACAGCCTCCACCATGCTAGCTGGTTGATAAGAAATTTTGTTGTTCAGTTATTTTTCAGATGTCTTTCCATTGATATTCAATCATTCATTCTAATTCAAGTTTTAGAGGTTTCTGCAAGTGGTTTGCCATTAGTCCAAGGTTCTTTTTTAATCTATTTCAGGATTGCCTGCTGTACTCCTGCAGTGATCTTTACAGGACACAAAGTTCTAGGAAAGGAAGAAACCCAACCAGAATCTCCTGCATTTGTAAACGGTCTGTCTTACTGTGGATTGGTGATCACCAGGATTAGTAGAGTCATTCTCTTTAAGCCTCTACTTAAAGAGAATGGCACCTCTACAATACACACCTCCTATCTCATGTCCTTAATTAAACATGTGACTCCCAGTAGCTCTTGGGAAAGTTGTTCACACAAAGGTTCCCGTATTTTTTTTCCACTTGTACTGTTAGTAACTGCTCAAGAATTCAATAAAAACATGAAAATCACTGGAGTTAGTCAATTAAAAATGGGTCAATTGTGGCTTTAAGTTCAGACAAATTGTTGCTTATATGAATGAGTTCACAAACTTTGGAGAGTTTACAAATATTTTCACAACCATATGTACAGTTTGTGGTTATATGGCAGGGGAATTGCAATGGATTTAGTGTTGTTAAGCATGTACTCATATAGAACGGAACTGATGAAAGCTGTCTTTCTATGTGGCACCTGGGAAGCCCATGCTTTTGTTTTACTTTTCTCTCCCTAAAGTAAGTCTCTAATGCACATGCTCACACTACCTTGGCAGCATGTCTGTGCCACCGCAGGTGCTCCGTGAAGCTGTCAAAGCTGACGTAGTAGGTTTGACTCTGAGGGCCTGCTGAGCTGAAGGCCAAACAATGATTGTGCTTCTTCACCTCCTCCACCTGCAGCCACAAAGACACAAGAGTGACATATGAGTTTGAAATACGGACAACCCTGACCCCACACAGAATATAAATGACAACGTCATGCCTATAGAATCAGAAAATAGATGAAAACAAAGCAGAAAGGAAAAGCTGACACATGGAAGTATCAAGAGATTAGTTCTTATTTGAAAACAGATCTGAGGAAACAAAATAAAACATTAAATGCCTGCAAGACAGAGATTCAAGCAAACAGTACGCTTAAAAAACATGCAAGGCACATGTATACAATAAACACATGTGTCATGGCATGAAAAAAGTGCTTTTTAGACATTCAGTCACACTTAAGCATATATTCTCTGTGAATGAATAGCTGGCTGGTTTGAATAGAACACTAGCACGGAAACACACCCCATACAAACACATGCGGAGTCACGTGTTGTGTGTGAAATGTTTAGAAACTGGGTGTGGTGGGGTATGAAGTGTCCTTTGTATCGGGAATACAAGTAGATAATGCTTTTCACAAGTCAGCTTATTTAGCAGATATACACGCACAGCAATAAACAGATCAAGGTCAAAAAAGCAAGAGTGATATCAGGGTAGCTTGAGTTTATAACGCTCAATTACAATAAACATTAAAGTGTGTCATGAATCAAGATTAGAAATGAACAAAACATCTTTGCTGAATGCTGAAAATACTTAGTAAGACCTGGCCTAATACCATTGACCTAAAAATGAACAACACAGGCAGCATTACAGAATGTCATATTAAAGGAAAAACAGTTGTCTAAAGTGATGTGGCATCGCTACACTGGGAGACATTTCTAGAGGGTAAAAAGACTGACTTAATCAGATCATTCTCTTGTGATATGACATTTGGTTTTATGATCTAGAGCATAAACGATGTAACAAATTATGTCCACTAAAGAAAGGCAAGGATGACAAGGTAAAGAACAACACTGTGTGACCCTGCAATACTTCTGTTTGTGTGTGACTTTAACATACTTTTCCTCCAATGAGTGGCAGGATGTGCATCTTTCCTGTCTGGCTATCCTTGACAGAGGAGACGATGAGGCAGGTACCGCAAAGGATAACCTGCCGTCTGGTCCAGCGGTTGACCGGTAGCTGGAGCTTCCCTTTCCGAACGTTGTAGGTCCCTGACAGTTGTACCCGCTCTGAGCTCTCAACACTTTGGGGCTTACCTGTAAATAAGAAAAAATAGGTTGTGCGGTTAGAACTAAAAACCGAATAACCATTAACATATATCTCCATACAAATACAGAAAACAGGGAAACTGCTAAATGTGTGGTACTGGAAGCCTTAAAGTGTCATTTGTGATTCTTTTGTGGTGTTAGTAATATCAAACAATCACATTTGAGCCCACTAGTTTAAATTTATCAGCATTCAAACAATGACTAGCACAAAAACCCAAAAGGCTTGGCTCAGATATCTGCTATTTGCATATCTGCTGTTTATAGCACAAGTCCAGTCTAATGCCCCAGAGGCTAACTCATTTGACTATAGATGATAGGTTCCCAGACTACTGTTCAACAGAATTTGAGAAGGGATCAGGTACTCTTTATTCTAAATGACCATCACTGAATAAAATCAGCTTAATAATACCAGAGCTTTAGTGCAGTTAAGCCAGCTATGCAGTCTCACCAAAAAATGTATATAAAGCCAAAGCCACACAAGATAAAGAGCATTGCTTCGCAGCAAGATTCTCACAACCACACAATGACAATGGTGGGGTGGCATAAGATTTATACAGTACAATTGCCAGCTTTAGATGTCCTACTTTTACAGATTGAATTGAATAGTCCAGATTTACATTCATAGTGGTGAAGCCTAAATTAATACACTCAAATTGTATACCAGGTGCACCTCTTCTAAATTTTGCTCTGCTTGCTTTATTCAGCTTTACCCATCTGTCCGTCTTTCCTCTTTGCCTGGTCCTCTCACTTCACCGCCACCCTGCTAAACCTAACAGTCAGGTTGCTTATCAGGCGTTCTGTCAGGCAGGCTGCGTTATCATTCTGTCTAAACATCCACCTGCTTTCTGTCTACCTCCACCTCCGCAAAAAACCTCCCTGGGCTGGCACGCACTGTTTTCCGCTGCTATTTTTTTTTCTCTATCTGTCCGACTGCCTGGCTTTAGATTTCTCTATTCTATCTATAGATGTTGTATCTTGCGCTGGGAATATGTTTCATTCGGCCAAGAGATTCATGTCATGGTTTATTAAGTTTCTCTCCAAGCGACAGATGGCCATAGGAAACGTCTTGTGTCCTGCAGTTTGGTCTGTTGCACTGTTTCCCTCACACATATCTCACTTCACTCTAAACAGAGCGAAGCAGGGGGAAGGGAGGTGGGGGGTTGGTAAAGAAAGAGTCAGTAGGGTAAGCAAGTGTGAACTTGCTCACGCTCTCATAGCTTTTAATAATTCAGGTCATTCACATGCTGACTGTAAGGCTAATGTAGCATGGAAGTCTACAGCACACCGTCTTAATCCAACACAATAGCATGCAGGGTTTTTCTGTCCAGAATTGGTTCTATATGAGCTGATGTGTGGTTAAACCTGAGGTCCTACAATATTTTCACTTTTTTTTCCATCTATTCAACAGCCAATTTAACTCTAACAGTGAATCAGCATCAAGAGTGGCAATAAGAGAGATCCCTCTGATTGGCTGTTCAGCTCTGTGAATTAGCACTGTATAATAATTTGATATTAACTGTTGTATTTTTCACAACATGAAGTCTAGATGTTTAATAAAAGCACTTATGTACAACTATGATGAATGCTAAAAACCAAACTGATTAAGACCTGACTTTATGCAAACATTGCTTCGTTTATGCCTTTTATCTATGCTGTCTTCCAGTTCCCCCTGTTGAATAATGTATAGACTACTTCTCTCTTCTGTACTACAAAGTTATATTTTCTTAAGCAAGCATAGATTGTATGACCTAGCTGGGAGATAAACTTGGTCATTGCAGTGTGCTGGATGGCATCTTTTATTTTTAACCCCAGACTCAGGGGACCTGAAGAGACACAGCAAGGGTCCTTTCAATGTTGCTGGTTTTGCTGTTAATTCAGCGTAAAAGAGCCTCAAAAAATAAACAGCAACTGAGCCCTGAACTTTTTTCTGTGGTTCAAACTAATTGTGTCTTTAAAACATGATCAACAGACTGGCTTTAAAAGGATATTTGACAAAAAGCTGAGTATGTAACTTAAAACCAAACTGGTAAATGTAGATATCAAGTAAAATGTCCAGCTGTGTTGGTAGCTTTCAACATTGCAAAAGGAAATACAGAAGAGCAAATGTCAAGCACTGCATAATGTGCAAAGATGTGGCGGACTCACTGATTGGCTGTTGATCATAAAGCCACATATGCTGGCCACATGTCATATCTTCCCAACAGCATGTATTATATAACACTACAATTTAACATTGGTATTCATCCCATATGAAATAGAAAACATTAGGGCTTACACTTGATAGATCAGACAACAATGATACAAAAGAAACATTAATTTGTGAACAAATGAAACTCAAGTTGATTCTTCTGGCAATTCCAATGTAAATACAGTCCCATAATTTATACTACACAAAAAGCTGAAACACCATGATGTCCTTTATATGGCAGTGTACTATAATGTATTACCTAAGGAGTTTAAAAGCACACCTTTCTGTCATCATCTATCTCTGTGTTCTGGCAGTCAGCCTAAATTTCACTGCAGCAGTTGGAAGTCAGCAATCATAATCTAGAGGTAAATATGAATGAATATGAATGAGCTGTCAGGTTATGAAAGATATCTGTAATGCCCCATTGTTCTCATGCTGCACAGGCAAGTTTATGCATGACATAAAGCTGAAATCTGATTGGCATTGGATTCACCCCAAATATCTGCACAAAAGATATATGTATATACATATAGCCTTCAGTTCCCCTCATTTCTACTGTTGATATTCAAACTAATTCAATTGCACTTCTGAAACAAGTGGAAAGTGCAGGGAGCAAATGAAACTGCAGGATTTTATCACTCTTTAAAGGGACTTTATTACCACCATCCACTCTAGAGGAAAAGCTATTAAACGACTGGGCATTTGTGTTATTATGACGGTCTGTACACAGTGGTAGAGGTACAGGCTAGAAAAAGGCTTGATTTTTTTACAACCCATTTTATCATCTGGGTTAAACCATTGCTGCTGAGTAATAATAGAAATAGTTCATGCATAACTTCATTATTATCATAAGGTAAAATAATTGCCACTCAATTACAAATCCAACTCTTATTAATTCATTCATTTGGAATATCAGATGTCTACTTCTACTGGAAGAGTTACTTCCTGAAACAGTTTCAACCGACTGTGACTAGTGGGGCACACAATACAGCTTTACAAGGCAATGGGCAAATATAACAGGTGTCCTCTTCCATTTTCAGGTCCAAATAAGTGAGAAACATAAACAAGCAATGAAGAAGATCAGATGAGGAAGTTAAGTTTAGAAAGAATTAACAGAGTTAAAAGATATGCAACAATGAATCACATGATTACTTTAGGCCAGTGGTTCCCAACCTGGGTTCCCCTGAAGAGAACAAGGGGTACCCAAGGCACTGACAAAGCCATTCATTTTCACACATTTTACCTATATATTTCTTTTTTCTTTTTTTTTAAAGTAAGGCAATATGTTGTTAATGTAACTTTGGCTACATGGATGGACAGGACTCAGCCAGAATACATTATTAATGGTGAGAATCTCACTAATGAATGCATAAAACCAAGCATGGTATCAGCATGTGGTGGGGAAGGGGGTCCACGGCTTTTTATTATTTGCATGAAGGGGGTCCTCAAGGAAAATAGGTTGGGGACCACTGCTTTAGGCATAAACTGTTGCAAGAGTTAGTTTTATGCAAATAGCTATCTGTCAACCAAATGCCATCCAAATTCATGTGATATCTAGCAAACAGACAAACAACCCAACTGGGGTAATGGGGCAGACTGGTTCCCCTGGTCCCTTCCAACATGCAGGCTGGCAGAGGTTACCAGCAGTAGTACATTTGCATAACTGAGCTTATGAAGAGAGTATGTGTTGCATTAGACAAATTATTCACAAGCTTTTAGCCTCAAAATGTCACATGGACATATTCCTACTATTTTTAGGCCTTTTGTTGGAGCATGCTCTCTCCCACGCAAGCATATGTACAAACACAAACCTCAGCTCCTCTTACCACTCTTCAACTAAGTACTGCATTCATACACAGTCACGGTTACAGCATTTCAGGCTCAGAATGTCCATCCATCTAACTGCCCTGATCAAAAAAAAATACAAAATCCAGGGAGAATACGTAGATCTTTTTCAGGCTGATTTTATGAAGAGAGTAAGCTGCTCGTGCACGGATGTTGGAACATATGACGATCTGACATGGATGTGGAATGACTGGATTGAAACACAGTTTACTAGCCATGAGACTGCACAATGAAGGAAACAACATGATGGGTGGGAGTCCCACATGAGCATCCTGTTTACAGGAGAGGACCAAAGAAAATCCGGATCTCTTGGTAACTCTGCAGCAGGGGAAGGAAATTCTGAGAGACATTTGCCATATTCCAAATGCATGACCCATATGCCACCTATATAAGAAATATTTTGAGCAGCGACAATGTTACTCATGGTGGTCAGTTAAACCATAATCTATGGGGAATGTAAAAGATGTGAATTTAAAAATAGTCACTGCCTGCAAGGTGGGTGTGCTCATATACAGAAGCCGGTCTATTCCTAGACCTACTGTATGAAGGCGCAGGAATACTACGGTGTCAGTGTGTGTGTGTGTTGTAGCCACAGATAGTTTCCTTCCTTCCTCTCCCACAGGCTCAGGAAATAACAGCTTCCCCATCCACATTGGGCTCCAAAATCCATGTGTGCACTCCTACTGCTTTAGCACAAACATATATCACAAACTCACAAGACCAATGAACAGGCATCTTTTATTAGTAATCAGTTACTTTTAAAGGTAACACACACAATCTGTGATCCACATCCAAATGAACTGACAGGCCAATAATATGGAATGTGAATCAGTGGTTTATTTTATTTATTTCACAATGAAGTTACATTATAGTACAATGAGTGGGAAATAGCTTAGTTGTAGTTTCTGCTTCCCATGTTTGAAAAGGCCATTTTATTGAGTTATATTTTATATACTTGACATACATTATTCATATTTGGGTAATATTCTATTCAAACGAGCACTTTTTTTCTTGTTTTCTGTTGCTGCTGTACTGTTGTCCTAAACAATGTGATGTGGAGCCTATGAATATAGTTAATAAATACATTTATATCTGGAAATGATTCTGTATTTTAACAGCATTCCCATATTTGATCAGTAAATTAAAATAAAATAATAGAGGAATAAGGTCGCTACAATACATCAAAGAGTAAACAGATGTTCACTCGCATACTTACTGATTTGTGATTGCAGTACTATAACTTTGAGAGGTGCTCTTGGACACGGCATATTTGGCTCTTGGAGTTTGCAAAAAATTCCATCTCTGCAAAGTCTTTAGTCAACATATGCAGCATAAACATTTTACAAATGATAATAAACTCATTGTATTAATAGGGTCACCAGCTATCAAAATCATATAGTGTAGACACGGCTTTTGTCAAGATTTGCTTGCACATTGCCAAGAGCATTTAGAAAAAATTTGAAAAAAGAAAGAAAAAGTCTGTAAATGTTTAACAAAAGCACTGAGCACACCCATGTACTTTGAAAAGCTGTCATTGACGTGTGACTGAAAATATAATTTGTCTCTGAAATGGTTGCAATAAGACTGATACACGCTGCCCTCTCCATGAGTAAAGATTAGCATATTACTCCGTGCCAATCACTTAAATCCAAAACAGTCTACTACATGCTTCTACATGTAAAGTCTTTAGGAAACATATTTCAGTTGGGAATTGTGCCTAATTTCACAGAATGCTTCAAATGTAGAATCTATACTGTGGGAAATTCCTGCACACATTTACAACAATAACATTTTATTAAGTTTGTGGTTTATCAGCCACACAGGTAGTGGAATTTGGTAAGAATGCAGAAACACTGTAAAACAGCCTGACTTCCAGCCTGCAGAGCAGCTTTCTCCTACTGTACCAGATTGTGAGCTGCCAAGTCTCTCAGTAACATTCAGACAGACTGGTTTCAATATGAACTTGAAGGCATCATCAGGCCTGGGTGCTCAGACACCTGCTGCCTCAAAGCAAATAGACTAAATTATGTTTTTCTTTGTATTTCTAAAAGTAGCATACTTCTCTCTATCTGGCAACCGGCTGTGCTTGGCATGCACCTATTTTTTTGCGCACCATGATCAAACTCAGAGTAGCACACACAAAATAACTCAAATGTTATAATATAGGTAAACATTACAAAGAGAATACCAGGTAGTGAAGACCAACTGATAATCATGACTCAGGAGAGACCAGCTCTATATGGTATTATTGAAAACAGATTGCACATGCAGCTATGTTTCCTTTTTAAATCTAGCTGGTCTTCCGCTTTCCCTTACTGTATAATGTACATTCTACTGTCCTATTCTGTGAGCTATGTCTTGCACAGGTGCAAATTGTATGTCCTGTTTGGCAGTTGAAAGTTGACTTCATGGTGTGTTTAAGTGCAATTTTGTTCATTGAGACACTAGTGATGCAAGGAGACCCAGCAGGGGACCACTTGTCTGTGCAGCTTCTTCATGTCAGTTTAGTGTATAAGAGTACTTAGAAAGGAGAGTGTTAAAGTGGTAAATTGCATCACTATAAAAAGTTAAAAGAAAGCTTCAAGTTTTAAGGAAAGCAATCAAATGTGATCTGAGATAAGAAGAGAACAAATTGTTGAGTTCTCATGTGAATTTCAGGCCCTGCTTAAATAGTTTTCATCCAAACAAAGTATTTAAACAAATTTAGGCATATATATATCATTACATTTCCAGAGTCGCAGTGGGATAAATCAGCATGTATATTGTTCTCGTTTTGCTGGCATTATTAGTGACACAATAACAAACTGGCAGCTAGATGACCTGCTATTGCCCCCCATTTAATTCCTCACTGTTGGGAATCAGCACCCAAGAAGGCATTTTAATTAAACAGATCTTCTTTCCTCTGGACCATCCCACTAATAACAACACACCCCTTGTTAATCACAGTGCCCTGCTAAATGCTACCTGACATTAGCACACCTCCACTTCAGGACTGGGCATGTTGTACCGTAGGGCATCCATGACCCACATAAGTCACATCAGAGCATGCACATGCATAGACACACAATTGTTTTTCTATAGGCGATAGCAGATGTGATGTACTGGCAAGACTCAATGGCTTATAAATGCTTCTTAGTCCATACTGAGCTTTTGAATCTGCAGCATCCTTCTTTCTTTGGTCTGTTTTTGCAATAAAATTGAAAAACAACTGAAGAAAAAGACAGCATCTTTAAAATGTGGATATAAGACAATCTGAAGATGTATCTTACTAATTATGTGTAGTGTTGCTATTTAAGGGAAATCAATAAAATCGTAATTTGAAGATCAAACTAGAGTTAAGGAAGCTGTTCTTTTTTTTATATATGTATATATATATATATATATATATATATATATATATATATATATATATATATATATAA
>JAOXYM010000008.1:16261760-16313338 GCA_028567055.1 Leptatherina wallacei | reverse complement strand
GCTAAGATGGCGACGGTTGGAACCTCCCAATGAGCTTCTTTTCAGCTCTTCACAAAACTCCCGGATGGTCTGTCCATTTCATTTTACAGTCATTGGGACCTACGCAAAGCTGATGGCGGTGACGCAGCAACAGACGTCATGCAAATATAAATCCAGCAATTAGCCAACCTGTAGCCACAGGTGCTTCATGGAGACTATAGTCAGGCACATTGTCAATAAAATCCATTCTGAGAGTTAAGTGTTTAAACAGTCATGTGGGCCGTATTTTGTGACATGCGTTCTGTGTGCGCATCGGCCAATGCGAACTACAGAGGGTAGAGGACAAATGAAATGCAGTTGTGTAAATAAGACAAATAGCATCATATTATTTAGTTGTTGAAAAAAAAGAAAAAGTATAAACCCTTGATAATGGAAAGGTCTAAAAGCAGGGGGGGCACCCCCTAATTGTAGGGGAAACACTAGCTACGTTTACATGGAGCCAAATATACCGATTGCAATCGGTTTGAAAGCCCTCTCGGGAATGAAAAACGATCCATGTATACACCCCATTACGAATAGAAAGAACCAAACTTAAAGGATTTCAATTTGGTTTCACAGGGGTAGAATATTCTTTTTCCCAAACCAATCATGGTATCATGTAAACGTTGAATCAGAATGTTGTCAGGTTGCGTTCTTACAGAGCATGCTCCGACTAGACGTAAACGCGCGACGAGTGACGTTTCCTCACTTTGGAAGATGGGTCGAACAAACTAAAATTTGGTTTAATTCAAACATGCCTTTTCCTCTTCGTTGTTTGCAGTAGGAGCGCATGAGTATCAAGCTGCTGCTTGAAAATACCACAAAAAAACACAACAACTGTGACTATCAGTTTGTAGACCTCTCCAGCTTTGATAAATCACGTGATGTAAACATCTTTCTGCGCATGTCAGACAGGACCAGTCTGCTTAAATGTTAGCTCATGTACACACCAGATCGGAATAGATTAGTTCCCATGTAAAAAGCTGCCCTGAAATCTTCAATCGGGATGATTTCAAACCGAATGGGGTAAAAGTCTCCATGTAAACATGGTTACTGTTACGAGAATGCATTCAGAAAACCAGATATTGGAATTATGCATTGCTCACGTATTCGCGTGGTAAATTTGTTTTAGGTTAAAGTGGCAGTACTGCATTAATGAGTGTCACAATACAGTGGTCAGTGCATATTCTATTTTTAGAGATCTGTAGATTTTGCATCCATATTATTTTGAAGATATTATTGATCTGAATCATCTTCTAATTATTTGTGTGGAGTTGAGAAAGATTCTAAACTCAAAGTTGACTCTTTTTTTAGAATATTAGTCAGTTGACACCGTAAATTTGTGTTGTCATCCTGAATTGTCTCGACATGAAATGTGCTATACAAATAAACTTGCCTTGTTGTATATATTTGTTTTCTCATAGAAAATTGGGTCATGAATTGATATGGGAATCAAAGAACTGGATCAGTAGGCAGAATTCATAATGGCAATGATATCAATAACATCTTTTCAATTTCCATCCCTATTTGCGTCACGTGATTTTGACACTGATCCACCCTTTCAAGAAAGTATTTGGATGTTGAAAGTATAATCAATTAAAGAAAAAAATTACAGTCAGAATTGTTTCTGACCGAGTCCTTCTTCAAACTGCATCTAGAGGAAACACCATGTGTTTCCAGAGGAAGAACTTTCCAAATTTTCTTTTTAGTACATCTACATTTACTGATATAATCATACAACTAAAGTCACAATATTAATTCCATCTGCACAATATTCAGAATATTTCAACTAGGGATGCATGATATTGCATTTTTGGTCAATATCCAAAATGCCAAAATTTTACAACTCATTTGGCAGATAACCAATACTTTACTGATTAATTGTGAAACTGATATCGGCCAATATCGAGCTGAAAATATCATGTATCCCTAATTTCAACTGCGCAATTGAAATACAAGAAACATGGTCCATTTTATTCCATTAGTGCAGCTTGTGATGTATTGTTTTGTGTGTGTAGAATCTCTGGTTTTTTCTGCCCCAGTGACAGATAAATGTCTGTGGGATAATCTCTTAAATTAACATAATGACATAACTGTTGTTGTTGGCATGAATGGTAGCCAAAAATAAAATAAGCAACATGATATGATTGACGTGATGTTGTAAAACATTGGGATTATCCTGTCAAAAACAAAAAAAGAAAAAAAATTCAGGGCAGGCTGTCAGTCCTGTCTTGGCAGATTCCAACAAATAAAAGTCCCCCCCCCCACAAAAAAAAAAAAAAAAGCTGAAATAGAGGTAAAAAAAACAAAAAAAAAAACATGCTTTCTGTGAGTACCTTAAATAACATACCGCCAACCTAATTGAATGGTTTCTCTGCTATTTTACTATCAACTCAGAACAAAAGTCTCTGAAGCCACCATCACTTGCAATGACTGTCTCAACATCTTGTCAGTGAAAAGCCTGATGTATTTTCCACTAAACACTCTTAATTCTTTGTGTAATATGATTTAAATGCAACATCATTAATCACTGGCGTGGAAGATGGTTACTGTATGTGGAGAAATAATGAATTACCAGCAGGTTATGAACATTTGAAGCAAATAGGAGGTTGCACTTTCACACACAAGATGCAGCAAGCCTCCACACGTGTGAACTGAGTTACCGCTGTGTGGTAGTAAACTGGCAGGAGAGTCATGGTGTCCAGTTATGTAACGTGTCTGTTTTACTTCCTTGCTCACACACACTTATACGATTTATGACTGGAAAGGTTTTAACTGTGTGTGTGTGTGTGTGTATTTCAATGTTTTAGGGGCAAGAAAAATCCCAGCAGCAGTGAATTCCTTCATTTTTTCTACTTATCTTCCTCCATAACCATTCCCTGGTGGACATATCATCAGAATAGATGATTGAGCTGTCATTCACGCTCTGTTCTCTCCTCCCTCTTTACTTTCTCCTTCTAATATGAAGTTTTTCTGGCTTTGTGCCTTGGTCTTTGTATGAAGAGTCACCATTTCTAGTCCAGCTTGCTCACTTCCAAATCTTTCTTTCCTCACACAGCTTCTCCGAGCTGCAGCCCTCTACTTAAACATGTCAGAACGTGGCTTGTCCAGCTTAAGAGTCTTCGGGTACAACAGGGCCTTCTGACCTTCTCAAAGAAGAAAAAAGCAATGAGAGCATTTGCAGTGAAAGGGAAAGGTAATTCCCCACTCTCCTGCATTCACAGATTCCTTTCTAGGCCCAGACTGGCCCTGCCAAACCCTGGCTCCACCCACAGACCTCCACATGCCATTGGGCCCTGCAGGGTGTCCTCACCACAGCCTATGCCATCATGATCAAGGATACACTGCTGACAGCTGTGGGTCACTAAAGTACAGCCACAGGGTGGCACACACTCATGAATGATGCATCATTCGCCTTTAGTCAAACAACTCTCACTAACATATGAGGACACATCATCAGGTTTAGGCATGGGCAAGGTATTCCCAATACAATAAGGCTGCAGTGTTTAGTGAAGATGTAAACAAAACTAATCCAAAAGACAGTAAATGATATATAACAATAATCTAATGGTGTCTGTATGGAGGAGAATCAAAACAAGGTATGAACTGTGGCATACATCCTTACTATTACAACTTGTTTCATCATTACAGCACGTCCTATGGGGTCAGGCCATAAGGAACACAGTTGGAAAAAAAAAGACTACATGTGTGTCTTATGCCTCATTCTCCATAGTTCTTTATCATTGCTGTATGGAAAAAAAATTGTCATTAATCTAAAGTGTGGATTTATTCAGCCATTCCTTATAAATACCCACTTGAGAACAGGAGTTTTCTTGGACAGATTGCTGTTCTAAACTGTGACTACAACAAAAAACCATTTACCCCAATACCTGTGATCAGTTAGGAATCACTAATATAAAATGTAGGTCTTTGGAATTGGAAAGTCCATGCAGTCACAAAGACAATTTTCAAATAGGCAAAATAACGAACACCTATACAACGGCATTATCCACCCAAAATAGAACTTCAAAAATAGATTTCCACAACCTTTTCTACTTAACTCTACATTTGTATAGCAATTGTATCATGTTGAGTACCACATTTCATGAAAAACAAGTAAAGAAAAGAAAAAAACGGTTTTGGATTGCCAATCAGGAAAATAATCAGTGTAAAAACACCAGAGGGAACAGAGGTCGTCCTGTTCAAAGGTTTGTGGTCTGATCAGTTTCCCTCTGTTGTGAGATCATTTGGATAAATGTGTTTACAAGTTAACCCCTTAACATCCACCTGTTTAAGCAACCCTCCTCTATTTTGCATACCCAAATGGAAAAGCTTACAGCTGAGGAACTCTAAGCTTTCTAACCATGTAGACTACGTCCATAGCGGCAAAAGTTTTACTGTGGTTATTTTAATGCACCTGCTGTGTCGATTGGAAAAATACATACTGGAGCATCGACGACCCGTTGGATGTAATGGAATCAGACTACAGCTAATATTTTCCTTGTTTTATGATATAACAGTCTAAATCATTAGCACAAAAAAGTGAATAATGATCAGATAAATGATCATGCTGCAGAAATGGTTTTTAATATTTACTGAAATCTTATAGTCCCCCAGACGCACATTATCTTTACACTCAGGACACTGGCTTCTCATCAGCGACATCACTGTCTCACTTCAGCCTCCGCATTCTGTCACTCGGCAGTTGCTAATAGTCCGTATACAGCAGCAAGCTGTCTGTGCAGCATTCTATGGTATACAGCTTTGAAAAGGTGCAGCGATTCATACTATATACGGAGCTTAAAGCAGTTGAAAAAGAGAGGGGAGTGGGGTATTATCATCTTAAGCACAGTACAATAACATCCTTCCAGACAGAGGTTTAGTCTTACTCACCTAGCATTCAATGCCCCTGGGAAGAGCATCAGGGGAGGGTGAAACGTGAGAGCCAGGGATGACAGGAGAGTAGTGATAAGAAGCAGGCTGACAACACCTCCCTCTGATACTGAGGCTAAAGAGGCAAGACGAGTTTGCTAATTGGTAAGCCAATGAAGGTTTGATGTAGCGCAAAAGGTTACCGTTGATTGTGGAGGAGAGCTCATGCACGTGCACACATGTTTGCGTGCATGTTTATGTCAATGATTAATTAGCCAGCAGGAACTCCCACATGTTTGTCACCCTGGGCTTCCCTGTTCATTTGTACAACTGCATTAATAATGTCTGTCCCGACCAAAAATGGAATGGGCCATCTCACATTCAGTGCTCATCGGTTCTTAAATATTTTTTATTCATTAACATCTTAATCTAAAAACTATTATCTGAATTTATAATCCGAGTCATCCTATGTATTTCAGGCAGGCCCTGTATTAGCACAGTGGGGTTGTACAAATATAGCAAATTAAACAATCTAATGATAGGGTTGCCTGAAGGCTGAAATGGACGGAAATTAAAAGGAGAAAACTGAAAGATCACAGATGAGCAAAAACCTCTGCAGATAATCAGATTGTTTCACCACTCTGACAAATGTGCTTTGATGAGATTTGTTAATTTTCTGACCAGGATAAATAATCTACTTAATATTTTTTGGATTGTCAGATGTGTGCCTAATGCAGCTCCAAAGTCAATGCTTCTATTTAGGAACACTGAATCCAAGAGGAATTTAAGCAAAAATTACTCGCAACATTCAATAAAAAACTCCTAATTATGGGAGCATCAGAACTGACAGCATACACATAAAAAACCCTCTCAGCAAATCACTCCCACGCATTAATTTGCTAGCCTTCTACCAAAACCATGTGTCCTCGTTTTTATTTGAAATAAAAATGATGTGTGTGTATACAGTACATGTCAGCAAATCACTCAATGTTCAAAAGCTGAGGTCTTAATATGATAGCAAAAGCAGCAGAGTGACATGTCTGCAGATCAAGCATGGAAATGGGTATAAGACTGGGTGTTAAAATGACAAATTTCATTGTACTGACTTTCCCGTTTCTTCTAGTTCTGTAATCAAGTTCAAGTGTTTGCAAAACAAAACACCACTAAGCTTTTGTTACTTTATTTCTGAATTGTGTATAATGATGTTAGCTGCATTATAGGGTTCAATAGCATGCTAGCAGCGGAAGCAAGTATGTATACATTGTTCTTTGGTAAAGGATGAAATGCTGAGTGATAATCACAGTGAACAGATGTGACTATATGTACTGTTGGTTGGTACAGTAAACATGTGCTACCAATCAGCATAGACAGATTCCTGAGTGGAGGGAAAGCAGATTTAAGTAGGCGGTAGCAACATTTTCATAGATGCAGGACGAGAATAGCACTGGAGTGAGCAAGAGACTGGGTGAATACCAAAGTAGTGTACTGTACTGTAAGATCATGAAACATGTGTGTGACTGGTGAGATGAATATGATGCTGGACGGACTGAAAACTGCAGCCTGCTTAAGGCTCTTTTCTTATTTTGCTCACAAATGAGGAAATGAAAGAGAAACATTTGTGTCGTTTGATATCACACACATCCCAAGCAGATGTGTTCTTTACAACGATGTCATAATCTAAATTTGAAAGACAATTAAAAGTCATACAAATGAAGAATCATTTTTGTTTTTCTGTTTATCTTAAGCCAACACCATGGTATAAATGTTATTAATGTTAAAAACATGCATATCCTTTATGGCGAAGAGCCATTTATACATTATATATTAGGTGTGCATTGATCGATCGGCCTCGATTTCCTTCGTTTTGGGGGATTGGTGATTGGCCAATCCTCGCGTCAAATTGGCAGATGTTATGTAGTACAAGAAAAGGAGTAAGATTTGCAATTTGTAATTCATGCAAAGCCGAAATAAGTAGTGGGGCCGCAAACAAAACATTCAATACAACAACATACCTCATTGGCCAAACTTTTCATTTATATTTGAGAACTCTACCAGTTTGTAAGCTTGAGCACTTGATCCCATATAACAAGTTAAGAAATAAATCGTTAAACTACAGCAGAAAGGTGCATAAGATGACATAATTAAAAGGAGACCAGACATTGGAAATTATGTGGAAATGGGAATCTGATTAATTACTGTACGGATAAATGGAAATAATTCTAATGATTTTGCAAAATATTATGCTTAAATAATTTCAAACAGGAGATTATGAAGCAAGTGTGAATATGACAGGTCTAGTTTTAACTATTAACTGCAAGAGAAACATGAAGAAATTTCAATCCAACCATAATCAAGCCAAGGCAACTTAATCATATACATAATACAAAGCATCAACTGTGACGATGCATGCTGCCGCTTGCGGCTTGCCAGCAAATCTGGTTTGCTCATCCATCATAATGCATAATGCATGATGCCAGGAAGCTCTCTATACGTGTAGTGTAAGGTGACAATGACAGAAACTTTATTCCCAATCGATTAGCCTCTAATTCACAATGCAAGACAGAAAAACCACTTTCAGTTTCACATTTTCCCACAGGGCAGGCCACAGAGGCACAGATCAACATATAATATATTGTTGTTTGGACTCAATCTTTAACACCATTTATTATTAGAAGCTATGAATGATTCTTACAGATGAACTAAATATGGATAGAACAACTGGGATGTTGCTGGACATTCCAACAGTTCTGGGATATTTCACAAAAAGCAAAAAGGGACATTCCTTTGATAGTGAAAAATACAGGAATACGTATAAGGGAAGGGAAGAACATAAGCAAAAAAATAATTGACCGTTATGATTTCTAATCCTGCAGTACTCTTATTCCAGCATTAATAAAGCATCTGGGGTAATTGAAAAGGAAGTAGACCATGAGGACAGCATCTACAGATATAGTTGTTCTTTAAACCCACCAAAGCACAAACCATTAAGTAATCAGACCCCAGATCTGTGTTTATGGCTCCAATCAGTTCAGTTCAGAGCAGAGGGGGGAAAAAAGGAAAAGGCAAGAGTGGGACTTTCACACCAGAAAAGCAAAGGGGGAGAGAGAGAAAAAGAGAGCGCAAGAATTAAAGGCTCTGCTCTCCTGATGATGCACGGGGGACAGAACCGGGGGATGAATAAGATTGTGATGTTGCTGCACATTCCCCTGGCCCCACGTGTTCACTCTTTTCTTTCTTCCCAGTTTCCCTCCTTCCCTTTTCTTTTGTTTTGTTTAAAATTTAACAAGGTCTGGAACAGCAGAGGGCTGAAACGGGCATCCGGGGTGTTTTGGCTCAGCTTTGTGTCACATGCAGGGGCCATGTGAACACAGTGGCACTGAGGGAGAGGGAAGAGGAGGGTGAAGGGGTGCAAGGGTGGGAGGGCAGTAAGAGGGAGCGATGGTGAGAAAACTAAAGATGGAAAGCCTTTAACCAGAGACACAGAGAGACTAGGAAACACTGAAAGATGGAAAAGAGAGTGGTGGTGGCGTGGGAGTTTAAAAAGAGATGCAACATTTATGTCACAAACTCCACAAACAGACAGAAACAGAATAGGGCTGGTCCAACAACAGCAGCATGTGACTAAAATCCAAAAGAGAAGCACATGGTGAGGGAAAGTGACAGCTAACTTCCTGGTACAGCAGGTGACAGCTCCACTTTTTTTCCAGGATCTGGGTAATTATCAAACTGCACAGCTAAGAGCAAGAGACAAGCAAATTACCGCGTTAATGATTGAGACCAGCAGAGGTGTTGCCTCTTCCGTCTCTCTGAGTTGAAATTGAGCTTTTAGCTTGACAGATCTCATACACACCACTGTTAAATACAGTGATTTGACAATTTACTGGGCACACCTGTTAACTTTAATGAGATACAGTTACAGCCCTGCTATAATTCTCATCTTTATAAAGCTTATTGTTTTTTGTTTTGTTTTTGTTTGTTCGTTGTTGTTTTGTTTTTGTTTTTTGTCTTGTTTTTTTGGGGGGGTTACATGACTGTTTAAGAAATCAGTTTAAATTTGGGGGGGTAACACAAATGTCTTTGCGACAGAATCCCCATTTCTAATAAAATAGCTTTAACAAAGGGGGATGTTTTCAAATTGAAATATTGAAAAAGTTCCACTTCAAAGATGATTTTCTTAGCAGAAATCAAACAAACTATAAGAAAAATAATGTACATTCTGAACAATATTACCATGACAAGCTAATGAATCCAAGTCTGAATTCAGTTTCCCTTTGGCAGTGTTTTTGGTCATATCTGTTTTTGTAGCTTACTGCAGAATCTAATATCCTCATCATATAACTGTAACATTTTCTGATTGGTGCCAAGCTATTTCCATGTGACTGTCTAATATTTCTCTTAACATCAACTAAATTTGATGTGATTGGATGTAAAACTTCATGCATGAATCCCTTTTCCAGTGTAAAATGGTAAGAAAAGTAACTAGCTGGCTAAATCTCAATATGTCAATAATAGGTGAATAGCTGCAGATGAATTTTCTTAAAATATTTGTCTTGCTGTGAACAACATATTTACATTTACATTTAACACACCCCACATATTGGAGTTAAATTTAGGAAAAATCTTGGTTTTGATCATCTTTGCCTGCCCTGGTCATGGGTTTAGACTTGGGTCCAATGCAAATTACCCGCCTGGGCTCTACCCCTGTGTTTTGCAGAGGTAAGGTGCTCTCTAAGTTTTAGCATTAGAGGTTTAGTGATTATCTAGCCCTTCATTAGGGAGATTGTAGGCCATTTGCATGGCTAAATGACTGCTGCTAGATCTCCAAAACGAAAAGGGGCACTTACCTTCCTATAAGACTGAAAATGGTGGAATAGAGCCAAGGGAAGGAATTGGAATCAGCCATGGATACCATCCATTTTAAATCATGGCCATGTTTCAGCATTTATATATTCATTTTTCCTGAATCATGGGTGTGATTAACAACAGGTACTAGTGAAGGTTGACTGAAACACTGAAGTTGGAGATGAGTAAACATTATGAGAATGATGTGCAGTGGATATAACTCTATAGGATCAAATAATGTAATGTTAAGTAGTAAGCTTGAAATAACTATGCAAACCTACAGTACTGGGATGTGGCTCTGCTAAACTAGTTCATTTCTAAGCCTTTATCTTACACTCCCTTGCCAATGAGGAAGTATCACCCAAACACATAAGCATTTTTCAAGAGAGGTGAACTTTAAACTAGGTCATTTCATATCACCAACTCTGTCCCTTGCCATTGGAAGAACAACCAAAGCTCCAGCCAAACATTCGTTATCTAGCTGTATCCAGATGACATAAACAATGATTTGGGGACAGCTTCAATTAATTCCACTGACAATGATGTTTGGAAAACACATCATCTCTTTGGCCTTTTGTTTCTGAAAAACTCAAAGACTCACTGTCAGCTTTATAACAAAATATTTAATACAAAGCTGCCCCAAAATAAACTGATCTTATCTTTTGCATTTACTTAGTGACTGTTAAAGAAAATGAAATGCTGAGACACAAAAAGCCAAACTCCATCTCAGGAGACTCGGGCTTTGTAAAACAAATCAGTGTAAGCACCATTGGAGTGGTGGTATTTAGAAACCTTCCATCCAGGAATTGACACAGTTCTGTCCTGTACACTAGCAGGCAAGCAGGCTTTTGTTCCCTAATCGGAATTTTTGGGGCTCTTTAATGCTGAGAGTTGCAGATGTTGTCTGGTATTAGGCTGTGCTGCTGCTGATCAAAGCTGCGGATAGTGAGCCCCTGCTGGTTTGACTCTAATCCTCTCTCATGCATGTGGTCAGGGCCAGGGTTGGTGCTTCGCTTGGGGACAGTCAGCCTACTCCATGACCCTGCTGAAGGGAGAACCTTTTCACTGCCTTTGCTTTTGGGCACTATCAACTCTAACCCAGCGAGGTTTCTGAGGAATGTTTGGCAAGGGCAGCTTGACAGACAGCTGAGAGACTAGCCTTCTCCCATAAGGCAGAAGAAGCCACTGCTGCTCCCTTCTGCCTTTCCCAATTTCCTATGTAAGATATGCCTGCTTGCAGACAGCAGTTACATATCAGACTGATGCTGCTCAGCCCAGATTCAGCTGCTTACCATGAAGCGATGAAGACTGACAGCAAACTTCCTCATTCTTTAAACCAACTTCCACAAGGGGTACAACCCAAATAACAATATAAGCACGCACATCCACTCACAACAAAAACCTGTGACAATGGGTGATTTAAAGTGCCCTAAACATCTGGCTGTTCCTTTCTTTTTTTTACTTTTTATTGTCTTTTAAACACAATTATGAAAGTGACTATTAATTCTTGGAATGAAAAGCAATACGCTAAGGAAAGGTAGAGATATGGGAAGATAAATGAAAACTGTCAGATGGCGTGAGGGAGGAGGAGATGTGAGAAAAGATAGTGAGAGAAGAGGGTGGAGGATCGATGATGGGAGAAATTGAGAGAGAGAGGAAGATTTGGTGTGATAGGAGAGAAGGGGAGGGATGTCAGCCAAGAAGGCAATCTATATTAGACAGAAAATAGTTCCCTTGGTTTTAACTGCTACAAGCTGAAGGCACTGTGCTCTTAACATCTGCTTCAATTGACACACGTGCAAATCCACTGAGGCACACATGTCTAGCTAACTGTTGAGGTTGATGTGGTCACATTTTATTTAAGACCAATTCTGCATGCGTGGTTTTGCATGGGAAGAGATGCTAAAAGCATAAATATGTTTGATTGCTTGCTTTTCTCTAGGGAACACAATTAAAAAAAGCATCAACAGTGCACAGTGGCACATGTGTATTGGATTTGAGCTCTGGAACGTGGGAAATCTGGTTACACAATTACATAATGATTCTACAGTGGGCTATTTAGAAAGACCATTAGCTGACATGGAAGAGGCAGCATAGTGTGGCTCACTTCAGCAAAATATCTTCCAGGAGTCTTTCAAAACATGATGATGCTATGCTTTGGTGAATTTCAGTAGATCGAAGTTAAAGTGACACTTGAATATTGCATCTCATAATGTTTGCAGTGAAACATAATTTGCATAACAAAATTCACTCAAAGTAATCCACTGGAAGGAAAACTGCTATCAGGGTGATTGGTGACTGCTCATGAAAGCAACAAAACAAAGCTAAAAATTTACACAGCCTGTTCTGCCTTTGAAAACTGTTTTCATAGAAATATGAGTGTGTGTGTGTGGTAGCAATCTGGCATGATAACTGTACGAAGGGAGCAACGTGGCACAGACAAGACAGAGTGAGTGGTTCTCTGCTTAATAGCTGCCACAGAGCTTGCTGGAGAAAGCTGGAGCTTCCTTAAGCCTTTAAACCCTGCAGAGTCCTTTAAGTCATCACGTCACTGACCGCTGCCTCCTCTGAGAGTCACTTAGGTAAGACTGCAAAGATACAGTCCTGAAGTGCAATTTCACAAAGCTTTTTGTAATCATGTAACTATCAGTCTTTTGAAAATGTTAACGTCTTGAATCTGCATGGAATACTGTCACGAAAAGTCAACGTGTATTACTCATGGAACTACTATCTGCTCTGTGGTCTATTGTCTTGATAAAAAGAAAAAAAAACCTATAAGAAATTCAGGTTACAAGTCAGTAAATATAAATTATAACTATGTTTTCATTCCTCTTACAGAGGAGAATAGTTGTCCATCTATTATGAATGTTAGTTATATATCATTTAAAAAGATCACAATAGAGAAACAAGCTCTAGTGATGAATAGCACTTCTTTACTGAAAGGACTTGATAGGACAATGCTGTTCAGGTTTCTAAAAACATATCTTATTTAGAGATGCTTTGGAGATTCTCCCGAAACTCAGGGCAATGTTAGATGTGAACTTGTGGCGTCATCCCAAAGCAATAAACTAAAGTTATTGTCTGGATTTTCTAAATAAGCACCTCAATAACAGTGAACCAATAAGCATGAAATTGTGATTTGTTATGAGAACTGCAACAAAGATAACATGTCATAAAAGGTGCATGATAACATATTTAGAAAAAACTGGTCATTCATATCACTACATCATAAAGGCATAATTTTCTCCATAAATGTGCAAAGCTATAAACATTCTATGACAGATAAGATACTGCATTTATTTTATGTAAAACTGCAGTCATTATCAGCATTATTCTGTTACATTAGTTCTGAATGAACAGTTCCTTCAAGTTAACTTTGGTGGCAGACAACATAGCCATTACATTAAAATTGAGAGCAGCATGCTCAAACTACCAGCAACCCTGACTCTGATGTAAAGTGGCATGCACTATAAACCTGCAAGGAGCTAAAAGGGAATCAATACCTTGACAGGGTTCTGCTCTAGTATATGCAAGTGATCTTTAACTTCACTCTGAAAGCACAAAAAATCTTCACACCAATTTCCATTTGGTAAAAAGCTTATAAAGGGTCATTCCATGCCAACTCACCAAATCATCCAAGCACATGTCCTGGATTATATTGGTATTCACAGTTCTATGCAAAATTATCAATCAAGTTTTTTTTGTTTTTTTTTAACTAGCTGCTGAAATATCAACATATTCACAAAATCTTAAGAGACAGATGTCTATCAAATATATCACATGTATCTTTTAAGCCGACAGTGACACTACAGATATTGGTAGAAAAGTCGGAAGTCAAAGATCGGTGGCAGTCATTTTTATTGAACAACTAAATAACTTCTAAATCTAATTTAAAAATATATACATTTAAACTACACAGAAGCAAAACCTGGTTGCACTCAAGTGACATTTATGCTTATGAGCCATAGCTTTTGAGCATTTGTATAGTTAAAAAATTATCCTTATAATTTTCCTGATATTTAGTACAAACTTTGACTCAATCCAGTGGGAATAGCTCCCAACTCCTGAGGCATTGTTTTTAAAAGAATTGGGGGAGAAAAAACTATGTTTTGCTCACAAATGTAAACTTGAGAAAAAACATTTTTAAGAAGTATTTTTAACAGAACTTTTGACAAAGTTAATTGCATTTTTACACAAATTTATCTACATTAAATCTGTGATTTGACCTGAGAGAATGTCAAACAAGCACTGAATGATCCACATGTCGACTTTAACGGGTAAGAAAACTCACCAAAAGTAGCTGACATGCTGAAGAGCATAGATGAGTGCAATCAAAAAGCTGAGTTGACTAATGAATCTAAATAATTTAGTGTGCTCCAACAGTATCTTTAAGAACTCTGGCTCCTCTGCCTATATGCTAACAGTTTGCCAGTGTGTTTTATATTGTTCATTATTCCATTTCCTCTTCTTGCAAATTTACTAACGCATACACACACAAAAAAACTGCCTTTCTAGTTAACAGATATAACCATCAAAACATATTACTTGTTGAACTAAAGATTTCCTTACACCAGAGCAAAAGCTCTGTTACAAAGCAACATTGACCTGCAGCCTGTACTTTTACCTAGATGGGCAATTAAACCATGGCTGTGACTCAGTGTACAGATAGAAAAACCTTTTAAAACCCCAAGTCTCTGGAGGAAGTGGACTTTCCTTTAGAGCTGTGGCATTTTGGACTTGTCTGCAACAGAATGCACATGTATTGATTAAAGAAGTCTGTATGTTTTTTACCCTTTTCCTTTCCACTCAAACTCTAATAAAGCTGTCTGGGAATTACAAGAGACTCCTGTGTGAGCAGCTCTGAAAGGATCACTCATCAGCCTGCCAAAGAGGACAGCGGCCCTTTGATCTAGGCGGCCTTCTGTACATGTGTATGTGTTTGTGTGTCTAGTTGGGCAAAGTGTGCTTTCTCATCTGGCCACAGCAGAGTCGGTGCATTCAAAGCATGACCTGACCCCTTCAAAGTCAAACTAGTCTCTGCATTGTCTAGAGGATCTGTCACGATCATGCACCATGGCAACTCCTCCACTTAACAGCCTCTTTACATCATTCTCCTGCTAGTCAAATCATGCTAAGCACCTCATCTGTCACACATATTAGAAATACATTACAAGATTTGGCCTTGCTGACAAACTTAATATGTAGATTACCACTAAAACTGCACAGTGCTGTTATTGAGCAACTAAGCAATAAAAGCACTGTTTGGATACTGGAGTTCCTGTATCAAAGGCCACTTTGCGTGCACAGGCATGCAAGTAAAAAGGCCCTTAGAGTGACTGAGGTCTACAGTTGTGGCAGCTGTGCCTTAGAGTCAGTCAGTAAGCTGAGGCCAGTCCTATCTCTGTATCTGAGGAGAACAACCATTCAAAGTCAGCTCAACATGTGTCAGCAGACTATCCCCTCATACACGCTGCCTCCCCACACCCCCTTCCTCCACTTCCTTCTCAGCAAACGTGCCTAACATTCTAGAGGAGCCAGCGTACATTCCTCACATGCCTCCATCGCATAAAGAAACAACAGAGGAGCAGGCCAGACATGTCACAGGGGCATTAGCACTGCTTTCTCTGTACAGTGCCTGTTTGGACCAAAGTGCTGTTCGCTGTCCTACATGTTGCTGAATGAGAATTAGGCCTCTTGTGGAGATTGCAGCCTGGGTGTTGAGTGGTGCTCTTGGCTGTGGGGGAGCTGTAGGAGAGCTCAGGTGACCACAGTTAAGCTGTCTCACATGGGATGAAGGCCATCAGGGCTTCTTTTGCCCGCCCTTAGCAGCTGCTCCTGCTACATCTCAGCTGACTGTACGGGCTCATTTAAATGCACATCCGTCCACATGATGAGCCACAGTATGAATGCACATAAAGCCTGCCATATGATGCCAACTGTATTAAATCATTCTAACAATACCTCAAGCAAGCAACTCTTTCAAGAGCAAGATAGGTCATGAAGGACATGTGATTGTGAATGTGAACACATGAGGCCATATCTAACTTCCTGCCGAACAACCTCTAGTTCAATATCCCTTGCGACAGGAAACTAGTGTCTCTTTTCCATACTTAATATCTTCACTAGACTCACATTTTCACCACCCTCCAATTTCACTTCCCACAACAGCAACAGCAGCACTGCTGGAAGCAGTGACATAGTGAAGAAAGGGACTTCCTGAGCATTGGAAGATCAAGTTAGTCCAGCTTGGCAGTCATTTAGTGTGACAGTAGCCATGCTGGATGCCAATAGGGGAAGCACTGTGCAGCATCTCAATGACCAGACTTCACTGAGTCCACAGAGAGGGTTTATGGTCCTCCCAGCCATACTGCTCCCACCCCTATTCTCCATCCAACCACAAAGGCATTCAGGCTTTTCATTTGGATGATAATAGGGCAAAAGCCGGAAAGGGCCCCCATGTCTGAGCACCATAAGTTGTGGTGATGGCTTTGTGGCAATGTCATGCGTGTCCATGGGACCAAAGTGTGCTGCTACAGGCCAATGACAGTCGAGGCCGGAAGGAAGAGAAGAAAAAAATATTAAAGGATGACCGTGATGCAAGGTAGATTTAGGCAACCAACAGCATTAAAACCATTATCCCACTCTTGCCACCACATGGTAGTCCTTAACAGTGAGAAAGCTTAGACCATCAAAACTTAAGTAATAACCCTTTCAGTTACCATCACAATATAAGTCTTGTGCAGCAGAGACAAACTCATCCAGAAACTAAAATAATAATGTGTTGCCAATCTCTATTACAATATGATTTCCTATCATACATCTGTTCAGATGTGCCCATTTCATTCTAATACAGGTTGACAACCTGTTAAAGGCACTACAACATCGGGCATCTGGACTCAGCATGTGCAAAAAGAGAAGGTCTCAACATGTTGCATAGTGAGGAAAAATGTGAAATCACAAGATTTCTGCTTGTTTCTTTTACCTGCATAAAAACGTAACAAGGAACCGATTTCCGTGTTAAGCCCTTCCTCTTGAACTCTCCAAGGGTCCTTAAATCCAAGCTTAAAGAGAAAGTCATTCTGGATCTGCAAAGGCCTCTCATCTGGACTTAGCCTCCTCACAGCTTCACCATGTAGCTGAACATAGAGTATGGGGCTGGAATCACAAGAATTTCCATTGTGGTGTGCTGTCAGCTCTGATTTTACACCACCTTGGCCATAGTCTGGATCTTGGATATCAGGTGTATTACTTGCAGAACAGGTTCTTGATAATGAGCCGGCACTACTGCGGGGTGGCAAGCTGCCGAGACTGTGTGGGTTGAGTCTGCTTTCTTGTCGCATATTGTTTGTCATGTCATTCAAATGTCCCATGTTGCACTGCTGGTAGTTGGCAGGGACAGCAGTGATGCCATTGGTGTGGTGTTGGGAAATGGGGTCCATGCCTGTACTTGACACAGGACAGTCTAGCTCCAGTTCATCTGAGGAGCTTCCATACATGTCATTGCCCTCTGTGGCACTATCAAATGAGGGACTGAGGATGGATGCCTCAGTTCCCAGAATCATATCATCACTGAGGGAGTCCCTGTGTTCACTTAGCCGGGCCCCAGAGCTCAGGTCATCAAACGCACTGCTCTCTACATCTGAGCCTGAGTTCAATCCATAGCTGTCCATGCCATTCCTGTGCTCCAAATCATCGTCATTAGGAGTATCCATATTACAGTTTAAGTCTGATAGCGAACAGGTTATATTGTCTTGTGATTCTGATTCAGGGGTGAAAAGTTTTCCATCAATGTCCTGTTGCGTTTGCCTATTGTCTGCATTCTCCATGAGCAGCAGTCTCAACCTGTCACTTGGATGCCCCCTTAATTCTGTGGATTCCAGGGGAGACAGGTGGTTGCCTTTAACACATGATTCTTCTTTCACTTTGCATGAATTATCATTATATTCATACTTCATATTGCAGTTGCCATTTTGGTCAGTCTTAGAGCTATCTTTACAAAAAATGCGCATAACAGAGCTGGACTTGCTGCAGAGTTTACTCAGTCGGAGCGCCACCTCGCCGGCTGTGGTGTCCATAGTGCAAAGGACCGGCCTGGGATATGAAGGCGTCAGTCTGTCGTGTACATGTATGCAGCCACGGTGGAGATCCGCTCTTACCCACTCGCGATCAGGGGGCTGCAGTTGCATGTTCTGTCGGTGCTTCAGCAGAGTCTTCCTATCCAGACTTCGAGTATTTAGAGAGGCAGAGGACAGGGCCGAGCTCATCTTCGCACTGCAGGCGGCATTGACAGCTGAGGTGGCGGCAGCTGCTGCGGAGAGGTTCCTCTTCAAACGCCGCCGTCTCAACAGGAGAGAGCTGGAGTTGCTGGATGAGCTCCGGCCATTAGACGCCACAGCTCGGTTTGACGCACTAGACCCAGCCGTGGAGGCGGAATGAGAAAGATTATTCCCGTTCTTTGCCTCTACGCGGGAGGGTGCCAACGGTCCACCGCCATCATCCGCTGGAGTCCCCCGGGCGACAGACAGTCCGCTGGGCTTCTTCATTAACTTGGTCGCGCCTCCATCTGACGCTCCATCCTCAGCGACAGCCTGCACACTTTCCATCTCTGCCAATGAAAAGTCCCCCACTCAAAATAAATAACGGAGCGCACCAGGTTATACCTGAAACCTCTACATTTAAAAGCCTTAAAACGTGACCACCGTGATAAATGTCCGCCAACTGGGCGGTGTTGCTGAGTTATTCCTCTAGAAGTCATTCACGTCTTGTCTTCAGTTTCCTTGGTGAAGTCCCCGCCGCTGCTCCAAAAAGAAACATTTTAGTGATTAAATTCGCTGGGAAGAGGCTGGGCGCTAAAGGACAGATCGGGGCGGAGACGTCGCTGTATCGTGCGTCCCATTTGGACCAAAATACAGTGCTAGAATATGAAATGAACGTCGGCCGACCTCCTACGCAAATACTGACTAATATATATTCATGAGGACGATACAAGATGGGGGCGCTAACAACAACGCAGTGGCTTGTGGGAATTGTATTTGCATTAGCAAGCGTCGAAAACCTGCTGCTGTTGGAAATACACTTTATGAGAAATACATTTCCCAAGAAGCTCTTCGTCTGCTTCGGTTAAGCGAGGCGGTGAACATACGAGAGGCGTAAACATAGCTCCTATAAAATGTTCGGCGTTCAAGCGCGTAGCACGTCCTCCTTCGTGTTCCAAGGTCCAGTTAACTCGTTATATGTACACTTGTGTCAATGAAGAAGCATATCACAAAGCTAAAATAAAGTGGTTCCCATGGTCTGAAAGTGAGCTAGCAGTCGCAACTGTTGAATATATGGGAAAACTTGCCGGGATTTAGCAATCTGCTAACAAATGACTCCGAATAGAGAGATTATTTTCTATCAGTAAATCCATTTAAGTTAGTTAAACTTGGTTTTAGGTGTCATTACTTAAGACTAGTGGCGGTGAGGGAAATAACTTCGGCACCATCTCATCAGGACGCCATTTCACAAGGCCAGATTGGCCGACTCGATGTACGGTTTCCTATTCTGTTGTATCTTCTGCCATCTAGTGGAGAAAAACTTTTTTTCTTGTTGAGGACGATAAGCAACATGATGGTGTGTGGTTTCATTTCATGTTGAGGTCTTTCTTTGTTTTGTTTGTTTTAACAGATTTATCATAAAGAGAAAAAAATAAAGTTTTCTCATTTTTTTTGTTTCTTTGAATAAAGTCAGATCCAAAATAAGTACCAAAGCCGAAAAAAATAAAACTAACCTTCAAAGTGATTTTAGACCAAAACTAGAACTATTAAAACTTTACAGACCAGTTGGTCTGGTAGATGGGCTGCCAATACTTCACTGAACTAATACAGAGATGCAACTCTGAACGTTCACTCTCACAACCATGGCCAATTAAAATCACTAATTAACAAGATGAATGAATTTGAACTCTGAGAAGAAGCTATAGTATCAGTGAGTCCATGTAGTGTACTGTATGGGCACACCTGTGCTAAATGTATAGGTTGCGTATGATAGCTAACATTTAAAATAAAAAAGGTTGATCAATTTATTTTTCCATTAGAACTACAATATTTTGTTCAGCTAGCTAAGAAAATACCATGTCTTTCTTGGTTTGAAATGGGTTGAGTGCATCGTTATGTCCTAGCCGCATATTGTATTTTCCCAATCAGGTTTAATTCACTCATAATCCAACACTGACCATCCATTATCTAAACTCTCAGACTTTAAAAAACCCCATCCACATTTTTCCAAATGGAAATGGTTCACATGCTAGTGAGATTACTTGTTCAGTGAGGGAAAGACTTGTGTAATGGAATGATTATTTCACCCATTCCATTACACTGGTTTCTAACAGAAAATAAGCATGATAAACTTTTACTTTCAACTCTTTGACCACTCCACATGATCCAGGGCTATAAAGGGACCACATAATGAAATCTATCCCGCATGTCTGCACAATCCCATGGCTGACTGAACCACAGAACAACAGAGCCACTGCTTTACTCCAGGCTTGCCTAAAAAAAAAGAAAAAAGAATGTCAATCATTCCACAACCCACAGCCACTGCAGTAACATGACAAGGAATATTAAAGATCAATCTAAGCCGTGTCAGTAATGTGACATTTCTGCTTTTAGGTTAAACAAATTCCCATTTCCCACCTGTGGAACAGATCTCAGCACATCTCACATGCTGCTTCTACAACTTTAAGGCAGGAGAATAGACCAGTGTTCTCTATGATGCCAATATTGTGTTGAATAGTGTATAAAATATATTTTCCATCAACAGTGTAATGACATGCATTCATTTTGAATATTTGTTTACTCCTAACTTGTCATTATCTAAATTTAAATATAGACTATTGCTTATATAATAGGACTTGATTGTACCATTTCTTCTGGTAATCATTTTCCTGGATTATCTAATTTGAAGGCTGGGGTAGATGGGATCATCTGGAGTGGGTACCTTCCTTTCTTGGCGGTTCAGTGATGGGCCCACTACACCTCCCAAAGTATTGGGTCCATCACTGCTAAAGTAGAGGCTCGTCTGTGGTATCCTTGGTACATCATTTTCATTCAGCAGACCAGTTGGGATCCATTCTTTGTAGTCTTAACAAGTTGCTGGTCTAGCAGCCCAGAGAGCAATATGCTAGCTTGCCAAGGAGTCTGTCCTCAGATTCTCATCAGTTTCAGCAGCCGGGTGCTTATAGTGGCCATAAAGCGTCTGCAGCCAACCTCTACAGGAAGATTTATGTTCTCCACACTCATTGCGCTACCTCATCTGCTTTTTCACTCCAAACCTTCCTCCATTGTACAGTATACAGGGGTGATTTTATGGGGAGATTGTGTAAATATAAATTTTTTTTTAAAAGAGAGAGAGGGAGAGAGGCAGTAAATCTTCTGGCTGACAATCCAGCAGTTCAGCTTGTCCTGTCCACCACCTTACCATCTACACCCGCACTCAATAGGAGGTGGAGGTTGGCTCAGTAGGCAGTCGTCATCTGTAAGTACAAACAAAACAGCTCAACAGCAACCTAGCATTACCTTGATAATTACTGCTGGCATAAAGTTACTTTTAGGAAATAAGTTCAAGTTTAGGGGCAATGATTTAAACTGTTGCAACAAAGAAAAAATGTGCATACAATTTTTAAATGCATTCAGAAATGGATTTTATTTGAAATCATGTGTCCCTTACATGGTTATTCTGCATTTCAGAAAAATGGGGGAAACAAATGGATCACTTCGAGGTGCTTTGCTAGTGAAAGAAAATATTATTGAATTCATGTTCCTTAATTTCAGCGAAATGAAAAATGTCATGCTCAGTCTACTGGCTCAGGTTCTTACTTAGAAGATGAAAAATGTATTCATTGCATTTGTATAAATTAATTCCTATTAGGCTCTATTTTACAGAACCCATGATTAAATACAAAATAAAACAAACCTGAATCCTGCAGCAGTTGATTTTATCACAAAAAATACCTCATATGTCTCCAAATATCTGTGATTTGATGGCCCAATGAAATATAGATCCATTCTTCCAAAAGTAGTATTAGAATGACTAGTGTAATGATTTTGATGTAAAACCAATTAAAACACCGATACCCATATTTTTAGCACGTACAAAACATGCAGCGCAAACCTATTTTATGTTGTTTATTCCCTGATTTTACTGGGTCATCTAACACCAAGTCTACCACTGATAAATACCTTGAAAATAAGGGAGAACATACACTCCTTTGCAGACAGATGGATTACAGTAGATGGCCGACACCATCTACCTTTACCTCAACTACATTTCTTCATCTGAATTTCATTTGCAACTTTAAAAGTAATACAGTAAAAAATAATAAAAAATATTCTGTGCACACAAAGCTTAAAGTATGAGCACTAAAATACTGATGTGGGATCAGTCAGAGGATTACATCTCAGACATCCAATAATAATTTACACATTTGAGAAAAAACAAAAAAGCTTAACAGTGCAAAGTATTTAAGCAGTAGAAATATTCAGAAACGCTAAATCAGAGAACACACAAAAAAATGTGCCTATCATTTTCATTTGTGAATGCATCATTTTCAATGACAGTTTCATCAGATCACAATAGAATGTGTTGGTAAAGCTGTTGAAGAGGCAGATTTTTTTGGTGGCTCAGTCAAGAGAAAAAGTTCCCTGGAGTAAAACCTTTCTAATGTAATAATTAAACTCACAACCCTGAAGTGCAGGAATTATGTATATGCAGTTAAAAGAAAAAAATATATAGTAGTACAAATTTACCTGCTGTTGAGCCTGTTCGACAAACAAAGGGTACTGCTTTGTCAAAAGCTCAAGTGACGTGTATAAAAGAAAATTGTGTGATTCAACGCCATGATCATTAAACATATGCTGGAAAAAAAATACTCACAAAAAAGGTAAGAGATAAAGTAGTAAGTTATCTCTTGATATTCTCTGTTAAAGTAACAATGTTCAAAGTGCTGGAATGTGTAAAAGGCATGTAAATTAATTATCCATGACCAAAAATGCTTAAAAAAAAAAACCGAATGATTATTATGAAACATAAGGTTTTGTGCACTCTGGGACCAGAGCATATCAGAGTTGCAGTTTTTACATTAAATGCATATGACTGAAATGATTCAAACTTGGTTCAAGCATAATCTTTTTTTTTTTCTTTTTTTTTTTTAAATGCAACTTTCCATCTTCAATATAAACAAAATGTACATTTTGAGAGTGCAGGAACTTCTCAAATTCACAGTTAGCATTTAGATGTCAGCACTGCTGGTACAGTCAGAATTGCACAGATGAAGACAGAAGTCAGGACTACAAAGTAATGACACAAAAGAAACTCAAGGGGATGCTAGAGTGTTGGAAAAGCAGAAGAATAAAAATTAAAAAACATTGCACACGACTCTAAAGTTGGAGGTCTCCCTCCGTCCTTCCTATCTCTCTATGGCGTTTCCAAAGTCCCAGCATTAAAGATGGATCTTCTGCTGATATTATGAGATCAAAACAAACAATTCTCCATTCTTGCACATGGCTGTCCACAAGAGGAGTCCTAGGGGACAGGATAATGAAGGGAGCTGAGACATGTCCACTGGTGTTATCGACGAGCCAAAGTAGATTTGCCGCAAATGTCAATCAATTGCAAACAAAGACTCTTCCAATGTCCAGTCACCATAGAACTGAGAGCCGGCCTGGGAGCTCAGCAGAGGTTTAAATGAGAGTTGAGCGAATTCCTCACAGGGGCAATGTTAATTAACTAGAGTCATTATGTGCTACAACAGTGGATGGAGCAGTGGGTGTCTGCATCTTGCAGTGTAGTACTGACTCAGTTTTGTGGGTCCTGAAAAGGCATTTCAGAAGACATGGCCTTATTGTAGAAACGGGCACCATTTTACTGTCCAGCACTTAAGGTTCTCAGTAGAGCGGAGCGCCAGGTCCGGCACCGCTCGAGACAGTGGTGGTCTACTATGGTCTGTGAAACCTGAAAACACCAACATAAAGAGTTATGTTTTAAACATTTTATCACATTTCATCAAATTATTTAGCATGCACGGTCAAATGCAAGCTCATTCTTCTGCACATTACCTGGTTAAATGGCGACTTGACTCGTGCACTTCCATCTCATTGCTCTTGAAATCATTGAGTTCTTTCCTTATAGCTGCCTGCAAAAGGAAAAATAAGACGATTGAGAGAAGCCGCAATGGCTTAACACACATACTGCAGTCTCTAAGCCTCAACTCTACTTCCTTTCCATGTGCTTCATGCATTATTTATGATCATCTCAAGGCCATGAATGATTCTGCTTAGCTCTCTTCTCACAACACAAGTGCCTAAACTTCCCAATCATGAGACAACAAACAGGCATAATATGATAATTGGGTCAACAGCTGTTATTTCTAACCATAAAGAAGTGCTGAAGCTATAGATTAACAGTGGTTTGAATACAGAAACTAAAGAACATAGAGTGCAATCACATATAATGGCCAATGCTTCTTTTTGTAATAAAAAAAAGGTACTGATCTGTAAAATAGGATCCGGATCCATACTAGAGTTTTACAGTTTTTTCTTTGCCAGTGTGTCACCTCTCCACCAGGTGGCTTGAAATTCCACTGGGTAGTTTTTGCATAATCTTGGGGACCGTTTGCACCTGACACCAACATGTCTTCGGTGATCCAGTCAAAGCTGGCCAGCTCTGGCGCAGGTGTGAATGAACTCAGGTCACACTGAAAATGTGTTTACTCAATCCAGACAGGATGCATGTGGCCACATGTTGTTTCATCAGAATCAATACAAATGCTTACTGGGACACATTCCAAACCCATAAGCAGTGTTTTTTCTAACAGTCCTTTGTGAGAAAATGTATAATGTGTAAACTGAATCCAAATACACTGGATGCATTCATTAACTTGAATGCAGCAACAGTAACTCAAATACTGTGAGCAAAACACCAAATATTTGGATACATTTTTTAGGTCCTGTGGGTTGCACTGTTACTACTACACTGTTAGTACTACTACTACTGTTACCTAATGTTTTGAGGACCAAACATACTGTACGTTCGACTGTAAGCTGGTATTTAATTGTATTTAAAATGATAATAACAAATAATAAAAACTAAAGAGACCCAGCAGAGGTTTGCTTACAAAGGTTTGCGTAAGAAAACAAAAATGCATTTTGCATCGTGTGTGTCATTTATGTTTCACAGCTGCTTGGGAGTGATGTCACTTCTGTTTATTTGGTTAAATCCAAACCCATTGTTCACTTGAGAGACATGGGGAGAAAAGTTTTAATGCTAGTTGTAATCTGACATCCACCTGACGATGGGATCACCCAAGATGCATGACTTTTATAATGGCCTTGTTAAGTAAAGGTGTATTTTTTTTAGAGGATATAAGCTCTATTTGGGCATTACAGTCTTTGGATTAAAATGTACACATTTTCAACATAAAAAAAAAAATCTTCAGAACACTGGAAATAAAGCATGTAGTGCTCCTATTATTTCAGTAGGGGACACTGTGGTTATACATGAAGGCCTTGTCTCATCTTTTGCTATTTTTTCCTATAATCCCATTTCCAGGTGGATTTTTGAGCCCAAACCAAAATCAGTTTCCCATGGAAGATACAACTGTATATGTATATGGTATGATGCCCAGTGTATCAGTACCTCTCTGTGGTTTTGTCTGGAGCTGTGGAAGGCTTTAGGACATAAAATTGTAAACCTAGGGAACAGACTTCCGATCCTAAAGACAGGTGATGTCACTCCTTCTATTATTTAACATGACTCAAGGGGACATCACCAGCCTCGGGGAAAATAATATGACGACAGCAGAACAAACTCAATTCTGTGCTGGATGGCAGAAATGGGAAAAGAAAATACATCTGCAGCGCTGCGTTGTGGTCAAGGGTCCTGAGGCATGGCTTATCCAATTCCTCTCTTACGTAAGGGAGGTTGTTGCATAATCAAAATGCTGAATCCTTCTGATTTTCACATGACTGATCCTCAGGTGTGACCTGGGGGGCATGGAGCCACGTCATCCAAGCGAAGAAGGCAGAAGATGTGCTCAGCAATAGTCTAGCGCTCGTTAAAAAAATCTGAGGCACAGTTCACTGGGCAGTGAGCAGCAGGACTGCTTGAGGGTGTTTACTCACAAAAGAAAACCAAACAGCTAAGGTAGAACTTGCCACTATAAGAAAGGAAGAACACAACCCCCTTACACTGCTTTCCTGGGTTACAGGTTGCATCATATGAACCATAGATGAGGGAAATGAGGAGCTTAATGGTGTTTGGAAGAAATAAATAAAACCAGACCAGGAGGAATCTTAAGAACATTAAAAGATTACCTCAGTTTTACTAGATTAGTCAAAGTAATACTTGCCTTATCAGCTGCTGTGAGTCGGGTCCAGGGCTTATCTGCTCGTCTGTCATAGTCCTGGGCATCCGACACCTCAACATAATCACTGAACCTTATGAGAATTTTGGCCTGTCTCAGCTCCTCTACTGTGGGCCTCTGGCTCAGCTGAAACATAAGAAATAAAGAGTTATGGTAAGATGGTTCATATTTTCAAAATGCTGGTTTGCAGCTGTTTTAAATTTTTATATAGAAAAGAAAGACTTGCTCATCCAATACTTCTTGTGCAAGAACATGAAGAGAAGAGCTCAAGATCACACTGCTCTGGCATTCTGGACATGTAAATAAGTGCCTTACTTTTAAGTGCCTGAACATCCTCTTCATTGGAGACACTTGTTTTTAAATACAGTTAATAATACATTAAAATGGCATAACATGGGCTCTTCTCTTGAAGATCTGAAATCAGTCTTGCATTGGACAGCTAGAGGCACGGATTACAAATCTGAACATCTCTCATGTTCTTAATGAAAAAACAGAAGATGATAAAAGCCCATTTATCTAATAAACAAACATTCACTAATTACAAAATGTATTTATTTATTGTAAAGCAATCAATATCTTTAGTTTAATAAAATAATTAATTTATTAAGAACATAGTTGTTTGATTTGGTAAAATTTTTGGTTCATCTTAGAACACATTGGTAGTTTCAGGTCTGCTGTGATATTTTCAATTCAATATTGCTCAGAAGACTGTAGCAAAATGGTAATGCATTCAGCTGATCACTGCCATTATTGCAAGAGGAAATCTAGTGCTTGGTAGTGCTTAATTTGTAGGGGGGGGGGCTATTTTAAAGATACATTTAAAGGCCTTACCCTGTCTTTTACAATTTAAAAAGTTTCTCAAGAAGATTTTTGAGCCAGAACAAAAGGTAGTACTCATACTATAAGTAAGCAAATTTAGGAATTTGTGTAGTAAAACATAGCCTATTGGCTATGTCATTTTGTCCCTAGAAAGATTATGTTTTCCAAAATCCTGGAAAGAGAGTTTTACTGGGTTCTGTGCAAAGGTTGATGCTTAACTTTCTTTTCACTTAAATACTTGGAATTTATTTTAACTTGTACCATCTTCTACAGTCACTGTCCTTCCATAAGCAACCAGTTACTGAATTAAAACTGGCCAGCAGCTTAAAATTTGGCATGGGGTTTAAATAGTTTTGGCCTTAGACTGGATGCCAATAACTTGACCTAATGTATTACTATGAGGAACCTGGAAGTTATTTTTTACTGGGATATGTCTTTTCACCCATCCAAAAACGTGAGTATGTTCCTAATTTGCATTAATGTGCATGTCAGAGTGATGCTAAAAAACTAGTTGCACTTGTGTTACTACTAGACTGGAATATCATAATTGTAAATCTTTATAATCTAGATGTCCAAATTATTCCCAAACACTGCAGTGAAAATACTAACGTGCATTGGAAATACAAATCAGCTATTTTGTTTTTAGGCTCTTTTCAGTGACTCCCAGTGAAGTCAGGAATATAATTTAAAACCCCAAGTCATCATTGACTCAGGTGATGCTGAGCCATCATCTAGCTCAGAACTGTCCAAAATCTGGCCCAGGGATTGAGTTTGGCTCTCAGCCGGACTGTGTACAGCCTGCAGCTTCCAACTTAAAATGTACTATTTTATGGTTAGCCATGGATAAGTGCATTTGAATGTAACGCCTCCTCTCTATTCTGTCACTCTTTGCATATTTATGCAACTCTAACATGCCACTAACTTTGTGTCTTCTCTCTCGTGTATTTTTTGTCATTTTAATTTATGTACTTTTATGTGGCATCTCTCCAGAGACACACATTTCTGATATGTGGTTGTTAAACTGACCAAGCAGCCCATCGTCTGTTTGTAATAAGCATTTCTTATGTCCCACTCCCCCCACCCCCCTTCTCTCTTCCCATATTACCCCAACTGGTCCTGAAAGCTCACTGCGTCCCCAGAGTGTTTTTGTCTTGGAAGTTTTTTCCCTCACCTCTGTCATGAATGCTTTAAGGAAAGTTTTTGATTTCCCTCAAAAAGCGTACTTTACCTTATGATGCAAAGCACGCTGAAAGTTCCCTATCTTGTGATTTGATAGTATATAAATAAAACTGAATTAAAAATAGAATGTTTTCAGTTCTTAAATGCTTACAAACGGAGGAAACAAATTAGGGACCTCTAAATTTCTGAAAATGTTTATTTATATTGTTATCTTGTTGCCACTTATTCCACACATGCTGTTCCACCAACAGCTCTGCAATTTTTCTGATGAACAGTGTCTCTCTAGGTAAACAGAAAGTGTTACTCTTTAATTGACAGTGACGGGAACATGCTCAACACCTCCCTGTGGGGTCAAAGATTTGGCAGCCAAAATGCTTAAGGAGCAAGGGCAACAAGGACATCAGTGTCTCCCGTGGGAAGCCTAAGAAGTACAATACCAGCCCTGTAACAGACTAGATTTCACTTCTCACTACAGATGAGTCACTGTCATGGTGTTTGTTTATCCTGGCCTGAAATTTACCCCCCTCTAGGTGCTGGTAGAGCAAGTGTATGTTTGCACCTTTGGAGCTATTTTGGACTCACCTTTCGTGTCAGCCTTCGTTTTATCTCCCTTTTCTCCTCCATTTCCTCTTGCTCATTTCGGGCTGCAAAGGATAAAAGTGGTATATTTTGAGTACAGTCACACAGTGGTCTCTGAGGAATGTTTATGAGATGTTGAAGGGGTACAAACACACTATTTGCATAATATGCCTCATTAGATTCACACTAAACTGGTTAAGTTTCTCATAGCTTAAAATAGTTTCTGTTATGGCTGTTTAATGCTATTAGCAATGGGTATGAGGAGAGAATGACTGTTTTGTCCGTTTCAAGTTTTCCCTCGGTACTCAAATCCACGTTTATGATCAAGCGATTGACCCATTTAGGAATAAACTTGTATTTCTTTTAAATGGGAAACATGTATATGAGATTTTGTTTTCCTAAATGTATGTAATATATGTGCTCTGGTACAGATTCAATCTACATTTCAAAGACAAAAACATCAAACTCAGTGGAACAAGTCAAAGAGATAGAAAAGAATAAAGAATGGCCACGCTGGGATGCTCCTTATGTTAACAAAAGCTTTCCTACAAAAACTGCATTTGTCCCTGAACATGATTTTCAATAATTATTTATAGCTTTGTATTCCAGAGCGATTTCCTTTAAAAAAATAAAAGGACTATTTTTTTAACCTTGGTTTTGTAAGCATATCAGTGAAATACTTGTCCCTCATTTGTGCTTTTTTCTTGCACACTGCCAATCACACAGAAGCCTCTGGAAAAGCAGGAACTGTTGTTATGTCAGTCTTTGATGTGAGAGCTGCAGAATCCTAGGCAACAGAATGGCTTCTCTCTGATATACTGCACATGTTTGAGTTGAGAAGCCAGTCTCTCTGGACATGACTCCTCAGCAAGTCCTGCTGCCTATCTGCTTCACATGAAAAGGGCAGACAAAGGGGGAATAAAGGGAAGAATGTATGCCACTCACATATGTGTGCCTCCCATTTTATCATGTTGAACCACATAAAATAAGTGTGCGCAAGAGACTGCATTGAGTGTGGACATTGCTACAATATAAGATCAAAGTCATATTTTTGTCAAACCAATCACACTTCAGAGTTGACTTTTGCAACTTTTGAGTTAATGTTACATACATAAATTTAAAGAACTCACGTTTGAGGATGTTCCTTTGTTCTAGTTCCTCTGCTGTAGGTCTTTGACTCAAGCGCCTGAGGAGAAACATACATACATCGTCAGCACATAATCAAAGCAAAGCAACGCAGGCAAAAAGTGAAAACTTCATTATTATACTTTTATTATTAACTTTTTTCTAAGAATCATCTTACAGAAAGGTAATACAAATACAAAAAAAAAGGATTCATAAGTTCACATCAAACAGCTTACTAGGAAAGTAAAAAGAAAAGAAGGGGCTAATTTTATTTTGACCAGTCAGATTGATTTGGAAAAAGTCAATTTTTTCAACTCATAATTTCTGAATTTTCCCAGAATAGAGAGAAAAAAACAGCATTGTGAGCTCAAGTTTTGCAGAGAGAAATGCCATCTTGTCCAAGAACGGTCAGAGGAGAATGTGCAGGCTGGGTCAGCCTCACAGAAATGCTTCCACTCCTCAGTTAACAATTCTTGACAAGTGCACAGTAAAAGATCTCAAAATGCACATGTGAAACCTTCATGCGGTTGGGCTACAGCGGCAGAAAAGCATGTCGGGTTCCACTCCCGTCAGCTAATATTAGACAGCTGAGGCTGCAGTGGGCATAGACTCGCCTAAACCGGACAGCTGAAGACTAAAAAGATGTAGTATCAGATAAAATTCAGCTTCCACTGAGGCTGCAGATGATAGTCAGAATGTCTGAATTCATGGAACCAACCTGTCTTGTGTCAACAATCCAAACTGCTGCTGGTATTGTTACATTGTGAAGAGAGAATTTTTTTGTAGAAACTTTGTAGAAAGTTGGTAGAAAAATACCAACTCGTCATTGTTTAAATGCTTCAAGCTATATCCATATTATTGCTCATCATTTGCATCCTCATAGCCACAATTTAACCATTTTCTAATTAAAGTACATTGGTGCCCCATGTCACAATCCAAACATCTCACACTAATTTAATAAAATAATAAATTCTGCAGACTTCAGATGTTAGCAGGCCTGAATCCAACAGAACACTTTTGCAACGCAGAAGAAAAAGGAGACAATTTCTACATTTCAACCCCATAATTAGCCAAACATTTACTTTTATGCTTTGAGAGCAAGCCCCAGGAAATATAACTTTCTTTCATTTTGATTCACAGAAGAA
The DNA here is from genome assembly GCA_028567055.1 of Leptatherina wallacei. Classification (NCBI taxonomy): domain Eukaryota; kingdom Metazoa; phylum Chordata; class Actinopteri; order Atheriniformes; family Atherinidae; genus Leptatherina; species Leptatherina wallacei. The sequence goes on along the minus strand of JAOXYM010000008.1, from coordinate 16,282,360 downwards.
ATACTTCTGCAACTGGTACTGCTGATATGTAGTATTCAGACTTAAACTGAATCAAATGGGGAATACACAAGTTATATTTTTGTTTTCTGTGCATTTTATTTGCATTCAAACATTGTTTTTCTGCTCTTTTTTATTGCCCCTTGCATAAAACCATCAAATGCAAGCTCTTGCCAAATGACAGACTGACAGGTACACTTAAAAAATCCTCATTCTGGTTTGATCAATTCCAAATCAATCAATCTGTGACAAGACACTGATGCACTGCAGTAATTAAAGCTCACAAAAGCCCAGCATCTTCAAGACTTTCTTATAACGCTGTATAAAAGAAAAATGCAATTGTGAAACCTTTAAAGGCCAACTGAAAGGTTCCATCACATATCTACAACACACATTTAAGCAGACAATGACGCGTTGAAGAGGACAACTAAACACATCATGCGTCTTATATAACAGCTAAAGAGATGCACTGAGCAGATCACCTCCAATTTCCTGCATTTTTAAATGGCACAAAAGATGTTCGTGGTAAAAACTGAAAGGCTGATCAAAATGCTTTCAGTTCAATAATTATGGGTCTTTGCCAGAACTCTGCGAGAGCAGACCCATCACTAGACCAATAATTGTTTCCTTATTGTTAAATATGACCACCAAACCTGAACTGTCAAATCCCCAAAAAACTACTGTATTGGTACTAGAGATGCTTGTCTCTTTTCATCTTGTACTATTATTTCTTTTAAGGTTATTATTTAGGAAAAGCTCCCAAACTGTAGCTTTAGTCCCTTCAACGAAGTCTGAGCCTCAGATTTGTGTCAGCAAAAGTCAAACATCCATAAGAGTGGTCACAACTAAGATTGAGTCTTAGATTAAGTCATTTAAGCAGCATTTAAAAAAAAGAAAAGTGCACAGCCTCAAGAAACCTGAGTATAATATTTCAACTATTATAATAAGTAATAAACTTATACAATTGTTCAAAGAAATGTTATCAAATACCTATAATGAATGCCTTTAGGGCTACACAATATATTGAAACTATCATTACTGTAACATCAAAATGAGCAATATCAATACTGCACTGACAACCACAAAACACAAAGGCATTTGGCTTGAAATAGAACAAGCACAAGCACATGAGGGCTACATTCCAGTTAAGAGGAAGTTCTGCTTTTGTGCACATTCTATACCCAACAAGCATGCATAAGTGAAGAAGTTGAATGCAGCCCTCATTAACAGACCTGAGATTAGCACCAAAATATTGAAGCATTCATTTATACTTTATGTTACTAATCGTATTGGTATTATAATATTCAATGTTATCACATAGCACATGCTTTCCTAATATTGTACAGCCCTAAATATTTCCAAATACTTCCATGGCCATCTTCCTAGATGGTTCAGACAGTATCTAAATGTATCTAGTTACTAATCGACAATAGTAAAGCCCCTAATCATTACTAATTTAATAATGCATGCTGCATTTACATGGAAGTAAAGAACACAGTTACTGTATGTATACAAGTCAGTGAAAAATCAAACAAATGGCCAAAGACAGATCAGCGTTTATCTGCTTTCCTTCTCAAAGGTTAAAGCTAAAGCACTTCCTTCACTCCCCAGGGTTTCCCAGGGAATCAGGTCAACACTGAGCTGAGGTCAGCATGTCCTCAAATATGATCATAGTCAATTCTGATTACCCTGGCACAAGCAAGCACATTACAGGATACAGTGCTGCCGGAAAAAAAAAAAGTGATAATGAAACATGTGCATTAGATGATACTGTGCTAAGGACACTGCCACAAAGCTTTTTGGGAGCATGACAACTAAGTAGGCAGCTCTTCTGGGAATATGCACTATGTTCCAGTCACAGTGCAGAATACTGGCTTGTGTTCCAGTGTCTCTTGATAATAATTTGTCCTTTACATTCCATATCTTATTGTATGAGAACGACTTTAATTTTTTCCTCTTGCTTAGCGGTCGTATCTCCTTGCAGCAGATCATTACATTCCCTTCATTTAGCAATGAAAGTCAGATTTAAAGAACAAAGTGAAATCATGTGGGGGAAACATTATGCTGTTTGATCTGCTCATCTATTAGAATTCTCATTTATGACCTCAAGCTGTGAATTCAAATTCCTATGATTTGTACATACTGCACCAATGGAGTGTGAAAATTTAAGAATGCTGGTACGAAAAAGCTTGCGTGGTGCTGCTGTGTGGAGGAGTCAGGTGGAGATAGTTTGGCACATGTATCACCGTGGTGATTCAGTGAGCGAGGGAGGAAGTAAGGCAGGAGGAAGAAAGAGGAGAGATAGTGATAGTGAGAGCACACTAGAGAAAAGAAAAGAGAAGCAAAAGAAGGGGGGGGGGGCTGCGTTGCTGAAATTAGGTCAGCTCCATTTTCAGTGACTCTTTTTAACGAGATAAAGGGTTTATCCTTATTGGATGTTGAACAGGAAAACAATGAAAGGATAACAAAAAAAAAGACCTAAAAAAAGAACAAAAAAAGTGGGAGAAATCTATTTTGGAGTGAGTCACAGTTCCATCTGTCCAAAATGTTTGATTTGGCTGAGAAGAGCCACTGCAGGTGCCCATCAGCTGTTGTTAAGGTGCTTACATCCGTCTTGTGCAGTGAAAATACACAGCTCAACCATCATACATGTATTGTAATTGCATTCAAGCTTATAATGAAGATCTATGCGTCTCACCTGGTGAGTTTGGTGCCTATTTGCTGCCTCGACTCCAGTCTCTCCTCATCTGTCTGCATGGGCAGGATGTTTTTCTCCTCTAGCTCTCGTTTAGATGGACGGTTACTCAGCTTGATGGCCAAGGAATCTTTTCTTAGCACCTTCTGAGCCAGGGTACCTAAAAACAAACACCAAATATGTGAGGAGCTATTAAATGTTAAAGAGTCCATGTTGTGTTATTTTGCAAGTTCACAATTTTACTTTTGGGGTTTACTAGAATAGATCTACATGCTTCTATGCTCAAGAAATCCAAAACGTTTGTCATACTGCACATTGCTGCAGCACCTCTTATCCCATTGGGTCAAAAATGCTCAGTTTTAGCTCTTGGCATTTTAAGGCCCACTTCCTGAAAAACCTCTAATGGCCTCAAAATGCCTTGGGTTAATGACTCAGACCATCTGACCTCACCGGTCTGAGGCTGCAGATTCAACCATGCTGCGTCTTGGCTGACTTGAAATACATTAACAGACATTTCACCAAGGTTAAAAACTTGATACTATCAGCTTAGACTTACTTGTAAATATAGAGTCATCTTCATCATCATCCTCATCGTCATCCACATCATCTTCCTCATCCTTGTACATACTGGGCAGATCTTCATAGTCGGACTCATTAGGCATGTTTTCCTTGTCATCCTCGTAGTCGATGATCACTGATGGTACTTCTCTTCTGTCCAGGGGAGCACACTGAACACCCCCATGCAAAGCAGAGCTAAAGAATGAAAATGAGAAATGTGATGAAGGTTTTGACCCAGTTTATATTTCTGTGAGCATATCATTTCCAAACAGGGATAAGCTTGTATATCCAATTTTTACTTTTCTCAAATTTTTTCACTGATAGAGCATCCATAGCAAACCTTTTCCGACCCAAAGACTGGAAGTGGCATAACACAATTAACTGGCTACTAGCTTATGGTACAGCACATAATGATAGTTTAGTGGGCTTTTAATCCAGGTATAAAGGGAGGGGGAGATATGCTGTATAAAACCAGCTGCATGAGACAGAGAACCTAAATTGTGCAGTTCTCCGCAATGCCATGCAATCCTCTGTACAACAGGAAGAGAAATGCTACAGATTATACTGTCAGTTTAATTCCAAACCAAGGTGAAAAGAATAAACTACACTTTCAGGAGCCATCACAGGTTAACCGGTTACATATTTGACAGATTGATTATCAAACATCCTGGTTGAAGCTTTTTATGATGAGCCACTGTTATGTAATAAGTCCAAGCTTTCAGACTAATTGTGCGCTATGTCAGGAGCATTACTTCCTTATCTCTACCCAAATAGCTTTGGTGAAAAAGAGATCCTAATGTAAGAGCTTACATAATGTCCAATCCGCTACTGTGTCCCTTTTCTTAAAACATGAAGAAACTCAGCTCTTGTCAAGAGCAGCTGGTCATGTTATGTCAGGCCAACTGCTGGAGGGACGCCTACTCCATGCGCTTGTGCCCACACATACACACATTTACTTAAAAATTAGGCCATGCTGCCCTGTGAGGCAGTGTGCCGATTTAGACCTGTACAACAGAACTGGCAGGATGCGACCTCAATAACATCAGAATAAATTTTAAAGTAAGTTGCCACAAAAATCAATGGTTCTAAAGAGGCCGAGCTAAACTGAAATCAAAGTCTTTCTTCAGCAATTAATCTGATTAGTGCTGCTTTAGAAACAGTATTTGGTAACAAGAGAGTCTTGTCATCATAATGACCAGACGTTCATCGAATAATGAGAAATACTTCTTTACAGAGAAAACGTCCCCAGCACAGTCTTTAGAAAAGTTGGCGTCAAACTAGAGATCTGTTACATAAGATCAGTCTTTATAATTTTCTAAGTACATATTTAGTGACGTTCACTTAAAATCCAACCAGGATGTACCATGTGATGTTCAGACAGGCTGACAGAGGCCAATCTATAATCCATCCCTGCCTTTGTACAATCAGATTTAATGACGAGTGTGATGGCTACTAACCTTTCGAACCTCTGCATGGACAGTGCCAGGGTCTTATTGAGCTCCTCGATGATACGGCTTGGGGCGTGCAGGCTGCCATACTGAAGCTGGAAAGGGTGACCGTGGCTCTGGTGGAGCCCTGATAGCCCAGCAAGCTGAGAGGGCAGCAGAGTGCCGTGGTGAGGCAGTACACCCTGTGGAGGGGCACACTTTGAAGAAAGGGTGCTGAGAGGGTTAGGGGACGGAGAGGAGGAGTCCAGCCCTCCTGGAGGCACACAAATCATCACTTTCTTGGGAGGCAAGGGTGGAGAGTGCTTTCCTCCAGGCATGCAGGGCAACTTCATTGGCTGGCAAGAATCTTAAAAAAGGAAATAAAAAAGACAGAAACAAGAATTGTATTTCTACTGCGTTAAACAGCATACACAGCAGTTTGCTGGTGCAGGGAGATAAATACAGCTCATTGATGATCAGACGTCAATGCAGAGTGGTGGGAATTAGGCCAGAGTAATGCCACTTCTGCTGACAGATTGACAATGACAGAGAGAGCCCAGCAGAGCTAACCACAGGGGGAGGGGTTAACCAGACTACTGTAATCCTTTGAACATGTGTGGCATCACAGGTGCAGTTTAAAGAATAAGCAATCACACCTTATCAACTGTTTTTAAAAGCAAAAAGTGTATTTCATGATAGCTTAGGGGACACGCTGCCTGGAATCATTAGTCACGCAAACCTGCAGCTGACCTGTGCTATGGTTTGGGATCCTTGAGAAGGGTTTTGGAGGGAGAGCAGGAGGCTGTTTGTGGTAAAGTGTTGGCTTGGCAGGGATGTCCTGATGGTCACCTGGAAAAGTGACAGATTTCTTGGTGGGCAGGACCATAGAAGTCTTCATAGAGGGCTCCTGAGTGCAGATGCTGCCATCCATGGAGGATCGGAACTCAACAGTTGCTAAAACAGAAGGAGGAAATACAAAGTGAACATCAGGACCAAAACATGTGTATGACTACAGAACCAAACCTCCCCTAAAAGTCAGCACAAACAAAGTTTTAAAATTGAATTCATGGAGTTTTTCCAAAACAGTGGGGGTTAAGACTGCTGAACAACCCGGGAGCTTTTTATCAGCTCACACCAGACTATGGAATAGAAACAGAAACCCAGTTTGACACAACTTTTGCTCCTCTGCTACAGTTCTGAGCAATTTGACGGTTTCTGAGTGATCATACTTTAAAGCTGCTCAGAAACAATGCATTCATTTTCCCAAATTTAATCATGAAGGAGTAGTTTTTCCAAAAACAAAATTACAATAATGCTGTTGAGATTTGAATATGGTTAGTCTCGGTTTTTAAGCATGCACGACGTCTTTCCAGGGAGTCATTTTCTTTTTAAACTTTTTTTTTTTTACTCAAGAATGTTGAACCTGGGTGTTTCAGCAAACTGTTATATACATAGGTCATTTAAAGGGCTCAATTTTGAGGCATGTTCTTAAGGATCTGGTTGTACTCAAGCTTTAACTTCAGTTAGAGATGACAGACTGCAGCTTCAGCACAATTAGAGTTGGCCTGATTTGTGAAATAATAATAAAAAATAATAAGCCAATGCGGTTCTTCATCTTCATTTTTCATATCTTGACAAGAGTCAATAGACTTTTACAGCGTCTCCTACTTTGCTTTTATGTCCTGGGGCATAAAAGAGCCTTCTGTCAGACTCAAATACAGGCTTTGCTCTAGCTTTGAGTTTGGGATGTCTAAGGCACGTCAAATTAAGATCAAAAGGTTTAGACTTTAGAAAATGCCACAAATTCCTATAATGAAAGATTATATCTCTAGATATATATGCTCCATGTCAAATCTTGAAAACTGAACATCAGAGGCTGCTGATTAATGAGCAGATGAAGAACTGAAGAGTTTTAATTTAGCACACCATGTCTATCCCTTTTGTAGTTTCTACTTAAATCCAAGACAGTTTCCGGCTCTGCTACATCAGACTGAAACTGCATAAAAATCAGCTTACCTTTTTCAAAGATTTCCTTCAGTACCCCTCTCTTGATGAGCTCATCTCTGCTCTGTCGCAGTGACATTTTCCTCTCCAAAGCTGAGAGCATAAGAAAAAAGATTGTTACATGCATATTTTGAAGTTGTCATAAAGATAACACAACAGGCCCACAGTTTAATCATGGTACTGTAGATCCATTTACCAAATAATAATAATAATAATAATGCTTAAAAATGAATTTCATGGTCATTTACAGGTTCATTTATGTTTAGGAAACACTTTCTTGTTTTTTCCGTATATTACTGCTGCACCTTTTGGCCTTCTCAGTCTGAAATGATGAGCTCCTTCTGTCTCATGCAGAACCACTTCTCAAAAGACTCAATCTAGTCCAATTGGTCAGCTGGTAAAATGTTGTGAAGTAGCTACAAAACAGTAGCTCATTCTTTGTTGGAGGTGTGCAAAACTAGCCATTATGCAGACAGTATACTAAGATGCAAAGACATGGCAATGTCACCTCATACAGGAAGACAGGCTGTACAATAACGGTTTTTTCGGGGAATGCTGCATTTTCTGTGGGAAGAATAACTTTCAGCGATGTAGACGTAGCACTCTGTAACTGTGGACCTTTTGTGTGGCAACAGCAACATCACCCACTGGTTTATGAACAGTTATTCTGAAAGCTCAATTGAGCATCACAGAAGATGGTGCTGGAGACTGATTATGGAAACCTGACTAGTTAAGAATATTTACATTAAAGGCATCACACTTCTAATGGCATGCAGGAGGCAATGATACAGGAAAGCAAAATATGAGCCCTTTCAAAAAAAAAGAAAAAAAGAACAAAAGACCATGGTTACTGGTTGTCATAGTAACACTATTTGCTTTAGAAAGCTTTCAAAAGAGCTTAGCTGTCAGAAAAATGGATTTGACCTAGACAACAATATTACACTAACAACCTAGGCTGACTTGACTTACCAACACAGCTAAAAAAGAAATCTCACGCCATGATACTTTTCTAAACATTCATCAAACAGGTGCTTATCTTATGTGGAAGATATTTATCTATATTGATTAATTTATCCAACCACTTTTTACAGAAAAGACGCATATTTGCAGGTTTTGCTCTCACCACATCAGAACCTGCAATATAATGTCTAAAACCTTAAATGTGAGCTTATTTTAGATAGCCAAGAAAATTCATTCGAAACACTAGCATATAGCAGTCACAGCAAAACATATGAACAATAAATTTCAGCTTATAATAGCTGAAAAAAAATGAGAATGCATTTGGCTTTCAATGAATGTCTTGGCCAAAACATATTCTAAAAAGGTGCTCCAGAGAAAGACAGAAAAACCTGGGATTTCTAATGTATTACTAAAATTTATAAATCAGATCTCTGATGAGAAGAAAATGTTCCCAGGCAAGGCAAACAGTTCCACTAAGCTGTGGCTTTTACTAGATTTTCCCCAACTGATTAGATCTGCGAGGACCTGAGTGATATCTGGACACTGTACTGAATACAATCTTCACAGCCTGTGCCATTTTCAAAGCTGCTTCTCTAACTCACATTGAGCTTCTGTTGCCAAAAAGGCCAATTTGTCAAAACATAATACATTTTATCTATCATCCCGCATGTTGATTGTACAACATTATCTTGACATTCAAATCGAAGAAACTTCTTTTTTTTTGGCTGTAAAGATAATAAGCTGACACTTCTGAACAGCTATGGGTCCTGATAAAGATTAAGAGATATTCCAGCAACACATCCCATAGTAATACATTATGCACGAGATGAAACGTCTCATAGCTTATGTTTCCTTCTATTTTTAGGCTTCAAAAGATGAGGCACTGTTCCTATCAGTTGGCTGAACAAAGGCAGAGAACAATCACGTGATTGTTTTAAAGTCTAACCCTGCATAGGAACCAGTTAAGAATGTGAAATGAGGAAAATGAGGATGTGGAAAAACAGCACAGAAGACTCCCTCCAGGCTTCTTTACCGTTGCCTCTGCTTATGAGGAAGATCACAGCTTCTGCCATCTGTGCTTTGTACGACCCAGGAGTCCTGACACTCCCCACTCTATCAGAGGCAGTGTGTTCAGTGTTAATACACCCTCAGAGGAGTTCTGTGAATATACCAGCACCTTGACCTTTCCTTTACTTACCCTTGTCACAATACAGTACATTTAAAAGTAACTGCTCAGAGTCCAAAGTTAAAAAGCACAAATGTCAGACAGGGACAACTTTGGGGAATTATGTGGAAAGTATTACATTTAGTGCATGAAAATACTAAAGCAGAGCATGATGATATTAAACAGCATGCCCAGTTATGAGTTCCTTCAATATCATTCCAAACTTCAAAAGTTTAGCTCTGAGCCAGGATTTTTTTTTCCTCAAATAACCAAAATATCACAAATATTTCACTCAACATTTCACTCAAAGAATCACCACCACTGGAGCTCCAGGAAGTGGTAATTTGAAGATGGCGTGAAATCCAAGTAAATTGTGCCATTTAAAACCAAACTATTCTGGGATGCTAATGCAACCAATTCCATCAAAAACTGATTTTCTCCCCCAAGAGGGACCAAATTTAACATTAGGTCAAGTATATCAAGGGGATAGTAAATAGACTTATCAAAGAGTTGACCCAGAATCAACACAGTGCTTTTTTTTCCCCTGACACTGAAAGCAGCAAGTTCATTAGTCTGTTTTTTCAAGGCGTTGCAGGATTTGCAAAACAGGAACATGTCAAATATGTGGAAGATATGTGCTGTCTATTTTCATTTAAATAAAACAAAACAAAAAAAAGACACTTTCACTAAACAACTGACTTACAATAAGAAAACTCTAGAGTGCTGTGCATGAACTGAGATTAGTTTGATCTTTACTTTTGTGGCGATATATACAATAACAAAAAAATAAATTACAATCAGGTTAATATTTCCACTCAAATTCTCTTCCCTGCCTTATTTTATTGCAACTAATAAACAGATTTTCTTCATATCCAAATTCTTTAATAAAACTCAGTCTGACGGAAAGCATCAAGCACAAAGTCAGCTTTAATCAGAATTAAACATTCCCGATTTGTTTTATTGCAATCTACTTATGAAATCTCTTAAACATCAATGCTGACTCTTTACCAGAGTGGGGGAAACCCAAGGCTAGAGGTAAGTACCAGGCTGGCCGTGCAGTAATGTGTCCAGGGATTATACTCCAGTTTCATCCAAAATAAAAAGCAATTACTCAGAGCTTTATGACATAACTGCTTTATCTGTGTGCACTTACGCAATACCATTAACTCAAAAGCTTTAATGAGAATATTATGTCTTCAAATTTAACAGCCAATGCGCATTCATGGAAAAAAGAGGCGGTCATTCAAACTGAAGAGGACACGTGTCAAACGCAAGTTGAGCATGATGGTAACACAGGGGTTTATTCTTACAAAAAACAAAAAAAAGACATTTTGTTATAGATTAAATGATTACAAAAAAGGGATTTTATCTTTATTTAATCAGGATTGTTAAGAGCATGCCATCCCCCACTCACTCTAAATATCTAACTTTAATGCCAGGTATCATTACAAAGGAATTCATATCAAATTTCAATAACATTGTATTAATTCTGAATGTGACTAAACAAGCTTTATTAAATTATTATTATCATTATATTTATATGGTATGAATGTCCTCAACATCAAGTTCTGTTAGTTGGCTACCATGGCCCAAAAGGGGTCATGGTCCAACACTCTGGCCAATCAAATCTGTACTAAAAGGAGAAAATTAGACACTCATTGGGGAGATTCAGCTGAGAGCATAATAAATGAAACTGGCATATCCAAGCACATCCTCTATTGATTTGAGAACACTGCTTTCAGTTTTTTAGAATAAGATATTCCACTGTGAAGTGACCCAGATAGACGGAACACATCCTACCAACCCTGAGGCTTGGTTAGCGCAAAACGAAGCCTTTTAACAGAGGCAATTCTCTGAGCCTCGCGAAAACCGCATTAAACATTTTATGGACTTTTTAAAATCAATGAGGAGCTCATGCGTGAAAAGCTCAGGCATTTCTAAACAAGACTTTGGTACCAATGCTCAACGGTCATGTCAGGGCTTGTGGCAGGAAATGTGCTTTTACTTCAAAAAAAGTAAATAATCAGTTGGCAAGTGTGAAATATACCATTGATACCAAGATTTGTTCTAATAAATCAGCAAGAACATTGAACTTAGATGACTGTTGTTCACAGGAAGATGTGCTAATTGGATTAAAAATAGAAGCCAAGATAGATACCAAATGCCTGTTCTTTTGATGAACCTCTGCCTAGCAAGATCTCTTCCTGATAAAAGCTTCGCTGTGGAAAAAAAATAACCATGCACAACAGTCTGGCCCTCCCTTCATCCTTCCTGAGGTGAAGAGTGCAGTCCTCCAGAGCTGGAATTCATCTGCTTCATATCACACCACATCCATAATCCTCTATAGTTCTCAGCATCCAATTATCCACAACAACATCTGCATACCCAGTGGCAGGTCTGCTCCCTACCGACGCAGGAAACATAAATCAACAGTTAGGTATCTGAGACAACTACAGAGGCAAAAAAAAAAAAAGTTAATGCATCCAGGTCCAAAATGTAGAGGACTGATGCAGGACAGTATGCTTGATGCTCTTAACATCAATGTATTTTTTTAAATTCAGATCATGCAATGTATAACCACAGAGGAATTTTTTTCCTGTCTAAGTAACAAGCTTAAGATGAGAGCAATAATACCTCTTAACTCCATGTTGCAGTCATCTTGCATATTTTAAACTTAGTTCATGTCATCTGAGTTATCGAGGATAGTAATAACGTTTGCTCAACCTAACCTTAAATGAGGGCAAAATTCTTATTTCAAAAGCAACTATGGTTTTATGAGGCTATAGGTCCTAAAATTCAGTGCTGTTCCTAGATCAGATTAGCCAACGTTTGTCCCTCTAAAAGACAGACTTCATGACAACAAAACAGCCAGTGTGCTCTCTTTTTATGGAATAGATCTGATACACAGCTAACGGTTGTGTCTTTTGCTCCCGTTTAAGACAAGCTTCACCAAATGTTCCCCTTAAAATCAAACCTTCACTTTACTCTAATGTTGGCTTCTCAACAACAGAGCACACATTAGCTTATGTTGTTTCTACCTCCACTGGGTTGATATTGTACAGTTGGAATAAATAAATCTTAGCTGTTTAAATTTAGTTTTTTCTTTTTCCTTCTTTTTGGTCACTTTGGAGCTGGGCTTTTCAAAACCAATATCAAATCCAACATCAAAGACCCTATGGATCACTTGTCCCTACAATCAGATTAACAAGCACAATAGGAGGTTTGCCATTGCTGCAAAAGATGATGTTAAACTCTGTCATTGACTGGTACAGCTCAATAGAAATGTTTTTGACTTCACAGTCTCTGCTACCATTTTAATTCTCTGCAGTGGTGTTGCTTACTGCATAAACGCAGGCTACATCCCACTTATTTGAAGTCAGTTTAGTGCTTTGTACAGAAATGGCTGTGACAGAATACTGTGCATTGCAGCAGTCTATGTTTTGCTAAAACAGCTGCCTGAGCCACTTGTGAGACCACCTGTAACTATGCAGAATTCCAACTGAAAGGTGATCTAATGAGATATGGCACACCATAATCGGCCATCAAACAGGACTGAATAGAACAATGGTGGCAGCAGAATTACTTGGAGACAGCAGCATTATGCAAGCAAAACAAATGGATAACAAAAGTGATGAAAAGAGCCATTTCACTCAGTTCCATTGTGTATTAATTCCAAAAAAAAGAAAAAAAAAACATCTTTTGTTGCCCAGCTTTTGATTATTGTTCTTCTCTACAACAGGGGGGATGCTGTTATCAAAGGGCACGTATGAATGTACCCATGAGGACACAGCATCTCCATGATTGTTTTATGATGTAGACACTCTACTGTAATACAGTAAAACATAAAAGTCAAGAATCTAAAGCTAAAAAATATATTTAATCAGCACTTTAGTATCTAAGTAAAGGCGCAGTTTTTCATAGAGTGTGAGAGGAACCATGTTAGGGTACGGATGGAGACAAAAACTAGAGTCAAACCTTGTGTGAAGGGTAGAATTAACCAAAAATATTTAGCCCTTCTGAGTAAAAGAGTAAACAACTAGGAAAAAAACAGTGTTGTCAAAGACAACATAATCAAATCCGCCAGAAGCAGAATCATTCAGCAAAGTCACACCATGAAACTGTTAAGTTCATATTACTAAATCTGAAATCCGTGTCCTTTTCAGACTACATTCAGGTCCCTGAATAATTTTGCTTCCAGCCTGTGACACAGTCTGACAAACTGCCTCCTCCCGTCCAGCAGGCTGACAGTAGAATTCGGAATGTGTCAGGGATCGAAAAACAAACACAGCCACATCTAAAGAGACCATGTCCTTCACTCGCCCCTGACAACACTGGGCTGCAAGATCAAAGAATCTCTAAAACGACCTCAAAAACTCTTGTTACACCTATAGAATTGATTTACTGCATTTCTATCAGCCTGGGGTCAAAACATAAAAGCTTCCCTTCTGACTGAAGAATATATACTGAATAACCAAATACCATAGTTACATATGTGTTTTTTTTGTTTTCATACCAAGATTAAAAGAAAAGAAGAAAAAAAGGGAAAAATATGTACCAGCAGAGGTCTGTTTAAACTTCTCACTCTTCTTCTTCCTCCATTTCCAGGGTTTGAGGAGCCGCCCCAGAGTAGCAAACTTGCTCCTATGACGGATGGGTGGAGTATGGGTACCAGAGACCAAGGACTCGGAGCGCATGCTGGACAATCTGTCAACCTCCTCAGCTGTATGGGAACAAAAAGGGAAAATAAAGTAAATAAAGTCAGGGTCTGGTTAAAGGCTGGATGATATTTCAGAGAGCCATCATGCAGAGAAACCAGCAAGAAAACAGAAGATACTTTTGTTCTCCAAACATCCCTGCAGCAAGAATCTGAGCCAATTGGTCTCCTAAATTCTGAATTAACTGAATTAGGCTGAACCAAGAGCATAAACAAACCTGCGTGTCAGATATCATTATGCAGAATATGCTTTGAGGATAAACAGTTCGAGGCAGCTCCATACTGAGCAGTTGGCATGACTTGCCAAAACACACTAAACAGACTGATAAGCACCTCATTAAAAAGGGGAATCTTTCAACTCTTCATGAAATATTCACAAAACCCTGCCTTTTGACTTTAAAGTACCGTCTGACATCAAAAGCCAAGAATGTAAAGCATTTTGTCACAAGACAAACTATTACATGAGGAAAGTGATGCAAATGAAAAAGGCTACAAACTGCTCCTCTCACAAAACAAATCCTGAAAAGGGCAAACAGTGTGAAGATAAAAGTGGTCCATGTGATGAGAAAACTACAGAAGCCAAGCATGATTGGGCTCACATGGGTTTTTTTTTAAACACCATTTTCTCGTGATAACGGGATCATTTATCTTGTTTTCTCAAGATAACAGATTATTCAAATGCAGGGTTACGAGGGGGGTGGAGTTGTTCCTAGTCCATAACAGAACCACAGGGAGACAAACATTCAATCAGACTCGTACTCACTTCTAACGAGAATTTAGAGACTCAAATCAGCCTAATATGCATTTCTTTGGACTGTGGGAGGAAGCTGGGAGAGAACTCATAGTTTGAGAATATGCTAACTCTGCAAGTGACCCCCAGAAACCTAATGTAAGAATTATAGAAATAAAAAAAATAAAAAAATAGCTATGAACATTAATAAATTATATTTGCTTTATTGTGTTTTATAGTCTATTGGAAGCAGTGCTGGTTTCCAGTGTAACTGCATGCAGGAATCAAGGACCTGTGCTATTTCATGCTTTGGGTGCAGCAGTCTGTCAGTGAAGGAGCTCTGCGGGGCTGTTAGTTGTCAGGATGGGTGCGGGGAGGGAGACGGTCCTTCAATCTGGATGAGAGCTTAGCCATGATATTATTTTTTCCCACCACCTCAACTGGTGAATCCAAGGGGCATCCCAGTACATAGCTGTTCTGTACTGGAATGCCCCAGTACAGTCAAGCCAGCAACAGATGCAGGCTGACGGACTGATCGAGGAATATCGATCAATCCATCACTGATCAATGCATCCGATTTTACAACCATCATGTCTGATAAAGGCTGAAATTGTATCGTACAGTTAAGTTTTACTTTCACTCATTCAGAGAATAACACGACTGTAGCACCTCCCCACCTGACACAGGGTTTATTTTGATCAATGAAATCAGGTGTAACCATTTAGTTTTGAACCCACCTTAATCATCTCATTATCCCAAGAAAATAAACTTAGTTTTCTAGAGATAAGGGGATAATATATCTCGTTATCTCGGATAATGATTAATAATAACAACAATAATAATAATAATAATAATAATAATAATAATAATAATAATAATAATAATAATAATAATAATAAAACATGGCCGCTCTTGGCTTCAGTAGAAAATAGAAGGCCAATAATCATTCAAATTAAATCTAAATTAAACAATCATGTCACAGTAAAATGTAAAATCAGATACTCAAACAATGCAGGTATTGTTGTTGCTTTTGATTTATCAGCCAGCAGCCACCCTGCACTTTTAAATTATCAGCATGAGCCATTCAAAAACCCACACAGGTTGATCACTAAATCATAAGTTCTTGCAATTTTACAAGATTAGAAACTTAGGAAAGCATTTTCATATACAAAGGCAGAACAGGGTCTCAAACCTTTGACTTTCACTTTGACTCCTAGACAGTCACTAGCATCTATTAATCTACATACTGCATGAAGATCAACTCACTTCAAATTGATGATCAGTTATCTCTGCATTTATTTCTGTCAAAATGGAACAACATCACAAAATAATTCACATCAATCTGCACTTGCAGACAAGCAACAAAAAAGGTCTCGTAATGCCAGGCATGCAGATATGAGGACAAAAACTGACTTTCACAACTAACTGACGATCTAAAACTTTAGATGCAAGACAAATTTTCTTGGCAAGATCTTTAAGCACAGCCTGGGTATCACTACTCTACAGTTATTCTTTAACATATTCAAAAAAGGTATGAGCACACAGCACTAGCTAACAGAAAAATAGAAAATAGTTGACAGAAAAGCCTAACAAATACCCCAAACCCCCACAAAAGATTGAGTGTTAAAAGTCAATAGTCTGGATGTAAAAAATGACCACTCACGCAGCATCTCATGTTTGCTGTCAGTGTCCACATAAGATCAAATGTCCCCAATAACATTCTGTCAGTTAATGCAACAATCAATACACCACACTTTACAGGGCAACCTTTTCCCCAGGGAAATGGGACAGTGTCATAAAAAATGTGACATCAGTCCCATTGACTATCACTTGAATGCTGTGGAGCCTTGAGCTCACCATCTTAGCAATCTTGCCACCACACCAATCTATAATTTACTTTACAGTCCATGCTAATTGCATCCAGCAGAATTACATTGCTTTATTAGAGTTCCAAAGGCATGATAGAGACAGAAACCAACTAGAAGCAGAGGAACATCAATACGCATAGACTGTGTCTGTATGGATGGGACAATGATGGCAATGTCTCACTTCTAGCACCTTCAATAAAGCAATGTGTAGAACCTAAAAATAGGCTAAGAACATCAAACACATCTTTGAAGGCTACATCACTGAGATATGTATTACACTTTGAAAGCAAACATGGTTTTGAGAGTAAATCAAACTGATTCTGGTGCCTTTTCATTTGAGCATTCTCTATATTCCCTATCCAGGAGATCCACAGATTCTGTGAATAACTCAGTAATCTACTTCATCTTGTTTAGGCTACTGAAACATTTCTAAGCAGGAAAAAAAAACCAGGAGCACATGTGCTGACAAAATCCTGGCAGAGGATAAAGGTCTGAATAGTAAAAGGAAAAAGAAAATCCTCTTCCAAGTATCCCATTTGGAGTGATTAAAATGTCTTTTTGTTATAGGTGATCACCGTCTCCGTTACTTCAGTCTTACACCGGCGTTTTTATCCCCTTTTCATCATGTTGCACATAACCTACATTCTCCACTGCTGTGATACAATGTGGCTGGTTTTAATTAAAAACACTTGTTTGCTACCAAGATGGCTGGGTGATGATGTAATGACACTGATTTAGAAATGGCTTTGTGCAAACAGACTGCATAGCTTTATACCACAATCTAATCAGGCAAATGAAACATACAGGAAAAAACACTGAAATCAAGAGAGATCCATCTGCATGTTAGAGCACAGCCCTGTTGTAAGAAGTTCTGATCCAGTCAGACTCTTTCCAAAGCACCAACAGTAAATCAGTGTTTTCTGGTATCATTTTAATAGCGGAAGGTATCAACTAACTATCATGGACACTGATCCTCTCTCAAGGAGAGACATTTAAGTAGACATGACCTGCGTCTAATCTGGATATCAAATGCGCACATGAAGCCTCGAGGCATAGCCATCGCTTGATAACGAGGAGTATCGTATCCCTGGATGGCATGCTGCAAAGCTACTATGGGCGAAACCACACAAGCTTACTCACCGTCCTGTGTGTTGTTCCCGCGGCTGCAATTGCTGCAAATGTGCTTTATTTCTTTCCCGATCTGACAGTGGATCGTAAAAGGTATATTGTTGTTGTGCTGCGGATGCTGGCCGTGCCCCTTCTTGTTGCTCAGAGACATTATTTTGACCAGGCTAAACGCCTTTTTCTTGGGTTTCTCCACCGCCACGCGAGGGTTTTCTCGGCACCCCGTGGTAAGCCAAGCACCGTGCATGATGGTGGGCGCAGGATCTACCGCCGGGTAATTGACCGTCTTGAACATAGGGGAAGCGGAGCAGCGCTTTCAGCGCGCGGTGTTACTATGCTTGTGGGTTTAAAATTAAAGGGCCATCAGCTGAGTCCTATCTGACCTACCGAAGCAGATCCTATATCGAGCAGAAATCGGCCGCTCCTCTCTGCTGTATTCCCACACCTTCACCTGAGATCCAAAGATGTGCAGCCTGCTCTGTTGCGCAAAGCTAAAGTCGCCGCCGCTGAGAAAGAAAAAGAAAAACAGCAGCAGCAAGATCCAAGACGGCTAATAATAAATAAGAGGCTGAGTAGTGAGTGGCAGTGACTACCTCCGTCCTAGAGCTATGGACTGCAGTCGGTTGTGGCTAATCCATGATTAGTAGAGCTGAGCGGTGAGAGGCTGTGATTGGCTGCACACTGCGCTCTTCTAATAGGCCAGAAAAGTTGCTTCTCCGTCTGCAGGATCTTTTTTTTCGCTCCATTATATGACAACACTTTATGTATTTGTAACAATTACCTGCAGCCGTGTAACACCTTTCATCAAAACAATTATTATCTTCAAAAACTGAGAATGGTGAATATTGAGAGAAGTTTAAACATAAACTGTAGATTGTGTGAAAGAGGCTCTCTGAACAAGAACAAAAACAGAAACCAAACAAAATTCAAAACGCAAATCTTCACAAAACAAAACATTCTCACAAAAATGCAACAGAAAACGAAGCAGCAGAACAATTCAGATTCAGATCAAAAATTGTTTGGTTATTTTTGCTTCACAAAAAGCAAGTGATCCTTTGTGTCTTGGGAAATTCTGTGTTCTCTGTGTTGTTTCTTTCTAAAACTTTCTTTTAGCGTATTTGGTGTTTGGTTGTTGTGTTTTGTGTAATGCATTGCAGAAAAGAAAGAATAGAACATAAGAGAAACCCTATCGAGCAGGAGTAGTTTAGACAATGCCAGTTATAATCTTTGATGAACTCTCATAACAAATTCACTGAGACCCATCAAATGCATGCAGATCATTCTCTGCGACAGTCACTAACAGCTGCACTGAAAATATTCAGATTGAGTCTGGTTTCATGCTTTCAGCAACATCATATAAGAGACAATCACCTTCCCATAAGTCCATACATACATACATACATACATACATACATACATACATACTGTGCATACATCTGTAAACATCAACTTTTTACAGCTGGTGCATCCTGTTCAGGATTGTGGGTTCATGTTCGAATTAAATGTATACTGTGTAACTTTTGGCCACTAGGCGGCTAAACCTAACTTCCCACAGACCACAGGACACTATTCCAAAATTAAACAGTCTTTCTTTTTCAGGGCTCCTCAGACACTGTGTTCACCCTCTTACTTTGTTCAGATTTGACAAACTTTCAAGAAAAAAGTAGCATGAAGCACAGCCCACTGTGTTTTATAGCTGTAAAGCAAAGCACTGCAGGTCACATGATCCCATGAGAAATGACCCGCTCATGCAACTAAACCGGATGATATAGCAAATCATTTGAATAATTATTTCATAAAAAAGATTGATAAGTTAAAAAGTAGCTACACTTCAATACCAGAACAATACCTTGGGAGTGAGATTAATTGATCAGATCATGGAGGCTAAAAAGTGTAACTTTAAATTGAAAAATGCTAGTGTTGCAAAAAATTGAATTAATGTTAATGACCTCTAAGAACAAACCACCGGGAGTTGATGAGCTTGATGGAATATTGCTTAAGCCAATAGCGTCATTTATTGCCCCAATGGTTCCGCATATTATTAATCAGAGTATAAATCTAGGTATGTGTCCACAAGCGTGGAAAATATCTAAAATTTGTGCCAATTCCTAAAAACAAGTGGTTACAGTTGTCAGAATCAAATAGTAGGCCAATAAGTGTATGCCCTATTTTAAGTAAAATAATGGAGAAATATGTGTATGAACAGATTCGGTCTTACTTTTCTAACAATAACTTATTTACAAATTTTCAGCATGCATATAGGGAAAAACATTCTACTGCCACTGCTTTAACGCAAATGATAGATGACTGGTACAAGGGAATAAAAAAGAATAAAATAATAGGAACGGTATTTTTAGATTCTTCTGCTGCTTTTGATATATTAGATCATGATTTGTTGTTAGAAAAATTGGAACATTACAAATTATTTTCTTCTGCATTACTGTGGATTAAAAGTTATTTACATGATAGACAGCAAGCAGTATTTTTCAATGGAAGTACCTCAGAAACAAAACAAGTTAAGTACGGGGTGCCCCAAGGAAGTTGCATCTACTGTTCTCAATCTTCACAAATGATTTTCCATTAGTATTGAGAGCAGCTATAATTGCAATGTATGTGGATGATTCCACCGTTTATTTAGCAGAATCAACAACTGAAGACCTTAACAAAAACTTGAATGAGGAGATAAAGATGATAGTGGAGTGGATTGAGAGTAATAAACTCATCCTAAATGTTTCAATGGTAATTGGATCCAACTATCTATTCAATCTATCTATCTATCCAAAACTTGATCTATGTTTCAAAAATATGCAGGTAAAACAAATAGAAGAAACAAAATTATTAGGAATTATTATTGAGAATACCTTATCTTGGAATAAACATTTCCAAATGGTGGTAATGAAAATGGGAAACACTGTATCTATGATTATAAGATGCTCCAAATTTTTAAAACAAACTATTTTGAAGCGAGTTATCCAAGTTTTGGTTTTATCATATTTAGATTATTGTTCAATCGTTTGGTCCAATGCCTCACATGGAAATATTAGGAAATTGCAAAAAATCCAGGCTCGGGTGGCTGTTGGATGTGGCTTGAAGACTAATGTTATATTGATGCATGAACATCTTTTATGGATGGATGTAAAAAACAGATTCAAATATTTGTTGATGGTGTTTATGAAAAATGTCATCACAATCAAGAGACTTACAATCTGCTATGAAAAATGATCTTTTCAGGAATGCATAATTATGTGACAAGACATGCCATTTGAGGCTGTTTTAATTGACCTAAATTTAGAACATTTGGGCATGGACAGTAATGTATAGAGCAATGAAAGAATGGAACTCACTACCAGATTATGT
>JAOXYM010000008.1:16241775-16251971 GCA_028567055.1 Leptatherina wallacei | reverse complement strand
CCCCCCCCCCCCCCCCCCCAAAAAAAAAAAAAAAACCCGATAGACAGTTATAGGTGGCAAAAGTGCAGCGGTTCCTCATCTGTGAAACAGTTCTAAACTGAGGATGATTTCTTGTAGCCTTTTATGCAGTTCTTGTCCCCACATTTAGTATTAAGCTTCATCGTTTTCCAGACAGGCAGCAGAGCAATGTGATGTGATTATGTAAACGCAACAGACAAATACTTGTGGAACCCTAATGTGTTCATTTTGGGAAGGAATTGAACGAAGCAAGAAAGGAACAATTGCCAAAGAAGTCAGGTACAAATATAGCTGTTTGTGTATGCACATTATCGGCATTGTTCATCATTATGAATATTGGCACTTCAACTCAAACCAGTAAAGATCATAGCAGGAGGCTTGTATGATTGTCTCCCCCATACCTCAATCATTATTTCTACAGTATTTTGAATTTAAATAAAATTAATAAAGTAAATAACCAATAGAAATACTTTAACATATTTTTTATTGTGAATAGTTATAGTTTAATGGGTGAAGATTAAAATGATGATGATGATGATGATGATGATGGTACTACATGTAGGTCTGACATTTTTCACATAATTTTCAACACCAAGTGGAAGATAAACAAGCGCTATATGATGCGGTAGCAGCTGGCAGAAGCCTTCACTGCAAAACTACCTGGCTCGCTCATAAATCCTGTTACACTGCTGCCATCTTCTGGTAAAAATCTAGTTTTGTAACAAATCATTAATTGCACAGCAAACAAACACAGCTATATGATGGTGTGACATATGGGTCAGAGAATCTGAGCTTTTTCAACCACTAATTAATCATGAAAACTAAAGCTTCCCTTGCAGGTTTGGATGTAACGCCTTATTTAAATGAAGATGTATAATTGCAGGTTACATAGTCTAAATTTGTTTAGATCACCATGCACATCATGTTAAAAATGAGCCTAGGCCATGGTACATGTGCAAAAATCAGCTACACTTACCCTACCCTGATCTCTTTTTCTTGCTAAGAATAAAAACTGCTCAGAAAGAGAAATTTGCTCATTTTCAGAAGAAAATGTGTCATATAATGTAGCACTCTAGGAAACATGTCTTTCTATTTAATTCCTTCTATTTCCTTTTATTTAATTTCCTTAGCCAGATGTATTTACACAGGTAAAAAAAAAAAGAGTCTTACTCTTTGAACATTTGTTTCCTCAGGTTTTCTTCCCCTGTCGTCTCTCAGACTCATCGTGCCTCCTCTGCAGTTCGTTTCTGCAGCTCTGTGGGAGATTTTGAAGCAGGGAGCAGTGAAGTACTACGGCCTGCTGGAGGAGTTCGTTACCACGGTTTTGGAAATGATGCCTGAGCTGCTCACTAACAGAGAGAAGATGCAACTACTTATAGGTCTACGTGCGAGGGTAGGAATATGATAAGAGATGTCTTCATAATTCTGTGTTCCTTCTGCAAACCGTTTGTCTACCACTAGAGATGAGGCCTCTGTTTTCAAAGGTCTGAAAACTAATTTTTGAAAAGCTTTTTTTTTCTGCAATTTTTTTTGTCTATGTTGTCTGTTTTGCTGTTATTTTGAGTTTTCTGTTAAATGTGTTACTCATTGAGAGGTTGAAGGAGAATCCGTTGCTAGTTTCCTGCATGCTACAGCTATGAAGTGTTGGTTCATCAAACTCTGTAATTTTACTGCAATTCTGAGTTTGCAAAGGCAGCAGAAGAAAAACAATTGTCCTTTAAAAAGAAAAGAAGAAGGCCAGCATCATCTTCCAGGCCATGTAGTCTGATAGCTTATATACTTGTTATCAGACTTACAAACATTGACACAAAAGTAGAGGAGCTTTTCTCATAATAAAATTCAGATCATACACAACTATCATCATGTTTTTTTCCATGTTGTTTAGCTAAAGAGTAAAAAAGTGTGTGCAGACTTCATGAATCAGCCTGAGCTAAGTAAGAACAGTATCTTCCACTTCATCTCCCCATGCACACTCATATTTATTATGAAGCTCCAGTTCTCATGTGCAATGTGAAACCATTTAGTGACAAGCTTTGCCTCTCAGGACCTCCTTTTCTGGACTTTAGTTAAAGAACTAGTCCAGAGTTAAGTTGTCTGTTCTGTTGGTGTGCCCACAGGTGGTGCTAGAATTGTGCCGGGGTGATTTTGCCGACCCACAGAGCATTCAATCCCATCTGACAAAATTAAATGACTACATTACGAAGCAGGACAACAAGGTAGGGTCTCTTTTTGAATCGCTGTGGCCATTTGTGCAATTAGCACTCCTCATGGGTGGTTTTTGTTTTCTCCATTCCTTTTTGAAGATGTCTGGTTTGGAGGAAAATGCATCGGTTACAAACTTCGTGAAGCTTGTTCATACACTTGTGGATGATCAAGACCAGAGGACGATCTTTTATGAGGTGGGTTTGTTGCGAGTTGGTTTCTCAAGAGTCTTAAGTTGTGTCAAAGGTTTGTTTTGTTTTTCTGCAGAACAAAGTCTTTTTTTTCTCTGTTTTTTGGTGGTTTGTTAGGTTAATTGCTTTGTTTTTTGTTTTATTTCAGAAAATCTTCCCAACAGTGTTTGGCTCAAAATACAACTCAGCCCTGCAGGCGATAATGAGAAAATTCCTCTTAAATCTGCAGAAGCTGCTGCCTGTTCCCAACTTTGAACAAGTGGGTGCTTGTCACACGATAACTTCTATTAAATATGCAAGGATATTAGTCAGCTCAGAGACAGATAAAATGCTGTATATTTACAAAGTAGTCGAGATTCAACACAAAACTCATTTAACCTCTTTGTATGCAACCAGTGGGTAAATGTGTGGTGAATCCTTTTTGCTTGTAGGCATTTGGGGACATGTGAAATACTTGATTTGATTGAAGAAATGGAAAAAAATAAGATTGTACTCTAACACTTGTTGTTGTTGTTTGTTTTTTTAGACTTCTCTTTGGCTCAGCCTTTCTCCTGCTACATTGAAAGAGTGTACAGACCTCATGAATCAGCCTGAACATTTAAATACACTTATTGAACATCACAAACATCATGGGCCTGAAGATCCACGAGGTAGTTTTTTCATAGATTTACACAGATGGCAAACATTTTCAACTAATTGCAAATATTTTCAATATTCTACTCAAATACAATACAGGGCACAAACGAAGCTTTCTTGAAAAAAAAACCCTACCTGTAATTCCTCATTGTATTCTGTGTTGCTCTGTATTTTCCATAAATTTACAATTTGTCGTTTTTCATAGCTCTGCCTTCTGCTGGGGACGACTGCATCCTTTCCAGCCTGTCTTGTCAATTACCAAAGGTTGAAGGTAATGAAGGAGACCCAGCTGTCGGATCTGACTCCATTTGTTTTAAAAACTTGCATGAAAACGAGTTAAAAAAGGAGAAAGAAGAGAGCTTTGAGGAAGTCTTCTCAGAAATGGCAGTGAATGCAGAGACAAATGAGCATTGCGATGATCTGACTGAACAAGGAGCCTTTATTGAAGTAATACTGCAACCTTTTGAAGAGTCCATTGAGTCCAAAAGTGATAATGACATAGAAGAAAAGGGTTTTCAGCATTTAAAAACTCACAGAAAGAGGTCATCAAGAATCTTAAAGTGCCTTGTTTGCTGTCAGGCTCTTGGTTCCCAAAGCAAATTAAAAAGGCACCAGTCTAAATTTCACCCTGAGCCTGAGATTCCTGTCAGGAATTATTCCTCTGAAAATAAGAATGGACTTCCATCAGTGGCAGAGGCATCAACTCGCAGTCAGACAAATTTGAATAATCGCACCAAATCTGAGCTGTCGAGTGATAGTCTGGTTTGTCAAGAGAAAGTTGAAAAGCACCAGAGTATTTGTGTGGTCAGTAATGAACAGCAGATGGAAACAGACACACTGTGTTTTACACGCTCAGTTGATCAGTCCCAACCAAACCCAGCTGTCACAACAGAAGAGCCTCTCCTCAATGAAACGGATACTGAGCCTTCAGCTCCTGTACTGCAGCAATCAATATCTTGTAGGGAGGTATTTACCTGTTCCGCTGACTTGACAAGGCCCGTGAGCTGCCACACTGAACAGATTACTTCCTTTTCGTCTTCTTCTAAACATTTGGATGCGTCTCAGCAATGCGAGACCCATCAAGAAGATAAATGCAGAGTTTCAAACCAACATCTTCAGAAAAAGAATGAATCCATGCAAGAGAGTTCTTTGTGTAAAAAAAAAAATAAGAATAAGGAGAATCGTGATGTTTTAAAGGACACACTTGCCAACCCTCAGACGTCTAAATCACGTCAGACATGTCAAGAATGTGGCCAACGTTTCACTTATTCCAAGTGTTTTGAGCAGCACCAGAGAAAATGTTCCATAAGAAGTCTTCAAAGGAAAAAACGGGAAAACTCTAACCTCATTGTTATAAGTGCTTGCAATTTCCAGTCTGTTGAAAATGTCGGTAAGAGCCACGCTGAGAGTGGTTCTGAATCAAAAGAAGGGGAAGCAGCAGAACCGCCAAGTTCTTCAGATGGTTCACTGACTAAATCTCGCAGGATTAAATGCACCATGTGTAAGAAAAACTTCCCAAAAGTTGGTCTCCTTAATCAACACTATTTAAAATCCCATCAGGTTAGGGGGGCATATCCCTGTCCTGCGTGTAAGATAACCTTTGTAAGGTTATCTGAATTGCTCCAGCATCACCAGAATAAAAAAATGTACCAGTGCTCTGACTGCCAGAAATGTTACTCCAGGCCCAGTCTACTGAGCAGTCATAAAAAACTTCACAGTGCAAGTCCAACACCACGCACTTGTGAAACGTGTGGGAAAAGCTTCAAATACCTCGCTCATCTGGTTCTGCATCAGCGCAAACATAGAGATCAGTCACCCTACATTTGCTCTTACTGCGGGAAACAGTACAGTACGAAAGACTGTTTGAAAGCGCATATGGTGAGGCACACAGGCGGTTACTCGTGCCCAGTATGCGGGAAGAAATTCTACCAAAGGACATACTTAAAGTGGCATCAGTATAAACACACTGGGAATGAGCCGTACCTGTGTGACACATGTGGGACGGGCTGGCCAAGTCCAGCTCAGCTGAAGATCCACATGATTAAACATACAGAGGAAAGGCCGTTCAAGTGTGAGGACTGCGGGGCTTGTTTCAAACGGGGATTCCATTTGATGGCACACCATCGATCCAAGCATGTCAAGCGCGGGTCGTTTGTGTGCGACATTTGCAGCAAAGCTTTTAGATTAAACCATGAGCTTAAAAAGCACATGAAAGTTCACATGGAGAAACAGCCATTCGCTTGTCTGAGATGTGGCAAAACATTTTCCAAAATAGCTCTGTTTAGGTCACACAGAAAAAAAGCATGTGTGTAAATTTCTGCTGTTTATGAACTTGTACTGTACTAAATCTGCACAGTTATGCTCCATACGCTTGTTTTTATACTTTTATATGTTTGACCATTTTTGATCACTTAGATACAGATTTTTAATGTAAATAAACTACAACTTTTTTGCCAATGTAGTAATTTCTATTTCTGTGGGAAAAAAGCATTGCTGTGCAAGCAGTCTTTTATGAAATATGCAAATCTATTCAAGGTTTCTTTGAGGGTTTGAAAAAGCCCAAATTAGTATAATTGAAGTGGTAAGAGGCAGGCGCACAATCTAGATGAATCCAGACCAAATGAAATGACACCGACTAAGACAAGTGATGAAATATAAATGACTGTAACACTTGTGCTTTTGACATTTTAATGTCCAAATGATTAACTGATTAATAAAGAATATGAGAAGATGAAACTAAGATGTTGATGGTCATGATTTTTCTTGTCTATTTGTGGGTAAGAAACCTGAAAAAAAATCACTGCTAAGTGGTTTATATACAAGATGTGACAAATGAGACAAAACACAGTTCCACTAGAGAACAGTGGTGACCGAGGAGTTGATTCATCTTCACCAGCCAAAGTTGAACTGTATTCTATTAACAGAATCTGTCATCAGATTTTTTTATTTTACAGGCGACCTCCTGTGTAATTACAATGGCCAACAAAGCTCGAAAATCGTACACATAGCTGCTCAAATCACAATTCCTTTTAAATCCCACAAAGAGAAAAATCTTAATCTGTTAGATTGAGAGGTAAGAATATTTTAATGTAAGTTATTTGATTACATTACATTACTATCATCTGTCCTTTAATGTCCATAAAAGCATAATGTAATTTGAGCTTTTTATGCTCCGTCTTTCAGTTAATTCAGAAACGGTGTAGCAGGCGAAGTGATCGAGGGTTACAGACGGTAGCTTTTTACGTAATATTATGTAAAGCAATATTTTATTAAGAGCACAGGAGATTCTTGCCCTTTATATTTAATGTATAAAATTTGTTTGAGAAAAAATAGCATGCTTTAGTTCTCTGTATATATATGAGAGAGAGATTTTTTCTGGAGCAGGCTATGATGTTGCACAAAAGCAAAATTGAGAGGCATTCACATTACTTTACAGCAGTAAAATCTGAAAGAAGAAATTGCACAGGATGAAAGCAATCTGCAGCAAGTGCTTCCATACTTATTGGCTGACTGCACCACTCCTCTGGGGCGTTCGCATTGTCTCTGTCTGCAGAGATGCTGTTTTCTCTCTGACAGTAAGTTTCTTGTTTCCTGCTCAGTCAATGAAAACACACACTATAGATGGGAACATCAACTACATAAAGAACTTAGGTCCCCTCTGCCCTCTTTTAGCTCTGCTCAAGTTAAGACGGCAATCCCTCAATTTCAGGAACAGGTCGCTCAGCATTTTATAAATCATCCTCCATGTTATTCAGGACTGGTGACTGTTGTAATACAATGTCATCGTTTTGGGTGATTTTCATTATGAAACTAACATCTGATGCATGAGGTGATACCAAATGCATCACCCAGAAGAATTTTAAAAAGTCTCAAATGAGAAAAATCTTAATAGTTGTGCATTTTGTAACTTTTTAAATATAGTATAACCTAAAGCCATTTATCCACACTATTGTCTGATGTGAAACCAGTAAATTAATAGTCCTTTTTGAAACTAGCTCTGGAAATCCTCACATCAGAATCTGGTGCAGTACAAAAATACCATTTTAACTCACTTTATATACAATGTTTAAAAAGTCTACAAGTCATGTGTGCTTTAGTTTTCCTTCTGAAAGCTTTTAGAGTTTTATTATTGTTTAAGCACCTCTTGGTTGCGTTTTGATGAAGGTAATGCAGGAACAACCACACCTTTCAATGATAGGACTATATCACCCTTGAGCACTTCCCTTGTAATGTTATATAAAACTTAACATTTAATTAATCTATAAGATTTGCTGGAGAAACGATTGCTGCAAAAAGCCACAGGATGGGTCTGTGACAGTGAAAATGCTGTCCAGCCTTGCTCTGGATGGCTTTACCTTGACTTCTGGTACTACAGTTAAGAACCAAGAGGTTATTTTTTTTACCAGGATCTATTATAAGCTCATTTATAAAAAACACTTTCTAGGACTGCCTTCTTTCACCTTTTTAATATTGTCAAAATGAGAAACATCCTATATTCAATAATTTCCCTCAAAAGGGATAAATAAAGTATTTTTCATTTCATTTCATCTTAGATTGATGCAGAAAAAAAAAGTCATGCATTTGTTATTTCAAGATACGATTAATGCAATTCCTTATTATTGGGCTGTCCTAAAACTGCTCTGAAAAACCTCTGCTGATCCAAAATGCTGCAACAAGGGTTATAGTGAGAATTAGCAGAAGGCATTTCTCTGATTTAAGTTCTTCTATATTGGCTCCCTGTTAAATCTAGGATAAAATCAAAAGTTTTTCTACTCATTTTTAAAGCTTTTTGTGACCAAGCTCCATATAGTTTTTCAACAGAGCACTTGCACTCCCAGAACGAGGTTTACTTGTTTACTTTTATGGTAGCAGCTCCCAGTTTGGGTTTGGGAAAAAGACACCCTTTCTCCCTTTTAAGATTAGACCAAAAGAAAAAAAAATCTAGTTTTTGATAAAGCTCATATTAGAGCTGGCTTGGGTGGCCCTTTTCCATCCTGTCTTCTCTAACCCCAATCGGTCGAGACTTAAGGTCTGGTTCTGCTGGAGGTTTTATCTTCATGTTTTTATTAATTGGATTATAACTGGACTACAATGAATTGTATTGAACTGGACTTTATAAAAGTGCCTTGATGGTAAAATGGTGCAACTGAATTGAATTGTCAGATATTAAGCTATTATATAAACTAAATAGCCTTGTACATAGTGTCTAGAAAACAAACATTCACTACTTTAGTTTGCTATTTCCATTTGTTATTCTGTTTTAAATGATGATTTTTCTATTTTAATGCGTGTATTTGTGTTGTGGGTATTCTGTTTTATTTATTTATCTATTTGTTTTTCTATTTTAGAAGCAGCACTGCACAGAAGCAATTCCCCCAGGGATTAATAAAGTATATCTAAATCTGAATTAGATTATCTTCACGCAGACTTATGTAACTGTGCAGGCATAATTTCCTGTATTGTATTGTGGTGTAGAGAAAACACAACACCCTTTTTTTTCATTTGAAGAGCATTACTCCAAAGAAAGTGATACACTCTATCACAGAATGCTTCCATTCATCAACTTCAACCAGGAAACACACAGGTACACTTAATCAAATGTGGAACTGCAATTATCATCATTTTATTTATGTCAGGCTATTGTTGTTGTTTTGTTTTTTTTTCACTTTGAAATTAATAATGGTTTCAAACATCTCCTGTAATTTCTGATATAATTTTGAAGGAGTGCTGAGTGGCGCAATGCAGCTTTGATTGAACTGAGATTCAGGTTTGCAGCAGTGTTGAGGGGAGTCTGACTCCGTGAAGACACTTACTCAGCAGAAAGGTCCTAAAGAGCTGCTGCACCACAGGGACTGCATTGGTGGCACTTGCAACAAATGCCTGTCTTTAAACATTCATCATCTCTGCTTAATGGATAGAAGCTTACACTGCCTGGCAGTATTTGCAGAGAATATCAAATTTATCTTCACTGTAGATATCAGGCATTTAATCCACTTATCCCCTGAGGTATTTTAATTTTTTCCCCCCAAATGAATAAGTTGTATGTCACTTTAAATTCTGTAGAAGCAGCATTTGAGAATAACAGTGATTCAAGCAGAGCGCTCTCCTTGACTACAATAATTCCTTGGCCATGCTGCCTTTCATACTGCAGCAGAATCTTCATCCTTCTCTGCTCAATGTAAATTCACACTCACTATAAATATGACCCGTAAGCACATCATCATGCAGCTTTATTCAGCTTGGGAGGCTTTTGAAAAAGGCATTTATTTCTCATCTGGCATATAGAAAGCAAATCACAGCCAAGAGCCTTTCTAGCACTTCCAAGTGTGACTGAGAGAAGGAGGGAGAGATAAAGCTTCCAGCAGGGTCTCATAATGAAACACCTGCCTCTTTTTCCTCTTTAAAACCATCTTGCTACAGAGGTTGGCAGATGTGTTAGCCAGGTGACACCGATGGTCAGTTGAAATTTTATGCAGCAGGATCGTCCAGTTTGAGGTTTGGATATGCTGTTGCTATTTTATGCTCTGATTTTCCCTCTCATGTTTTATTTAAACCCAAGATGCTTCAGCACAAGAAGGCCAATTTGCAGCCAAGCAAGGAAAACTGGATGCTTGATGTAATATTTTGTTTTTTTTAATCACATGCAGTGGTGTTTGTCTCTCATATGGTCTCAAATGTCTGCCATGTGCTGCGTCCGTGTGTTTTGGCGATTAGGATGTGGGCTTTCAAATAGAGATAAATTGACAGACACTGAGAACTGACATAAATCTCTTGCTGCTAATTATCACTGCTTTAACACATTTCCTAATAGCCTGTAGTGTCGCTACAAACAGCTAAAGCATTACAAATTTATTAGCCTCTGCGCCAGCTTCAGCCCAGCAGTTTAATCAGAAATTTTCTTTCCCTTTGAGAAAAATGACTGACAACTTGAATTGATGATGTAAACACTGCTTGTACTTGTACTAAGAGCCACCTTCAGTTGCTTTTTGCATATCACCAAAAACTGGATAATCTGACCAGATCTCCAATGAAAGTGAATAAAAATTATTTTTAAATGCTGTGCTGGATAAGATAACACAACATATCTGTGCACATTCCTGTCAAAGAAGCTTTAATGCCCCCCCCCCCCCCCCCCCCCCCCCCCCCCCC
>JAOXYM010000008.1:16225098-16241765 GCA_028567055.1 Leptatherina wallacei | reverse complement strand
AGGCTTCCGGTTCTGAGAACTGAAAACCTGACCCCCCCCCCCCACCCCCCCTGTGTGTAAAGTGTTTCTTTGACATATTGGGAATTGTCAACTGGTACACAGTGCTCTGCAGCAGAAATTTGCCCTGTCCCACCATGCATCTGGGGTGTATTGATTGTTCTCTTTTGGACAGCAGTGCTTGCTGTATGCTGGAACTGCAACACAGAGAGAGAGAGAGAGAGCAGGGAGTGGCAGGAGTTTGGGTTTTGTATTTTTTAAAGCTTAAAAATAGCTGGAACACAAAGCCAGATCTTTACATAAAAATCTGATATGCACATGTAACATGTTCAAACTGCATCTCTGCATAGTCATGTGCAGCATTAGAATACTATTGGCATGTTTAAATTTTAATAGAGAATATGCATGTTGGGTATAGGCGAGCAGAGCCTTGTGCTAATTGTCCTGTAACATCTGCAGTGCAGCTGATTGGGCCTCAGTTTTGTTTATTTACTTGCAGGTTGAGCAAAATGGAGGAAGCTCCAGCTATTGGCATCCCCTGACAAGATCCAGCTGTTTGGCACAGCTGACATACAGTGAATGTGCAGTCATTAATGTTACTCAGAAACATTTTGAAAACCCTCATCCTGATAGAGGAAGTTGACCTGTGTATGGAGACAGCGAGTTGCATAAAAGCATCATAAATGATACAAAGTCAACAATGTCATTACAGGTTACAGTATGCCATAGGATTCTCATAGGCCTCATAAAGATCTGACATGGTGGGAAGCATGCTTTTTATTTGTAGATTACTAAAGTGGCCTTGAAGAACATATCAACACTGGAGAAATACAATAGAATAATAAAACCTATCTCACAAAACACAACACTGAAAACAGAAATCTTGCGGTTGTATTTACTGTTGATGCTGTTGGTTATATATTGTTATTTGAAGTGCAGTCTTGTATGCTTTGCTGTGATTTTCTAATGCTTTAATGTTTCTATAACATAATTACTGAATCTCCCGAAATGTCATTCTGTGACACTTTTTTCTTTTTTGTAAAATGATGTTGCCTGTTTTCTTTTAAAGATCTAAATTACATATTTTATTCTTGATTTGTGTTTTGAGCATATTCGTCTACAATGTCAGTGTGTTTTCTGTATTTTTTTTGTGAATTCTAAGATGTTTCTTATGTTATTGTGTTTTCTGTAATATGGTTCTGTTCTTGTCTAATGTGTTGTTCACTGAAAAATGACTCATACTAACCACAGTTTTAAGTGCTGCTCATTTCATATATTGGCCAGCAAGTTACAAAGAGAGGATCATTTGTACTGAAGTTTCAATGACAATGACTTTTTGATTCGATTTATGGCCTCAGTAAATATCTAAGTAGATTTCAGACTAAACATGGAGAAGCAGCATTTAGCTGTTATGCTGCAAAGAAATGGAACAAACTGGCAGTGGAGATCAAACTTTAACCAAATACGGATATTTTTAAATCCAAGTTAAAAACATTTATTTGTCATGCCCCTATGCATGGAATATACACGGTAACTTTTAACTTATCTTTGTTTTAATCATTGTATTTCAAGTTATGATTTTATTGGGATTTTTGTATATTTGCTGCTGCCTTTTACTATGTATTAATGCTTTCTTTGCACCATCTGTAATGATTTCATTATTTTATGTAAAGCACTTTGAATTGTCTTGTAAATCAAATGTGATTTACAAATAAATTGGCCTTGCCTAATTAATTATGTTTATAGCTCTAATGGTTAGTTTCCCATCATATTTGACTGATTGTGATTTTGTGAGTTATGTGAAATGTCTTAGTAAATGAGATGCTAAAGGAGCGCTTGTGCCTGGGCAATACTTCATTGTGATTGAAAAATTGATACTCTAAGCGGAGTGGATAATATTCTCAGTCACTGATGCCACAATTTTGGCACAATTAAAAAACAAACAAAAAAAGCACTGAAATGTTTCCTCTTGAAAACACAATATAAAGTCATGAGTACGCAATATTCACAACCCAAATGTTATCAAATTCAGGTAACTGCACTAATCATCCGGCATTCACTCTGGTTTTTGTGTCTCACAATAGCAGAACCATTATTTTCATGAGGAATATTAACAAAAGAGTTCAGAGAAAGGATGAACAGAGTGAAGAGATTTCTTTGATCGTGTAAACAAAGATGTGGGAAAGTGCAAAGATATCAAATATCTTTGGCAGAGGCATGTTTGTGATAATGGGCTGGATTTCGTGTGTGAAGCATGAATCTGCAGACATAAATGAGACAGGGCTGCTGCTGAGTTAAGCTTTTGAATGATGGACAAATAAAAGTAAGCAGACAGTGTCCTCCAACTAGACAAATGCTGTGTCAGCAGGCAACGCACGCACAGTGCACTGACAAGGAATTTAAGTTTATGGACATTTATTCTGAGCTCAGCAAAATGCACACTGAACTGATCACATGTCCATAAATCCTTAGTGAGCTGTAGTTCCATAAACACTGTCAGTTCCAGATGTTTTCTGTAGGTTTGTTTTGTATGTTTGTGGCATTGCTAATGATATAAAGCTTCATATCAACATTTCAGGTAGATCAATCATCCATTTTAACCTTAGTCTGTTAATGCTTTTTGGTAGATGACACAATTGTTGACAGTTGTGCAGTAAATGAGGCCATTATAGCATATTGTTATGTCTTTGTGACTTTGTGCAAAGCAATTTAATTGTAGAGCAATTAGTTTAGAGCCAACTCTAAACAGGCCAGAGCAATAAATCCATGCCCTCTGATTCCAGTAGAAACCCACATGATATGTGTCATTTGTATGCTACAGCCATAAAAATCAAAGTTGACATTAAAATTGAGCCCTCACAGGGATGTCTGATCCATATGTGAGCAGACTAAATCAATTTTCTGTATTATTAAACAATGCAAAATATGTAATAACATGCAGGCTGGTAATGCTTTCAGTATAGACTGATTACATTGGCTAATAAAAGTCAATTTTCTGTGTTTTATGAAGATCCAGTTCATTCCTAAAAACATTGATTCAGTCATAAAATTTTTAGAGGCAAAAAAAACCTAATGAGATCTTGTCACCGTTTTCCACACTTTATGAATGCCATCATTTTATCCATGCAAAGCATTGGGCTGGTTTAAGAGCAATGTAATGAGAAGACAAAAAATAAATAAATAAAGAGAAAGCAAAGCAATTGGCTGGTCATGAAATACACAGAGATATTTGCTTAGTTCTCGTTTTGCACCCTCAGCAGCCTGGTCATTTATCATTAGTAAGGACCTCAGCACACAACTACAAGGCTTTTGGTTTCCTTGGCAATAAGCAAGTTAAATCCTGCTCCACTTCTTCAGGTGGAAGTGAGTCAACTGAGCTGCTGTACAAATCGCCCCCGTACCATACAAGCTCTGTATGAGCTTGTTGTACAGTAGTAGGGGGGGGGGGGGGCAGGAGCATAGAAAATAATGTCTGTCATCCACAACAAGCTTGTCTCCAAAGGGCAAATACTCACAGGCACTGGCACTGTATTCTAGAACTGTTTTTTTTTTTCATTCATTCATCTAAGAAAACCGGCCTTTTCAGTATAGTGGCTGGGCTCACACTGTACATGTGGAAACTGTTGAAACAGCAAAATGAGAGGCTGCACAAAAGCCTATAAACTGTGTTGATTTGAGATAACATAAGCTCTGCTCTGATATTTTGCCACAAAAATATTAATTCACAAATACTAACAGAGTTTTAGAAAGAGAAGACATACTGCTTTGTTAAAATCCCCAAGTCATCTTCCATTCTGTAGCATTTTACAAAATAATGACTTTTACTATACACAGATATGAGCTACAAAACATGGACATCCGGACAACATCCATACATTACAGGTTTCAGCATGGTATTCATCTCATAAATTTGGCCGGTGGATGATGGGCGTGACCCTAGCAAGCTGATATTATAGAATAATCATATAATTAGTGGAAGCATATGATGGATGTTTAGAATATTGTATTCCAGAAGAATCAAGACAACAAGCAATGTAGGACTAAATATTTCATTTCTAGTCATTAAACATGTGGGCACTCTGATCCTCACAGTGAGTGAGACTAATGAGAGAAAAGCACATAGTGAATGGGGCACAAATATCAAAGCTTATTAAGAGTTCAGAGGAATGGCAGGGCTATCATGGAATCTAAAACAGATTATTGGATGCCTTGTGTGTCTTATTTATACCGTAGTGCAAAAGATCTGAATCCCGTTGACTCAGCCAGCCAAGTCGCCATGGTAACAGGGGATGCAATACACATGGCGATGGAGCTGTTCACCAGAGCATCATCGCGTAATCTATCACATTTTGAAATACTGTGAGAAAAATGTGAGAAAAAGCAGTAACAAACCGGATGTTCATTTCGATGCTGTGCTCTATAAACACGGCCAAAGCTTGAGCTACAACAGATCACGCTGGAGCTTCACATTATGTAGGCTAACTGTGTTGAAATACCAAATCTGACGAAATCAAAATTCACAAATGAGCAGTGTTAAATTCTATTTAACTTCTGAACTCATACGTTGATTTTTTTATTTTGTTTATTTATTTATTTATTGCGTTAAATAAGCCAGCAACCCAAGCGTTGGTCTTCAAAGTTGCATAACAGTCACATTATCTTCTGTCTTGCAAGACTACAGCTTAAAACATTTTGGAACATTAACCCCGAGTGAAACTATAATACAAGGACAATAGCAAAACCAGTATAGCCTATTTCAGCATCATCGCACCCAGTCCATCCACCCCGACAGCAGCAGAAACATCAGATTTGAGAACGGGATGGCTAGATGTGCCCTTACCTGTCCGCAGGTTGAAGGAGAGTCGGGCTTCAACGAAGTATGGGGTATCGCTCTTGGAGCGGAGTCTCCTTATCGGTCTTCGGTCTGTGCTGCTGGCTGGAGTGGTCGCCATCAATTTAACCCAGGGTCCAGTGATGACTGCTGGCCGATTGGGGCAAAAGCAAAACCACACGGCCACTCACACGCTGGCAGCTATTGATGAAGGGGAGGAGGCAGTTCATACACACACACGCGCTTGAGAGAGAGAGAGAGAGAGAGAGAGAGAGAGAGAGAGAGAGAGAGAGAGAGAGAGAGAGAGACGTTGGTGGGATGTGGATACGGTGTAAGGAAATTATACAAAAATGCAATAGGCTATATGGAGAAATTTGCCCAAACTAAACAAGAGAAAGTCAAATTTTTCATCAGCTTATTGCTCACATGCTCAAATACTGTATCAAATACCGAGTTTTAACACAACGGGAAAAAAATTATATTATAAACTGATTCAAATCCACCTGCTTTGCAGATTAAACCATCCCAGAATACTGGTTAGATAACAAATATATATCTCATCAATAAAAATGCATATAGTGGTGAGTACATTTTTAATATTTGACATTGCCTAGTAATTAAACTATATTTCATTAATTTCTCATAGCGTATTTTTAGCCTAGGTGACGTTAAATGGATGCAGGTCTATAACAATTGATTGTAAAATGTAAAAATTGACTTTGTCTTAAATCAAATAGAATAGAAAGCTAAAGAATTGTAAATTGGAAAAATCCAATCAAGGTACAAATTCCCCAGTTTTGTGCTTCAGTAAAACTGTCGGTTTCTCCAGCGGTGGTTTGAGAATGAATGAATCTTCCTGAATGAACAGCAGTTGCTAAGATCTTCCACTAGATGGCGCCTTCCAATAACCCATCTTTAACCATCGCCCGCTTTACGACAGTTTAGTTCATTTACGGCTACTGTTGTTAATGACAGACCTCTAGGTAAACAAGCACATACGGCGTGGTTTTGAACTCAGACAAAAAGAACATCACACAGTGAGGTATGTACTTTAAAAACGAAGGTGAAATTTTATTTTAGCTGATGTAAAAAATACACAGTTTGTTTATGCGGGGTACTTCCTGCTTATGTGACAGCAAGCACGACTAGATTTGATTCTTGGCAGCAGTCACGTAGTCCACGATTTTAAAGGATCACCGTGTCAACGTAGAATATGTTCGCAGGTTCTGTTGGATTTTAAAACATTTACACGAAGCATACCAACATTTTTATGGCAAGATGTTCCTGTAGGAGGCAGCTTTTTAGTTATCTCAGATGAAAGAAACCGACAAACAACTGCAGAAGCAGTGGGTGTAAAGTGTTA
Source organism: Leptatherina wallacei (assembly GCA_028567055.1). NCBI lineage: Eukaryota > Metazoa > Chordata > Actinopteri > Atheriniformes > Atherinidae > Leptatherina > Leptatherina wallacei. Next base: position 16,235,574 of record JAOXYM010000008.1, on the reverse strand, counting down.
ACTTTTGCAAGCATGTTGAATACCTCTACCTTTTTTAACCAGAGATTAAGCTAAGTGTAATCCTTTTGTTATACAGAAGGCTTGGTCTCCTGTTAAACCGGTTTTAGCGTATTTGATTTGTTTAAGATAATGCTAGAGTTTTCTGCTTATTTTAAGTCTGATTGTGTGTGCCCATTCTTGTGCTTATCAGTGAAAAGAAACTCAGATTGTCTCAGTTTTGTTGCAAAATCAGGCTACATGTAAAACCTAGTTGAAGTTCTCTAATAGAAATTGTTGCATTGAATCTATTTTTAATGCCTTAGATTGTACTCTTTTCGATGGGTTGTAGCAAGATTTAAAATGACGGTGCAAAACTCAGAAACAATACATAAAGTAACCTGTACAAAAAACCAAGAGCAAAGAAAAGTTTAGAATATAACATTTAAGAAAATACTGCAACAGTCCATATTATAGTACTGCAAAACTTGTCATAAAACACAACAAAACAGAAAACGCATTTTTTGAAATGTAAGATTATGGTTTAATTTTATTTTGTTGTTAGAGATATTGAAGTTGTGATTGTTTTTACATGCAATTTTTTTTTATGTTTCGTCGATGGGTTTTCATGATTTTTTTCACGCTTTTTGCTTTTAGTTTTTATGAAATTTAATGTGTTATTTGAAATGTTGGTTTTAAGGTTTTGTCAGCAACAACAAAGACATTCTTAGCTGTAGTTTTTAGCACATTATTCAAGCTTCAATGCATCTAATTAGACCTCTCTACCTGCAAACATGTTATATGCAAAAACTGAAACTTTTCATTGGATTGTTTGTGTTCCTTCATTATTTTTTTTTCATGTGTTGTATTTGGTCTTTTAGCCACAATGCTTCTCCGAAATCGAGCCGTCATTTCACTTGGGCTTCGCATGTGCTCCACACATGTGACAACAGGACCAGTGTTTGACACAGGGAGACTCAGTTCAGGTAAAACAACAGCTTTATTTGTTCATTAAAGAGTAATTTAGAGTCAGTAATAGTCATTCTTCCTCACAGATACTATACATAAAGAAATCATTCAGAAAAATTTTCAAACCAAATGGTTTTTGTATCATTTTACCATTTTGTTTCAATGATATGAGTAAGAAATCAAGTAAGTATCAAATGCTAATTAAGCATAAACAAATGCATAATTTCTGATTAACTGACATGAATAGTAAGAATCAGGTGATAAGTTAAGAGGGAACCAAATGATTGATTCTATGTAGATAACTACATACTCTAAATCTGCTGAACAACCTCTCTTTTAAATCAATAGGAAGGAGTCAACAAATCTAAAAAAAATGCGATTGTTATTGCAATACCACTGTAGTGTTAACTGGAAGATTATAGCTTCCAGATGACCTCTTGCTTGAGTTTTGGATAAGCAGAAGTAAAAAAACAGGCACTTAAATAGCTCCTGATCTGAAGTCACTTTCTCATTTATTTTTGTTCCTACATTTTAAAAAATCTCCCTTTTATTCAGACATGTCTGAATTCCGCAAGGCTTTTTCCAAAGCCAAGCACATAGCAATCATCACAGGGGCTGGTGTGAGTGCAGAGTGTGGAGTGCCAACTTTCAGGGGAGACAATGAGAAGTGGAGAAAGTGGCAGTCTCAGGTAATTTCACAAAAGAACAATTCACACACATGCACACATATAAAGTATTTTTTATTTTTTTTTACCATTTGTGGATTTACCTTCAGGAAAGATTTAACGTTACCTCTGACTTAGAAATAAAAATTCCCTCCCTGATTGAGATATGAAACTTGAAATATGCTAAACATTACATGTGTAACATGTTACTCTTTGTCCACTGAGCTTCATCCTTTGAACATTAACCCTTTGCTGATGTATCCCTAGGACCTAGCAACTCCAGAAACCTTCTCTCGCAACCCATCTCGGGTCTGGGAGTTCTACCATTACAGAAGAGAGCTCGTGTTGAACAAGAAACCCAGTGCTGTCCATTATGCCATAGCAGAGTGTGAAGCCCGTCTGAAGAAGCAGGGGCGCTCCGTAGTCGTTATCACGCAGTGCATAGATGACTTTCACCGACAGGCCGGGTCCAAACATGTCCTCAAGATTCACGGTGAGAACAACATACCCAGTATTTATCTTAATTATTTCAGCATATTTAGATTAAGGAAAGTTTTATATTTCACTAAATCCTAATGTTTAAACAATCGTAGAAAAACTAGGTTCACATGTGTAATTTGCTTGAGTGTGTTGCATTTAGTGGTTAGATGTTTCTGCTGGGTTTAGATATATGTGACTAATCCCAAAGCTGCTCTGTATTTAGGATTAATGGAAATGAAGGCGTAGGGATGTGGTTGAAACGTTGGATTCATAGATCTCTTAAAAAAAAAAACAAGCCCACAGAGTTAGTCAATCTAAGCATGTTTCTAAAAAGGATTTTGGATTTGAATTTAATGCCATAGTCATGTTTCAGAAAGGTTAAAACATCCAGTGAAGGACATTCTCACAACTGGAAATAGAGAGAGCATATCAGAGAGGCTGATTCTTCCAGAGGTAGATATTGGGAGGAAGTGTGGTTCACCACTTCGAAAGACTGTTTAGAAAAGATAGTCCAACAATTTAGGAATGTTTTCCAATGTAACATTACATCATCCACAGTTCATATTATTAAATGGTTTGGGTAATCCAGAGAAATCCCTGTATGTACAGGCCAAGGCTAAAAACCGATACTGAATGTATGTAATCATCCAGCCCTCTGGCAGCACTGTATTAAAACAACCACAGTTCTGTTGGAAAAATCCCGGAATGCACTCAGGAGCAATTCTGAGAAAGAAAAAAAAACATTTTCAGTGGACACTATTCTCTGTTTCAGATTTAAATTTACACTCTGGGGGCATCCGCACCACAATAGTCCGGGGACTCAATCCAATCAGTAAGGCTAGGGATCAAAAGGGATTAAAGTTTTCACACCTTCCTTTGGTTTATGTTCAATGGGTCTGCATCACTTCCTTCTTCCTGATTACTTATTGCGGTTGGAATACAACTTTCTTTCTGGTTTACTGGATAGTCCGTTCGCAAGTGAACTAAGACCCCCTTGCTTTCAGGAAGACCAGAGTACGCGTCTTTGGTTGCGGGGAGGTGTTCATACTGCACGGACTATCCTAGGCAGCGGACCATGGTCCGTTCAGAACGGACCAAACAGCCACAGTGTGAACGTGCCCTTATCACACAAAGAAAAAACACAATGAAACCAGATTCAGAGAAACTGCTGCCTCTCCTAGTCCCATATTTTTAAAGTTTGACTGAATTAAAGTGGGAAACAGATCTGTGTTCTGAGGGATCAAAGTTTAAAGTCATTGTTGTCTCATTCATCGTCCGGGCCAGCAATGAGGACTTTGTTAAAGTTTAAAAGCCAGCATGAAGCAATTCAATGATTCCATGAAGCGAGTGCAAATGCATGGGGTAACTTCCACATCTGTGAAAAAATGCATACTGAACAAGTTTTGGAGCCCAATGTGCTGCTCAAAAAATACAGGGAACACGTATTCCTTACCATGTAACTCAAAGTCAGTCCCACTTCTGGGATGTGAATCTGTCCAGTTAGGAATAACACTGATTGTGAATCAGTTTCACCTGCTGTTGTACAAATGGAGCAGACAACAGGTAGAAATGAGAGGCAACTAGCTAGACAACCCCTATAAAGGAACAGTCCTACAGGTAGTCCCACAGACCATTTCCCTGTCTTCATCCTTTCTGGACAATCTTTGGCCACGTTTTCATTTTGCCAGTGCCCTCATCACTAGAGGAAACATGAGGCGGTGTCCCACAGAACCCACACAGAAGTTGCTCTGGTTGTATAGCTCATCCAGGATGGCACATCAATGTGTGCTGTGGCAAGAAGATTTGCTGTGTCTCCCTGCACAGTGTAGAGAGCACGGATGAGATACCAGGAGACAGGCCAGTATACCAAGAGATGTGGAGGGGGCTGTAGGAAAACAGCAAACCAACAGCAGGATGCAAGGAGGAGCACTGGCAGAGCCCTACAAAATGACCTCCAGCAGGTCATCAATGTGCATGTTTCTGCTCAAAATGGCCGAAACAGACTCCATATAGGTGGTATGAGGGCCCACCGTCCACAATTGTGGCCTGTGCTTACAGCCGAACACTGCAGCCCAATTTAGCATTTGCCATTGAATACCAGGATTGGCAGATTAATCATTGGTGCCCTGTGCTCTCCATGGAGGAGAGCAGGCTTACACTGAGCACGTGACAGACATGAGAGAGTCTGGAGACACCATGGAGAATGTTCTGCAGCCTGCAACATCCTCCAGCATGACTGGTTTGGCAGTGGGTCAATGATGGTCTGGGGAAGTTTATCCTTGGAGGGCCACATAGACCTCCATGTGCTAGCCAGAGGTACCGTGACTGCCATTAGGTACTGGGATGAGATCCCCAGACCCATTGTCAGAGCATATACTGCCGCAGAGACCTGGTTCCTTCTGATACATGCTCGGCCTCATGTGGCTGGAGTGTGTCAGCAGTTCCTACATGACCATGGCATTGATGCTCTGGGCTGGCCGTTCACCAGACCTGAATCCAGTCCAGCGCCTCTGGGACATCATGTCTCGTTCCATCCACCGCCACCACGTTCGGCCACAGACTGTCGATGGGTTGACGGATGCCCTGATCCAGGTCTGGGAGGAGATCCCTCAGGAGAACGTCTGTTATTTTATTAGGAGCATGCCCAGATGTTGTAGGGAGTGCATACAGGCACGTGGAGAGGAGGCCGCATACACTACTGAACCTCATTTTGAAGTATCTTGAGATTTTACCTCAAGTTGGGTCGGCCTATGATCTGATTTTCCACTTTTATTTTGAGTATGATTCTGAGTCCAGACCTCCATGGGTTAATGATTTGGATTTCCATTGATAATTCATGTGCAATTTTCTTCTCAACATAATTCCACTATGTAGGATAAAGATTTTCAACTAGAATATTTCATTCATCAAAATCTAAGACATGGTGTTTAAGTGTTCCCGTTTTATTGTTTGAAATGTGTTTTGTCTGGCTCTTCTGTTTCATACTTTAATGGTAAAAATGAGAGTTAAACATTTAACTGAACAAAAATCTTTCTTGAATTTAACAAGGAACCATTTAGAGCAAGAGTCATATTTTGTAAACAAATTCTAGTGTTTCTATGAACCCAACAGGGCTAGATTAAAAAACAGCTGTGTTTTCTGTATCGCTGCAGGCAGTCTGATGGAGACACGCTGTGTGAGTTGTGGGCAAGTGACCGTGAACAAGCGAAGCCCCATATGTGCTTCCTTAAAGGGCAAAGGGTAGGTGGTACCTCTTGAATATATAAACATTCAGACTAGGCTGTGTGATCCTTTCAGTTTAACCTCTGCATGAGTGAAGTCTTTAACTCACTATGCCGTTAATATGCAGCGCACCTGGCCCAGATGTTTCTGACGCACTGATTCCTGTGGATAAACTGCCAAGGTGGGATCACTTTCACTTCATATTTATGATGACATCCACAAATTTTTCTACCTGTAAGAATTTAAAATAGAGGAAAAAAAGGATAATAATTAGCCTGAACAGCAATAAAGAATCATATTTTTGCACTATTTCCTAAAAGATAAATGTTTTGGTGTTTTTTACTTTTTATTTACCCAGTAAAAATGCTGAAATTACTTATTTGCATTAGTGTTCAGACTTCAATATACTTGCAATTGAGCTGCGCTGCATCCTCTTTTAATCAGAAACTTCAGAAGCAAATCCTCATTTGAAGTCACATGACAACTTGTTAGTTTCCCAAATAATTCTCTAATTTTAATTATTTAATCAATTAAACTCAATGTTTATTCTCATTGTAGAGAACAAGATAATATTCAAGCAACTGACATAAGTGCGACAAACCCAAAGTGCTGTACATAGACAATTTACAATAGCTGATAGTTGAGGAGCTGAAGACTGAACTTTTCAGTTGCTATTCTTAATGTCTTCTTATGTTAATACCATCCCTTCAGTCAAAGATCATGATGCAAGTATCATTCAATGGGAATGTATTTATGCAACAGATGGTGCAAGACTAATAAGGAAAGAGGAAGAAGACATGCAAAAAATACAGAGCAGTCTTGTGCAAAAACCTTTTCTGAAGTACTTTGAAAAGCGTGAGGCTGGGGCGAAGCCTAACATTTGACGACTGCAATACAGAGCACACTGCCAAGAAAACACTGATTGGTTTAAGGAAAGCACTGTAAAAGTCCTGGAGTGACCCGGGACATGTCTGGACTTTAATCTGCCTCAGCAACTCTGACAGTGGCTGTGCACTGATGCCTCCCTCATACCTGTTTAAACTCAAAAGTTTCTGCCAGGACAAATGAGGGAAATTTCTAAAGGAAAGATGTGCAAAAACTTCTGTTAAAGAATTTGTTTTGTTGCACAGCTTATTTAGCTCTCTCTGTCCTTTTTATAATTCCATTTAAGTTAATTTCATGAATATGACCTTCAATTAAAAAACCCATAAAAGAACTGAATCCATGTTAAGAATCTGAAACGGGACAAATTTGGATAACTGGAAGGCATCTGAAACCTTCCATATCCACTGTAAGTTGAGGGGACCTTCCACTTGAGGGCAGTGGTGTGTTGTGAAACTTCTAAAGGAAAGATGTGCAAACGCTAGCTTTGATTTAAGAATTTGTTGTGTTTCCACTTTTTTTTTAACCGTTCTGACTGAAAAAAGATCTAGTTTCTGTGTTATGGGTACTTTATTCTGTGATTGAAGCAATTTGGCACATTTAATGTAAGGATTCTCGCTGCTCTATCAAGGTGTGACGAAAGAGACTGCCATGGTCTGTTGAGGCCCAATGTGGTGTTTTTTGGGGAGACTCTTGACTCTCATATCCTGACTAAGGTGGAAAAAGAAATGGAAATCTGCGATCTTTGTCTGGTGGTGAGTTTTTTAAAATTTAGATAACATGGCACCTATTCTCTCTGTGTAACACCATTATGTACTTCAGTATTTTTTTTGTTAGGGTTTTATAAAGGATTCAACCTGAAATTTAATGATTTTTCAGAAGAATCTAAAGCTGAAACTTTGGTCATCGCTCTTTGTTGTTTACTTGTAGGTGGGCACATCTTCTATCGTTTACCCAGCAGCCATGTTTGGACCCCGGATTGCATCCAGGGGTGTTCCAGTGGCAGAGTTTAACACAAGTGCAACACCAAAAACAGAATATTTTATGTAAGTTTTAGGAAAAAAAACGGATATGAATGTAAAACTATAGCACCTGTCTACTTTTGCAGTGACGTTAGCTTTGAAGGAAGGCAACAGAATGCCAAAACATTCATTTTACATTACTCACTGTTTCCACACAGCACATCAGTCACCTATAAATAGTTTTCAACTCAGTATGGTACCTTCTAACCTAAATTTCTCACCTTTTTAATGTTTTCCTTTTTTTCTGTCTATGTTTGCTGTTGCACAGGTACCATTTCCAGGGTCCATGTGGAACTACACTGCCTCAAGCTTTGGCTCAGCATGAGTCAGAGGTTTTTTTAAGAGCCACCTTTTAGACATCAGTCTATGGTTTCTTATACAATCTCATGCAATCCAAAGTTGCAAGATTTCATCACAGTTTTCCAAGTTTTTGTCTAAAAATCTGTTTAAATGTTAATGCTCGGTAGAGGGGGAATTGTAAATAATTCAGCTTTTTGTGAGTTTTTTGTGATGGATCTCCTAATACTTGAATATCGAGCTCACTAACTGGAATCAGACTGGAGTAGGTTTTTGTCTTTTACTTGTTGTGGAGCTTGATGAAAGAAAGGGATTGCACTATGCATGTAGTTTGCATAGGAAATTATCTTCTTCCATTCAGATAAAATGTTGGTAGGAGATTGACATTTTTAGTAACATGCTTATACTACAGAACATGTTGCTTCTTGTGCCAATGGATGGTATTCCTCTTTCTTCTTTCTATCCAATGAACAGATGAAGAGACATAATCTTGTGCCTTTACAAACAGTTTACACAATTTTGACCAAAAGCTTGTTTTAAACCTGAAGTGCAAAACAACCAATGTTACAGAGATTTAGTCAAGTGTTAGTTTGCTTAAGAGGGTAGGAAGTAAATCAGCATAATATAGTTGTCATGCTGTTTTGCTGTGGAATCTTGTCAGACTAGTTACATGTCATGGATTATTCATGATGCATTTGATAATTTTTTATACTTTTCACAGTCTTCTAAGAATATGTATGTATTAGTCCTAGGCTGGAAATTGTCAGAAATGAACTTAATCATCTACAGACAATATCTACAATATCCGATTTATATATTCCATTACTGCTCCTTATGCATTTATTCAAAACATAATTATTAAAACGGTAAATGGACACATGCTGATTTTGTTCATTGTGTGTTTATTGAATGAAAGCGTTCATGTCTTCTATCATACATATTCGACGATGTAGTCCTGTATGTCCCCAGAGTGAACAGTAGATGCCAGCAGGTAGCTTCTATCACAGATTTTTTCCCCCTGCTCTCAGTCACAAGCTAGTATCCATTCAGACTCTTCTCTTAGTATGCATGAATGTGAGAAAAGGCAGATTTATGTACCCCGAGGCCATCAGGAACTCGCACGGCTGTTAAGGCCAAGACAAGTTGAGGAAACGTATCTGCCTCTGTCATTATGCTGCAGAAATGGAAACGTTTTGAAGTGGTAAGCAGTCAACAGAAGGTGGCCACTGTTTGCACAGCTGATCTCTTACAGAGTTTTACAAATGTTAATGTGGCTTTTTTAGTGGATGATTACCCAAGCAGAAGCACAAGCTACACTTTTTTTAAATAAGTTGCATTGACTCAAAGCACTGTTGACTGTCCATTTTAAAAACAGATAGCTATGATTTGCTAATCCCATAACCCAATATTTTTTTTATCAACAATGGAAAATGGAGAACATGCAAATGTTGAAATTAAGGTATTTTACTATTTCATGCAAAATATTAGCTAATTTTTTAATTACATAGCAGCAACACATCTCCAGAAAAAAATACCACTCTGTAGCATCCATTCTTCTTTTGGCAACAATGTATTTCTTCCTTTAGGAGAGGCATATTGTCCCATTCTAGTGTGATCTAAGATTCCAGCTGCTAGACATGTTGCTGCAATCAAATTCAAAATGAGCAAATATTTTCATGGAATTGTAAAATGTCTCACTTTCAAATTTTGAAATGTTTTCTGTGCTCTGTTGTGAACAGAACGTAGGTTTTAGATTTGCAAAACACTTCATTAAGCGTTTCTATACAATTTACACAGCATCTTTTTTTTAGCAACTGGAGTTGTACAATTAAATGTGTCACCAAAAATTTGAAACATTCACGAGGTGCATGCTAGAGGCTAAGTGTCCAAAGTATTTATCTTCATTGACTGACTTGACTAACATTGTTAAGTCATTCAATGGAAATGACAGAGACTGGGGGCTAGAGTCTCTCAAATTAGTCATGGACGGTTATGTTCATTAGACAGGGCTCTGTACATTGATCTCATTCCTAGAAAACACACACACACACACACACAAAGAAACTATGTCCTTATTACCTTGATGCTTAGGCTACTTACGTATTTTTAGCACTATATCATCTTTATTGATTCACCTCCAATGCCTTTGTTATGATGAGTGTGTGCGTGCGTCCAGATGTTGCACAATGTGCACACACACAAGCATGCATGTGCTGTGTGGGGACTTCCACACAGGTCTGTACTTCATCCTCATGCTCCAGTGGTTCTGTCCAGGCTGAAGCCCAGTTTAATTTTGTGAGACAAACAGAACAGAAGGTTCAATGTTTCCAGCTTCAGCACGGTTCTGCTCAACACTGTAGGTCAGTGTTCATTATTGTTTCTAGAAAATATTAAATAGGGGCCAACACCTGAACCACTTTGAATGAATAATGAATAAATTGAAAACAAAAGCGCTCTGAAAGAAAATGCAGTTCATGAAAACATTGCAAAATAAATTAGTTTCAGTACTTAAATATTAAAGTGCCTTTTTGCCATATCCTGCAGAACTACCTTGATAAGCAATACTAATACAATGGAAGTGCAAATAAAAAATGGATTTAATTTAATAGGATAATGCTGTATCATATCTTCTTTCATTTATGTACCAACCCTTTATATCAGTTCTCCAATTCACGCATTCACAGGCACACGCTGCTAATTGGCCGTGTTGCTGTTTTACCTGCAGAGCCACTATTCAGGTTTCCAATGCCATTTTTGCTTTACATTTATAGGATGTATGTTGAAACTAAAGATTGGGAGGATGGAAAAGAAAAACCCTACTAAAGTTTATACTTCTTTTACGTGTTAATGCCTGTTTCAAAAGCAAGGCAAGTTTATTTGTATAGTACATTTTCAGATTCAAGACAATTCAAAGTGCTTTACATAAAACATTAAAAGCATTACAGATAAAAAGCAGCTAGAAT